>OZ026844.1:32507101-33707101 GCA_964023205.1 Lutraria lutraria
TGTCTTTAAGAGCTGCGGTTGCTAGAGTGTAAACAAACTAATTGTGGACGGATGACGGACGCCGGACATTCAACGATCCTAAAAGCTCACCCGATGAATCAGCCTCAGGTGAGCTAAAAAGTTGCTGATAAGTATTCATTTGATAGGACCCATTAACCAACGAATTGTCAACGATTTAAAAGTTCATAAGCTTCGATTAACTTCCGAGTTTTAAGCTAAATATTACTCGAATTTTCGTTCTGCAATTGCAAATACTCTTGTGTATATAGACGCTTGTTAACCAAGCGTTAGTGAATAGGAAAAACGCCAAGTGATCCAGATGCTGGGATGTGCTAAAAGCCATCCCAATCCGTACCCCCCCCCCCCAAAAAAAACTCGGATTTACATCGATCTCAAAAGTGCCCCTGGCGGCTTTAAATCTGGATTTCCAGAATATTCCGGAATATTACAACCCCTGTGTAATGATTTAATTAGCTCAGGTCACATGGTAAAATCAAACTTTAAAATGATACAATCCATAATAACAAATATTAAAATATAACAAATATAAATAACAGTATCTTGAAATTCATGACTTCATGATAAAATGCTACACCCATATAAGTTTAAGGTGACTAGACTGACTCATATATTCAAAAGTACTGACATATTTACAGTACAACATCTCCAGATCTGCTCTCTCTTTTTAGCAACAACCTCCCTTCAACAACAGCATGATTTTTTCCCACTGCACAATTTAAGTATTAATTTAACCTCTCTAGAGCAACAACCTCTCAACAACAACATAATTTTGCTACTCACAAAGGGTTTTGCTTTGGAGAGGTTGCACTGAAGTAGAATAAAACAATATGTTTGGAAAACAATAATCACCTACCAGTAAATAAAAAATATAAAGTAAAACAAGATGTGTTTTATAAACACCATGCCCCCTCCGGTTGCCCTTTTTGAAAATGCACAGGTCCTGTAGAGACACTTGTGAGTTATACCCCTTGATGCTTTGAAAAATAAATTTTGACGGGCATATCTTGTAACCTGGCACTCTTGTTTTAAACTGGTTCTTTTCAGGAACGATTGTTAGGTGAACTGTACACCTTATATGACTCTGACTGTTGGAAAGGGGCATAAAACTCGATAAAAAAAAAAAACTATTCTAAAACTGACTAAGTGATCCTACACAAATTTTCAGTTATATAATTATGTATGTATGTCTACTGGAATATGATTACTGTGGAATCATTAATTTTTGTTGGGGATTTAATTTCGTGGGTCGGTTCATCCACGAAATTAAATCCCCATGAATTTAAATGCAGAGATAAGGCATTTCTTTTCAAAAATCAAAATCCACTAATTTATGTCCCCACGAAATAGCCATTTTAGTAAAAACCACGAAAATTGAGCCCAACGAAAATAAATGAAAATACAGTATATGCTAGCACTTGTGTCTACAATAGAACAATAAGAAGTTATTGTCTCAAGTACCATGGCAAGTACATCCAGTAAATATATTTTGAGAAAATGTTTCGCACATAAAAAGCTAGAGGCATTATGAAGTAGATAATCACATATAACTGGTGAATCTTACAGTTGTAACTATATACATAATGTTTATACAGTTAAAGCAATTAAGCACTGAGAACTTCACATTGTTAGCAATAAAAATTCTATTGAAGTTACAAAATAAGTTTTAAATACCCAAGTTTCATATACATAAGATAAAGCTCATATATTTTTAGAATATTTTAGAAAGACTGAATTTCCAGGTATAAATACCTTTGGCCATTTACAAAGCAAAAGAAATATGGCCTAAGTATTTTAATTTCAGTATCTAACAGAAAAAAATTGCAATGACTAATACTTGCTAGTAATACATTAGATATAAATGTGCAAAATAGAATACATACCAATATTTGTAATACTAAACTAAGGTAGATAAATAATTAGAACTTTATAATAAGTTAATGAACATAAAAATTAGCAAAAGAAATCAATAAAAGAATACCAACAAATTTTTATAATCATATTAAATTGATTACTCATAAAATTATGCAGTATTCGTGAATTGATAGATTACAAAAAGCAAAATAATCAATAATTTTAATTGAGTAGTTTTTTAAGGAATGGACCCCATATTCAGTTATATAACCATGTTTAATAATTTCAATTTCTACTTTCTTTGAATATAAAAGATTTGAACAAAATTTCTCAATCTTTTTTCTCCACTTAATTTTGTTTTAAAAAAATGAGGTATCACTAAATACCAACTACATCTAACAACAAGTACTAATTGTAAATACATGTGTACAGTCAAACCTGTGTTTGCAACTCACAGGTATCTAAACAGAGCCAAATTAATAACCCTGAAAATCTTACAGCCGACCATTTTTGCCAAACAAGAGGCATTCAACCACAATGCTTCCATATCTAACTCTCTTTGTAATTAAAAAGCAGATTAAATTGACCATAACTTTGCCATTTCTCGAGATATTTTCATTAAATAACTTTTATCTTGTTCAGAAATCATACCGGTAGCTCTTACAAGATATATCTGGAATATTGTCACCCCTGAATTCCTCAAATTATGCGTAGAAATAGATAAAAATTTAAATGCACTGATACAGAAACACAAATACTGTATATTATGCTGCAAAGAAATCTATCAACCGGACATTAATAACTTATTTTGTATTTATAATTTAAAAACAACAATAGCAGCAGCAGCAACAACAAAAATAAACAACATAAATGATAGTGATGATTATTCAGCTGAAATAATCAACAGCCCTGTACAATGTACTTTAGGCTGAAAATAAAATAAGTTTGTTTGGAGTGATCTGGTCCAGAACTATAGCACTGGGTAGGAAGGTAGTTTTTTTTTACTATATAATAATAGCACAAAAATGCCAAAAGTTTTTAGCTAGGATTTTAGAGAGTAGGTCGGGGCACTCCATACAAACTTATTTTTATTTTCAGCCTTAGGTATAATTTTTTCCCAGTTGATTAAGACTACAATGTATAATAAGGCTATACTTATAGAGGCAACACAGTTAGCCAATGCCCAATCTTAAAACTTATAGGTATGAAATGTTTTTAACATAAAATTGTTTTTGAGATTATGATAAAAATTGTAACAGCTATACATTTTGAATGTTGCATACATTATGATGAAAAATTGTAAGATATCAAACTGTGAGGATATTTTAATATAAGTATGGGTTACAAGGCTTGACACAGAACCGTTTAAGTAGTCCTAACACATAACACAATAACAAACAACAGAAAGTTAGTTAAGCGATGCTGTAATAATATTGGCCATAAAAGCTCCTTAAACAATTGTACCACAAAAAATACTGAAATCATGTTGACTTGATGTAAAGTGACAAGACATCATGTGACCAAATGTCATGTGACAAGGCGTCATGTGACTGGAAAGTAAGGATTTCATTATATCAAGCCAAATTCCTAGGGGACCATCTGGCCATGTTCTTTATTTCTTCTCACTTATTGGAAGTTTAAGAGCTTTGTTCTCCTGCAGTTTGAAGTGTGTGTATGCAATAACTCCTGAAATATACAAAATAAACCAGTGTTAGTCATTCACAGTTGTCTCCCTTGTTGCTAACATAATTAACTAGACAATAATCATAGCTAAATATTCCTTAAATCATAGGTAACAGTCATGGTAAGTATTAATGTATTACAAGTACATACTATAATAATTAAAACCACACTACAAGTTTATAAATATTACAATTCTTATATTAGGGGGCTATGGGGTGTGGTTTTTAGGGGCTGTCCGTTACAAAGGTTTGGAGCTATGAATCTAACATTGCATTTTAGTTAATGTTATCAATTTTAATGTAAACTTTGTCAAAAATATTTTATTTTCCTGAATGCTCTAAGTTTAAGATGCAATATAAATCTGTTTTATGACAAATTCATAAACTACCAGTAAAAATGATTTCTGCATGACAGAATGAGCACAACAACATGATATATGTGTAGCATGCACGGCCTTTGAATGCTAAGTGCCTACCATTAATAAAAGAAATGATTAATTAGAGCAACTTAACATAAGAAATGTAACATCTTAAGATACTTCCAATGCCATAAATAGACTGAAATATCATTTATTTATTTATTAGGGTTAAATGCCGTTTTTCAACAATTGTTCAGTTACATATGGCGACCGATACACTGGACCAGATTTCCTGGACTATATTCAAACCTGTACTAACTTACCCTTCCATAAGGAATTGGCAACTTTTTACAGATGTGGAGGAAAATCAACATTTTTGTCAAGTTTTCAAATAAGGGTATAACCTGCTGCGACAGGAAACAGAACCCGGAACACAAATATCAAAAGTCGCAGTCAATATTAAATGTTATACATTGTACTTTTTTTATAAACAATTATTACAGGACATTTATAAACAATCTAGTGTATGTAAGATCTTCATTTCTGATATATTTTCGTGTAATACATAAGGCATATAGAATTGTACACAAATAAAAAATCACAGAAATTTAGCAGACTGATAAAATAGACAGCCAGGTTGATCAATAAACAAACAAAATACAGAAAACAAGAGGGCCAAGATGACCCTATATCGCTCACATGACAATCACTGTTCACTCATAAAAATATTGTTTTGAACCAGTGACCTAGTTTTTGACCCCAGATGACCCATGTTAGAACTTGTCCTACATATAAATAAGACAAACATTCTGATAAAATTTGGTGAAGATCCAATCAAAACCATGAAAACTACTGCATGGACAAGGTTTTCCGAAGATTTGACCTTGTGACCTAGTTTTTGACCCTAGATGACCTATGTTCGAATCTGTCTTACATATCATTAAGACAAAAATTCTGACAAGGTTTGGTGAAGATACAATCAAAATTTGACAACTACAGTGTTAATAAGGTTATCCTAAGATTTGACCTCGTGACCTAGTTATTGACCCCAGATGACCCATATTTGTACTTGACCGTTATATCATTAAAACAAACGATTTGACAAAGCTTGGTGAAGATCCAATTATAACTGAAATCTACAGTGTTTTTCATAAGATTTGGCCTAGCCACCGAATTTTTTACCCAAGATGACCCACGTTCGAACTCGTCCAAGATATTATGAAGACAAACATTCTGACAAGGTTTCATGATCATCCAATCAAAACAGTGACTTCTAGAGTGTTCACAAGGTTTTCCAGCAATTTGCCCTATGGACCTAGTTTTGACCAGAAATTACCCATTATCAAACTCGACCTACATATTATTAAAATAAACATTCTGACAAAGTTTCATGAAGATCCAATCAAAACAGTGATTTCTAAAGTGTTCACAAGGTTTTCCCTTATTTGGCCCTGGTGACCTAGTTTTTGACCCCAAATGGCCCAATATCTAACCTGTCCGAGATTTTGTCGATATTAACATTCTGACCCAGTTTTGCTAAAAATGAGCTAAAAATGTGGCCCCTAGTGTGTTCACAACATAAAGTTTGATGACGCACGACGCCGGACGAAGACGGATCCTAAAAGCTCACCCTGTCACTTTGTGACATGTGAGCTAAAAAACAAGAAAAAGTACAGAAAATAGCACCAAAAGTCCATAATTATACAGCATGTACAGTAATGAAAACCCAGGGTAGAACACAATGATAATTCAGCCCAAGATAACACGACATAACAAAATCTTAATGCAAAACATTTTTACGGGTATGTAAATCATACACGAACAGAAGCATTGAAGAATCACGTCCTAAAACAGGAAGTGGAACAAGAGCACCACAAGCGGTGCCAATACTCGTCTGTTCACTGCCTCAGTGATATCTATTCACCAATGAAGTTTTATGTAGCTACCTCTTATAGTTTCTAGGTTATGAGCTGTATTAAAGTTTTTGCACAGACACAGACTGATGTTGCAGTGATCACAATAGCTTGACTTTTTCTTTAAAAGAAAACCCAGCTGAGCTAAAAATGGATGAAAAAATAAAGACAGTCATGTTGATGATTAACAATATACATGAACATACAACATACACAAACATGCAGAGATAGTAGAAATCTTTCCATATTTGATGTTTGCAATTTTGTGTATAAACTTTTGAGCAAATCAATCGAAATTATAAATTTTACAATGTCTGCTTAACAAGTTAAAATTGTTTTTAACCATTAAAACTGAGGGTTTGAGCAAATGGACAGACCAAAAGATCTCAACTGTGTTTTTATATATGTTTCCTTATAAACTACAGATTCTCATAAACTGACATTGCATGCAAAATAATTCACAAATGCATATATTCAACTTGAGGGAATATCTTTAAAATTCATGTTGTATATGTTACATATTACATAAAATAGTAAACTAATAATGTTTATCAAAAATATTAACTAACTTTTACAATATAATGTAAAAGAGGAATATTGATTATTCATAATGCTTCATCAGATTTTTTAATTCTAAAAAAAAAGAAAAGAAATTATATGTAACAACAATAAATACCCAGTAGTAAACTCTGAATTTAGCATTAGTACATGATATTTCATCAGCAGCTATAAGTTTATATAACAATTCTGAAACTTCCCAATTTGCATGTTTTCTCAGATGTATGTCGAGGGCTCAGCGCAACACTGTCGTAACTTGTTTTTATTTCAATATGAGTTACGACACTGTTGCGCTGAACCCTCGATGTATAGTGCAATTTTATCTTTATTAACCTGTCAAAGCTGAATAACTACTGGGTCGCTGAATACGATCATTTCTGGCTTCATACCACAGTGGATAATTCTCGTTTATTTTACCGCTAAGGAATGTTCCATTCCGCATGTTTATATAATATTTTGTTGCGCAACGTTAAATACATATAACATAAAAACTGTCATTAGTAAGTGGGTTAATAGAGGCTAATACATGTACAATATAGTGGATCAGTACATAACAGACAGGTACTTATCACATGCTGGGTATCATTCAGTAAACTTGATCCCGAAACTTTTCCCTACATTCCTCTAGACCCTGGTCTAGGGCTGGGGACAATTTCATTGTAACATAATTAATTAATTAAATTACAATTACAGTACTTTCAAGCAAACAATAATTGAATTACATTGTATTATTACTATGGCTTGTGTTTGTTTTAAAAGTAATCAATTTAATTGCAATTACATTAAAACATAATTAATTACATTACTATCAAACATCCATAATGTAATTACTGTTAGAAAAACTAATATTTTTAAAGTAATTAATCAAAGCACTATAACATTTCAACTTCTGTTAAACCTGTAAATAAAGGCCACCATTAAGCAGAACTATAGGTGGCCACTATTGACAGGTGACACAAATTCGGAGCCATTTTGTTTTAAAAAAATCATGACAGTTTTTAAAAGAATGGCCTTTAATCACAAGGGTGGCCTTTATTTGGAGGTGGCTGCTAACAAAGGTTCTCCTTATCGAAGCTGCTCACTAACTACAGAGTAAATTAACGCTATGTGTCTCTGAAGACGTTGAAGATGCCATCAGATTTTCAAACAAACAAAATTGCTTTTATCAAAACACTGTGAAATCAAATTTACAATAAATAAAATTTGCATAATTATGTTTATTTTTGTAATAAATAATGAGGGACGATACTCCCAATATGTTACATCAGCCGAGCAAATATGAAACCCTGTCACAACAAACTAACCACCTGTGTAAGCTTATTGGGTGAAAATAAACAAAAATCAAAATATGAAAAGGTCTCTACATGTGGTATTACTATTCAACAGCCCTCTTTTCTTGTTTAGGGAACAGTATAACAGCCAAAGAGATGAGACTCCCTAAAAACAGATACAGACAAATCAAAACATTAAATGTGTACAAAAAACAGCACTATACAGATATTGTTTGATAAAAAAAATCCATTGTAAATGGAAAACAATTATCATAATAATTATAATGAGGGGTGATAAAAAATTTCTTGTCACATGCTTTTACTGTTTAATGAAGACATCATTTGCACAAGCAAGTATGATCATATAATAATTTTATGGACTTTGATGCTCGCAATTAAAAATGTCACCATCGGAGAATAGAAAGAGAAATTAGAAAACAAGGCAATTTTGGTTACTAGCAGAATCTTGAAGTTGTTAAGAATCATGTTTATATGTTTGGTAATATTTCTATGTAAGGGAGACTACTTTGTGAACCTTGTTGAAATGTACATGTATGTTACTGTCAGATTTATCTGTAAATAATGAAGCTATTCAGTGTGGGGGATTGGCACATGAAAGATTAAAAGTTGTTTACAGTTTTGAGTGACTTTATTCAATATTAACAAAAGTACGACTGAGATGACATATGGAAATAAATCAGTTAGCGGTTTTTACAGTCTTAATTCTGAAGTGGTCTTAATATAGAAGCAGTTGTTCAGTGGAGTTTTTACTGTTCCTGGTTTTATCTGAGCATATCAATGAATAGATCAACAAGGTTACATCAAACAGGGGCAATAACTGCTGTATCAAGTTGTAATAATATTCAGGAGAAATAAACATGCGACCAGCATAAAACATTTCTCCATGTATTAGCATAGTACTAAACAAACACTTGATACAAAAAATGTACTGGTAATGCTAATTCAATACAAATGAAATTACATTGCAGACGACCATCTAAAATAATGAAAGGTAGACAAAAGTAACATGGTATCCAAGAACAGAATGTTAGCACATACAACTTATACTGATACTAGAATGTTAGTTTGATTTTTAGGAAGCGAACCTTTTCTATAGGTATCATGTTGTTCAATACATAATATCTGGCACTATCTGCATTATCCTGCTGACTGCTTAGGAAGTTAATTGGTTTACCTCGGACTTATAGGTAGGAACTATTAAACACACACTCTTGGACACTTCAGTTTCTTGTTTATTCTACCACTCACTACAGACCATAGCTACAAAACTTTTATTTATTTAAGTCTTCACTATTCAATATGAATTGACACATGAAAGAATCGCAAGGTGACCTAACACGTACAGGGATACCAGTACATACAAACAATAGAAAGTTCCTTGATATTAGGCTATTAACTGACGACTTTACTGAAGTAAAGTTAAAGCATACCATATCAATAACGGTCACTAAATATACATTAACTTTCAGAATCTGTTGTTTACATCAGCTGATTCAATTACTGTACCCACATTCATATATTATATCAAAGTACTGAAAGAACTCATGGAAAGTGAACTTGCATAAACTTGCACTGCAACATGGAACGGAAACTAGTTTAACAATAATTATTATTGTATGGCGCATGTAGAAAAACATAGTACTCTGACCTGCATCAAAATTAATGCTTGCCGAGCGAGTGACGACTATGGAGAGCTGCTGAACTATCATTCAATTACCATGGTATTAAGATCCCTGCTATGTCAACACCCCAAAAAACAGTCATGACACTGAGTTGGTATCAGTATAAAGTCGACGTACAGTAGGCCTACAGAAAACTGGTCCAGAAATAAAAGGTCTCCATCATAAGACTGTCAATGCCATAGTTTCCAGATTATTATTTAGAAATTTTGTTCCAAGGAAATGTGTTTGGAGGACACAATGTTTTGGATGCCCCTGCTGAGAGCAAAGTCAAAAAGGGGCCATAACTCCTGTGAAAATGTTTGATTTTAACAGAAATCGATCTTGACCTGTATTTTAGTATTATACATCTTCATGTAAAATATAAAACACTTCCTCGAATGGCGGGGCATAAAAAACATTAGTACTGCTGTTACAACTAGTCTAAAACTAACTTTACTCTTTAGAGAGTCAGCCATACACACAAATGCTCGTGACTGGGCTAGTGAAATACATGCAGGTATAACAGAATGTTACCAAGTGCAATACATACCTGCCAGCGTTGTGATGATACCACATATTTGTAAAATGTTGAGAGAATCATGAAATAAAACAAATCCACCAAGTAACGTAAGACAAAACTTTAAATGTCCAACCATGTTATATCTGATTGTAAGTAAAGGATAAATCTAATAGATACCAGTTTAAAACAAAAATTAGGTACTGTTAAAATACAACCTTGTTAAATAAAAGACATTTCACATGATAACATAAGTAAAATGCAACCTCTCCAAAGCAACACCTTTTAGAGAAGCAAAATTATGTTGCTCAAGAGAGGTTGTTGCTCAAGAGAGGTTAAATTAATAGTTAAATCGTGCAGTAGTAAAAATTCATACTGTTGTTGAATGGCGGTCGGTTGCTGAAGAGAGGGCTGCTCTAGAGAGGTTGTACTGTAGTTTACAACAGGTAGATGTATGATATCATTTTCCTTGGGTTGATAATACCTACTGATTAGCATAAGTAGTGTAAACTATAAAATATATCTTAGCTTCTAAAATATCAATCGAAATCACAAAGGGTGCTTTACAAACATGAGATTTATCTAAAAGGCAACATACTCATAGCCCCGAGGTTATGCAACATGATAATAGTCTTCAAGCTCAAGTCTCAACTTCATTCTCAAAGTACCGGTATTATGGTTGAAAAAAAGAGAAAGCAGAATATTGTTTAAATATATATGTTTAGATAGATTATTATATTATCTAATTAATGCATCAATAATATCATTAATATTGTCAATCTGACTAAAGTATTCGATCTTCCTTACGGCAAGATCTGATGACGGCCTATACCAGTTTCTATTTTCAAAAGTCGGAATTTCCATGATCACTATTTATATCTATTTATAATTCAGCCAATCGTATAACTCGTTTCATCGGTACTTTGGCCGAATGAACTTTCTACCTGACGATGTTATTTAAACGTTAGTAAACATTAAATTACGTATAACATATTTGTCTGCAACCACTTTTTGATTTTTTTAGTAATCCTGATCGATTCGGCCTTGGTAGTATAGAAAATTTAATAAACACGCATGTCACATGGGCGCTATCATTACATTTAGTTGCGTAAGAATAGGTGTTCGTGATAACTTCAAGTCAAATATTGTTTTTTACTGCGGTTAAAAATAGAATCAGATCACTTTCAGAATTATGAAAGTAAGGCGCTGATTGGCTAGTGGAAAAGGTCACCTGAGGTGACCTTCTATAGGTCGTCTTCAGATCCTCATAGCGTAGCGGGTTTAAGGATATGATTTTAATCAGATTGTAATATTGTCTGATCATAATTAACTTAGAAATATTCAAAGACAAGATATGAGATTTGAGCTTGGAAACTGAACTTAAGTTTTATAACCTTGGGGCCTGGTGTTAAGACTAAATCACATTTATTGCGTTTGCTTTTCTTGCATTTTGAGGTTATTTTTACTGCAACATGCAATTTTATGAGATATGATTTTCTTATGGAACTTGAATGTTTACATAAAATTCCCAAACATATCACAGTGTGAGACATTAATTGCATTATCTTCACTGATATATTTTATCATTGAAGTTAAAGACGTTATGATGAAGGATACGTGACGGGAGACGTATTGCCTATAATCCAGTATATAGACAGATTGACCATAAAAGCAACCACACCTGACATCAGCACGGCAATCTGAAAATATTCAATAATATATGTAGATTTAAGATATTTATAATTCATTAATCTATAAAAATATTCAATAATATATGTAGATTTAAGATATTTATAATTCATTAATCTATAAAAATATTCAATAATATATGTAGATTTAAGATATTTATAATTCATTAATCTATAAAAATATTCAATAATATATGTAGATTTAATATATAATATATGTAGATTTAATATACCGTATCTATAATTCATTAATCTTTAATTGGCTTGAATTCGCCAGGACTGTCAAAACCAGTTCCAGTTTTCTGAGTTCTAGCCAAAATCGAACATTTTACTACATCAAATAAGAGTTGTTTCCCTTATATATTTTGTATTGTGAACTGTGTTCATGTTTGATCATATAATAACACTCACATAATGAAATATAGTTTAAGTAAATGATTTTTGTATACCAGCCATTAAAAATGATTAATCTTGTAATTTCGTAATCATTATTGTTAGTTAGTTTGTTTGTTTCACTGGTAATTATAAAGTAATCACTCATTAATATACCGGTAACTACAAAACATGTATGTACATAACATCATAAATCATGTACAATTAATTACAGTTAAGGTTGAAAACAAATTCTAAGAATTGTTAGTGTATTAAGTTTTATCTTCACATGTACGTTGTACATCAGTTAACGTGTCATACATAGTGAATTTTGAAGCCTAATTATTCTGAAGTCGTGAAAATGTATTGTTCCTTCGACCGAGACATGTGAATAACAGAGTAAATATTAGTCAGGGTCCCGATTATTGATTCGAGAGTTTGAGTTTATGTGGCTCTAGCCATGCAGAGTAGAACTATATAGAACTTATTTCACAAATAATCGGGACCAGAGAATATGTTCTAGTTGTTCAAATTTACCGAGTTCCAGCCAACATGTATTTATAATGCATTCAATAATCTGTAAAAATACCCAACAGGTAGATTTAATGTACTGTTAAACCTGTAGACAAAGGCCACCTCTGGAGAAGACAAAATGTGGTCTTTATTTGGAGGTTATTTTGTTCATAATATTCAATGATGGTTTTTAAAGAATGGCCTTTATTCACAGGGTGGTTTTTATTTGGAGGTGGCCGCTAGCACAGGTCTGACTGCACAGAATTTAGAAAGAGAGATGTACAAAATGTGTTTGAAGAAACACAACGATAATTCCAGCTATAAACACAATTTCTTTTCCAGAAAGAACTACAACTATACACAAGCACCACGTCAAGGTCTTCGACAATACAGAATACCCTAAGGTAGTGTCGATCTTTTGTGCAATTATGTCTCGAATTCAGTGAAACAAATTAAAACTAAATAACTTAGACACAGTAACAAGCCATTGTTAGCTTCAATGGAATTACTTTAAAAGCCAGCAGCATTCGTCCATTCAAAGCTTAGATATTTCAAACCTTTAAACAAAGTTTTCATTTTTCCGGGTCAATATTAATTGAATCATGTGATCAGAATGACAGGCACAACAGAGTTAAACATCCACCCGAAGGCATACACAGGATTAGATTACAACCTTGAAAACTACATACCATAGTTTGTGCAGATGAAACTTTGATTAGCGTCACTAAGTTACCAACTGGTTCTATAAATGGAATCACTAACATGAGTAAAGCGGCTGACAGAGGTGCCTGGTAGAATAACAACTGCATGGAATTCACTTGAAACTCATGCTGTTTCTCTCCAACCCACTGAAAAGTAATGCAAGAAAAATATAACAAAAAAATTATTATATATATGGTTTATTTATTTCATTATAATGACAGGCATGTATTGTAAAGAAATACATAAATTTACATACATAGGTAAGTAGCTTGCAAATACACAGTCAAACTAAGGCTACCCCTGGGAAAGACAATATGTGATCTTTATTGACAGGTGGTCTTTATTCAGAGGTCACTTTATCCAAAATAGTGAATGACAGCTTTTAAAAGAATGGATTCACAGGGTGGCCTTTACTCAGAGGTGGTCGCTAACACAGGTTTGACTGTAATTGCAAACATAGGGCAGACAGGTTCTGTACATTGTACATGATGTCTGTTGTACGTCTGTATAAGATCGATTCACCTGACTGGACTGATGATGAGGCTATAAACAGATGACACATGATGTAATAGATATAGAAGGTACCAGTACTTACCACCTGATAGAGCGACGTCACCATGACTCCGATACCAGCAAATATGATACCAAATATGTTGAATTTTACATCGTAATAGGAATTCAGGAACACACCGACAGCTATAGGTATCTGAAATCAAACATACAATAATACGTCAGAACACAGGGTTTTGAGTGGGTTTATTTTATAGTCTATATTCGGTCATATTTGAAAATAGTATCTTTTTTTCCCAATTCACTAGGCTAAAATACTGATTCCCAACCAGTTGTCAAGACATAATTGAAAAATATTCTCCCATCTGAAACTGCTTTCTAAGGGCCTGTTAAACTAATAAGCATACAAGTCATGTATATACACTGACTCTGATATGCATGTATTTTACTAACATTATAAATATAATGACAGTGTGATATTTTATGAGTGGAAACTAAAGAAAATAATAAAATGGTAAGAGTAAACATCTGTGACATAATGAGAATTTTACTTCAGTACAGTACATTAAGAAAAGCTGTTGTATGCGTAAATTTTATATACTTCCAATACTGAATGTTATCTAATTTATTTCAATTTGTATAGGTAAATTGTGTGCTTGACAGATGAAAAGATAAAAATATTTAACCAAAGCCTGCCATATCTGATAAAACTTAAAGACTTCAACTTACAGGTACAAGTGTGCTAAAACCTTTCCTATTTTCTTTTCTTTTTTATATTCTTTATTACATCATATAAAATGAGGATGGAGGGCCTGCCCCTCTTTTTAAGAATGTGGTTGGTCATATCATAGTTTTAAACAGTCTTACATACTGTACATTACAGTCTGAAGATGTACCAATGGACTTATAGGTATTTAAAAAAATTATTCAGATAGTTTACAAACTTTGGCAATGTAAATCTTGTCTTTTGAAAGTTAATACTTGTGGACAGACAGTTTTTATAAAAACTGAGTTTTTTTATAATTAAAATGTTTCTCATTCAATGAAATAGTGTCATGTGAGAGTATAATGTAAGAATAGGAGTAGGAGAGATCAATATAAACTTCTGGTATTAAATATTGGCCGAATCAAACATACAATTGTTGTTTATAAGTTTATAACACAAAGTACAGTTATGAAATTAATAACTACAAGTATATGCTGACATCGGTCAGATCAACATGTGATAATCAATTAAAAATAATTTCATTACAATTTTAATACATGTTACAAAGTTAATACCTACGAGTAACATGTGATAATCATTTAGAATAATTTCCTTACAATTTACATGTTTATCATTTATACAATCACGTACTCTTGCACTTTGACATAAAACACTTTTAGCCCTCTCTTAAAACACAAATAAAATGTTGACATTATTGTCATAATAATTTTTTTTATAACAGAATTGCTAGTCAGTACTGTAGCATAATACCTTATTCATTCGTATAATCAGTTTAACATTCTTTTCATACAGTAATACTTTAAGTAAAGATAAGGACTTAAAAGTTAATAATGGCTACATCAGGTAAATCTGTTCTTCACTAAATTCAGACAAGCTATGGAGAAAAATAAGGTCAAAGAATTCATTTAGACAAAACAGCAATAAACTACATCAGTTTTTGCATGTAAAAAGTTGAATAAAAAAATGAAACTAAATCGTACATAAGAACAAATATTCACAAATCCTGCAGCGATGTTAATCTTCTCTTTTCACTTTGCACTTTCAAGAAAGGAAGAGCTACTCTTTGCTATTATTTTTAATCAGACATTTTGCAATTACTAAGAATTGATGCTTGCAAAATGAATTTGGAACATATTTATTTGCAATATACCGGTATTATCATGCATCTGACACTAGTCAGGACTTCTCAGTGTTTCAGACTTTGCGAAAGGCGCCGGACCGGCGAACTTGTCCGACAGATTGTGTGTTGGTCCGATAAAGAATCTTATCTCATCGGACTGGCTGTCCAGCGACTTATTTACCTGATGTATACGCATTTATACTTGTTTACTTTTTTTTGTCTGACAAATTTCCTTTCGTCCTGACAGAATTTTCAAATCTGGCAGACCAAATGCCCGACAGATTTTAATGTCTTTCACAAAGTCTGGTGTTTGAGGTGGAGACCGGTCAGTCTTAATGACTCTGGAGTCTGTAGAACTGTACGGTGATTTCAGGGCCTTTTTTCCTTCTTCAACAGAGGCCGAAATTCGGTGACTTCCCAATTGCAAAAAGGCTGTTTTTTCCCAATTTGAGGCAAGAAATTCCCAAAAATACAATGCTATTCTAACTTGTTTGCCTAACCTTCTCAAAATTTGGCCAAATATCGTGCTTGAATTTCCCAAAATGAAAGGCTAAGGCCCCTTCCCAATATTTGGAAAAAAGGCCCTGGCTTTGGTAACTGGTTCCACAGTTTCAGTGTTGTATCTAGGATTCCAAAATCATGGGGATTGTCCCCCACTCGCCTGAAAAAATGTGGGGAATTGAAAAAAAGTGGGGGACTTGGAATAACTAAACAATATAAAAAATATATTCATTTAAAAGTGTAATCTCTACTTTCACTTTACTTATCGATGTGTAAGGATAAAGTCGAAAGATTGCCAAATAAAACTAATTAACATAATATGACATGAATAAACGCCCGCTGTACGGTCCGATTTCGGTATAAGATGGGTCATATGGAGACGTAATGTACGGAAAAATGGTGGTAGGCATGCGCGAGATGACCCTACCGCTTACGTCACACAATTTTAGTCATTACGGCAAACAAAAACAAATATGGCAGACATGTTTACTACGATCGCCAGAACTAAGCAAAATCGGCAGTCAGATGCCCGACCTGGCGCGTATTCACTCAATGAAATGCACGATCTGCAAAAAATATGTGTGAATCGCACAATCATGTGGCCTAGATGCAACACTGCAGTTGTCCACAAGGCAGTTGTAATAGGATTAGGAAAATAAATGTGATTAAGTTTGAGTCGTATACCTGTTAGCTTTTCAAGAACTGATTTTGACGATGAACTGCAATGTAATGCATACTTCATCATCAAAGACCTTCAACTAGTTTGGACTGAATAACTTTAAAGTTAATTAGTAATTTAGTTATACTTACCACAGTCATTTTTATTGGTATTGAGAACTTCTTGTCATAGAAACGAGTTTGAATCAGCATAATGCAAGGTGTTGTCATTGTTTTAATGATCTGATATGTTCCAACAGTATTAGTTTCCAACGATAAGTTCGTAAACACCACGAAACCACAAAATGTCATCGCCAGTGGTAACATATTTAATACCGGCAGACGTTTGGGTTGGAATAAATTAAATTGCTGGCATATGACAAGTCCTATGGTTGTCGTTATGAAGTGAATGCATGTCAATGTCACGTTTGGAAATCCATAACGCGTATATATCCATTTATTTATCAAAACAATTACAATGGAGCAACAAATATTCAAAAATAAACACAGAGACACTACAGCCTGACTGGGCGCGGCCATCTTGGATTTCCCTATATGTGCGAATGACTGCGACCCGCGTTGTCGTCTCTCGGTCAACGAGCCAGCCATAATTATTTATCGATTTATCAATTAAATTCACCCATCACGTCAAGATATTTACTTAAATGTTGGAAAAGTATCCTAAAATTATTCAAAATTCACAGAATATCCCCATGATTAGTTATGCGTGAATATTCAATATATGTACTTGAACTTTGATCCCAGCTTAACAAATTTATGTTGACAAAACTTATTAAACTATACAGTGGTGTAGCCAGAAACAATTTTAAGCTGCGACACCCTAGGGAGGTTCAGGGTCACTCTAGGGGGATCCAGGGCCTGCACCCCTCGATTTGACCATGCCACAAGTTTTTAACCCCAAATCATCGGTAGCCTCTATCATGGATGTTATACATGACAGTTTTGTAATAATAAAGTTATATTTCACCATGCGTTATGTATGAACATCATTTGCTGGAATCTACAACAAGCGATAGGTCTGAGGAACCTGATGCTCAGAGAATATAACAAGGGATATATACATTTTAGTGCGTTCTAGCAGGAATGCTATATAGTATCCCTGGTTCTATTCATTATATAATACAATCGAATGGATGTTCGTAAGTTAGAATTAATTGAACAAACAAGCACTGTTACATAAATTATAAACAAGCTTTAATTATTTTTAATTTATTATTCTTATAGAACGCTAACTCAATCCGTCTATGTCCTATGGAATCCCATATCTGAAGAATCAGTTTCTGTGAATATGCGACAACTTCTCTTATTCTAAGAAAACAGTACATTGATTTTCCAAATAAGTTTTTTTTATTACTCTGCAAATTTTAGCCTAGGCAACTCAATCGGCGTGGCTACGACGCTGCACATGCCGATATTTTTTGACAGCACTTTTATTCAATGACGAGATTAACTCAATTAATATTGTTATTTGTTTCAAAATATTGTTAAATGATTTATATATTAAAAACAAGTTAAACATGCCTGCATAAAATAGTATAGGTCTGCGGACAAATTGTGGCTCAAAACTCTTCAAAAATCAATTTCAAGAGTAAAAATTGAATTCTCAATAATAGACTTTTTACCATATCAAGTGATGATAGCTACGTTGTAATTGTGAGAAACTGTTATATCACCTTCCTTCATTGTCAATTTTGTACTGCATGTCATAAAACAGAGAAATATTTCATGATTTAATCAATATGTTGAGTTTTAACAAAAACAAAAGTTTTTTTGTGAAAAATGGGGCACGTAGGCCTACGTATTACCTATATGTAACGTAATTGTATTTCTTCAAAATTAGTAAATGTACATATACACATTATTAACATTAGACGTCTACAAAAGAATGCGACTGTGTTAATTAAGCGTTTAGTTATCACATTTAACGTCCTGTGTTCAAGGTTCGCACCTTTTACAATAAATTGCGCTTGACGTTCTCAAAAATACGATGGCAAGCCGACTTTATGCATCAATATCTCTGCGGAAAATGGGAATGAAAAGCTGGGTTTCGCATATTGAGAGAAACTAGATAGGAGTAAATGATAGTATCTTTAAAAGGGTTAGCTTTTGTGAAAAACGCATTAATGGATAATATGAAAATAGGCTAAGCCTATGGAACGGGGAAGTCGAGTATATTGGAAAGGAACGACAACTCTAGGTAGAGATTGGTCGAGCACCTTGCGTACGTTCTATACATAGCGTGACGTCACTACGTTTGTCTAACCTCTATACATAGAACTGATTACTATCCACATTTAGATAGTTATACATACGCTAAAATATAGTTACGCGGAAGGATAAAAAATGTCAAAACAACCATATCAGTTGTATGCTAATAACAAAATGTGTTTAGTTATGTAAAATGAATACGTTATACCATTTCTTTTCTTGTGCTTTCGTCAATAACACGAATTATTCAATGAAACGCAATGTTGAAGTACGATTGGCTCCAATGTGTACCATACGGTGACGTCACGCTATGTTATTGTTTATAATTTCCATTTTGTAAGTAGTTCCTGCAAATACCCATAATGCCCCGAGCAGAAGAACACAGGTCAGTGCATAGCGCTACCGTAGTGTACACATTGCCTTGCGTAAACAAAAAGTGAAGTCATTCTACTTCCTGTCAAGCGTTTATGCGCACACTTTATGCAGACGCTTTTCACAAAGTTAACCAAAAGCGTTTGTATTTTTTAACTAAAGCTTCTTTTTTTAAAAACTTTGAATATTTTGCTTTCTATTTCTTGTGAACAGATAGGAATACATAAATATAAGTGATTAATTATATTACGATGTAAAAAATATGCCAACACGAGAACGAGAACTTAGTTGTTACAAACAAAATGGCGTCCAGAATGGCGGCCTCCATGATTTGGAAATAAGAATTTCGGCGATAGGTAATACATTTGAAATTGTTGTAATTCACATTGAACCTTTTCCAGCGTACGCATTGTCTATAGCCGGGCTTTGTGGGTCCCGGTCTTTGACTTCCCCGTATAAATTTATCAAATGACGCGTTTTCTTGCGATTTCTCGCTGAAAAGTGCACGTTTTCCCTCACAATTGGGAGCATTTATTCCTTTTTCAATAGCGAATAAATGTACACGATTGATTTTGTTCGGATCCATAATCAAGATCAATATAAATTTATATTCGAAAGGATCCCACATGATACAGCCGTACTCAAATATTGACGCAATATAAGCACTATAATTTTTTTTTATTTCAAGTGCAAAATAGAAATTTTTTTTTTTTAGAAGAAATAGCCTAGAGGACAGATTTTGTTAACATAACCGTGCCCTAACATTTTATTAATCTCAGCGAGTTGTCGCCCTTGCTTACGGAGTTCGTAGTCTTTTAGTACACTCTACTTTTATTTCTTCACTAAGTACCCTTTACTTCGTCGGTAATTAACTCATAGTTGACTGATGAACTTTACAAAAAATCTTACGACTGTACATTTGAAGAGTATGTCTGACATTCTATGAACTTACAATAAGGCTAATTAATACGTACCATATCGCATGACATAGTTCGTACAATATGATTTACATAACAGAACAAAATTATCATTACTAAATTATATTTTATCAACTCAGTTATGACTTCAAGAAAAGCGTTGTTTCGTGTTTTTCATAAACTTTTAAATGCCCACCGGTACATGTATACTCATAGATTACTATCGCCATTTAAAATATCTATCCACGCATGAATCTGAATAGCCACAACGAATATGATTTTCCCGCACTAAAAATGGTCATTTGAAAGTAAAGCTCTGGAAAGCAACTACCGTAGATTGTTACAGTTGTAGCAAGATAATTATTTATTATATATAGGTTATTATATGTATCTCATGAAATCGTGTGTATGCCAGTGTCTACTAACCACCGCTGCACCGCTTCTAAATACTAATAATCCGTTATCCATGAACAGTACAACCTATTCAGAGTGGCCCTCTCTTGAGCAACAATCTTCCTTCTACAACAGCATGATTTTTTTTCACACTGTATGACTTAACTATTAATTTAGTCTCTCGCGAGCAAGAACCTCTCGACAACAACATAATTTTGCTACTTCCAAAGGGTGTTGCTTTGGAGAGGTTGTACTGGTATATGTATTTTGTTGGCTATATCTAATAACGCTGTTTGTACGCCAGTGCTTCGTATTATATTAGACCACATTAACTATGTTATCAATGAATAATACATAGTTTACGTTACCCCGCATAAATATAAACAAATTGTGACATTAAGTGGACAAAAACATATCTAATTCAATTGTGAATATTGCATTTTTTTTCGTTACTCGTATTGTACTAGAAATGTAATTTAATACATTAAAACCACCAGAGTAGTCTAAGAGACATTTTTAAATCACTTTCAAATCACAATATACATTTTAAACGAAAAATATAAACTTTCAAAAAAATTGTACTTTTTCTTTGAAATGATCTTATATAGTTTACAATTTATACGGTTTCACTAGCTAGATTCGATGTTTGAATTTTAATTTTCAAAGCAGCACAATCAAGTCTGTTAAGGATGCAATGTCCGGGAAGAAAAAATACTGTATGTCATTTATTTTCATTAGAATTGAAACGCTTCTATTAAAACAATTTATTTACCGTATGGCACAACCCTGTAAAGAAAAATACTGAGATTTAAATACAGTACAACCTCTGTAGAGCAACACCCTGTGGGAGCCCAAATATTGGCCGTCGTTTAGAGATTGTTGCTGTACAGATGTTAAATTTATAGTAAATATCAGCTTAGGGAAATTTTGATGGTGTTGTTATAGAGAGGTTGTTGCTCTACATAGGGCCGCTCTGGAGAGGTTTTACAGTATTTTCATTAGAATTGAATTGCTTGTATTAAGACGATTTAATTGTCGTACTTGTGCTGCAGGTGTTCTTATCTATATAATGATTTCTCAAGAGCCAATTATTATTATTATGCTTGATTTATTGGAATAAACTTATTGTGGTTTTTAAGGCCATTGGGTCGTCTTCAGATCTGTGATTTTTAGGAACGGAGTTCCTATAGGTATACACCACTTTTTGTCGCGACAAAACAGTGACGCTTCTCATACGCATTGAAAAATAGTACCACTTGTTGTATAAATATACATTGCAGACTTCGCAGTTTTGATATTCTATACTGTCTTCAATGTTCTGTCTCGTCTCTATGGTTCTTTACGGTCTGTGTTACTGTATATGCATTCCGTCTTGGCTGACTTTGTGACGGACTGTGCTATATGGGTTGAGCTGTTAGTATGTCTGCGTTGACTTACCACTTCTGTTAGCGCTATCTTAATGTTCTGTCTTGGACAGTGTTGGACTGCGCTGAGGCGCAAACTATCGTTTGTTTTTGGTTTCATGCTTATTAAAGATTGTGTAGGAAGGCAGGACTTTTTTTGTATTATTATTATTAAACAAAAAAGAAAAAAGTTAAAGAGTGGATGTACCGTTGATCGGACCTAATAAAAAGTCTAAAAAAGTATAAGTTCGCGGGGGAAAATAGTGTAGTTACTAGTGGTAACCAGATTTTTTATCGCCTGCCTGTGTTTGAGTTTGGTCGACTGTGTTGCCTACATTGGACTATTTTATTTTTATGACGATATTTATATTTATCCCCGTTTCGAATTTCTCAGGGACGCTTTTTCAGTATATTTACCCCAACCGTGTCTAGAAAATCACAGGCAAAAAGGGTGCTTCACACCGGGAACGATAAAGAATCAGGAAGAAACTATACGAATATAGTAGAGATATAAATACCCGGTTCTCCTGTATCTCATCTCCCCTCTCTCTGGGCCGGCTCTGAAATGAACATAGCTGTCGAATGGGTCGTTAAACAACATATAAATAAAGATCACGTTTCATGAGTTTTTAATAGTATTGGCTATGTTGTAGGACTTAACAATCTTTATACTATCAAATGAATAATTCGCAATTAGTGGGTTTGGTTAATGGAATTTACAGCACTTATGTAGTCACGTAAAACCATTCAAACGAGACACAGGTCATTCTCTTGCTCGAGAAATATAAACGCCATTATTATTTACTCAATACGAGAATTGAACGAGAAGAGTTTTGTTATTAGCTTGCATGAACAACATTGGTTCTGTCATTGTGCGAAAGACACAAGGGAAACATATCATTTCACGATGCATCGAACACGTATTACACCCCGTATGCATTCGTTCACCGCAGAGAAAATAGTTGCGTATTTCGAGTGAAGAGAAACAGGATAGAACGTGTATGATTCAAGTGTCCCACACTTTACAAGTACAGTCAAACCTGTGAACAAAAGCCACCCTTGGGAAAGATATAATGTGGTCTTTATAGACAGGTGTCTCTTATTATGAGGTTATTTTGCTATAAATAATCTGTGGCAGATTTTAAAAGAATGACATTTAATCATAGAGCGGCCTTTATTCAATTTAACCTCTCTAGAGCAATAACCTCTAAACAACAACATACTTTTGCTACTCATAAAGGGTGTTGCTTTGGACAGGATGCACTGTACACGTATATCAAACTATCTGTGAACATACCATTCGCGGCAACGGTCAGATAAGTATTGTTCCATTATAATTCCTAACAAAACAAGGCAGTGCATAGGCCTATCAATAGTCTCATTTTATATACGTCATTTTTGAACAATGAGTTTGTTGATTACAGAGCCATTCAACGTCACAAGTAGCGATCGGCAATTTGCAATATTGTTATAAGACGAATTATCCATCGTTTATCCGACAAATCTATAGCATAAAATCGCGAGAGTCGATGTCTTAGACCAATCAATCATAGTTTTATGTCAGCCACAAACATCACGATAAATCTCGGATTTTCTCGTTTATTTCCTCGTTTATGATCTATTCTGACATAATTAAAGACTAGAGTATATCGTTTTCCGTGAAATGAGTTGAACGTGAAAAGCTTTTATCTACTGTTTTCGCATTTGGCTATTAGATTGTGTATCATTGACAAAGCATCGGGGAGGTTGTCAAAGGTCAGAGACGTATACAAACCGGTCTCAGATTATGTGTCGACAATGTAATAGCTACCAAATGAGGTGCCAGTCTGGTGATGTTGTAGAAAATGAGTGGATGGTATATTCTGATTATATTTCACGAATTTAATATCATATCGTCATATATTTACTGTGAAATGACAGTACTGTCTAATACAAGATCTACGCCGATCTACTGCGAACATAGACAAAACTCATCCTACCAGAACTGTAGATTAAGGTTTTATATCTGTCTGACCGTGTTAATTAATTCGCTGAATTTTTTTGTTGCATTTCAATAAAACATCAGCAACCAAGTGTATAAATATTGGTTAACTTTAACCACTGGGTTAAATCAGAGATTTGTTTAAAATTTTGGTTGAATTCTGGGTTAGCAATTATTGCGTAATTTCAGGACTAAGAACCTCTGTGGACGTGTTGCTATTTTCACCAAACGTAAAAAAACATCATATCTAATGTTCCAGAAATACGTATATATACATGCATATGGGCTGTTGAGACAAGTGCACTATTTTTTAGTAACACTATTCTCATCTCAAGAACTTGTGTAAATGTTAACAGCCAATATTGGTGGAATGGAGAAGAAACTTTTGAATGTAAAAATTGATAGAAAATATACAAATCAAAGCTCTGAAGGTTCTGCTGTTGTTCAGGACTACAAAGCAGTCAAAAGTTGAAATACTTTGTAGGGTGAGGTATTGGGTTCAGTTTAACGATAGTTCAGCTTTCCATAGCCTTTGCTCGCTCGGCGCGCATGAATTTTTTATGTTGACCACAGTACTACGCTTTTCTACATCCACCATGCTTATGATTTTGCATAGTCGTCAGATTTTGACAAGAATGCACGAAATATATGAATTTGTATTAAGTCATTTAATTGTGGAATTGGAACTACATGTACATGTATTTTCGTAGGCGGAAGGAAATGGAATCTCTTCGGGATGTAGGAAAAATTTTCCGACCGACTGTTAAGAAATACTAGTAGTCTCAAGTTAACCTTGTGTTCGTACCAAACAACACAAACAGCGGAACCGAACCTAAATTTCAGGAATTTAGATCTGTATTATGTACATGTGTGTAAACCTATTAACTGCTATAGTCTTGGTAAATACAATACATTTTTACAAAGAACACGTTGTTCGAAATCAGGATTTAGACTGGCCTAATTTGTCTGACAATATCAGTTTGTAAGTGAGGAAATAAAGGATGTATTTTGACTCGAGAAGTTAATCACTGGGTGTGATGGAAGAACGTTTAGCCATTGCTGGTGATGTTCTAGATATCAATTATGTAGATACGTACTGGTTTCGTTCCTGTGTTTTCTAGACAAAAACGTGTGAAACTACGAACATAAGTTATACCACTGTCGTAAACTGTTTGAATAGTCTGTTCAAGCCAAACGTTTGAGAACTCTTAGTGGAAACACGGCATCCACGGACCAATCAATTATTTGTTTCGGTTTTAAATACTAGAATGTTGTTACAAAGCTTCATCCAAATACAATATATTATGTTATGATCAGTACGCCTTGATTGTTTCCGAGTTCAATAATCATTTATCTCATTTAATTCAGAGAATTCCGGTGTTCAGAGTCCGGGTTTCAGAGAGTCCGGGTTTCAGAGAATTCCGGTGTTCAGAGTCCGGGTTTCAGAGAATCCCGGTTTTTAGAGTGTCCGGGTTTTGGGAGTTTTACTGTACACCTTTTTAATCTGTATGATAATATATTATTTCCCTGACAAAAGCACAAAGTGAAATGATGGTAGATTTTCAAAATTAAAACAATGATTGATTCCGTATTGCAAAATTAACCAAAGTACTGAACGTAGTCAGGTCCGTATAAAAATGTATGCGCGCCGAGCGATTGACGGCTATGGAAAGCTATACCATCGTTCAGTTTCCGACCAATAACAGAAGTTTGAGTATGGATAAATCTGAATTACGAAATTAATTTGGAATCTATTCCTCATAGAAAATAATCGTAACCACCTGCTGAAAATGTATGACATTCATGGACAAAACATTACAACAGATGATACTATATGCCGGTGTAGCTTTTAAATATTTCTTTTTATTTGGTTCTTTTTATTTCATTACATAAATGGTAAGTTTACATGTTTTGTTGATTACGTTAAGTGTCCCACAGTGTATGGTAGACTTACATTCACGACACGGTAGAGTGTAGAACACGCTCATCGTCAGTCACTTAAGATATATTTCTATTACATATATGATCTGTCTGGTGATTGGAGATGACTGGAAGCCTCCTTAAGCAACATGTTTGATGCAACAAGCATGCAGGAGGTGAGACATAAATAAAACACATACATATAAAAATAAATTTAATAATGTCCCCTACGAATCCAAACAGGTCGTTATAGCTGAAAAGTTTCGAATGAACCAACGTTGTTGTCTATGTCACAGAAATTACGCTGAAGATGAATATCATTTCATATGTTCAATGTAGCTGCCTTATAATTATGCAGTTGACTGACGGAAGAAATATATTATACCTAATTATCATTATAAAAACATCAATGTTTTAGATTTCTACATGTACTTAATACATCAAATAGGGATTGTTTCACTCCCTGCTGCTAGGGTAATAAAATAAGTTTTAGCTCTTAAAAATTGCCTTAATTCTAATTGATTATGTTCACCATCTTAGCTCAATTTACATATGCTAATTCTTTTTTAAATAGATAATATCGTTAATTGTAATTTCTCATTTGTATACCTTTTCGACTTATCACATGACATGTGCTTATTTGTGTTGCATATTTGCATTGTTTTGACGATGTATTTTGTACAAGTCGTTTATAAAAGTTATGTTCTGTTCATGTCCCATGACATACTCTTCCCCTGACTACCTACCTACTCACTGTTAAAAGTTTTGGTCGCGCAAACGCAAATCGACAATTTCTTAAGGATGGACTTATGTACATAACTACTGTATTGAAACTTAATTATGCATTCGATTTTTGTAGCAACCGTTTGCGAGATAGACGCATTTTAATTTGTCTTAGAAACATATATTTGAAGTCATGGACACATAGATATGTGAAAAGAATTCGAAAAAATGAATATATCGGCTCGATAGCTATTGCCTTGTCAACTTCAATATTAACGCATGACATTTACGAATCCCTCTCATTACATTTTTGAAAAAGCAAAACAAAAACTAATTAATTCTAGTGTAATTCTATCTATTATACCAATGATACCCGGAAGACGAAGATATTGCGATAATACGTAAGTAGGAGAGAGCGGACACAAATGTTGATCGTCTACAACAAGCAATGCTACACAATGGACACAATCTAAGTGATGCCGTGTACGTTGATTCCGCGAAAATTGTACTGAATACGTACACACACATCGTTCAGAAAATAAACAAAGCCTAATTGAGAGAGCGGATACTATAAAGACTGGCGTTTTCTTTTCACTGCGATATTGGCTAAGCCCTCATTGTAGACTGTGGCGATGTGCCTGTGAGTAAAGCTTAGAGCGATCTGATAATTAACAGATTGACTGTTGCCATCACTAGTTCAGTTAGTGGATGGAAGTCTATACAAGTGGGAATAGATGTTGCCCGCAAGCTAACTGATTTATTTAACGAGGTAAGTCTTTATACATGATGAAATTAAACGTTCTAGCGGCACACGAGTATCATTTATCGAGTCTCTTTACGGCAACAAACTTTAGTTCAATGTGCGTCTGAATCTTTTTAATCATCTTGATTTTCATCTTTTTCTTATTTTTATTGTTCACGGATATCTAGTTTTGTGCACAGATAATTGGAAACGGTTCTATGGATTTGCAGCAATTAAGACATGTGGTAAATACTATAAATTATTTATTTATTTATCCACAGTTTTCATAAAAACATTTAATTTCTAAGGACATGAAATATTCATACGAAATCGAGAGACAGATAATTTCAACAAGGAACATTAGTAAGTTAAAAGGAATAAAACTACGTAAGTAACTATATTGCTTTTGGATTCAATTTGAATATATAAGATTTCAAATAACTTTGAATTTACTTTTTGTATAATACAATTTTGCCATTGGCTTTGAAATGATTATATTAAATACTCATTTGGAGATACTCATTTGTAAATTTGTGTAAATTTCTGAAAATTTACTTTAAGAAGAGTTTGTTGTAAGTTTTTTTTGTCTATGACATGTACTTAGTGCTGTTGTGTCTGCAGATATTTTATACGTTTATTTGATCGTAGATTGTTTCTTGCCAAGTCTTGTAAAGCAGATACAAAAGGTTAACAGAAACCATATCTTGATATTCTTATTTCCTTCAGACTCCAAAGCGTGACTTTTTTAACTTGCCTACTCATATTGTCGTTTTATTGTTTTGTTCCAAAATTTACTGCGTTTATTTGTTCGTTCAAGCTCCGAGACTTCCCACGCATGCTGGATTAGAATATTTTAAAGACGAAAGCCATTTATAAAGTTCACATATACATGTATATAATTCATTTACAATTGACTTTTTATTTTTGTTCACAAGAACCAAAATTCGTCCAATAAATTAAATGCTTCTATTTTTCTTTGGGGTTAAAGAAAGTAGAGCTAACAGTGACATTTCCAGCTTAACTGACGGAGGTCCCTAGTCCTTCATCTGGACAGCTCCCCCATGTCAGTAGTTTGCCATGTCCCGGATTGGGTTCGAACTGAAAGCGTTGGCAGTGGGGAGGCGATCGGATTACTGTTCAGTCGCGAGTTGGTGATATACCGTTGTATTTTGTATCATGAATACATATACATGTATTCAAAAGCTCAATCGTTGATCATTCACTGGATACAAATATTTGATTAATTGAATCATAATCGTGTCTAACATCGGTGATATTGTAACATTCCTTAAACGATACCTAGCTCTTCACTTATTCCACTACCACATTGCCAGGTAAAATGTATTAATATGTTAGATAAAATATCAAATGTCCCCATCGTTGTGTAAGCAAACAACAGAATGATTAAAACGAATCACGTGACAAGGCAAAACTAATTGTATTGAGAGGAAGCTCCTCTGAATTTGATCATTATAAGATTATTAAAGAATTTTTGTGTTTTAACACTGTTCATCGCTTATAATAAAAACAAAAATTTGAAAAAAAACTAGTTCAAATCTAATATTTATTACAGTGGTCAAACAGATATGTACATGTATATAAAATATATAATCATAGATCCAGGTTTCTGAACCATATAATTTATCGTTGACTTCAACACAGCTCCCCTCTTTTTCTAGACGAATTATACTTATGAGTATTGGTTTATTATAGCTGTTTGCGAGTACTTACTGTAGTGTCTATTACTAGTTTGGCTGATCCTGGCCATTTGATTGGCTAATGGTGATGACTGAATCTATTAATAGTTGACAGGTAAGTAAATCATGAAGGCATTGCCTAGATAAATTGTTGTGTGGATATTTGAAGTTCAATGTGGTTGTATGATAGTGCTCAGATTTATGGTGAATTCGTTAACATTTAGGGTTGATTCTATTTGATTGATGTAGGGTATGATATAACCACGTGCTTGTGAACTACATGAATTTATTCATTTGTCAAATACTCATGATTGTCATTATAATGTGTATTACTCATATCATGTAAATATTTTATACTCTTGGATTGAATTAAATATACAGACAACATCCTTTATGAGAAAAGCAACTTCATACAAAAAACATAAACCAATATGCTTTTTGAAATTCGTCTACCTATAACGTTTTGTTATAGTTTTTCTTGTTACCAGTTGTTTGTATTCATAAAGCACATTCTGTTCTTTTTTTCGTGCGCTTGAAATTAAGTCAAACCTGTAAACAAAGGCCACATTTTTGAAAGACATATTTAGGCTTTTATTGACAGCTGACGTTTTTTTCGGAGGTCATTTTAGTCTAAATAATCAATGTTTTTTTTTTAAAGAATAGCCTTTATTCACAGGATGACTTTTATTCGGAGATGGTCGCGAACACTGGTTCGACTATATTGTTAATATCTTTTATGTTAAATCGGTTTTGCTAGAAATTCTGATAACGAGGCTGTTAATCGTGCGCGCTCATTTATTATTTATCAACTGCTGTACAATTAACTTTTGTATAATTGGTATCTCAATATTTACTTAGGATTAAAATGATGTACGCCTCTGAAGGATATGCATTTTTTGTTTATTCTTGTCATTCAGTGAAGTGTCACGGACTATTTGCACAGTAGTTGTATTTTAGAAAAGTCAGTTTATATTGATATTAAATAACATTTTTCTGTGACGATTGATTTATCAATCGTTCACGGTGCCTTGTTTTTTGTTTAGTTCTTTATACCCCGATGTCTAGAAATTAATGAGATTGGACACCAAGCTGTCACCAACCAACTGCTTCTGTTATCTCATATGTCGGCGTGTGGACCTATTTTATTGCGTCTGCATTTTTGAAATATGTCGCAAACGTGAACATAGTCATTACTATGAGTTTGTCTGTTGAAAACAACAATTCCTACGCAAATAAACTTCTGGAATTTAATTAATGAATTGGAGAAACTTGATAAAAAACGTGTTTCCTGGTAAATATTTAACGGTGACATACATGCCAACCATTCGATGTAATTAGTATTTGTAGAATAACTGGCAAGAGCAAAAATACTTCTTTCTTGTTTAAGTGTCTGTCGAACCAACATGTCTATGACCATAGAGTTGTACAAATTACACAATAAGTTACAGAAATATTCTGCGCTTATCTAGTTATACACATGCATTACTTCTTTACAAAAGTAGCAAACAAATTGGTTGAAAGCCGATCGCCGAACGCTGAAGTTGCTGTTTACTCTAACGACGATTTAGGTGTTCATTAGACGAAACTACCTAACCGAACTCTCCAAACAACTAGTCCAGTAAAGAAAACACTTTATCTTAATATCATAGGATCGTTGTTTCTCCGAAATATAACTAAATAAGTCTAGTGCACAAACTTTACAAGGTTATGTTTCAGTTTTTGAAGCAGAATGTGTATTTTTATTTAATGTATCGTATGCGCATGCGTGATGACGTGTATGTACCTCCAGAGCATTTCCTGTTCAATTAGAATATGCGAATCGCTTAATTACGGTGACCATTTCTTAAGCAGAATTCTCAAGACACGCGAAGTAAAGTAGGAACTATCAAACAAATCCAGGGTTGTTTTATTTTCTTTCATTCCCAAAGAAACCACGGTGATGTTACTGAGGACAAAGCAAATTACAGCAGGAAATTAACATGTAGACGTTTTACCACCATCTCATTAGCGCTAAAAGCTGATTGTCACAATGCACAGCATGATATCAAATCTTGTGTGTTGGTAGATGAGCCTCCACCTCCAGAGAACAATATATAAGAGATGCTTAAGAGATTTTGAAAAAAAAACGCAAGAAGAAAATTAAAAATGTCAAAAATGTTTGTAGTTCACCATTTAGCCTTAATTGTTGGAAAGTTTTCAAATACTAGTACAATGTGGTTGTTGACCACCATTTAAGAATTGGGCGGAGACCCTGCCTACTGAATGTGTTTTTAGATCTGTACGATTGTGGGCGAGGGTCCTACTTTCTGAATGTGTTCTTCAGCATAGCTTCTGAATGTGTTATTTAGCTCTTTACAAGTATTGGCGAGGGCCATGCCTTCTGAATGAGTTATTTAGTTCTTTACAAGTATTGGCAAGGGCCATGCCTTCTGAATGTGTTATTTAGCTCTTTACAAGTATGGGCGAGGGCCATGTCTTCTGAATGTGTTATTTAGCTCTTTACAAGTAATGTGTGAGGGTCTTACCTTCTGAATGTGTTCTTAAGCATAGCTTCGGAATGAGCTATTTAGCTCTTTACAAGTAATATGTAAGGTTCTTACCTTCGGAATGTGTTATTTAGCTCTTTACAAGTATGGGCGAATGTCTTACCTTCTGAATGAGTTATTAAGCATATCTCCTGAATGTGTTATTTAGTTCTTTACAAGTATGGGGGAAGCTCTAACTACTGAACATGGACTACAGCACTCAGCTCTTGTATTAGAATATGATTTTTGTTTCTGGTTGTCCTGGATACAAAAAGCCCCCCAAAAGGGACATATGGAAACGTACAATAGTGAGGAAAAAGATAAAACAGATAAAAACAAACAGGGAGGCGTGTAGAGAAAAAACTAAGTTACAGTATTGTAATTATCACAAATGCCATTAGCTGGAGATTTTATGGCCGCAATATGGCATGTACTCCTGATGTGGTAAAGATGGATGCGAAAAAGATTCGATTGTGTCACGATTAAACAGTTAATTCAAGATATAAATTATGAGGAATACTCATAAATATAAATAAAACAATACACGATACATATTCCATTTGCAAGGCATCTTGTCAATATCTTAGAATTTCTGCGAACATTGTAATTATGATGAATTGTCTTGAACAAGAAGCATCGCATGTCAAACATCAGTTGTTCGTATGACAATTTCCACAATCGTTTCTAATATGCATAATGCTGAATGTGGATATAAATTAGTAGACATGAACATATGATACCGTTGTTTATGTTTTGACTTATGAAGAAATCAATGGAAACAACTGTTATAATCGTGGATTAATTGAAACAGGCAATAAACTAATTACATTTGTACATCTCCTGGCTGACGAATACGCGCACATGGTTTTTGTCTTGTGTACTTGTACTCAGTTCATCTTTCATAGACTCGCCCCCATGGTCGAATGACTTCAAATCAATGTAAGCAGCTCTCACTGATAGAGGGCCATGGGTTCTAGCCCAGCTTCCGGCCATGTCTCTTTATGTGAGAAAGTAGGCACTTGCACACGGAGGATTGGAGTCTAGTACTGGTTCTTCCCAGGAGCGATGGTTAGGTGAACTGTCTGCCTCATATGACTCTGACTGTAGAAAAGGGGCGTAAGACCCAAATGAACAAACAAACGAACGAACAAACCAACGAATGAACATCATCTTGTATGACGTCAAGTGTACTGACATTGTGCTCTAAAGGTAGATCAACCTTATTACTGAACGCGTGTGTTATGTCTCGCAGTTCAGCTTAATAACCATCAAATAGTGCCAATGTCGCATTTATTATTTATTAATCGTTATGTTTGCAGGGAATAACTCAGGGATATGTATTTGTATTAATCCAGATATGTGTCTTCCAAAGGAGAAATCAGTACGATCATGCCTTGTCAGATGCTGGTTTATTTTGAACTTGGATGTAAGTCCCAATTAAATGGAGTATAAATACGGAAATGCTGTCAGTCTAGTATGTTATCTTAATATACGGAGACATTAGGGGGAAGTTTATTTTGTAATGTACTGAAAACGGATAACTATCTGATTGATATCTTGACTAAAAACTACGAAGAATTTTACCTAATATAAGACTAAATCGTCAGTATCTTAAGATCAACCGCATGTTTTCCTGGCAAATTACTCATTCCATGGAAATAGCAGGAGGGAGAAACATAAGTCGACTGGAATAAAGGGAAAATCACTTCAATCACAATTTTTGTTTGGTTCGAAAATGTCTCCCGTGGCGAATATTAATATTTTAAACACGAAATTCCCATACTATTCAATCATTATTAATTTTTACTGGGTATAAACAACCAATAAAGCACGAACCGCTTAGAATATCAGCGGTCAATCGCAGGATTACAATTTCTGATGTTTATTAAACATGATTTTTGATGCAGACAATGACTAGTATTATTTTAATGTCCCAGTGAAATCATAACAAGACAAAGCAGATATTTTATGGTTTTATTATTATATAATATTTCGTTCATCTGATAATATATAAATATTATTTTCAGAACTTGTCTATATGCGATCTATGCGTTGTTTCTTAAATCATTTTTTAAGATAACAGCAAAAAATGATGGTATCAATAATAATTAAATGGATTCTCTAACATGCTTAAGTAATTCATTTAACATTATGTGTTTTATATGGCCATGTAATCAAACAATATAGGGGCTTATAATGATTGCCTTGTCCGTTCTTCCGTACGAGATTAAGTCAAGCTGCAAGGGGGGAGGGGTGCGTTTATTGACGTTTATTGAACGAAGCTTCTTATCTTTTTTGACGTCAGGACGTCTATTAAAGTTAGATAACCCACACGTGGGTGAGTACGATTCACTCTTGAGTTTAATATCTAAAATGTATCACGACCAAGATGCGCAGTGTATATGTTTGTAATTGCCTCAACTGTAATACTCTAATTAATCCGTGAACATTTAATTTTGTATTGGCAATAGTCCAAGAGTTGTTAAAAGACAATAAACGCAAACACCAGTTATTTATTCTGAATTGATAATAGTTTTGCCATCAAATGTTCCGAACACAGTCACCATGCCAAAATGTAATCTTTGTTAGTACTTGTATGTATATATATGCTTAGAAAATCTTGATGTTTTTTTATTCAAAATTCGACGAAATTGTGGAAGTTAAAATTGAATTAGTTAACGCACACAGCAACTAAATGTCAATTGAAGCACCCGTCTATTGGAATAGGTTTAATGCTATTTATCAGTATTTGGACCAAGTTATCAGGTATATTGACATTAAAATAATTAACGAAGTGCAGTATTGGGAAATGCCTGAGGCAAGTTGTCAAATGGTTCTCTTGCATCAGCGAGTCATGTAAGCAGTAGTTTTAGCATTCCAAATAATTACATAGTGATTGCTTTATACGACAAATCAAGCAACGCATCAATACTTATCAGGATTTCGTGTAATAAGATAATTTGGTTTCATTGATATATGAATGAATTACACGAATATACTTAATACTATCGTTTCATTGTTTCCTGGTAAAAAAGCGAATGTATATACAGTGCAACCTCTCCAGAGTGGCTCTCTCTTGAGCAACAATCTCCCTTCAACAACAGCAGGATTTTTCTCAAGTGTACCATTTGGCTATTAATTTAACCTCTCTAGAGTAACAACCTCTCAACAGCAAAATAATTTAGCTTCTCCCAAAAGTTGTTGCCCCCCTACAACACCCTCACAACGACACATACTTTATAGTAATCAAAACGATTCACAAGATGCCCTCTAAAATCCCATAACAACAATACATACCTCTTTTTTACCCGTACGGCTCAAAACACGCCCCCTACAACCCATAACAACAACATATACCGCTTTGATACCAGCACGGCTCATAACACACCCCCTACAAACCCATTACAACAACATGGAGCTCTTTGTTACATGTACGGCTCAAAACACGCCCCCTACAACCCATAACAGTAACATAGACCTCTCTGTTACCCGCACGGCTTACAGCACGTCCCCTACAACCCATAACAGCAACATAGACCTCTCTGTTACCCGCACGGCTTACAGCACGTCCCCTACAATCCATAACAGCAACATAGACCTCTCTGTTACCCGCACGGCTTACAGCACGTCCCCTACAACCCATAACAGCAACATAGACCTCTCTGTTACCCGCACGGCTTACAGCACGTCCCCGACAACCAATACCAACAACAAAGACTTCTCTATTACCCGCACGGCTTACAGCACGTCCCCTATAGCCCATAACAACAACATATACCTCTGTTACCCGCACGGCTTACGGCACGCCCACTACAACCAACACATAACAACACAGACCTCATGGTTACCCACACGGCTCACAGCACGCCCCCTACAACCCGTAACAACAACATAGAGGTCTTTGTTACCAACACGGCTCACTCACATTACAACCCCTCCAAATCACCCATAACAACACAGATTTAATAATTATCTTCACGTGTCACATTGACAACCAGATAAAAACATGACATGACAGAACTTCACACTACGCAACATCTCTGACGTACTTCGATAGCTGATTCGTTTTATTTCAGTGTGGGGAATCCACGTGACCTAGTGACGTCACAATGTTAGAAAAGCAAAAAAGTGAGGGCCTTCAGTGACAAAAATCTGAACCGACCAGAGGTAGCCCTTTATGTAAGGAATAGCAACAGTTATGTGGCTTTATAAGAAAACGAAAAATAATGCACTTACGTGATGTTTTCCTAGTTCAATTGACAGAAAACGCGCTTGTAACGATAACATTGTGACGTCACTAGGTCACGTGGATTCCCCACACTGAGTACGAACTAAACTGTGAAATGGTTTTCTCTGAAAATGTTCAAGAATGTACCAACTAAATCTTGAAGTCACGCTCGTTATTTACTTCTATATTCCATCTTTCTAACTTCAATACAATAAAAGATACCGACGCTGTATTATTTCAATCTAATATGAAATAAAATTTTAAAATTATTTATAATGATCTTGAGGCAAATTAAGATCGCTTTTTACATTTGTAAGGCTCTATCTGACAGATCCGCTGAATAGGGTAATATGATATAATTATAGAGACAATTTTGAGATTTTTTTTGAGAATAATGTTCGGCTGTTAGCATGTTTCAAAAGTATTTAATAAAAGAGAAGGAATAAAATGTAATATGTACAATTTCATTACATGAACATTGTTTGCAAAAGCATTGTACTTTTGCTGGTTTTGGCTAGTTACATGCAACGTTCATATAATAGAGGTATCAGTTCGGCAAGAGTCTGTGTCTTAAGTCAAAACTGACTTACTCTTAGACTCAAAAGCGATAGTGAGTATGGGCCCATGTAGGTCTCATTAACACAAGGATATAACTACAGAGAATATATCCGTATATAAAGGAAAAAAAAACAAACATGGCTGACTACATAATACTTTGTTGTATAGTTAGCCTTGTTTTTGTTGTAGTACGCATTGTCTGTTTTTTGCCTTGTTGTTTTTGCTGTTGTTGTTGTGTTTGGACTTGTTGTTGTTGTTGTTGTAGTTAGCTGTGTTGTTGTTGTGATTGTTGTTGTAGTTAGCATTGTTGTTGTTGTGATTGTTGTTGTAGTTAACATTGTTGTTGTTGTGTTTGGCCTTGTTGTTGTTGTTCTAGTAGTTAGCTGTGTTGTTGTTTTAATTGTTGTTGTGTTTGGGCCTTGTTGTTGTTGCTGCTGCTGTTGTTAGCCTGATTGTTTTTGTAGTTGGGTTGTTGTTGTTGTAAATGATGTAGTTAGCCTCTTTGTTGTTGTAGTTAGCCTTTAAAGAAGCTTTTTATATAATTTGTTGTTTTAATATGATAATATTGCCAACCTATGCCTTTACTTTTAAAAATAACATATAAGAAGCTTAGGTTGGCGGAAATGATAATCAAATTATCTTTAAAGATAGTTTTATAAAAAAACGTATTTTATTGTCACGCATGAAAGTTGTTTTTAGATTAATTTGTATAACTGTTTTACAGTTAACATTTATTTATTCGTGTTACAAATGGTATCTATTCGTTTTAATTAGCACGCAGGAAATAAATTACTGATATATCACTTGAGTACTTCTGTTAAAGGAATTTTAAACGTGTATAAGACATAATTCAGTAGAAAATTATGTCTAAGTCACGTGATATGTAGTTATGTCAATTACAGTAACAAGAACAACACAAATTAAAAAATGCAACAACACTTCCGTTACCATCATATACTGTTTGTAAGTACATCACGTGACGACATTCTGTCTAATTTACTTGAGCACACAATAATTTGTATGGCGGGAGTTCACAAATTCACAATTTGCAATTGTGAGACATTAACCAAATTTAATGTCTCTATTTATCCGTAGAGCTGAAGAAAAAAGCCACATTGCTGACAAGTCGGAATATTGCTAGCGTCAGAAATAACACAAAGTCAATGTTACCGCAGCCGTTTTAATATCTGGTATGGCTTCCCGACCACATTTGGCTGACTTGGGAAAATTTACTTGCTCTTGTGTTCGTTTAACACTCCGTGTTATTTTATGGTTTTATAATTTCTTTCATACATTTGCCATTGAATTCTTATTTTTACTTAAACATTCGAAACTTTGAATACGCTCAAACCTGCGTTAGCGATCACGTCCGAATAAAGGCCACCATTTTGGTGTTGTTGTTCGCGGGCTATGTATACTTTCTATCGTGACCAACAGTTTCTCTTTCAATGGGAACTTGATGCCCATTTTATCAATCGCGATATACACATTTGAAAGTCTGTAATTCTGAGAATGATTCTTGAAAAGGAGTACCTTGTGTAGAAAAAATAGTGAGCGGAAACCGCATAACCAAAAATGTGTAACCTTACATTTATGTACGAGGCGTATTTCTCAGTTACGGAAATGCCCGAGTAGTTACGATTGAAACAAGGGAGCGAACAATATGAAATTACTTAATAATACAAAAACGTGACGTGTCGATACAAATAATTCAATTATTCTTACATTCAATGTTTGCCTTCAAATCACTAAACAAATATATGCCGTCTGATTATTTTAAATCAGCCATGTTCGCTTCCGGGACACTGCTGAAATTCCAAATGCTCGCGGCAGAAACTGTACAATTAATGGACAACGTTGGTAAATATAAATTGATGTGTTACACAATAACCGAGCTTCTTTATTTGTTTTCCAATCGAATTATAGGTCGAACAGATATATGGTAATAAATGCAATATGTTACATGGTCTAAGGCGGGGGAAACTGTAGTCGGATGAGAATATAGGAACCGCTTTGGTGCACATACCGGTACCAAAGGAGGGGAGTGTTTTAATCCCATACAAGGCAGTAGACATTATTAGATATTTGGAATAAAGCATGACGCACAGATTTATATTAAAATGGTGTTGTCATTGAGCATTTGCAGTAGTAGTATCTGCTTACCACGAGTATAAAAATGGAATAATTGAAAAATGTTTTCATAATTTAGAATTAAGCGAATTCGGTTCAGATAATTACTTTGACTTTTAGGTTACGCTAATGCTTAGGTTGATTTTTTGGAACGTCATATACATTTGTATGTTCTTGCTTTTATACTTCCATTTATTCACTGTTTTAGTACTTAACTTTGCATTATATGAGACAGACTGAGAATAGCTTAGTGACTAAGGTGGGAGGATATATCACGCACATGCTATTTTAAGATTCATTGAGCTCGATGTGTAGACGAGGTAAGATAGACTTATACTTTAAAAATAATCGAAGTATTGTAATGCATATTAATATGCAATCTCTACCCAGAGTTATCGTTCCTTTCCAAATCCAATCCAAACATTAGTGTGAGCGTAGCAGGAACGACAACTCTGGGTAGAGATTGGCATATTATGTTGAAGTTAGATACAGTAAAATCATGGAATATCCGAAATTGATGCGTCCGAAATATAAATTCGGATAATCCACGGTTTCGGATAATCGGTATTATTTTACTATATAGGGAGAAAAATCGGGACCGAAAGTGCATTTCGGATAACACCAGGTTTTCGGATAATCTAAGTTCCGATAATCGGGATTTAACTGTAGATAGATTTATTTCACTATAAAATGTATAGACAAACATGACAAGTGCATTAAAACATACACACAATGAATGACAAGTAAAAGTTAATGAAGCCGTATCAATCAACATTTATAAAGTAAGGATAACACAAAAAGGGTAATCGCATGAATACCCCTTATTTCTATTGTGGCCCTTATACATATGGTGCTAATAGTCATAGGAAGACCATTGGTAAAGAATAATATATAGAATCTCTGAAAAAACTTATAAACAAAAGATCACATGTTAAGATGCAATATTAGTTATCATAGAACAGTATGCATTATGAAATATAAAGATATCAAGTTCGTTCTCAGACGTAAATAACTTATTAAAAGTCTTTGACAACTTTGGCTAGTAAACCGTTTACTAACAGTGTTAGTTAAAACATATATATTTTACATCGATTGTATAGCAAGGTCTTACAACTTAAATTTAACTGCTCTCGATGACTGTACTCGCGCCGAAAGAAGGGATTGTGAATGTTCCGGTCAAATTCTGCCACTGACGGGATTCGAACCGACAACCTCCGGGTTATGAGTCCGACGCTCTATCCCTACACCACTGCTTCTCTCTTGAATACAATTAAACACATTATCAACGCCCCGGCGTCAAAATATTTGCGTATTATATAAAAACCATCATGAGGAAGTCAGTTACTTTGTTTGTTTTCACTGTCTGCAGCTAATTGTGCCGCAGCAAGACTGGTACAAATACATCCTGAAATACAAGTTAATTAACACGGATTTATTCCTAAAAAAACGTTTTTAAGCCGTAAAACTTCATTGCAAATGTCGATATAATGTAACTCTGTGTCTAAAGCAGGTTAAAATGTGGCAATGCTAATTACATCACGTTTTTTTTCAGAACGCTATGCATCAGACATTTCTTCTAAACTGTCTACCGCATTGATTTTAATCTACGACACTCTTAGCATTCCGACCGTCATTATTTATAAAATGCCGTTGTTTCAGCTTTGTAAATTAATTCTGTAAAATAGGACTAAAATTAATACTATGAAACTATTTAGTGTTTCATGAATATGTTCTTCAATACCCCCATAGCATTCTTGTTAGGAGCAACCAATCAGTAAATACTGTAGCAGTATGGTATATAGTGTTTGTATTAATAATTTGGCTGTACTATTATCAACTCGATTAGCTCAGCTGGTAGAGCATCTGAGAGAGCTAGCATGAGATCGCGTGTTCGAGCCCCGCATAATTTTCCTTCTATTACATTTGGTGCCGTAAGTGTGAGACTAGCCTTGGAATCCTAGGGCTAGGGTGAAGCAAAGGCAGTGTTAGTCAAAACAGCCTGATGGTTGTCGTGATAAATTACTTTGAATAAAAGGAAGGAAGAATGTAGTAGTACTGTATATAGTTATTGTATTTATAAATTGGTTGTAATATTAACAACCCGATTAGCTCAGTTGGCAGAGCATCTGACTTACAAGCAGGAGTTCGCGTGTTAGAGCCCCGCATCGGATGCATTATTTCCCTCCTATTACATTACGAATAAGAAATGATTCTTTTAAACCACATTGTTTCAAAAAGGTATAAAATCCGACAAAATGTTTTTTTCGAGGGTTTAATTCATTTTTCTAACTGATTAAAATGTAAATGACTTTGGGTGTTTGTGTTTCAAAGGCTGCATGGGTTTATACTATTATGTGGTTTAGTGTAGACTATGTATTTCTTTTTAGAGAGAGAGTTTATACATGCAGTGTTAGTAAACGTCCATTTGATGTTCTTCGCGCATGGTCGAAAATGTTACATCCGACGCTTTCTTGAAAATCTTATTTCTTTCCGTTTATGATAAACTATTATTTTGCTTTTGCTTTGCTTGCCTTGTATACTAGTAATGTTAAAATCCACGTCTTTTATTCTAGTCAATGCATATTCAAATACGCAATACGTTGACAGTTAGTTAGAGCATTGTCGCCCATTTTAACGCCTTCCCTTTCAAGATTGTTGGTAACACTTGACTTTACACCAATGCAGTTCTGCTCTAACGTATGTTTTCTGCAATTCATACTTAACAAACAAAATTATTTAGGAAGCCAACATGTAATTTCCGATTGGCCATGAACCAAAGACAACCATTTGGAGTATGTTCAAAATTGACCATTAGCGTTATGTCTGGTACGCAAACAATATAGATACAAATTTATAATCTATATATATCGTCTTATAGTGAAGGCTTACGGATGTAAGTCATAGCATAATAATAATGTAATCACCATCTTTGTTTACTATCATTTTATGCGATACAAAAAGATGGACGCTAGTATTTGATTGGGTTTTACATCAGTCTAAACTCTTAATGAACTTTCAGAAAAAATAATCTTTTTTATGTGCGCATACTTTTATGGTAACATAATGTTATTTATTAATTTTGATATATTTTATTTTTAATTACTTGTAATACAGCAAAAACCACGAAGACTGGACCAAAAGTCTGGTAAAAAGTTATTGAGATGATTTAATGCTGAAGACGGATGTGTAGACAAACCCATTGATAATTGCGACAAAATCGGTATTATCTGATTCAAGTTTAAATTGTTGTGAAGTACCACTTTCTAATCAATTAGAATAGAGAGTTGTTGACAAAATGAAACGTTAACATCAATATAATGTGTTCAATTTACATTGATTTTGAGCTACAATTGCTATAAATTTTTACTTTTCATTGTCATTTAGAATGTAATGATTAGGGAAAAAATACGCCAGTATGTATGTACGTGGAACATGGTCTTGTTTTTTCAGTGCTTTTGAATATCACCAGAATTTTCTTATAGTCCTGCAATTTGAATTAAAAAATCACTTCCGGGTATGCAAATAATAATTTTAAGCGCTTGGCAGTTTAAATGTGTTTTTTTACATGTATTTGTATTTTAAATAATTTTACTGCTTGTTTAAGACTTGCGTTGATCCAGAATTTATTTTTCACTATTGCCATTTAATAGTCCAATCTGTTTAGTTGCAGCGAAATGTTAACACATCATACGGTAAGCGTTTAAGCGTTTATTAATAAGAGCATAACCATTCAAGCCATGCTCTTGAATAATGGTAGCTATTGCATAGTTTCATGTTTGTCTGATACAAAATACAATGTTGACCAATACGATGATGCTTACGGACAAGTACTCGGCGGCGATTACTTTTGACTAAAGTGTTAACACAAACATAATTATTTAATTCATACACAGACGAATTTCTTTTAATTTATTTCAAATGTTTGAACATTGACTTCTCATTTAGTCTCGTTACAATCCTCAGTAACTCTCAATAACATCGTACGTACGCCTGTATCTTGCTAATTAATCTGTACGTACCAAGAGTTGACATATGTCAGTCGACAATGCAGTTCGTTAGTTTGTGCAAACATTAGGTTCAGATAACGTTTTGTTTGGGTTTTCCAATATGTCCAATACTTTCAAGGGAAACGAGCCATTAACGTGTGTTACGGTATGGCGTATTTTAACAGTTTTAGAGCTAACTAAGATGGCAGAATTGCTTTTAAAGAATGTGCATATCGATAAAAGATTGCTACCAAAAATATTGAAACTGTGATCAAAATTAAAAGATTACTACTCAATATGACAGAGTAATGCTTATGGTGTATAAGTGGCATTGTTAATTTAATTTTCGAATTTCTTGCCAACTTCTAAACGTCTCTAGGGAAGATGGGTTCAGTTTTTATCCAATTTTGGAGGAGAACAAATCCGCAATACTATTATCAAGAGAGTTTTTATAAAAAATCTATACAAATGTTATTGTAATATACAAGAGTGTCAATTTTTTACGTTCAACGTATAATAAGGAATAATTAGAATAATACCATTGAACGTAATAAATTCACATTATATTTCATTCCCCATTACAGTTACGTACCTTCTAGTGCTATCTGACATTTCGTTTTAAAAATTGACAAAACAAACCGTATTAACTTTTGATTTTAGTAATACGAAGACACTAGATAAAACAGAATTTACATACATGTAATGCTTTTCTTTAGCCACATCTCGTAAAAATGTTGTCAAATGCTTATTCTCATTTTTTGCAATATCATTGAAAAAAATACTGTGCTACATTTCTATATGTACTTCGTAATTAAAAAGAAAAAAAATCGGAATGTTTTTATTGCAAGTAAAAGTCAGTTTATTAAATATGATATACTTTAATTTTAACCTACAAAAAGCTAATGGGGCTTTTACTGTGGACAACAAATGCTCTTAGAAGTAAATTTGATGAAAAAGATTTCACTCGATTGCAGAACATGTCAGGAACATGAACATGTATATCATTATAGAAACTACAGCAACAGGCACAGAACAAGTCACTGCTGGCATTTACAACGAAGGTCATACATTTAAAAAATAAAATGTGTAAGATAAACATATTTAACAAAATTGTATTGTCTGTCAGTTTAGTCAGGTGAGAATAATTCAGTTAGAAAGAGTCTGGAGGATTTGGTTGGAGTTTGTTGGAGGAGAGGGAGTCTGAAGGAGTCATGTTTGATACTTTGAAGGAGCTACTATATAAAATACTCATTGGTGTGTGAGAAAGCGTGTCAGTCCAGTGTGAGAGATTATCATACGTTCATGTTTATTGTGAGGAAATTCTGGTGGAATAAATTATTAAAAAATACTTGTTATGTGTCACATACATCAAAATACTGAATGCGTTTTCACTTCAATGCTTCCAGGCAAACTCTGAAATTCCAAAATCGAATGTTTTACTGTTTTACAATATTTGTTAGTGACATTTACATGGAACGTCGGCATCATAACTTCCTTGGTCCCTGGAGTTATCCATTTGTGCAGTTTTGCTGCCAGGTGTTGTATTCCGGTGGCTTCAATCACTTTAGACAAAAGAAAAACGACGTTAAAGATATGAAACTTGATTATTGAAACTTAGTCTTGCCTTAGGAAACTTTTTATCTCTAAAAGATCACTTGGCTTCCTGACACACCATATGAACGTATTGTCTATATTTGTAAAACAACTTCCGAAACTTGACACCCAGAAGCTAGTCCTCTGAATTCCGATTATTTGTTATAATTCTCCATTTCGTACAAGTATGCTTCTTTGATATGGTTATACATACCGAGTAGTCTTTGGAAGTCAATTAGATTTGTTGACGAGTGGCTAGACTTATAAATACAAGCTTTGAGTATAACCTGACACATAACCTGACACATAACCTGACAAAGCCTAAAGTAACATGCAGCCCTTTTTTTACTGTTATGGGGAACAGGTATCAGATCCCTTTGATGGGGGTGAATTTGCATCATGAAAAACTAGATTTTGGGATATTTTTTAATTATGGGGATTTTATTTCTCTCAGTGGGGAATATATACTAGTACTTCTTTACTTGGGGAACGGGGGAGAAGACCGGACCCCCAAAAATGGCATACAAAAGGCCTGATTTCCTGGAGGAAAAAATCTTAAAATATTTATGAAAACGAACCATCAACTAGTACAACCGCCCTAGTTGACCTTACAATTTCAATTTATATAGCCTTAATGTTCTTGATAATTATTTGTCAGTCGACTCTCTTCCACTTAGTAAACGAGGAATAATCAAAGTTTGGGGATTGAATCAGAATGGAGCACCGTTCAATAGTTCTATTACAGAAAACAAGCAGAGAATCAGAGTTTAAAAGTCCCTAACCGCCCATAACCGGGACAAACACATCGATGAAAGAAATAAAACCTATATTCTAATTGCATTTGAAATCGTTCCGGATAACACTTTAATCATTTGCCATTGATTTCAGCAGACGTAGTAAAGTGAATTTTTTATTCAGTTGTCATATGACATACTTGATTCTTACAGCAATGTAATCGTATTGGATAAAATTATTACTTTCAATAAAGCCATGATCATACTGGATGTATTTGAATCTGGGATTAAATATTCGTGCTCCGTTTCGGATAAGATCCCTGGTTTAATGTAGATATGTATTTCAGAGACAGACATACTTACTCTAAACCTGCTGAATTTCCTTAATGGACTTGTCCAACTTCCATTTTAAAACAATCCATAATCAATTGAAGGGATATCACAATGAAAATTTTGAAGTTAATCACCCAACATTCATGAGCCTGGTCAGACTACAAGGGTATGCAGACTGGCCTGGCTCTATTTTGGCCACAAAGCTTTACAGATTCGGTTCCAGCATTGTAATGTATAAGTTAATGCAGTTGTATGCGGAAGACATTTAAGAGGTTCTACTTATATATGACCGCCAATAAATTTCTGTTTATTTAACCAAGTAAATATAGACCCCTTTTCAACAATCAGAGTCATATGAGGCGGACACTTCACCTAATCATCTAATTGCTGTGAACCCAATTAAACAGTAATTATAATTACGCAGACATATTTAATGTTTATTCCATTCATTTATATTAATATTAGTAGTAATTGGTGCAAATAAAACAAAAAAACTTATTCTTACCAGCTGGGGAGATTTCGTATCAGAATTGATTGCCGATTTATTTGAGACACGTAAAAATGTTAACTACATCAACATGTTTAGTAATGACAAGGATTGGATAATGTAAACAAACTTATCTGAATAAATATTTGCTGATACCCTGAAAGAAAGGAAGCTATCAATGATGTTGTTCTTCTGTATGTTGTTCTGATGTTACAACATTGAAAATCATTACGTCATGGAATAAATCACCAAAGGGGTGAATGAGGACGAAGCTTTGGTGTAAAACGTATTTGCTGCGGTTCGCATACTTATTAAGAATAGGGTATGTAGCTTTGGAGATTTTTTGGGGCATTGAAAGCGTGCGCAAAGGTAAAACAAATGAGAAAAAGGATAAACTTTTCAATGGGCCTAATAAAAATTAGGATCTTGAGGAAAAATAAGTTAAGTTCGGAAAACAGAAGCAAACACTGTTTTCCAATGCCTTACCATACCAAATAGATTTTACCAGATGTAGCGCTTATATTCATGAATATTCATAATTTCGTATTTTTATAACTTGTGAAGTTTAACTTGTGGATTAGTATGTATGATTAATGCTAATTAGTATTAGTTTATTGATATCAAAGAATCGGTCGAAAGCAAGCAGCAAGACAAGATGAGAGAAAGAAAGCCAAAGCCGCTTTGTAACCCATTAGAAGAATTAGAAAGGATTAATCTGGGGAGATCTTTATGGCAGTTATATTTCTTCCTCAAAGGCATTGTTGAGAGACATGTCCGTTATTTAACATGGTAAAAACCGTCACGTTTGGTAAAATAGTAACAACGTGTATGTTCGAAATATCGTCAGTACTCACTATAAGTTGATCCGTGTCTTCGGTAATAAATACTGATTTCGCTAATGAAGTTAGCTGTGATTAAAGTTATGATAAAACGAAACAGATGATTTTATTATACGTATCTCTAGTCTGGACCTATAAGATAAGTACAAATATTGAAATGGTATTTTGTAATAGCCTCAAAGCATGACTTGTTTATCTCAAGTTTCCAGCACTCACACTAGGGGGCCTTCCGAACGAATGCTACAACGACCACATTTGGAACATCAGATATTAATGTTCGTCGAGCAGGCAATACATTAAAGCATTAAACTTTAATGGTATTGTTGTCATTAGTGAATGAATATTAGATGAACAATAACCATTTGCAAGCTGAATCAAAATGTTTGGGTTCAGATTTTCAACGACTACCAGCCGTGTCAAATTTTGATGGTTGAACTTGGGCTGGAATTAGATCTAATGGCGTCCAGCTACAACGTGAAGCACCGACACACGCTTCAATCGTTTTCTGTGGCTGAGCTCTGTAGCTGGGATTGTGATACTGATACAGCGTCCCTGAAATATGGAAAGACGAAGCCGAGACTCGAACCCACGATTTTCCGATAAGTAGTCCAGTGCTTTACCACTAGACCATGGATCCGGATCAGGGCTATGTCGCACTAATATACAAAGAATAACGGTTCGACTTATCACAATGGTTCTTTCTTCCATTCCCTCTTCTTTACTTTCCGATCATCTTTTAGCATTTAGAGTTGATACTGAATATCACATTTCGGTTGCTTCATGCAAACATTGACATTGCTGCTATGTTCCATGTTTATCCATATAACAAATTGTTTGTGTGTCTCATGTACACCTCCTTATAATTTAACAGTATTTAAATACAACAGATACTTGTTTGCGTTCAACTTATTAATTTGTGTAAATTGTCAATTGATAAATGAGATATTTACTAACAGTTTAGTTATGAACGTTCAGGCTGACTCTGTCTCCCAGTATTTTTTGCTTCTGTTGACTGCAAACATACAAGAGATAGACGATACGTTCAATTCATCGCGTTACTCAAGGTTTTTATTGTTTGTTACCGTTAAAAGCTAATCGTGTATATGTCTTGTCTTACTGCTTAAATTTCGTATGATTGTTCATGTCTGATATATTTGGGATTTGTTTAAACTACATGTTTATGATTTATGAAGTCTGGTTTGTGTTGCAGACTTGTATTACACATGAAACCGGTTAACTTAAAATGGGGAAACCGTGCTCGACTAATAACCATTAGCACCTCACTGCTTTGAGTTCGAATTCCACCCGGATCCGGAAATTAATGATAGGTGTTATAATCCCTCTATCGTAAGAAAGGACAAAGGTCACCTTATCGTCCATGTCAATGTTATTGGTGCCACGTTTAACACAACAGCATAATATTAACATGATTCAAATAACAGTTTCTACTGACTTTTCCAGCTCAAAACTATTAAAGAGTTAGTTGCAATGGCGTCATATTTTGATTAACTTTATTTTGAAAGGTTTCAGTTGCCTTATCTGTAAGTGTTTTGGCGTTATTCTGTCATTTGCGCACAATGACAATTAAATACAAGTTTAGGAAATTAAATATACGTAAGGTTCATATGCAAGACAATATTTATACTTCACACATTCTATTCATGTAGAAATTGAACGTATTTGTAGATTACATATTGATACAAATAAATTGTTGTATTTTAACCTTCAGGGAACTTTCAAAGTGTTTCATTAATATAAGTCGTCGCAGGTTCGCTGGTTCATTGGTGTGATTATTTCGTAATAAGACAGAATCTCATACCACGGCTGTCCCATATTTTCACACACGACCCTTTGTTTTGTCAAAACTAATACATGTAAATATTGTGAATTAACAACGAATTTTCTTTTAATCTTTAATTCCCAGTCATTGGTAACTACGTCAGCTTCGTCCTGGAAATGGTTTATTTCCGTCAATAACTTAGTACTACCCATACATATGAATATACATGGTTGTTTGTATTTGTAATGCAAATTAAGTAGTGTGTTATTAGTTATTTAGATATATCTATATTATCCAGTTTTTATAAACAATTTTTAATGCCAACAGTTTGTATTACTAAAACATACCGAACTAATTGTACACACACCTTTCCATGTCAATAAATCACTTATAAATGATATCTTTTATAAACGTGTTATTTAATTGTAAAAACAAACAATAGAAGTCTATTAATGACATTAAAAGGTTCATATGTATACATGAATGTGTTTTGTCTAAGAATAACTTTGAATATTGCCCATCGTCCATGTATGGTATATTTTCCTCTCTTGTGTATTTCATGTACCAGGTAACCGTAAACATAAAACACACAATTAACGGACTTTAGCAAATCACTACATGGTAAACAGCACTAACTAATGAAGCTGATCGATTGATCATTTAACTCCAAGAGTGAGTAACAGAACCGCTACCTATTAGCACCAAGTAGCAATCACGATTGTGCTGAAATATGTCTTGAGCTTTCTACTTCCGAATAAGCTCTAGGCGAAATAAAGAAAAGTTAAGTGTTAAGTCTTGATGTATGACAGAGCAATTACGTCGAGCCGTTCCCTTGCTCAGACAGTTCTTACGTAAATCGTTGTGACAGTTTTGAGGATGTATCTCATTGCCCAGTTTACATTGTTTCCTCCAATATATTCCGTGATGTCACTGACACTTTCACACCGGCATCTGTTTCTCTTGACTTAACTTCTTTTTCTCTTTTGTTTTTTACTTTTTTATTCTTATGAATAAGTCTGGAGTGTTTGTGCTGTCAGACACATGAGGAATACTAATATTTTACCTCGTAATTTTGTTTATGTACTTCTGTATTAAATTTTGGAATTCCAAAAACACGCATTGTTGACGTGCATGTATAAGATAGTGTTTCATTTATTCTGTTGTTGACGATAATTCTAGTGAATAGTGTTTTTCTTTGTTTATTTCTAGACAAGCAACTTCTATGATGGTTAAAGTGAGGATTTATCTAATGGTACTGCTGACAATCTGGATTCATTTTTGTATGATCACTGTCATCAATGGTAAGTGTTCTAATACTTGTATATAAATTGTTTGTAATTACACCAATCTTTAAAAGTAATTGAATGCTTTAGGATTGAACCAAGACTAGAAAAATTATTCATGTTTAGGGTAACGAGATAAAATTTAATTACTAAAAGATGTCAAAACGTTTAAATTTGGGGCACACTACAACGAAAGCAAGGTTCCCGAAAAGCTCGTGCAGTTTAGAAGGAAAGCCGAGATCCACGCTTATTTTCGTCACTTCCGTCAATCGAAAAGATGGCGAGTTCACTACCTTGGAGTATTTTATACACTCAATAACGGAAAAAATTGAAGATACTTCTTTCAACAGATTTGCGTTGTTTGATGAGTTAAATTGAAAAATAACGTCTGTAAACGTATAAAAATCACGGTATCGAGTGCCTATGATACGTATATGTAGTTATATAAACACGAATGCATGAGTTTTTACAAATAAATGTATATATATGTTGTTATATTATGTCTTCAACAGAATTGAAATAATATTATATGCTTCCTATCGTTATCATATAAAACTGATGTATATATATAAAGAAAGACATACTAACATTCATTTCTGTTTAACATTTCAAATATTTCAAAATATGCAGAATAGACTACATATATTCAACTTTGTAGGTAAAGAAATGGCGTCTAAGCAAATTGCTAAAATAAAGTATAAGATGATCACAAACTTGTTTGTTTGAAATCGATCTCAAAGAGTTTATTCTCATTCTCTCAATAAGTCAGACGATTACATGCATTTCCTTGTATCTATTTCGCTATCAAACGCGAATAAATTCATATAATTTAAAACGTCAATACCACTAGATACTCGAGAGACGAAGCATCTAAATGTACTACAAAATGTACATTAGTTTGTATGTTTTCGTCTACCGTAAACATATAATAGCAATTGTCTTTTCACACCACATCACTAGAAATAGAAATCGGACTATCCACATGCTCGCCTATCTGACTTTCTTATCATTCAGCACATATATGTACAAGGTTAGCTTTTGGAAAAGCTAGAAAGCGACTTGCTTAGTCCTTGTTTCCCTAAAAGTAGAATGGAGAGGCAGGGGCGAGGAGATGTCGAGGAGGAAGCAATTTAGGAAGAAAAACTATATGCACCCTTGTAAGATTAAATATGTTACAGGCGGGAAGTACGCATAAATTGAAAACAACGGTAAGGCATTCACCCCAAATAAAAAAATAAATAAAAAAATAAAATAAAAAAAATGAAATAAATAAATGAGGATTAGTAACATAGTGCTAGTATAGACATATTTTGCTTGTTGCCCGTCCAGTATTTACCTATCGTATTACCTAGATCAGCTTTTATGAACATGTAGGTATACAAGCTGCATTATTCGAAAATGAGTTTAATCATCAAGTATTACTGATTAATTTGTTTCTGCCTCACAGCGTTTCTTTGCAGCTTCCTTTTATCTTCTTTATACAAGATAATAAGCTTTGAAACCTTACTATAATAAAATGTAGAAAAATAAGTCTTCAACACACAATTGCTATACCATCCATCCCTCGTGTAGTAAGGACATACAATTAATTAAATTAAATCTTTTATTAAGGAAAAACAATAAGAATAGCCTTTGTTAATCTAGTTATAAGTGTTATAAACAAACTCTTTAACTGAATGAAGAATTTTGGGCACTTTATTAGTGTCAGACATTTGCTGATTAAGCAAAATATATTGTTTCCTATAAAATGATTTGACCTTAAACTAAACATGCCAAAAATGATTCTGCGATATAAGAGGAAAGATATTGAGTTGAAAATCCCAACAATCAGTTCAGACTATTTTTTTATGCTTTGTCATTATATTTTAGATAGATGGATAATTTATGCAAGAAAAAGGCAAAGCCCAACATTCTACATATCTAATTTTTTACACATATACATGGTCAAATAGCATAATAATAATATAAAATTATAACACATTAAATTATACTTATGAAACGAACATGATATGATATGTTTTTAAAATATTTGTATCAATCCCAATTTTTTTATATTCTCTTAAGGTATAGAGGCTTTCAAAATGCGATGTTATACCTTCCGACTTATTCAGCAGAATTGAATTTGAAGTATTGTAAAGTTTGAAAAAAAAGTAAAACAAACTTGCACTGTATGTCAGGCATATACTATATCATACCTTACATTTCAATACAATTATTTCAATTGGAAATTTCCTTCTGTCTCGTTAACTGTCACTATTTACCATAAGTCTTACAAAATTTATACAACAATAAATATAAAAGCAGCCAGTGATACTATATTTAACAGTTAGAGGATTGTTAAAGTTTTGAAGTAGTAACATAACCAACGGGACGTTTGCCAAAGTGTATATATTTGTAGATTAATATCGCACATATAAAATCTTGACTATTCCTTTTTCACAGTATAAAATCTAAATCAGTACCTGTTTTCCAAGTTTAGTATATATTCAAACTTATAAAACAAAGGCCGCCTTCGGGATAGAATATGGCCTTTATTGACAGGTAGATTTTATTCGAAGGTCACTTTGTTCTTAATAATTAATGACATTTTTATGAATGAATGACCATTATGTACAGGGTGGCTTTTATACTGAAGTGACCACAGGCTAGACTGTATTTCGGCATTCAAGGCTTGCAAGCCACAGGTCAGATCTTCACAATTAAGCGTTTTAACCATGTATTCATTATTTGAGCATCTACATATTATTAAGTTTGCACTTAGTATTCAGTGGAAATTTTTTTCATGAGTGAAAGCAAGCATATTTTATTTCATTTTAACGATAATAATTGTGACAATAAATATCGTCAAGACGGATGAAACAATCTGCATTCGGATATGACATATCCGAAAAACTGCAACTTGAAGGTTTTATAAAACCGAGAGTAGAATTTTTAGCTACTACAATCTTGGGTTTATTTTCCACACAAGGAATTGTTACGTCAAGCTGTCTATCTGACTGCGTCATAATTTTATCTACCACTGATCATACAGAAAAACAAATCCATACCCTCATGGCAAACTATTTAGTCACTGAAAATGTAATTGTATACATATATGTTCAACGTAAAAGTCCGTCTATGCATGTGAAAATGCCTTTAAACCTTTCTCAGGATAAATGTGTTGCTACTGTTATCGTAAACTATTCAGAAACAATTATGATTATGTTGCTTAAGTTTTCCTGGGAGGTATTGTCGTGATTGTAAGCTAGATACAGTAGACTACCTACAGTGATTGGCATTTACAATCATCGATAAAAATCAAAATGCACATTCTATGATGTATTCCATTTTCAAGACTCGAGACATTGACTGCTTCGATAAACGTTTGAGTCTCCATCTTCTAGGATTTAATACCGTAAAATGTTTTATTATATGTCCCTAGAGGACTCCGTCCCTCGTTAAACATGTTTTGTTGAGAAATAACTTAATTTGATTCAATATCTATCGTTTCATCTGAAGATATTTGTTTGATAGAAGGAACCGTTTCTCCAGGATTTATTTACAGATATGACGATGATGGTCGTTCGGAAATTCTAGAATTCTGATCTCTTAACAGTGATAATATTACTCACGCGACTAAATCAATGTTAATATTTGGCAAATGACCCTCTCTGAGAGTTATTGAATATTCAATATAAAGATCATATTTGGGTTTATTTACAACCGCAGTCTTCATCTATAATATTGTAAATCTTGATATACAACAGCACATTAATGCTCGACAACATTCAAACAAATGCGGGCTACATATCTTGGAAAACATCGAGGAAATATTAATGGTCCTCAAAGTGTCGGCAGTAAATCAAGTGATTTAACAATAGTGATCAACTCCATGCAATAATGCGATTAACACCAATTTGTCTTATTTATTTATTTCATCGGATTTAGAGCCTTTTTCAGCATTACTTCAGTCATATTGTGGCGGACAGATATCCTAACCAGATTCCCTGGACTTCATTTATGTCTTAACCAGTACTTAGAACCCCATTCTATCCAAAGGCTACTGCAAAGCTATCCCACACGATTCAGAGGTGGAGGACAATTTAACATAGGATGTAATATCTTCAGTCAAATTTGTCACGGTCAGTGTGAGCCTCGTCCGGGGTTCGAACTCACAAAATTTTGATCAGTAGACCAACGATCTAACCACCTAGCTAACCGGGAAGGCCCAATTTATCTTGGTATAATTTTAATTATAGATCTGGATAAAGATTTATGGTGATATGATTAACAGTAAAGCTAGGAAGTACTTTTGCTTGGTATATTTGGAATATAACACGCATTTTTCTTAACATTTCTACACCTCAGGTTTACTTAGTTTTTTTTTGTAATGCTTTTATTCAATTCTATCTTGCGACAAAAGCATTAAAGTCTAAATGACTTCAACTGTAATCTCTGCTTGATTATAAAATTGCTGATAACCCCAAGATACGTATCGTTCACTAATATCTGGTGACACTTGTTGGGTGATATCTAATACAATTAAATCTTAGATCGGGAGAAAAGTCGCCTAGTCATCGGATAGTTCGTTGTTTGACTACGTAAGCAGGATTATTTCAATTCAGATATTGTTTTTAGAGACAAAACGAATCCATGTGGTTTTAACATTAGTATTACGCTTGTCAGGTTTAAATCAGCTGATCGAATAAATATGAAATGGACCATTATTATTGTTTTCGCTTTTTGAAAATAAAATTTCATTTATAATAATAATAACAACTTTATTTATCGAAGGTTACACATAAAGACAATGAAACATTAACAATGATGAAAATGAAACAATACTTTTTACAATGTGGCCCTCTAGATAAAAAGCAATCATTGAAAATTAAACAATTTGTAGACATCTAATATTTCAGTACTAGTATTATAAAAATTATATTGCATTCATTAGTTTAGTTCTTTAAGTGGATTAATCCTAATATTGACCTCTCCAAGCTGCGACTCTGTGTAATAAAATGGTTAAAGTTTAATGAAACTATATTAATGAATAAATGAAAAGCATCGATACACGCCCCGCCCTTTTTTCCTGTGATTTTGTAGACACAATACTTGGTACGGTAGTTGGGATGGGGGACACTTAAAAAACATCCCTGAGAAATTCGATAGGCGGAACCGAGAATCGAACCCACAACCTTTTTATTTTGCCAGCTTCTCGTTTTCGGCATATATTGACACATCAACATAACGCTAACATACCTACCCACTGTCAAAAGATAAGGTCGCGTAACTACACACCAAAATTCCCTTAGGGATGGTCTGAGACATACAACTCCATGTACTAGTAGTTAGGCGATTGCAATGGCTCACGACGAGGATGTGTTTAGTGTGTAAATCTTTCATTTTACGTGCTTAACCAACACTACTTTCAAACTACTGTGCAACCTCTCCAGAGCGGCCCTCTCTTGATCAATAGCCTCCCTTCAATAACAACATGATTTTCCCCACTTACTTCATGATATACTATTAATCTAACCTCTCTAGAGCAACAACCTCTCAACAGTAACATAATTTTGCTACCCCCAAAGGATGTTGCTTTGGAGAGGTTGCAAGATGTATGTCATTGACAAACATTTTCTAATTACATACCAGTACACGATATAACTTACACTAGGAGGGTGTGGACCTAATTCCATTTTCTGAATTGGAAGTAATCGAAAGCTTGGCAGCTGAAAGCGAAAAAACACTAGTTTTTCATGTGTAATGTGCTTTTGGCATGAGCGAGAAACTCGTATCATCCAAGAAGGAGTGTCTGCTCATCATACACTCGAGAATAAGAATTATCCATTGTCTGGATGTATAATTACTAAACAATTCACTGAATTTCTATTTAAGCTGAACAAAAGATGAATTAAAAAGTCGGAGAAGCTTAAACACTACAATGAAATTTGAACGAGAAAATGTTCATTCACTTTACGTGTAACAATCAGTAATAGTGTTGTTACTATGTCTAGATAATGCTACATATTATTTTATTGGCTACATGATACGATCAGTAAAACAATTTAAAGCCACTAAAGTAAGTATTATTTTTTAAAAGTTTGATATCTGAACTCACTCTGTGTGATAAACTTATTTGTTTGATCGAGTTTTACGCACTTTTCAACAGTCAGAGTCATATGAGGTGGACAGTTCACCTAACCATCGTTCCTGGGTAGAACCAGCACTAGTCTCCCATCCTCCGTAAGCAACTGCCTACTTTCTCACATAAACATTCATGGTCGGTAGCTGGACTCCAACCCATGACCCTCTATCAGTGAGGGTTACAGTGATTTGAAGTCAACGACATTAACCACTTGAACACGGAGGCGGGCCTGTCATAAACTAATTTACGATGTAAGATAGACTTTACGACAGTAGACCCTTAATACTGTACTTGGCTGAAGTATCTTCTCCATGCTACAGAAAAATGTTAATATTACAAAAATGAAATGGCCTATTTAGAATTATATCTTTGATAATTACCTTGGATACTATTATATATTTTACAACACATTTGTAAGAGTTGTGGCCCTTTTCTTTATCAAATTATATTGATACTGTGCTATTGCATATCTTTTTATACCGTGAGATGTTATTACAATTGATGTTCCTTTTTCTTTAATCTTTGAAAAATGGGTTACCCCCATAGGCTTTAATGCAAATTTAAAGGGAAGATTACACAAAAAGCTCACGGTAAATCATTTTCTATCAAGATAACCTGTAAAAGTTCGAATATTTTAAAAATCTTCCGCCCCATTTTGAGAAAAAAATTGGGTGTTTCGATCCTAATAGATCTATCATCTAATCGTGAAAATTTTTGAGAACAGACGAAGAACCTACCAAAGTGAGTAATACTGTAAATGAATGAAGACGCCATGCTTTATGTACCTTACTCAATGTTCTTTGACATTTCAAACTTCAAAGTGGATGATTCTGAGAACAAAATTAAAGCCAAATGTTTTCTATCGTAAAGTTTGTTGGTAAAACAGAAGCTAACATTTATCACGCAACCTTGAAATCCGTCCATTAATCTATTACAACTTTCTATTATCGTTCTCAAACACATTATGCCAATTAATTAAGCGTTCAATTAGATTTATTTAACATCGCGCGTGAATGAGAGAGACCGGGATGAACGGGCGTTTATCCTTTCCTATAAAATGGAGGGGGGGGGGGGGGGGGTGATTCAATACTCTAGGTGTGCCAGTACACTTTATTCATCAATTATTTTTCAATTAGTTGAAGTTTTGTAACAATTTGTTCAACAGTAACCTAGTGTCTAAATTTAAACATGAGTCACTGATAATTGTAATCGATGTATAGTATATCACGTGACTGTCGTTTGAACTCAGCAATTAGTGTTCAGCAAATATTGGCAGAAAATAAAAGGGAATCCTGCCTGCATTACCCGCACTACGTATACAACCATTATCTACGACTTCATGCTCATCTGAACATTTTCAAATTTGCTTCGCTGACGGACATATTATACCAATGAAACATATTCATATAATTATCTCTGTATACATGTATTTATGAAATTATTTCTTTGCACACTCTATCGTCTCTCTTAATTTTACGAACTTTAACATTTGTTATGTCATGTACTACTGTAAAACTGATAATGAATGTATGTTATATTTATGTACACATGCTAATACTGTCTGTTTTATTATTTGTATACCTCTTTTGGGTGTTAACATCTCTTTTGAACATACAATGTAATGATAGACAGAGTCCGTTTTTCTGAGAATTCCGGTATTCAGGGAGTCCGGTATTCAGGGAGTCCGGTTTTCAGGGAGTCCGGTTTTCAGGGAGTCCGGTATTCAGGGAGTTCGGTTTTCAAGGAGTCCGGTTTTCAGGGAGTCCGGTATTCAAGGAGTCCGGTATTCAGGGAGTCCGGTATTCTGGGAGTCCGGTTTTCAGGGAGTCCGGTATTCAGGGAGTCCGGTTTTCAAGGAGTCCGGTTTTCAGGGAGTCCGGTATTCAGGGGTTTTACTGTATCATGTTTGGAAAGATAAAACTGAACACATATTCAGATCAATTATTCTGTTAGACTAATGTATCAATAATATCATTATATTCTGTTCAGAATAAACATTAAAATAAGCATATACTAACTATATGATTATAAGATATGGGTTCGGAGACCGATCTCAATCAAGTATGATATTTTCGGAACCTGGTGATTTAACCAGCTTGAATGACCACCGATATATACAATTAAACAACAGATGATTGGACAGAAGTTAAAAATTCTCAATATCTAATTAATGTTAAATTTACAGTACAACCTCTCCAGAGCGGCCCTCTCTTAAGCGACAATCTCCCTTCAATAGCAGCATGATTTTGTCCCAAATGTACGATTTAACTATTAATTGAACCCATCCAGAGTAACAATCTCATGAACAATAACATAATGTTGCTACTCTAAAAGAGTGTTGCCTTGGAGAGGTTGCACTGTACCATTGAAGATTTTATTTACAAATGTTGTTTTATTGTTACAGGTACAGAATCAGTGTGGACTGAATGGTGGTGGACCTACGATGGATTCTCTGGTAATTGACACATTTTATTTGAAAGTTTGGGGAACGTAGCGTCTTCAAACGAACTAAAGCATACAACGAGTACATGATCAAGGCTTGATTAGGCTACGACGCTGATAATAACAGTTTCCGATTTCTTTTTCGATAATATTTAACTCCGAAACTTAATTTTCCTTGGCACCAATGTTGCCAATGACAAATTTAATAATTCAAGCACATCAATATAGGTCTAAAATGGAATTTCCGTACTCCACCGATTTTAAAGAACAACAACACGTGGATATTGACTTCAGACTAAAAGGTCATTATACATGTTTTTCGTACAATAGATGCGCTTCTAGTCCAGATTCAAACTAAAATGGGAGCGTTCTCTTTTGAGAGACAAACATTTCACACGTAGCTTGCCAAACTATTAGTTAGTCGCCTACTAGAGTTGAAAATTGATACAGAAGGTGGAAAAGTAAATGCCGATATTATTCATTCAATGAACATGTTTTCTCAGCTGTTGAAGGTCGAAGTCGACGCATTCTACACAAATACATTGCAACAATGAACGATTTGGTGAAAGTGAATAGTATTCGGACACTACAATACTCGGATGACGTACACGTGTTACCAGGGAAATCCTGTTTTATTTATTCGTCTATTGTCCGTCACAGCTGCCCTTGTTTGACAATATTCATCTCAATAAAAAACTAAAGCGTTAATTGAAAAGAAAGCTGTTGCTAATTGCTAATAAATTGGTTGTTCAAGGCAGCAGGAATGTCTCTCACTTTTTTTGATAACATATTGTCAGGATCATATTTTATCTAATTAGAGTTCTGAAAGAACCAAAAGTACAGTACAACCTCTCCGGAGCGGCTCTCTCTTGAGCAACAACCTCCCTTCAACAACAGTATGATTTTTCTCCCAGTGCATGATTTAACTATTAATTTAACCTCTGTAAAACCTCTCAACTCATAATTGTGTTACTCACAAAGGATGTTGCTTTGTAGAGGTTGCATTGTATATTTTTTACAAGATGATATGACCATAAAAAATATAAGGTGACCACAAATTAGTTTTGTACAGACAATTATAAAAAATATCTATAATGATATACTGGACATTTTATATTCATGTAAAGCAACTCTCGTCGAAGTTCAGATCTATCGCGATTCGGTCGTTTTCAGCGAGAATGTTCGTGGAACAAAACGGACAGCAATAACTTCAAAGAACATAATAGCATGTCAAACACTCCCATATATCTTTCGTTATATGATAGTTGATATTTGGCGTCTGTCACCCCTAGTAATATCCGACGATACCCTGGAGGAAATATTAATACCCTTCGTGTGATATCTTGCTCATTAACGTCAATATAAATTGTTCATCGACTCGTCCGTAATACGTATCAAAATGAAGGCAACATTCGCAGATTGTCTTTCGCGTAGTGGTCTATTTGGCTTTGGACTTATCTCAACATTTGCATTCATTGTGTTACTGCAAGCTTTCAGAGAGCATCGTATCTGTGAAATGGTCAAATAGTGTGGACGTCACTTCTACCGTAGACATGCTAATAATGATTTGCCTCCAATAACGCCATTGCTGCTGGGAAAAGTTGTTTCTGAGAAATTGACACAATTCAAAATGCTGTAACTGAACAAAAGTCATTGTTAATGTATTCAAGAAATTAGTAACGACTTACCGATTAATACAGTACTTGTAATTATTAAAACTCTTCAAAAATTTCCTGTAATGATAACCTTCAAACACACGATGAAAATATTGTACAAATACGAATATAACGCTTTGGAACTGTTTAGTGTTGATAAAAATTAATAACTTTATATTTTCAAATGTTTACAAAAGTTGATTATAAATAATCACGTCTGGTGATATTTTTGGATGAATTACAGTCAATCATGTGTTAGCGATCACCTCCGAATAAAATCCACCCTTTCTTGGCCATTCTTTTTAAAAAATGTCATTGACTATTTAGAACAAAATGACCTTCGAATAAAGGCCACCAGTCAATAGAGACCATGTTATGTCTTTCCCTCTGGTGGCCTTTGTTTAGAAATTTGACGGTAGCTACTTACAAACAAATTATACAAGAAATGTTGAAGTTGCTCAAACATCAACATTTTCATCGAATTTGCGAGTTTTCAATATTCTTCGACTAATTCTGTATTTCACCTGAAAACTTCCAAATAATTATCAACAGTGATTTCATGTATACCTAAGTAAATATCTAGTTACACTCTTTGCATCTCTAGGACGTAGAAACTATCTTTTATATCGAATTTACGAGTATTTAAACTAAATCAACTTGTACAAATTCAAACATCTTTTGACTCTTTTGTGCTTTAAACTAGTTTGACCTTTTGCCTTTATACTAAATACTTAAATCCTCCAGAGTTTTCTAACCATCAGACACTTTGTTTCCGGTTTTTGTCTTCACAATCAGCTTGAAACGGACGTAGTATGTTAAACGAAATATTACGGAATTAAAGATATGGAAAGCAATGCGAACTACTACATTAGAGGAATGGCCTCCTCCGTAATTATACAATCGTCAATAGGCGGGGATATTAGAACAAATAAGACAAAACTACGATAATCCCTTAAACAAATGAGAATTGTGTATTGTCTTACCTCATGGGACGGCTGGATGTGTCTGTGATTAAATGTGATCTCAATTTGATTAGTAATACTGTAGAAATGATGTGGAAACGAGGTCCAATCACTCGATTTAATCATGTTTTCGATCACGTGACCCTTTTTAAAGATTGTCGTCTGCTATTTATACATATTATTTTTTTCCCGACCGCGGCCAAAAGATATTACGAAAACGTATCCGGTAGTACGAACATTGAAGTAACAGACGAGATTGAAAAACACAGACGCTGTTTACTAATGCAGTGACGATTAGACCGTTATTTTGAGTGATGATTTTCTAAATCTTCCTCAAGCAGACAGGCGTCGCCAAAATTGCTATTATTTATACAACGTAGTTCTTGTATGACAATTTGCAGAGCAAATTAATACTTCCCAAGAGCGATTGAATACGATAAAAGTCAGATTTTGTATTCGATAGTTTAAAAATCGACACAAATCATTTTCTTAGCAATCTAATGCTACACAATGGCTTTAATTGGATACATAAGGCTCCTGTTCTATAAAATCTACGTCAGCAAAACCATGAGTTTAATAGCGAGTATATCAATGCTGTTCGTTAGTTTTTGTGACGATACTTTGAACATTATTGCGTGGCTATCTAAACATATTTGATAAGATGTCTAAATAATGTCTCTAAAAAGCAAACATTGTTATGATTGTCAATATAATAAAACTCCGAAACGTGCCGATTATGGAAAATACGAAATTCATTTTTTTTCTCATTCAGGATTACTGACTGCATTTTACATGTGATAAACAACCATATCAACCGGTGTACCCGAGCGTAATGGGTGGTGTACATACGAACATTGTCTCAAAAATCACAAGCATGCCATTTTACCATGATTCCTTAAAACATTTAGTAGGGGTTTATAAGTTTTGTCCAGTACATTTGTAAAATATCACTACTATGTTAAACAGTTAAATGTTAATAAAGTGCGATCTCCTTACAATAGCCATTTTTCTCCTTCCCATTGTAAGGAGGTGACTGTTGTAAGAAGGTTGTACTGTAATAATAAGGAGGGGGCTGTTGTTGAGAGAGTGAAAATAAAGAGTAAAACGTCAAATTGGTTTACTAGTATACTGGCTGTAACAGAGAGCGGGCTGTTGTTCGGAGGTGACCGTTCATAGAGGTTATACCGTAGTCATTTTAAAACATGGTCATTTTTTCAGGACCTGAATGGTGGCATACACGCTGGCAGATATGTGGGAAGGGAAAATACCAATCCCCAATTGATATAAAACCAGACAGGTTGCTGTACGATCCTAAATTGTCTGGAATTATATTCTCTAATGAAAAGAAGGTATGTTTCTATTTATATCTACATCTTTGTTATATTAGTTTTTTTCCAAAGTACAAACGCTACACAATCAAAACAACTAATCAAAGTAATGAAAGTACTAATGGAAACATACATGTGGTAGACTTGCACGGCAACAGTGAACGAGAACTAGTTTAACAATTGCCTGGCGGAAGTAGAAAAAACGTAGTACTTGGGTCCGCATTAAAATTAATGCGTGCCGAGCGAGTGACAGCTATTGAAATACATCGAGATATACGTTAAAGAAGAGGACCTGGGATAATTAAGGATTTTCTAAAAAAATCAAAGTACTGAAAGTATTCATCGAAACTGAACTTATATAGACTTGCACTGCAACATGGAACGGAAACTAGTTTAACAATTGCATGGCGGAGATAAAAACCCGTAGTAGTGTGCGTCCAAATGCATGAATGCCTAGAGCGAGTGACGGCTAGTTTCCACAACGAACATTCCCATGATATCCTCATTTGAAACAGTCTTTATCCTATAGGAGCATACAGAGAATTTCCTTTCATAGCAAGTATAGACAGGATTTAAATGCATTGTAGTCTTATCCGATATTTGGTTAAATGAGCAACTGATACAAGCTCATCTAAATTCTATCAACACGGCTTTATTCTCTGCTCACCTCTTCTATAACAAATAGACGAAACATGTCATAAATAGTTTTTTGCTATTTCAATATTTGTAGTCATCGGAACGGATTGAAATGATGTTGAACGTGAACACCGCACCAAGAAGATTGCAAATATAAACGTTTAATATCACATATATAAACACAATAATGACAATGCTGATAATGAAAACGAAATCTCGTAAGTCATCTGTAAAGAAAATGTGATAACTATTTGAAATCAATATGAAAAAAGCGAAACTTGTAACATAGACAAATGTTTTATTGGATCGTAGATGAATCAGACATACTTTAGGTTAGATTGCCCGTGAATAAATCACAGCATCTTTGTATGTTAAGTCTTGCCTTTAGAACTTCCAAATGTCAGAAAATGCATGTTTGATTTATTACAAACCAAACTTTTTTGCGACATACAGCGCAACGTCTTCAAAGTAACACCCTTTGGAAGTACCAAAATTATGTTGTTGTTGAGAGGTTGTTGCTCTAGTGAGGTTAAGTGAATAGTTTAATTGTGCAGTGGAATAAAAATCATGTTATTGTTGAAGGGAGGTTGTTGCTCAAGAGAGTTGTTTGCCCAACAGTCAGCCATTAAGAATATAAGTAAATAGTAAAAATTCGAAGCTACAATTCTGTGTCATAATGAGAATGCAATTTATTCTTGAGAACCAACTTCCATGACCAAATTCAAACACATGGGAACTGTAATTCATTTATCATGTTAAACAATCTTTGATCCACAAACACTATTGCCTCTTCGTGATTCTCTATGACAGCTCGTTTATTCACTACTTTTAATCATGAATGTCGCTTGTCATATTGTAACACAATAAGCAGATCGATTAGATGTCTTCTAGATAAATGTCTCAGTAACGAACAAGAAATCGAAAGTGATGTCAGAAGTGATATAAAAGTAACTAAAATATGTGACTATGATGAAGAATTTACAATAAGTGACAATGATGAAGGAAATACAATAAGTGACAAAGATGAAGGACATACAATAAGAGACTATGGTGAAGGAACCAAACTATGTAACTATGGTGAAGGAACCACAATAAGTGGCCTATGATGAAGGAACCACAATTAATGACGATGATGAAGGAACTACAATAAGTGACAATGACAAAGGAACCACAATAGGTGACTATGATGAAGAATTTACATTAAGTGACAATGACGAAGAATTTACAATAAGTGACATTGACGAAGAATTTACAATAAGCGATTGTGATGAAGGAACCACAATTACTAACTATGGTGAAAGAACCACAATAAGTGACCATGATGAAGGAACTACAATAGGTGACTATGATGAAGGAACCACAATAAGTGACACTGATGAAGGAACAACAATAAGTGACTTTGAAGAAAGAACCACAATAAGCAAATATGACGAAGGAACCACAATACATGTCAATGATGAAGGAACTACTATGAAGGAACCACAATAAGTGACCAAGATGAAGGACCACAATAAGTGACAATGACAAAGGAAACACAATAAGTGACTAACACGAAGGAACTACAATAAGTGACTTTTGCTGAGATTTGATAGTTGATATATTTGGTATCGTTAGGAAAGCAATAAGTTCAGCGTGCACTAGTCCATCTCTATAAGAACTGTCACATTTTGTCATGTAAGATTATTGTATTATTGCGAAAACGGAAATAATATCAGATGAACATTGCATACGTTTCTAAAAATATTTATGATATCTTGCATGATTTATATCGTCAATTTAATGATTTGAAACACGTCTTACATAAAATTGACACAAACTATTTATATTTACTGCCGCATGAAGTCAAATTCTAAAATATATGCTTCATCTCTGACATTTATGGCATCTATTCTTTGAGTAGCGCGTTTCGGAGTACTTGAGTATTGCTTAAACTTTGCTTCAACTACTTAGTTAACATCCAACAACAACAAACAAAGTACTGAAAGTACTCGTGGAAACTGAACTTACATAGACTAACACTACAACAGTTTAACAATTGCACGACGGATTGTAGTAAAACGCAGTACTTTGGTCCGCATCAAAATTCATGCGCATGTGCGAGTGATGGCTATTGAAAGCTGAACTATAATTCAGTTTATGAAAATAAAATACTGACCGAAAGAAGTATGTAATATTTAGAAACAGTCTGTCAACTCAAGAAGTTCGTATAAAAAATACAATACAACGTCTCCCTCCTAAGTGGCCCTCACTTCAGCAGCAACCTCCGTGCAACAGCATTATTTTTCACACTACAAGATTTAACCATAAAAAGCTTTCCTTTCTAGAGCAACAACCTCTAAGCAACATCATATTTTTTTGCTACTCTGCTACTCCCAAAGCGTGTTGCTTTGGAGAGGTTGCACTGTATTTTTAATAAATTCTAAACTCCTTCAAGCAAGCCTTTCGAGCAAAAAGTTACACAACCCTTTGCTAAGAGGTTTATCATTAATTAGCACATGGTCTTATATTAATGTTAATGCGCAAAAAAGATATTAACAGTCGAGATCTGTTTGATAAATGTGGGTTATCAAATTTGTGCATTTTGATTTAATTCAACATTTAGTTTAAATCTCAACAAGACGGATATTTTTTCTTCAATGTTATTTTCATGTCAGATTGATGTTAAACATTAATTCAGTTCATGAAAGAGAGTTGTGAGATTGCCCCAAAGTTCTCCGGAATTAAATCAAATCAACTCGAGTCGGAGAAGACTGAAAAAGATTTGGGACTTGCAACATCGAACCGGGAACAGCCAAGCAAAGAACCCTTTTTACAACAAATCTATCTCTGCACAATAAATAGCCGACGGAATGTATTTTGTCGAAGTGAATAATAAGAATGTTTATGACAAAGAATATGAAGACGTCGATAAAGCTAGTGGTAATCACAAGTTTATTATACTTAAGAGTAAAGTTGAAGAGATTTGTGGAATAACCAACAAATTATTTAGAATCTTGATGTTTTATGTCTTTCATTTGGGAGTCATAACAAATATCATAAACGGTATTACAAGTTTGAATCCTCGTTGTATGGTTCAGTAATTTTTACCATCAGATAGAATTGATTATACACCTGAGACATCAGCTGCCATTGAATCACGAATAGATAGTGCGATTCATAACAAGGAACACGACTTTAAAAACGCAAATGAATGTAAAGAGCTTCCTGGTGTAGTAAACTGTGAAAGAAACATTAACTTCTTTTAAACGAGGCCCTCGTATACTTTCAAATATTTTGTTCGTTCATATCAAGTTTTACGCGCCTTTTAAACGACCAGAGTCATATGATGCGTACTTACGAATCACACAAGCGTCGTCGGAAATATATCAAAGAACAAGCTTAGGAAACAATAATACAACAGTCAAACTTGTGAACAAAGGTTACCTCAGGGAAAGACAAAATATGACCTTTATTGACTGTTGACCTTTCTTTAGAGGTCAGTCTGTTCTTAATAATTTATGACTGTTGGTAAAAAAATGGTCTTTAATTGGAGGTGACCTTTATTCAGAGGTTGCTGCTAACACAGGGTTGGACTGTATAATAATATACCGTGATATGAATGTAGCTAGAATTTCTAATGATAGACCCGAACAACTAACAGAACTTTTTGAAACTATTTGAACATGATCGAATTCAGTAGTAAGCGATTATAAGAACAGTATACGAGAAATATCCAGTATTGATATATCTCATCGTGAGGATATAAAGTTACATATATAAGTATGATAAAGGCTTTTTTGGTCTGCTTCACAATGCTTACATTCCTTTGAAATTAATTAGACAACATGGTATGGTGTAGAGGATCGATGTCATCCATCCAAAATTGAATGCTTGCTTTTTGTTGTTCGGTGCGAACATACGGTTAAGAATTAAAAACCAATTCTCAACAATCGATCGGTAAATTTTTCCTACATACCGAAGAGCTTCTATTAGCGTTCCGCCTACGAAAATAGTACCAATTTTACAATTCAATGGCATAGGCCTAAATGTAAATTCAAATATTATGTGCATTCAAGTCAAAACCAGATGACTATGGAAATCGTAATCGAGTAATACAAAACAGTCGTAAAGATGCTTTACCTTGGTCTGCATCAAAATTCATGCACGACGCCGAGCAAGTGAAGGAGCCCAATACCTCACCCTACAAAGAAATTCAACTTTTGACTGCTTTGTAGTTCCGAACAGCAGCAGTGCCTTCAGAGCTTTGATTTTAACTCGACCTTTTCCCTGTAGAATTAAAAAAACAAATCAATTGTTTGTCAATCGGTATATTGCCACGCCTAGGGCATAATCATTTAGCAAACTTTGTTGAAACAATTACAAAGACGGTCGAGAATTCTGATACTGATTTGGACTCTTTATAGAAAACCAATTTGTTTAAGCTTTTAACTTAATAATATTACATGCTTTGCCCAGCATCACAAACTCGATCCTAATTGCAAAACGTGTTTTGCTGAGCAGAGAATTCATTTTCTTTAATTAGTATTGAAAGTACAATACCTCCCAGTTTATATTTGTAATCACAAACCCATACGCCTGATTCCCTGGCATGCTTTTGTCAATACAAGTATTTGGCGATGCATCTCATACGGGAATGCGAGACGCTCACCACATGTTGCTTTACGGCCGTTGTTCACTGTTGTGTATCTTCTGTTTCATAAAAAATTGCAAGTTATCGAATCGTTTCCTGTCATATTCATTTAATATTTGATATCTAAATTAGCTATATTATGGAAAAATGTTGAACATTTCTAATAATATTCAAGGACACTTTTGCTTTCCGTCCATAATAAGTTTTAAATAATAGTTATAATAAAAAGTATGGGTTAGAGCGCATGTGTGTGTGTTCTTCGTAGAAAAGAAAGCTAGAAGGAGCCTTAGCGACTGTAACGTTAGAAATTCACTGCCAAAACAACATGGACACACCTAGAACACCGAACGTTCCGAAAACATGGACCAACCTGGATTTCAGCTTAACATATCAGTAAAGCTAAAAAGCCGAAGACCAAATATAACGTATCTGCAAAGTAACCAACAGAAATCGGGCTTACAAAGCCTAAAATTTCCCCACGTTTCGTTGCCATTAGTCTGGTTTCCGTCTCCAATCTTACAATATACTGTAAGATCGGAGACGGGAACCACATTACGCAGCCATTAGTATATAATAACCAAAATGTGACTTTGAAACGAAAAGATACGTCATAAAATCAAAGCACTGAATGTACCGTGGTTATAATCCGGAGTCACAATGAGTGCATCATACTGCGCTTGAACTCGATGGAGTACCGATTTCTGCACTACCATGTTCTAGTCAGGTCCATTCCTGCCTAGATAAAAAGAACGAACCAAACTGCTTTCTAGCTTTTTAAATGCTGACCTTGTAAGAAAGCCAACATTATTTAAAAAATCATTGGCACTAATTGCATAATAAAGTCGGGCGAACACTAAGTACTAACACAAATAAGCGGCTTCTGAAACGAAGACAATGTTCTTAAAATCACAGAAACTTTACTTTCATGCAAAATTGTGTGGCGAGGTCACGTGGTTAGGTTCTTCGATAACTAATCTATGTAATAATTCCAGATCAATGGGAATTTAACTAACACCGGAAATGACATCACACTATTCATTGAGGAGGAACTAATTCCACACATGAACGTAACATCCGGACCTCTGCAATACAATTACCGTCTGCATCAAATGAAGTTACATTTTGGTCACGACGAGAGCCGAGGTTCTGAACATACAATAAACGGTCTCTCATTTCCAGCTGAGGTTTGTATAACACCTGTATTTACATTTAGAACGTATTAGCAACATAAAAAATATATAATTTTTAGTAGAAGCAGTGGTGTAGGGGTAGAGCGTTCATCTCCTAACCCGGAGGTTGCTGGTTCGAATCCCGCCAGTGGCGGAATTTGACCGGAACCTTCGCAGTCCCTTCTTTCGGCGCGAGTACTGGTCAGAACTCAGGAAGCAGTCATCGATAGTTGTTAATATAAGTTGTAAGAACTTGCTCTACAGTCGATGTAAAATAAATATTAATATTAAGTTTAAACTAAACATATTTTGATATCATGACCACGGTAGCTGTACCACTGTATACGATAATAAATCATCTTAATGATCGTACTTTGTACGAATTTACGGGCGCCATCGGTCGTGAATTTTGAAATGAGAGAATATTGTCGGAAGTTGCCGACCTTAAACCAGGTTCAAATTTAGTCATTACATATCATCATTAACATTAAACGGTTAGTTTTTGTTACAATGACTGAGAAAACTATAAAAGTAATAGAAGTTGGAAAATCATAAATCGCCGTTTAATTTAGAAAAGTAGGCCGTTGGGGGATGCGGATGATACCTTTCCATCTTTGTTCGGGGAATTTTAGGAGGCGCACTTGCCCTGTGTGTCCCTCCTTGAATCGGCCAGAGAAACCGGGTTCCAAATCATTCTATGTGGCAGTATGCTGGTTGTGTAGTCGACATGAAATGTGATCAAGTCCGTTGTTGATCAGTTTGTCTTAATTAAAGGCTTGACAGTTAATTGTTTGCTCTCACTCCCTTATTACGTTTAAAAATATCCGAAGCTAAACACAGAAACACACTAACCGACATTGCATTGGTGCCAGACGCGCATGTAATTGCTTCATTTCATGCAAATGTGTTTAATTACCTAATTTTCCATTTTACGTTACCTTATTCCCATGCGATCGATATTGTGCATTAAAAACTATATCAATTGTTTTCTCATTGACTAAATTTTCCTAATATACTTTCGAACTAATATTTGCAAATTACAACAACCTGTCGACTTTTTTCTTAAATGTTAAACGCGGTAGTTTACCTTTTTTGTAGTACTAAAATAGAATGATTGCCTTTGTTTGTTAAATTTTATCAACTAAGGCGGCGATACATGCATATTGTGTTACTAGTAATTTAATATTACTCTAATTAATTAAGATGTATAATTTAGTTAAGTATTTCTAGACAGTGTTAAGTATTTAACGCTTAGTTGAGACATTACATTATGAATTATTTATGAATACGCATTAATTTTTTTCTTATTATCTTCACCTATAATTAATTTCTGTTGTTTATGGCGGTAAAATGCCTCATATATTTGGGGTATTGATTTGAATAATTTGATAATCAACTCAAATTTATGTGCAAGTTGTGATTCATTATTGAACTAAGCGTACTTAAGGGGTGGTTGATGGTACAGTGGTAACGCGCTGGGCTACTAAATGAAAGGTCGAAGGTTCGAATCTCGGCTCCGCCTTGTTATACTTCAGGGACCGTTGTCCCCCTTCCCAACTACCGATCCAAGTACTGTACTCAGGAAAATCACAGGAAAAGGGTCGAGGTGTTTATCGGTGCTTTACACCGGACACGGTGTAACTAGGAAAACATACGAAAAGTGTGTAGAGATATAAATACCCGGTTCTCCTGTATCTTATCTCCCTTCTCTCTGAGGCCGCTCTGAAATGACACTAACCATCCTTGTCAATTAACCATACAATGTCGCCATCAGCCGTTCCGTTTAATTAGTTGATTATGCTGTCATTTGGAACTTTTCATTCCTCTGGTTTCGCGGACAAAAATGTTGCATTGGGTATCAAACTATTCGAAACTTTGAATTTTCTAGTTTCACGAAAAACCATTGAAGGACTACGCAACAAAACATCCATTGAGAAACAATCTCTGTTAATAAGATTAAATTATTTTATCACCTTGACCTTCTTCTGTTGACGTGATAACCAGCATCTTGATCTGGCTTCAGAAGTGTTTTTTTTAATCACAATGAATTCCCAAAACTGTTAAAAAGAAAATTCTGGAACATAGTGCACCATGTGGCAATTTAGGATTAATTTCAGAATTGTTTAACATCTTTGGTGTTATACGAGGTTTGCTTCGAAAACAGAACCTTGGTGCCTTGCGGTAACTTTCGCGAATAGTTTATGTGTCGCAAAAAGCAAAACTACGAAGGGTAAATTATTATTTGAAAAGTAACAAAGCTATAAGGTTTCAAATAAAAATAAAGTGATTTTTCTTTTAACAGTTGCAGATATTGGCCTACAACGCAGACCTATACGCTAATTATTCCCAAGCGCTATCATCTCCAAATGGTCTTGCGGCGTTTTCCGTATTTCTTGAGGTAAGTTATCATTTGTCATTTTTCTTCAGTTTGAATTTGTTTCTACTTGTATTTTATAGAATGGCCCCAAGGTGAGTACAGTCAGTCTACTAATGGTTATGACAGAAGCTTAATTCTAATTATCCTTCATACATTTGTGGAAAGTTGTCGATGAATTTTGTACAGATGGCGCAAAAACGCCATCATTGGCGACTATGGTCATACATATTTTAGGTGAATTCGTCAGACAATGTTTTGTGGTGATGAGATTCTGCGAAACAATATTCATGTGTTTGTCTAGGCTGCGTAAAAGTGCATGCAAATGTTGTAGAAACGGTTTGCCCTGAGAACTTCTATCCGATGTCATTTGTAACATTAGATAGATGTACTAGGTGTTTGAAAACGACGGTGATGCTTTTTTGCTTTAAATGTAACACTGAGTTTGGGATGCCAGAGTTTGACTGCGTAGTTTGTATGCTCGGTAACGTTATTAAGAGCCGGGTGGTTTCTCAGACTGTATGTGTTAGATTACGGTCTTGTATATAACATATGACCATGTACTCTAATAGCCTTTATCTAATCAAACTACAAATCTAATTGTAAACTGACAGGCGGTATTGATGTCAAGCAAGAATAGCTCGTCTTTTTGGATTTCGTGTTGAGGTATTCCAAGCTTAATGTCCAAAATTGTTATCTCTAAATGGAGCGGATATAGTTTAGAAACATTTATAATTTTTATAGGTGCCCATGATAGAAAATGATGAGAAAGTTATTATCACTTTAGATTTGCATTGATGTCAATGGGGAGAAGGTCGATTTTCAAAAATTAAAGAAAAAAAGAACACCTATTCCATGGTGAAAAGATGCAATAGCACATTATCAATCTAATTTTATACAGAACAATATAGGTTACCATGCAATATCTACAGAAATTAATAGTTGTCTATTTATCATCAAGGGCCTGCCTATTTTGTCGGAGTCACTTTTCTTAAGACAAACGCTGAGGAGATCCGATTGCTGGCTGTGGGTTATCACATGTAAATTGTTTTTGGTTTAGGGTTGGATTCGAACTTAAAACCGTATAGTGCTAGTGATCGCAAGTCAGCGAACATAATAATTTATTTACGCAGACATGATGGGACTTTAATGAATGGTATTACGTCCTCTTAATGGCTCTACATTCTGGGATGCTTTTTTTTTTAAAAAAAAGGTTATGATTCTCAAAATCAATTAAATTATTGATGACTTTTAGGTTGGAGACGTGGGGAACGAAGCCTTCACAATGATAGCTGATTCTTTGAAATTTATTCCTTCAAAAGGTAGGTCATTGTACAATTGTTATATTGTTGATTTGTGTTAAAAGGATGAAATTCACGTTTTGGGATCAATGAATATAAACTTTAATGTACTTCGACAGTTTTATAAACAGTCAGCACACATTTTGAAGATGGTCGTCTTGTTTGTTTGTACGCCCCTTTCCACAGTCAGAGTCATATTAGGCGGACAGTTCACCTAACCATCGTTCTTGGAAAGAGCCAGTACTAGACTCCCATCGTATGTAAGCAACTGCCTACTTTCTCACATGAAGAGACATAGTCGGTAGCTGGACTCGAATCCACGATCCTCTATCAGTGAGAGAAGATTGTCGTAAACCTCAAATACATCCATTGTATTGCTCATTGGCAACATAAATTTATTTTGTTCGTTTCTGCGGGTTTAACACCCTTTTCCAGCCATATTTCAGTTATATACAGCAGGTGGTTTACCTTTAGAACCATTTTTCTTGGACTGTATTTTAACCAGTACTAAGTTAGCCATCCACAAGCAAGCCGGCAATAAACCACTGACCTACATTGTCAAATTTACTCTTAGCCGTTTTTATGGACTTAAAGATATATCTATAATTTCATTCACTCTACATACAACTATTCTATTATGGTTTCTATCTCATTTGAAATGAACTTACATAGAATTGCACTGCAACATGAAACGGGAACTAGTTTAACAATTACTTAGCGGATGTAGATAAACGTAGAACTTTTGTACGCATAAGAATCCATGCGCGCCGAGCGAGTGACGGCGATATGCAAAGCAGAAAAATCGTTTCTGAAATCACTCCTACATGCTGTGTATCAAGCAAAATGAGTAGTTTATGACCAGTTATTATTTCTCGCCGATTATCACCAAGCATGTAAAAGGCGTGGCAGTTGTATGGGTAATTAGGTATCTAGATATCACATGGTGTGTCACGTGATGATAATGTTCCGATTATCGGTGATAATGGGGTATCAATCAATCCCGTTTTTTAATTGCAACATTACCGGATATTTAGCTCTTTTCGTATTTTACTACGATTTACACACTTAGGACATAAAACCAAATTTCTGTTTCTACATAATTCGAGTATTCTCGAAATGTATGCCAGAGCTTCGATTTCCTGACGAGTTTCACACGTTTGCGTTTTTATAGCACTAAACAGTTAATTAAACTCATTTCTTCTCGAATAAAGTATTTACACTTTACACAGCTTAGATGTATCATTGTCCGCATGAAATTTCATTAGTTTGTCCTTCTTAGATTTAATTTTATTTGTCAGCACGATAGTACGGGCGCCCACATTACGAAAATGCATTAACATTAATTCAGTAATTCAAACGGAAAACTTCTATTGTAAAACGCTCCGTGGCAAATGATGATATTAACCACTTTAACGAGCGTACGTACTTAAAGCTATTTCTAACTTTTCAAATTTGATTAATACACAAAAGTCATTAACATCAGCGCATTATCAAAATACTACAAAGTTCTCGTTTCCAGTTTGAGTGAAATTCAAATTTCAATATAGATACAAAATTCGACACCCAACGTCTTACTTCGAATATGTCAAAATGCTTTTAACATCGCGATGCAACAATCATACTGTCGTGTACGACTATTAAAACCTCGAGATTTACTAATTGTATAAGAACCAAGCGCTTTGCCTGTACGACACCTACTTCCGATTAAAGAAACAAGCGTCTGACAAGAAACGATTGGGTTAAAGATTAAATGCTCCGAGCCTTCCGTACGGCTGAGATTAGGTCTCCTTAACGAGTGAGATGTAGTTACCAGTCCATTAAGAAATAAGACGGTGAATCGATTGAATGTGTGCGTTTAATGTACATCCGGTGGGGACCATTCATGTCACATTGTGTCTTGTGATTTCTCATAAAGGAGAGATATTCGGCACTCAGAGTGTTTTGTATTATCTTAACTGTCGATTTTGTATTGTTTATGTAATACTTTAAAACGATATTGATCCAAACGAGATCAAGTGTTAACATCTATGGAAATTGAAACTAAAATATTGCCATCAAAGAGTAAACGGCAGTAATAAATTCAAAAGGTTTACAACAAGATTGTCGCTAAACTATACTATGGTTTGTCTGTGAAACATTATTGACAAATGAAATTCAAAGGAGTAAAAGTTTCAAATTAGAGCTGTGCACTGATTGTCATCGTCACAATCTGTTCGAGTGACAACGAGTACTAGTATGTCCAGTAGTGAGCTCCGTAGATTTACACTTAGTCGTTTACAAACACCAGGACTAATATTTGTAGACAAATAAATAGTTTAAGTTCATAACTTTGAATGCAATTTCTATTTCATGGAAGTTGAATTTCAAATACAGCAGTCGTCATTTTATTGCGAGAATTGGAAGAAGTTATTCTAACGCAGACAGTTCATTGTTCAAGGTTTACATAAAATGCAACAAATATTCTTCCGTCAAGCCTGCATTAAACGAGCCCCAAATGATCTCTGTTTAATGTAGTCTGACGTAGGATTCGGAATATGAAAATATTTAAAGCTGAAATGTTGGTCTGTAACAACATGTTGACAGAAGCACATGTTTAGTTGTTAGGTATAAATGTTCTGTAACAATAAGTGGACAGGTCTGTACTAAATATGTTGACAGAAGCACATGTTAAGTTGTTAGGTATAAATGTTCTGTAACAACACGTTGATAGGATTACAGGTTTGGTTGTTAGGTATAACATTTTTATGTTCTGTAACAACATGTGGACAGAAGCATATGTTGGGTTGTTAGGAATAAATGTTCTGTAACAACACGTAGACAGTAGTAAATGTTTGGTTGTTAACACGCGGACATAAGCATAGGTTTTTGCATTGTTTACATATTTGCGGTTTACATTTCACGAGCTTACATTTTTTCAGGACAGCGATATAAAATAAATGGATTACCATTACATGTTTTGTTACCCCCAACCTCACAGTATATCACATACGAAGGATCGTTAACGCAACCACAGTGCCAGGAGACAGTCACGTGGGTTATATTCAACAAACCAATTTACATAACAGCTGATCAGGTAAATCAAGTCTATCATTCTTGTAAGCAATGAATCGAAATACTTTTTTAAAGATATACATTTGTATTCAGTAAAACCTCAACTATTCGAACTCGGATCATCCGAAAACCTGCTGTTATCCGAAATGAATTTTCGGTACCGATTTCTTCCTATACATTTCAATGTAAAAAAACTCGATCATCCGAATCGTATTATCCGAAACCATGGATTATCCGAAATAGTATTTCGGTCCCATCAAATTCGGATAATCGAGGTTTGATTGTATCATCAAATTTTAATACAATTTAAATCATCAATGAGCAAAGCCTGATTGAAATTTAAAATTCGATATGAAATTTTGTTCTCACCAGCATTGACTTGGTTTTGTTAGTAGTTCTTTAGTTCTTAAAGCAGTCATTTTGATACTTTGTTTTAAATTGTTGGAATAAGTCTTCTAAAGATGTTTTTGTTTCTTTTTAATTCTTTTCTGTGTACATTTGTATTTTTTTCATTCTTTTTTTTAAAAACAAAAACAAATTCTGAACTTGTTTTGTTTCTGTTTGTTTGTTTGTTTGTTTGTTTGTATGTTTGCTTGTTTCCTTGCTGTATTGTTTATTTATATACATATGTATATGCATTCGTGTATCTTTGTATGTTTTGGCTGTATGAACGGGTTTCTAATTGTATTAAACCACTGTATTAACAATGAAGATGCTGAACGGGTTTCTAATTGTATTAAACCACTGTATTGACAATGAAGATGCTAATCTGTTTTCTTTGAATCTTGATTCCTGGTGTAAAGTTCTACGCACAATGCTTATAGTTTAATGTTGTTATACGCAGCATAGACATCTCGAAGTAATGTAGTGAAATAAAATGTTTATAAGCTACGCACAGTGTGCATAATTAATGCATAAAGTAAATAAGCAGCGCACAATGTTTATAAGCTACCAACAATGTATAAAAGCAACGCAAAAGGTTTATATAAGCTACGCACATGGACAATATTCCTTCTGGAAAAATGCATAGATTTGAAAGCAGTTAGACTTATATAAGTAAGTAATAAATATGTTTCTGTAACATATACATGTACATGATATATATGCAGTACGGCTACGCATCTGGAGACGCATTTCTAGATGATATTTAACCAGAACATACCAACAATGGCTACAAAGTTACATAGATTTATTCGTAGTGCCAAATATTGCTAAGAAATATCATCTAATATCGAGTTTATCATCTAAGATCTATTGTTACCCCTATATTCTCATCCTTGCTTCGCTGGTAAGCAATATTCTCCCGTATATTCTTGTAAATAAATTATTTTTTTCGTAAAGATGGATGTTTACTGAGCTTTTTTCCATTAATACGTTTTCTCTTCTCGCAGAACGCCATGTCATGCAAATTAATTATCGCTGTACCAATCTAGTCGAGACTCTTTGCATTAAAACGTATCCATACGGAATGGAGAAGATTTTCATCGCGGACTCTGATATTTCTATAACTCAATTTTATCATAACGCCGGGTGTTCGAGTTATAAATATTCCGAATATGCCCCCCCCTTTTTGCTTGAACTTAAAACAACATTTATTCGAAATTAAAGCGTGGCACGTTGCAAAGCATTTCCGTGTTTACAAATTGATGAAGTGAAGTGTAATTTATGCGTTCTAGCGTATTCATTAGATAAAAAAAGGCTTGTTTTTTTTGCTACGACTTGTTTTGCATATTTCTTCAATTTTTATATTCAGGTTTAAAATCTAATACTCGAGAAATGATACTAAAATCTATGAAAATGATGTTTAAATTATTGCCAGTTGTATAGTTGTAACCATCCATAAAAAGTTTAGAATGCTGCAACGCGACCAAACATTGTATCACTTATTTTATTGTAGATATCACAAATGTCGAATATTTCAAGACATACGAGTATTTGTATGTATAGCACAGTGCTATATTCAGTTTACATGTATTAAATCACCCAATAAAACCACAGACACTTGTTTAGAAAAAATTACCCCACCCACCACGGTCGCTCTTATAGAATACTAGTACTACAAACTAGTACTATGCGTATTGATGGCAAGAGCGACCGTGTTGGGTGGGGTAATTTTTTCTAAACAAGTGTCTGTTAATACAACTGCATAGTTTCGTATTGTTTCGCTGTTAATTCGGTTTGTTTAATGAACGGATCAACAAAATCTGTTTTTCTTACTTTTCTAAACGTAAAAGGCGCAGATATAGAATCTATCCCCGACTTGAACTTTAAATGTATTTACCTTGTATGACACTGTCTGTCTATTACAAAACTTTAACAATACCGGCGGGAAACATAAACTAGTTAAGACTATATGCGTCAAGAGATAAATCCTGAAGCCAGACAGATGATATGTTTTTCAAAATTGAACAAGTAAATTTTGAAAGTATTGAATGTAATGTCTCCCAAATAACATTTTTGAGTATCAAAACAGACCAGGAGACATCAGAGACCAGTCATATTGTCAACAGCACAGGATATTATACAGTTTAACTTCTCCAGAGCAGCCCTCTCTTGAGCAACAACCTCCATTCAACAACAGCATGATCTTTCCCAATACACGATTTGTCTATTAATTTAACCTCTCATGAGCATCCACCGCTCAACAATAACCTTTTTTTGCTACTCCCAAAAGGTGTTGCTTTGGAGAGGATGCACTGTACATGTAAATCATGATGTTTCGAGAGGTTTGTCATGTTGAGTGTTATTGTCTCCTTAGGGTAGTAGCAGTCCCCTTGTATGACTCCCTTGTATAGTCACCTTCCCGTTTTATATTCCACTAATATATAATTAAGACCGGATACCAGAGTTATTTATTACTTGTATGTGTTGATACTCTGCGGAAACTTCCTTGAACCTTTTCAAAGAACACTTGTTGTATTCTTGTGACAAAGGGCTGGTTTCATTTTTTTTAATGACAGAGAGAGAGAGAGATAGAGAGAGAGAGAGAGAGAGAGAGAGGGGGAGGGAGAGAGAGAGAGAGAGAGAGAGGGGAGAGAGAGAGAGAGAGAGCTTGTTTTAGCAACTGGAGCCCCCGTTAAAAAGTTTTTCGACCACATGTTTTTCAGTTGACTTTGAATGTTTGCTAGCCTTTTTCTCAAAATGGTAAAGATGGAGTTAGCTCATTACTATTCTCAGTCGTCGATATGTAGAAACTCTTAGCAATTTCGTACTTTTTTGATAAAATATGTATACAAATGTATAAAGTTCTTCATGGACCTTGTTATCTAATTCGCCGTCAACTTTATTACTAATATCTAAACTCTTTATGGACATATACTGTACATATTTTATATATCTTGAACCCACACAGAAGACAAAAAAGATATTTATTGTTAAAGCATAAATAATTTGCATATATTACATACATAAACAACTGTCTGAAAATACATTTATCTATTTATAATTGGCGTTGGTGTTGATTTCAAAATCTTTCTTCGGAATCTTTGGATTCTGACATTTCATTTCGATAATAATTGACAAAGTACTAAAGGAAAGTAATTGGTACACATAGATATAATTAGAATCCCAAAGAAGCAATCAGAGTGAACTTTATCATAATTCTAGATGGTCTACATTACAGATATAAAGTCATTAGTGGAAATCGTTCTCCGTATGTTATCTTTAATTGTTACTTTGTTCTTATAGAAATGAATTATGACATTAATAGTTTTTTTTGTAATTATGTAAACCCTCGCGGACACGTGATACTTTCAGTTCATTATGGTGGCTGATTTACGCCATGTCGTCTTTTAGCATTCCGGTTACGCATGCGCAGGAAGAGAAGACATTTGTATTTAGATATACCTTATACAATTTGGTACGCATGCGCTTGTACAGTCAGAACGCAAAAATGCGACAATGTCGTGTGGGAAAAAACATGATGTTGTTGAAGGGAAGTTGTTGCTCAAGAGAGGGCCGCTCTGGAGAGGTTGCACTGAACATGTATAGCATCCAATGTTGTTTTTATTCCAAAATATTTACCTTCAAGTATAATAATAAATTCATCAAGGCCACTATTTCGTTGTATCATTTCATTCTTATACCATTAGTGTATTTTATTTATTTTCAGTTGACCGTGTTACGTGGTATAAACAAACATAGCGGCGGACATTTGTTGATATTTGGTAATATTCGACCATCACAACAAGTATACAATAGACTAATACGGACAAATATTAGTTATAAGCCTAGGGTAAGTAATTATTAGACATCCAGTAAAATAAAAAGGTATTTACCTGCAAGGGGTAAGCGGCTATCCGATCCAATCCTCGATTCAGTTCTTTTAAAGGGGCATACCCTACAACTTGGTGTATCTAGAATCAAGGCAAAATGATGATAAATTAGAAGCTTGTAAAGAAAAAAGCCGACGAAGAAAGTTTCAGTCAAAAATTCATCCAATTAAAATTAAAATCACAAAAAATATTAGTTTCTATAAAAGATCGGAAACTCTTTGGAATTTGTTGTACAATTTTTGGGTGGAAGTGATTTATTATTCAAAGCTATGATTTTTGTGGCTAGTACCTAAACTAGTCATTTTATGACCCAAGTTCTTCTTGCAATTATCCATTATATATTGTTTTACATATGCATCTAACACATTTTTACACTTTCACAGACTGTTTGTCAGTTGTAGGGTATGCCCCTTTGAAGCTACTTTTTTGTTATCAACTAACTCATCTAAAACTTAAACATTGGGGTCCTGAAAACAGCTTGATTTAATTTTATTTTAGGAAAAATAAAATGAATCGTTATAAATTAGTTCTATTGCTTAACCTTATACTCCCTATAATAGACCATATCTACGGTCGAGTAGATTCACACTCATGAACACATATCATTATAGAAATAAACTTCAATCTTTTTCTAAAAAAAGTAAACATATTGATATATTCATTCCTTTGAGATCATTTTGGAAATTCGTGGAAACGAATACAATATGACCAAATTTTAGAAATAACTGCAAAGGGAAGTAACCGATGTATGCCAATAAAAATACCGTAGCTGTACGAGTTATTTCCCTTAATATGGTGTAACCTATCGAAAACTTGTATAGGCATTTGATATCGTTCAGCCAGTCCGTGCACATACTTTCCTTCCTTTTATCAGAAGTTATAACGTGACAATTCGAGTTCAAGCTTCTTGAATCTTTTTATCTGTTGATCAGTTATCTAGTTTTATTGCAAACAGTCAAAAAATGGGGCAACGACCACCTGTCTAAAACAGTTACTTTGTGCATGACGGCCACTTTCTCTCACATAACCATCACAATTTCTTCTGAGTACTGACCCAATGATGACCCTACGTTCATAGGTTTGACTGTATTGAATTGCAAAAATATGGACCACACATCATCAACTCTTACTATTTATGGTTGATTTTCTGATCTGCGACAGTTCATTTTTATCAGATAAAATCTCGCAGTAACAATACATAGGTTTATAATTCAACATAACAACTGTTTTTTTTTGGGGATCCGTGGTCGATAATTACTAATAACATTATATGAATATGATCTATACTAATTTCAGACTAAAGCATGCTCTATGGCAAAGGAAGTATTTTATGAAGGTATGTATAAGCTTGTTTTGATGAAAGCAAACTGAAGACTTCTACTTCTTAATGATCACTCACTGAATGTTCAAGAAGTCCACACTTGTCTAATAGTTATTCATAATTCATAAACTATTTGTAAAGTATTCAAGAATGGTTCAAGAAAAATTCATGATTTCCTTTCAAAGGGGCTGTATACAAAGCTATGTATATATATAATATGCTGATATGCTTCAAATGGCAACATTTGTTTCATTTTTTGTACTGGCAAATGATGCTTGAATGACCAAACTTTAATACAGTCTAATCAACAGTAACTGTTGTATTACAATAACGAAGCAATCACTACAAACAATATCGCAAGTGATCCTTATCCAATTTTGAATAGTACAGTTTAAATAGTTTTATTATCTATAAATGTATGTACGCACCCCGATGTGAAACTAAGAGTTTCTTGCCACGAATGTTTATAAAAATTTGACGAATGTATTGTATATAAGTACAGTGTAACCTGTCCAGAGCGGCCCACTCTTGAGTAACAACCTCCCTTCAACAACAGCATGATCCCCCACTCCACGATTTAACTATAAAAGTAACCTCTCTAGAGCAACAACCTCTCAACAACAACATAATTTTGCTACTTTCAAAGGGTGTTGCTTTGGAGAGGTTGCACTGTTATTATAGTACATGTATATATTTCTACACTACGAAACTTCTAACGCTCTTTTGTTTTAAACTTTTTTATTTTTAATTGGTAAAAATATGGGCTGAGGTTGTGGTCAAGAGGGTACTGTGCTGAACTTGTAGCCCGGGTTCCAGTCTCGGTCGTGGCAGGCCATATCATTTTATGAAAATTTGACAAAAAAGTTGTTTTTTATTTTATTTTGTACCTGGAGGGCCAATACGGAGTGCTAACTACAATGATATTATTATATTGCAAGCGCGACATATGTTAAATACAATGTATTTAATTTCTCGTGGATTTTATTAATTCCTATTTTTTTCTTTTCAGTAAATACAATTAAACCAAGGCGAGGAAGATGAAAACTTTATTGTTACCATCTATACAGCATATGTGATATAAACCTTATTTGCATTTTATATGTCAAATATATATATAATTATATGTAATTTTTGTTTATAGATGCAAGTTAGTCTAATGTGTCCTATTTATGCATTAGTTATTTTTATTGTTATAGATGAGAATTTTAACAGTAGATGCCTATTTTTAATGAGGTTTTTTGAACCGATCTTGAAATTTTTAATACAGCATTTGACGTATGTATCGGCTTTTAAAGTACCGTGTTCATCTGTGAAATTTCATAATCAAATACGTAGTTCTAGAAATGTTTTATATGAATATCAATTTTTTATGGCTAGAAATGAGCCTGATATATGTTCCAAGTGGGGTCGTTGTAGAGCTTAAGTTATAGTTCCCCCTTTTTTTGCGTTTTGCGACGCTTGCCAAAACTGTCGAGTTTTTTTAAAACATATACTGTGTTGAATTACTAGAAAAGTTGTAATAAAAACATTAGGAATATTTATCTATAACAGTCAAAGTACTGAAAGCACTCATGGAAACTGAACTTATATAGACTTGCGCTGCAAAATGGAATGGGAAATAGTTTAACCATTGCATGGCGGATGTAGAAAATGTAGTACTTTGACTCGCATTAAATTCATCAAGCAGAGCGAGTGACGGATATGGAAAGCCGAAGTATCGTTCAGTTTCCAAAAATCAAATGTTTAATTGCGCAGAAATTCAGATTTAGTGATAAATAAGGTCATTTTGTTCCGGTCTTCAGAGGTCTAAATTCGAGTTAAGCTCGTTCGACGTCACGAGTTGATTGGAATGGTATAAAAAATAACCCCTCCGTCCTTTCATTCATATTAATTATTCCGTGAAATAAGAACGGGTTAAACTCCATTTAAAGATGTTTTAATACGTCTAATGATGACGTGTTAAACGGTATAAAGCACACACCACCCTAATAAAAAAAAAGATTCATGGAACGAATGAATAAAAGGATCCGTCCATAGATCTTATTCCACAATATTTGGTCTTTTTAGAAGACTTGAAATCAATTCATTTGAGACCTTTATCAATCTGCAAGTGCCCGAATTTTCAGTCGATTTGTTAAAGTCGCTTTCAATGTATTTAACATCCTTGTCTGTGAAACTTGATAGGACTTGATTCTGTGAACTTTTTTCGAATATCAGTCAAACCTGTGAACAATGGCCATCCTTTGGAAGGACGTGGTATGGTCTTTATTGACAGGTGGTCATTATTCAAAAGTCATTTTGTTCAAAATAATCGATGATGGGTTTTTATCAGAACGGCCTTTATTCACAGGGTGGTCTTTGTCCGAAGTTGGCCTTTAACACAGGTTGGACTGTAAAAGTATATGATGTGTTTGAATCTATTAACATATTAATCATAATTATATGTGTATGTGTGTGTACGTGGACATAAATATATGTGACGTGTAGATTATTACGTGGGTTGGTTAAATTAGTGGTAGTCAATTAAAACTATTAATGTATTTATATTATCATATGTTTTTATCTTATTAAGTTGACCGGTCAAAATATGTGATATAAATGATATAAAGATAAGTCTTAATTCGTGAATCATCGATGTTTATTGTTTTGCCATTGACAGAGCACTGCCGACAGTGTATGCAATAAAAATAGGGCTTCGTTATCTAGGGCAAGGACTTATATACATGCATGTATGTATATATATAAGTCCTTGCCTAGGGTGGTTGTAAGTTCATTATACTTAATTAAGACTGTGTTCAGTTTCTTAGAATGACTGTATAAACTAGCAGATACAGCAAAAAAAACCTCTGAAAACCCGAATTCCCTGAAAAATCGGATGATTTTTCAAGTTCCATTTTTTCCGAATTTAGCAAAAGATAATTCTCTTTGAAAACCGGACTTTTGGCCTGATCCGGAAGGGTCCGGTTTACATGGGGTTTATTGTACACGGAATGACCTAAGAGATGAAAATTCGAAAAAGACTTGATATAAACTTATTACAACATAATTGATAAAAAAACAGACCGCCTGTATGGTAATTTAGAGAAACTAATATTTGAACTATGTTGTATTTCATGGAATCTTTAACGAAAAAACACGTCCATGTCCTTAATAAACCTGGTAACATATAACGATACGAAATAACACTACATAGTCTTCCTATAATAATTCACTGGGACCATTAGCTGAGTCAATATACAAAGGGCCGTAACTCCGACAAGTTTGTAATTTGTGAGAATCAACCAGAAAAGATAAGAAACAAATTGGATCGGGCTCGCCCATATTGGGCTTTACCCGTCGGAGGGAAGGATAAACAAACTCAATAACAGGTTTATACCCAATTTAATCGTTAAATCAATTATGAATGTTTGATCACGCAAATTCTGACCGGTCATCTTGGCTAGCCAAAATTAACATATAATCAATGTCTTATAATTATGCAATGTATATTATTTTATAAATGTAGATGTTTCGTCATTTGATATTTTGTGGAACCATTTTTTATCTGTCCCTGGTCGCCCGATTAATATCTGGGGCGCATTGGATTTACCCTAAACTTAAACAGTATTCTGGAACATATAGAATAAGCGTGGGTCCCGGCTTTCCTTGTAAAAGCTGTCAAAACGTTTAAAGTTGGGGAACACTACAACGAAAGCAAGGTTCCCGGAAAGCACGTGCAAATTAGAAGGAAAGCCGGTTTGAAACAACCCGAAACATTATGTTTGCAAACTGACCAAAACATGTTATTGATTCGGCGAAACATTATCTTGAACACGTTCCGGATTTCGATAAATCAAATGCGCCCCTGATCAAACTTTGACTACTTCCGATTTTGAATGGTTCCCTATTGAAACGAAAGGTGCCGTATTAAATGTGTTGTACATTATGTTATAACTAACTATACTACGTAGCGGTTATACGTGTAGGCTCTATTTAATGTATATGAATGTAACATTGCTATAATTTTATATATATGTAAAAATAAAGGGTTTTATTAGTAGCACACGTGTTTTGAAATATTTTAATACATTTCTTGTTGGCTTATTTCTACAACCTAATTTTGTTTACAGTTATGAAAACTAGAGAGCTTAAGGTTTCCAACAGTATTAATCTTAAACAAGAGGGCCACATTGGCCCTTTATCGCTCACCTGAGAACAAAGGCCAATAATCAATGACTAGGTAATAAAGTTTCCATCTTGTAAAACTCATTTTTACGTAGATTTTGAGATCAAAACCAACAATGAAGGTATAATACTGTTAAACAAGCTAAAACGTAGCAAATTTTCTAATCCAAGGGTCCATAACTCTTGAAGATGTACTCCGATTCCGCCCATAATCGAACTTGTTCGAGAACTTTTGGTTATACTCATTTACTGAAAGTATTATTTGGATCGGTGTATAAATGAAGGCGCTAGTGTGTAAACAAGCTAAAATATAGCATATTTTCAAAATCAAGGGCCCATAACTCTTGAAGTTTGGGTCCGATTCCGTCCATAATCGAACTTGTCCAAGATCTTTTGGTTATACACATTTACTGAAAATATTATTATGATCGGTGAATAAATGTAGGTGCTAGAGTGTAAACAAGCTAAAATATAGCAAATTTTCAAAGTCAAGGGCCCATAACTCTTGAAATTCAGGTCCGATTCTGCCCATAATCGATCTTGTCCAAGATCTCTTGGTTATACACATTTACTGAAAATATGATTAGGATTGGTGAATAAATGAATGTGCTAGAGTGTAAACAAACTCAAATATAGTAAATTTTCTAAGTCAAGGGCCCATAACTCTTGAAGTTATTATCAGATTTTGCCCATAATCGAATTTAGCCGAGACATTGTGGCCATATACATTGTGAGCAAGTTTAATCAAGATTCGTAAAGAGTTGCAGTTGCTAGAGTGTAAACAAACTAATTGTGGACGGACGACGGACGCCGGACATTCACCGATCCTAAAAGCTCACCTGATGAATCAGGTGAGCTAAAAAGTATATCATGAAATAAAAAACTTGATATGGGTAGGCCATATTTTCAGAACACAAAATTCTGTAATAAAAAAATAGATTTTTACCTATCTTTAACCAGGAATAAATGAATAAAAACAATACGGAATTCTATATCTAATTACATATTTTAAAACTACAGAACGTTAGCTTTAATATGATATCAAATTTATTAATATCCAACAAGAAAAAAAAGTTAATAGGGAGGGCCATGTTTTCCTTTAACTTCATACTAAAATCTAGAGGGGCGCCGTGTTTTATACCCGCCCCTCCCCCCCCCCCGTAACACAATTTTTGGCGATATTGTGATTTTGGTATCATTTTTATTCGTCTCGATGAGCTCTTTATAATGAACATACATGTACTTTCATACCTTTTTTCTCTCCTAAATTGGATTAATCCACGAACCCATAACTCGCTTATTTACGCCAAGGACTTATATATAAACTTTGCAGAGCAATAAAATAAACTTTGCAGAGCAATAAAATAATTTATTTAATAAATTCCATCTTACAAACATTAATTCGATTTTGTTATAATGAATATAGCCATTGTCTTATACTCTGAGCATCATGTCTCTCGGTCCTATTGCTTGTTGTAGATTTCAACAAAGACTGTTCATACACGATGTATGGTAAAATCAAAGACCTATACATGTGATGTATGGTAAAATCAAAGACCTATACATGTATGTATATGTCTTTGGTAAAATATTACTTGAATTTAACAAAACTGCCATAAAACACAACGTCCACGATTACGATAATTATGGATTAAAACATGGTCTACATGGCACTTTTTGTCACAACCCCCGGGCAAGTTCTTGTCCCGACCCCCGGGTATAATTCGTCCCGACCCCGGCCAAGTTCTCGATCGTCCCGACCCCGGGCATATTTCGTCCCGACCCCGGCCAAGTTCTCGATCGTCCCGACCCCCGGGTATATTTCGTCCCGACCCCCGGGCACTTCTCATTCCGACTTGATATTCTTTCCTAAAATCAACAAGTTTCATCGAACGACACAATTAATTCGTTATTCGTACGACATTGAATTATAAGTCGATGGTTTTGGGTTAAAACATGGTTTATGTGGCCTCCAAAACCACCAAAGACGTTAAAGGCAGAAAAAAATCCGAGGGGTGCAGGTCCCGGATCTCCCCTAGAATGACCCTGAACCGCCCTCGAGTGCCTCGGCTTAAATGTCCTTGGTAGTCTCCTCATACACTACGTCACCAGACTACGACTTTGGTTTCCGGTTTCCGTTGACAAAAAGGTTTAGGGATGGCAGGTCGCAAAACATTTCTTTTCTATTTTATCTAAATATACATATCATACTTTTGGGACATGACTGATTCGTACCCAAATATTCTCGAACTGTGGCTTTTGCTGTGTGATTGTTTAGGGTCGGCGCTAAAAATATGATCGGTCTTGTTACCGGAACTATGTTATTCAGGAAGCTTAATAATCAAGCATAATTTTAAAAGAACTGCATGTTGTTCATTATCGGGATATAGAGTCAGAATCTCATAAAGTGTTATCATGATACAATTCTATGAAAATACCTACGAATGTAGAAGCACGTGACATCTAAGATCACGTGACATCTACGCATAAGCACGTGACAATATTTAGTTGTGACGTCACAAACCATGAGAAATTTTCTTGATAGGATTACTATACGTGTCTGTAAATTACCACTTTAACACTATCTACTATTGAAACAATCATCTACACACGTGAGTTGGCTGATTAATCATTGGTTAAATAATCCACGAATATGTCCATGTATTAGATAACAATGATTTTTTCTCATTCTTTCAACTTCTCCTGACCCGTCTTATGTTGCACCATGCAAATCGAGTTGAAATCTTACGTTTATATGTGGCGAAACTCTTTCAAGTGCTGTTAAACAGTCTATTCTGTGCAGTTGTATTTATTTTTCAAAATAAATTACAAAAGTCGTAATCAGTAAACATGAGATTCCTCAGTATAGGCGATACTTGTCTTGTTCAAATACCTCATACAGGTACTTGGATTACTCCGCTAACCTCCGAGGCAATTAACGGCTTTGATACTGATGAGCAATCATACAAAAACACTTGAATGCGAGGAAAAATAGGTCCACCTACTGTCGTAGTAACTAATCCGTCTGCATCAATCCTTTGATATTGCTACCATTGGAAATGAATGTCGTTTTAAAAGATCTAGGAAAGAATATGAAATAAGACGATATCTAGACGATTGTGGTAGTGAGAAAAATGTCTGCCGTCGCGTTCCCAGTCAAAATGGCGGTCAACCCCAGAGACGCGGACGCTTTAGATACGATGGTAAATTGCTTCTTACCGGATCGTGTGAAAATATGTAGTGGGTTGTTTGCTAAGTCATAACTCACTGTTGAAGTCCCACAGTTAGTTACTTTGATTATAATTTACCACATTTGACGATGTACATATGAGGGCAGAGATGTAAAAGGTAAATGAAACGACAAGACTTGGACTTACTGTGGATTTGTTCAGATATCGTCCTTATTATCAAATGATAAATGACAAAGTAATGACACATGGCGACATTCGGCTTCAATAGAAATTGGAATTCGATGATAATCGAAATTGATTTTAACATAATCTTGAAACTATTTTATACAAACAAATTAAATAAAAACAATACAATGTTCATTTGTAATGACTTGGGAACTATTTTCAAAGAGTTAAAACGATTAGATAAGTGGGGCTTGCTTGTGTATTACAAACTTAAGTCGATGTTGACGCCACCAAGACGAAGATCTATAGGTCTTGATTCAATTCTAAAATCTAAGAACAAGAACTAGGCCAAAAATTCCTATTTCGGTTCGCAACCCTTTTGGATAAAATACATTTCCAAACAAATTGAGATCAATGGGTTAAAGTTTGGAAACAAATCTCATGGCCTTATCCTTGCGGAAACTACTTCTTCGAGAGGTACAACAACATATTTTTTGTTAAGTCATTTACGAGCAAGGAACAACTGATACGACGTTGGTTAAAAAACTTCAACATGAATAACACAATCTCTAACTCGCTACACCACAAAGGAGACTGCATGCTTTTATGACAAAACACCGATATCGCCTTCCTTGAAGTAACCTGCGAAGCTACATGCTAAATGTAGTTATTTTTTCAGTTATCTTTCGACAAGATGCATTATTTCCTTTGAAGTCATTTTTTGAGACACCGAACCTTTGTTTGTAAAATGCACAAATGAACGTGACCAGAGTCACACGACAAAAGAACCATAACTTTTGTTTGTTTGTCTTTACGACATCATGATACATTCTTGCATAGTTTGATACGATGTGCTGTTTACTGTATCGCTACCTTCTTATTCTTAGATTAGCTAGAACACCTAAAAAAGGGGGAACAGTGGTGCAGGGGTAGAGTGTCGGACTCCTAACCCGGTGGCTGCAGGTTCGAATCCCGTCAGTGGCGGAATTTGACCGGAACCTTCACAATCCCTTCTTTCGGCGCGAGTTCTGGTTAGAATCCAGGAAGCAGCCTTCGAGAGTAGTTAATATAAGTTGTAAGAACTTGCTCTACAATCGATGTAAAATAATTAAGTTTAAACTAATTAAACCTAAAAAGCTACAGCATATCAAGTATAATCATTCATGCAGTGTTATTGTATAAATATCACATCCCGCATAGGGTGATATAACGTAATGTTCACCCGAGACAAGTAATGTCGACCGAGACTATTATAGTAAATAAGTCACGTGAGGTATAATAAATAACAATATTACCTTCTCTGTTGATTGTTGTAATCTGACACAGAGCATTCATATCACCAGACAAAACGAATAACAAGTGTTGTCCCACAAATGACTGTTGATGTTAATTGTTGTAAGCGGTAACAAAGGGCTCAAATCACCAGACAAATATTACAACACGTGTCGTCCGTCAAAACAACATTTTAACCTTTGACATGGAGAGATTGAGATGCGATTGAGCGTTGTACATTTGTTACAGTTTGCAATGGGTAAACCCAATATAGTTATATAAGCCTCGCCATTGGGTCGAGGCCATTCCAATGACACTTTACAATATTTATGTTATAAACATGTATTTTTCTTGATACATTCTTCTCTCAATGGACACAAACATACTAGAACATACTAAATAAATTAAAAAATCACCCTATTCTATATAAGTAATTATAAAATCATACTGTTGTTGAAGGGAGGTTGTTGCTCAAGAGAGGACCGCGCTCTGGAGAGGTTGCACATGTATGTATGACTTTATACATGTTTTATACTGAATAAACTTTGAAACTTTGTATGCATATTTGAGACACATTAATACAGAAACAATAGGTTACCTTCGGACAGAGTGCACATGGACGAGGGTTAGCAACAAATGCAGCATACAGGAATGATTGTCGAGTGTTTCCCTTTATTACTTTTTCCTTTTTGTTTTGATGAAACAGCGGTATACGTGCTTCATCTGTGTTCAAACCGACAGTTCTAAGTTCATCAGCGAATCCTTGTTAAAATCATGACATAAACTGTACATGGTACGAGTTATTAAGTTCACGTAAAATCTTCAAAGGGAGAAACGATCATTCAAAGAGTGGTGGGAGACAGTCTTGACTTGCCTTTATTTTTTTCTTTTAATACTAAAACATGATATTACTCGTTAGATCCCACGACTGTTATATTTGTTTCCGTGTTAATAAAGCAAATATAGCGATAATTACTGAGAAAAGTCATTTTAAGGCAAATTCACCAAATAAATTCAACGAATAATCAATTATATTCAGTGAAACGATCTTATTGTACAATCATTTTTAAACAGGGGATGTCTAAAATCTTATACATGTATATGTGTTCAAATCAGACACAATGACGCAACATATCTAAAATGCGTTTTAAAGCATGGACATATGACTTTTTCAAACATCATCCCGTTATTTTTAACAAATAGAAATCAATGAAAAAGAGACCTCCGTGGTATAGTGGTTACAGTCGTCTTCTCTGACGATTAGTAATCACCATCCAATCACTACTGTCCACCCAGGAAAAACTTTCAACTCTCACTTTTGAGGAAGCTGTCTGGCTAGCTTACATAAGATCAATGATTCTACCAAGGTGTATACCTCGAGTCTTCCTCAACCATTAAAGCTAGAAAACTCGACTGATGGTCCAGGCTGTTGGTGTGATATTAGGTATCCGGACAAAAGCTCCCCCGTTGAAAATGATTGGGGCGGACAAAAGCTCTCCCATCGAAATCAACGAACGACAACTTTATATTAACAATGAGTTTTGTCCTGAAAAGTGTTCCATACAGATAGCTACTAGTAATGCATGGCTAATTACTCTTCACCTTGAGAAATGATAAAAACAAAGCGATTAAGTCTAAGTTAACACACAAAAATACACAATGTGTATTAAATGATTCTAAAAATCAACGTATATGAATGTAGCAGTGAAGTGTTTAACTGTTACACCCCTTCGAATGGAATTCATGAAAACATGAATCTTTCTTGCATACTCCATGAACAGTTCATGAATCGTTCATGAAATATGAACAATTATTTGACTGGGGTAAATTGTGTAGGTAACATTGTAACATTGATTCCTTTATTGTTTCAAATTTCATTCAAGGTATAAGATTGTATTAAATAGATACACGGAAGTAGTGTACTGTTTTTTTTTGCTGGCGACCCGCTTTTAAAACTTATTTTTTAAAACAGGAAAATGATCATATTAAAACATATTGGACTAATTTGACGTTGGAAATATATTTTACTCACAACTGACACCTTATAATCGGAATGTATGGGATTTTATCCTTTCATCGCCTTCACCGAGCGTTATATCGAGAAGTTCGACGCAGACTGCCCACTGGGCGAGGTGAGTTTTCTCGCTCCTCATTTGAACTCGAAGTAAGGAGAGCCCGCACTTGATTTCTACTCATCGTGTTTGTTTACCTCAGATAATAAAAGGTATTGAATTAGGACATAGTATTACGGCCCTGCTGTTTAACTTGATCTCAGTGTATGTCGATTTTTGCGTGATAAGCCTTGTTATATTTTAGCAATAAGTGAACTTAAATGGAAATTGACAAAATTTGGTTTCTTATTAATTTAGCTACCCCTGGCTATTTATTGGCACTACGTTATACATACAAAGTATTTTTTCTGTACGTAACAAGTATCAGAAACAAATATTGATGTACAACGCTTTCTGGTTCTTGATTTAGTATCTTGACTAAGACAGACTTGTCTAGGCGAGTTCTCAAACAGCGTGCCAATGGATCATTCAGTTCGCCTGGATGTATCAACTTTACTATAACACCAATATTATATTCACTTAAATTTTTATCAATTTTCATCCATAATTCACTTACATTCTAATTTACATCAATCAACACAAAGATTAAGTTAATATAGAATAAATTGAAACTCATTTTCTCGATTGTTTTTCCGTCGTTATCTGGGTAAGACGGGGACATAATCCTCTTAAGGCACTCGTACTGATTTCCGTGCCATCAAAACATTGGATAAGATTAAAACCCGCCCTAGTAGACCGTTCGTCAAATCGGCATTTAACATCAACCTCACGTGAGATTACAGGAGATTACGGGTGTGACATTCAACCAATGGTAACTCAAGATTACATCCTACCCATATGACACGTTTGGAGACGTTGAAATGTGACATCAAGGCATGTCCTACCCCCCATTAAATACAAACAGCTTCTTATACTTGAGCCACTTATTTCTAAAGTTTGAACCAGTTTGCAATAAATAGTGTATACAAACGAACAATCACTGGACTTAGACGTTGTTTATGTACAATTTTAATAATTTGAATCACTGTTTATTTATGCGGTGTTAATTCCAAGTTTAACAAACACGCGAGGAAAACAATAAAACAGTTTATGCTTTGAAGTCTCAATATTTATATGATTAGTGGCAATAATTTGCTGTTGTTTATGAAACAATTGAATCAACTTGTAGAGTAATATGATATAATGCATCACCATTCTGTCACCAGTATGCAGGGAAGTTATATCGATACCGGTGGATTTCAGAACGGGTTGTATGGAACTTTAGGATATGACGGAAGTTCCATCAAACTTCATCACGGACATTACCCGGAAAATCAGGACACGTGCTATCCGAGTTATAGTAATGCTTTATCAGGAAGTGTTCATTATGCGCCAAGGGACCCACCGCCATATTCCGAGTCAACCGTTTATCAAAATGGATATGTTCCAAATTCAACATCACCTTATTACAAAATGGCAGGATCCAACGATTTTGGAATCCCTAGAGATACAACAGGTATGCTCCTGAAAACAGATGTTATTGAAAATAATATGTCGGAAAATGGAAACGTTATAAATCAAAGATATGAAACTGAAAATTCTGTGCCAGAAATAAACAATGTTCAACAAAATCACCAAGCACAGACTAATAGTTCACAGAGCCTGAAGTTAGAGGAAATTACAGAATTTAAAACGGATCTCTCTTTACAAGATTCTATGTCTCCAAATGACACATCAGACTGTTTGAATACGGAAGATATTAAAGAACAAGATACGTGTAACACAGCTGAAGACATTATTGACAATGACAGCGGTAGAATTGTAGCAGCAGAGGACAAAGCCCGCGGAAACTCCGATGTGAAACCTGCATTGTCATATATTGCCTTAATCGCCAAGGCGATTTTAGAATCTAACCAAAAGAGACTAAGTCTTGGTTCCATTTATTCTTGGATTGAAAAGAACTATCCGTATTATGTTAATAAAGGTCAGGGTTGGAGAAACAGCGTTCGACATAATTTATCATTGAATGATTGTTTTATTAAAGCCGGACGCTGTGAGGATGGCAAAGGCAACTACTGGGCCATTCATCCTGCCAATATACAAGACTTCATGCGCGGTGACTTCCGGCAGCGAAGGCGATCAAGGAGACGCGGCCGGAAGAAGGATTGTGATCTTGGAATGTACCACGTGGCTAATGGTTACATCGGATCCCCGGCTCCTTTGGCTCCCAGCGTGCCGTTCAATCCAACACCAGCTCTGAGTTCTATCTACTCGCCTTACACAGAAGCCGAGAGACGAGCATACAGACTTGACGATGCCTTACTAAGACAGAATATGAACAATCCTTTCATGAAATGGTATCATGGTAATGGTAGCTATAGCAACCAGACGCCTGGATGTAACACAGGGATGTACGGCAGTTCATCACCTCAGTGGCAGCCAGGCTACACCGATCAGACATCTTACCAACTTAATGCTTTTTCATCCAGGTGAGTCTACAAGTTTCATACAATTCCTGTTAAAATCCGGGTACCAAAATATATTAGATACCTTAGTTTAGAGACCATGGTAGAATATATCTTCACATGTGTCAAATTAAGACTGCAGCCAAACATAAAACATGTGGTTTTAAGCAGTATGGAACTTCCCGTTTCGAGACTGTTTTGTAAACCTGAGACCTGGGATGGTTGTTTTTCCGTCTGATGTTGAAAAGTCGATTTCATTTTATATATTGTTATGTATAATTCTACACGTAAATATATAGGTATACAAAAATCGTGTTTTACTTAATAGGAAATAAATGCCAACAGCTCTCATTTAATTTCCTACGAGTATTAGAATGCCTGTACATTTATTTTATACCTCGGGTTTCATTTGCAATGTTAACGTAGTATGTAAAAGGAAGTAAGTACATGTATAGCATTAGAATATTACTCAGGGAAAACGTTTTTTTTTTCAAAAAGTATGTCAGGAAGTGTAACTACACTTAAATCTTATTTTGTTAATAATCGTTTACAGGCTTGCTCTTGTTACATCTGATGATTAAGACATTTATGAGAACTATAATTGATATTTCTTGTAACTTGAAGTGAGCCACTAGAAAAATTGAATAGTTTTATATCGAAACCTCCCATTCTTAGATCCAGTTTTATAAGGGATTAACTCTCTTACAACAAAAAGGGGAATAGCACGTTTTTTTGTTACAAAAAATTGTATCATTGTATTTTTTCATTATATGTGTTTTTCGTGGAAACGGCCGCCAAGTTTTTAAGTTAAGTTAGTTTGTAGACTCGTGTGTTTTTTTTTAAAGAAATCAAGATCGAGATGCAATGAAGATAAAAATATAAGTAAATAGCCACATTATTTCCACTTGCGGCCTACGCTTCTTATACATACAATAAATATACTTATGTAACAAAAAATGTATATTTATACCTGGTCTGTACCAAAATAATCATATTTGGACTTGAAACAGATATTGTAACGATTTTCATTCAAATATCTATTACAGAACAAAACATACATGTATAATTATGTTATGAGGATGAGCTGTTATGTTCAAGTCTTAATTAAGTTTTTATTCTGTTCTGTTCTGTTCTATTGCACAGACTTTGACTGATTCCTGAGTATAAGAATTTTAGAAATTGAGACTGAATTTCAAAGACACCCACTCGTAATAATGTTAAATATTCTACTAAAATGTTGATTTATAACATTGGAGGGATAAAACTTAACTATTTCAAATTTTGCTTCAATTTATGTACGAATATGGAAACAAAAAGTTCCAAAAATAAACTTAAAGCGAAATTTAGTACGTGGGAAAACTAAATAAATCAAGAAAATGCGGCGGTTAAAACATGATGTGAACAATTAGGGGCTGTATTAACCAGAGCCTTAAGTGAAGTAAAATCAGAAATCATACAAGACCTATTTAAACATAAAGTTGTACATATCTCATATAAATTAGCTAAACTATGCGGAGTCATACACTGTTATACATTAAAACAATAGATATTAGCTATCATCTTATTGACAAACGTTCACAATTTTTGGACGGTAAGTACATTTACATGTTCATCTAGATAGTTCGCTTTTAATACAAAATTTTGGATTTCTCGTTTGTCATCCTCAAGCATGGCTTGATGTGAATTGTAAATGGTGGATTATTTGCTTAGACAGATAATTTTTATCTGGGAATTAATAAAAATCCAATTTATCTGTTAAGTATTAAGACACTAACGGCGTGAAAATCAAACATTTTTATCTTGGTAAGTTTTTCTTGATTATTAATCTGTATCCTTAAGATTATCGTGTGATTCTTTAAAAGTATGTGTGAAGTCATTCAACTGTCCAAGAACGGCCCCGTATGGGTTAATCGGGGACATTATAGTATCGTTTGAGTAACGGATCGTCGATTGAAGTAATTCCACTGGTTTCATAAAACGAAAACCGTATACTTATCAAATGAAAGTACACACGTTGTAATTCATTATTTATTATATACAGTAAACCCCAGGAATTTTCTGAATTTTCAAGTCCCACTTTTTCGGAATTTATCGAAATTTCTCTGAAAACCGTAATTCTCAGAAAACTTGGCTTTTAGCCCTGTCCGACAGGGGTCCGGTTGCAATGGAATTTATTGTACATGTATATGCTTTCTGTTTCAGTTATTATAGTTTAAGTTTATTGGTATTATCGGCATACAATGCCTCTAACCATAAAGAATGCGGCTCAATTATTGTCAATTTTGATCGTATTCATTTTTAAAAAGTTGTAAAATGAATTTAACATAATCACGAAATATTGGTAATTACGATGATTTGAATGACAAGTCGAATTTCAATTTCCCAAAATTGCACACAGGTGCTTTTGACGTTGCAAGCATCAGGTAGTTGTATTAACAAAATAAATACAACTACCTGTAAGCATGAACTGTAGTTCGTCCAAATTAATATTTTGTTCCAGTGAGAGTCAAAATTATGATGACATATGGACCGAAATCTGAGAACACTCCTTCTGTTTTATGTTTGAATAAATAATATATATTTATGTAATTATACCTTCACAACACGAACAATTCACCACCCTTGTTATTCGTGAAAATTAACGCATAATAGTACTAGAAACGAATCGCGTAAGTTCGAAAAGCGAAAGTTCGAATTTTTCGGATATTTCCGTGGCATTTCAAACGTTCGCGATTCAACTGTATAAATAATTTAATAACATTTTTTATATTATCCTTTATAGACGAACTTTTATTGACCTAGCTTGTACATTGTTTTAGCTATTATGTCATTTCTTCTTTTTTAAAAATATCTTTCTATATAATATAACGTTTTATAATGATAATTTCTGTGTAAATTGTTTTACATTTATAGATTAAACCGCAAAAACATTGCTAATACCTTCGGCATTTAAATATGAAATCGAATGTGAATTAATTATAAAATACATTGTACAAATCATTTCTCAAAGACATTTCTGCATTTTACGTAGCGCTAGTTTAATTTTTATTTTCTATAGTCTCTAATGTATAATACTTTGTGTCTAATACTCTTATAGAACGATGCCATAGTACAAAATGCGGTAAAAATTAATTGAGTTGTCTGATTGAATAATAAAAGATAGGATTTAAACGATTCTATACTTAATAATAAAAATACATAATTGAATAATTGACAACACTTGTATCAAGAAAGAACTAATTTTTGTGAGTGGTGGTAAAAGTTTTAGCATTCAAATTATAACGTTTTTTTTTCGTTTTAGTTATAATCATTTAAATAAATTATAAAATTTAAAAAGAATTAGCCATATTTTATTCGTTACGATTCAAATGATATAAAATAGAATACATCTTATTTCCATAAATACGGCTTATGTTGATATTTTTTTATTTGCGTAGATGATAAATAAATTAGTCTTTTTTAGAATATGCAGAAAAAATGAAGGCGCTATTTCGTAAAACGTAAATAATATAATGACAATAAATGTTTTTAACGGACGTTGATACTTCAGAATTTTACCGTCTTTTGGAAAATATTTACGTATGTATTTCGTCTGTACCAGCATAACATACGGAAATATTTGACATTGACAAGATACGAAATGCTGAAAATATAGAGCGAATAGTTTTATATTGCATGCTTTTCACGTGAAATTGTGGGAATATAATATTTATGCACGAATTTTGACTGTATTACTTTAACATCTGGTAGTTTTTTTTATATAGGCATGATTCGAATTATTAAAAACATAGAACGAACAGTTCTGTATTATTTTTCAAGTAAATTAAACGAGACATCGAAATTCTTAATGTTGTGGCGAATCAATTCAGATATGCTTTTTTTCAAAAAAGATAAAATATAAAAATGAATAAAAAAAAGATGAAAAAGTTACGCCATTTAATAGTCATCACAAAAGGACAGTCAATGTGATTCGATTAAATTTTGCTGAAAATATTAATACATTAAAGATACAATATATAGTTAGCATCGCTGTTGAAATAAGCTTTTATTTGAAATCGAATTTAGCTTTATTTTTTTAATAACATATCAACACAATCATCACCTATAAAGCGATGGTAAACCTGAAAAATATATCGACGAATTTTAAAAAGAAAAAGTCCTTCTTGTATATGCTTCCCACCAATGGTCAATCGTAAAATGTGGTTAACAGTTTATTTTTGGTTGAAAACATCCTCGTATTTGAAAATAATTATATTACACGTATTTATACAGTTTAAGGAAGAAACCATATTTTTTTGAGAGGGGGAGGTTTATTCAAAAAGGGAAATCTAGATCAAGCGCAAAGGAGAGAGGTGTGTGTATGCATCACATACTCGTACACGTTTTTTGTTGTTGTTGTTTTTGTATTCTTCAAACATTCTTACACAAAATGAAAAAAAAATCTCTTTTAGTAAAATCATAGTGGGGTGTACTTCGACACACAATGGTTATTCGACGGAGCAAATAAATTGACTTTCCTAAAAAAATTATTACCATTACTAGCTCCAAGTCATTGAATATTGCAGTTCAATATTCCAACAAGATTTTATGAATTCTTGATACCAGAATTTCGATTTCGTATTCTTTACATTTGATTATTATTACACAATGAACCATTATAAATTGACTGGCGCACCTTACACAGTCAATCGAGTTCGATCCTAATTACGTACCAGAATTTGGTCCCAAACCTGATACTAGTGACGTGAGATATTAATCCAGGCCTGACATTTACATAACTGAGTCAATTCTTGTGAAGTCAATAGTAATGATTATTTTGTTCTTAACGGATTTTACGAATTCTACTATATTTGGTCACATGACGTAATAGTCTTAGACTAGGTGGCGCTTTGTCAAGCGGAGACATTTTTATCTGAACTTTTTCTTAGTTTTTGAAATCATTTAAAATTCTGCGTATATCATCAAAAACTAAAGACGCAAATATCGTTTAACGATTTCAATGCCGGTTTTACGAAGCGTAATGTTCATGCAATCATTATCCTATGTATTCGACCAAACACAACTCAAAGAGGGCCGTATAAAATTGTCAAGTCAAGCAAATAATGTTGTCTAGCTAATAATAGAGATTGAATCTATTATATAGTTGAAATTCGAGTATAAAATAGCTAAAAAGCATCATACACTGTGACGGAAGTACATGAATGTCATCTAGCGTTGTTATAAATTGTATACTGCGTTATTTTTAAATTTTACCCAATACACCCGCGCACATTTTATATGCATTTTAGCATCAAACATTAAATCAAGTTACTCGTTCGTTAACTCTGGAGATATGAGACAGTATTTACACTGGTGAAGTTTGATTCCGGACCTCGGATAGAGAGACATTGCGCATAGAATATGATAAATCATCATTTATGATGTCAGAATTTTGCAAAATACACAAGAAAAAGCCAAAACAACGACTCATAAATCATTTATCTCTCAAAATCGGTGGTAGATTAACGCCATAGAGGAGCTATTCGACGCAACGGCATTTATAATTGGCCCGGTGCGTATTTTTTGGCGGTTCGGTATTATCCGGCATTTAAACAAAACCCTGGCATTAACTTAAGTGTACAATTATTAAAGATAACTGATTCGCCAATAATCTGCACCGAATGAAAATACATTTGAAAGTATTAAACAGGCTAAAAGATGATATACAATCCAATAGATATTCAATCGAATCTATCATAATGATACGTTAGTGTGACAGCATCTATAATTTTAATCTGATATTCTTTCCCACACAGACAACAGAAGTAATTTATTTTAATTAAACTTTATTTAAGTCTCAATTTGGATACCAATTCAAGCGTTTTACTGATTAGACCACACGTCACCGCAGACGACATTTTTGAGATCGATAACCAGACGCTTGGAATGTTAAAAGCTTGGATGATGCCTTATTTGCGGTGGATTTACTTGATTCGCCCGTTAATCTGAAGTAAATCCCAACTGGATCATTTCCAGTCGATTAAGGGCTCTTGATCGAGACAAAGGTCTAGGCTTCTGTTAAGACGTAATTTCCAATCGAGTTCTCCTACGGCTGTGCTTGTTTTATTTCAATAATAACATTGTTGTTGTGCGTTCGATGGCGCGTTGTTTATTTGTAGCGTTCGTGTTCAGTTTTGAAATTATTATTTATTTGAATCAAAACAAAGAAATATAGATCAGAATAATTGATCTTATACATATGTATACTTAGGAATGATAAATTCTGTTGTTATCGGGTGGTAGACCTAAAAAAAATTAAATTAATCGAATTGGTGTGACGAATTAAGATTAAAAGTTGATATTTATCTTTCAACACAGATTTTTATACGTTTGGTGTGAAGATAATTATCTATAAAGATCAGACATGATAACTGTATTACGATACAAACTTATCATACAATTGCGACATGTAAATGCTATATTGATATGCTTATGTCTTAGCGATATATTTGTAAGGAAATATTTGATAATATTTTAAACAGGTAACACTTGTTCTCCGTTTTACCTCTAAATAGACAAAATTGATGCTAAACTTCGCCTCGGTCAATATGGCATTCTGCCGGTGAATATACCATCATATTCAATGGCTCACAAGTCAATAACAGTACAGTATTTAAAGAGTTACAAGTGTTAAAACTACTGCTATTTCATCAATTAGCGATCAGAGTTGAATTAATATTTGTTCAAGCGTCATCTATATAAAAATTATTTAAAACTAAACCTAACAACTGACAGACAAAGAAAATAAAAAGCAGGGACATTGTTTAAATCATCAGCAACCGCTTGCGAAACAATGTCTTCCTTACGTTGTAATACAGAAAAGAAACCTTCGATATGATGTTAAGTGAGACGTATTAAATGTTACTTTAAAAATAATTTAGGATTTCTTGAAGAATGCTTACATATCTTTCGGTAATTATGAACCATCGTAAAGTTCCCCGGTTTCACAAACAAAATTGAGTAGGAACTTAATTATGGACTCCAGTGTTTTTTTTCCGTCTAGAGATATATTGTTGAGATATTGTGTCTTTGACCAGAAATGTTACCATTTCCAAACAATAGACTAAAACCATTTTTATCAAATTATACCATATTTTCCCCCCTTTTTCATTAGTACTCAATAACACGAGTTTCTCAATAATAATAATAATATCTTTATTTATAGAAGGTGAACACATTAAGTAAAATATACAAAACATTTGACTTATTTTCAATGCGGCCTTGAATTGGTGTACATGTATATGTGTACATTTTTTAATTAACAACAATACAGATATCTAAAGTGTGTATAAATATGCTTTCTAATCTGCATTATATACAAAGAGTTTATTGTTTTTATATATGAATAATTATATATGTTATATGCATGTATGTTCTTCATAAATGCTCATAGGCAAATATGCCTTTTTTTGGAAATAAACTATCATCATATCAAGAGGTTATAGCTAGGTTGAAATTGTAGGCAAAACATTATTAACCCATCTTTGTACTTTCTTTTAATACTACATTTTGTATTGCATACAATAAAACACAGGCATGTATGCTTTAATCAATAAGTTGAGATTGAGCAAAAGCTAAAGTTTTTAAGTGAAACTGGGGCCTGATTACTACGTTGATTTACTCTGAAAATGGAAAAGACATCTATCAATTTAACTGTGTCAGATTTTGTATAACGAGTCAATTTTCGGTATATACAGTATATACACTTTAGTTACATAATACATGTATTATGAATAATTACTCCGAATACACACAACAATTAATAGAACGTTGGATTTTTGTTGTACAGAGCATCACAGTAATGTAATGACTACGTAGACTCACAAAGCACATTATTCTTATTTCACAAATTTTTTAACTTGCTGTAAAAATAAATAATTACAAAAATGATTAACATATATATTTATTGTTTTCAGAAACTACACGGCACCAGCGTTGGTTTGACAACAAACAGACGTGAATAGTGATAGAACATAGTCCTGGAGCTGTACTCTGAGTCACGTGTACCTCTCCTTGTGACAATATACCGGCAAGCGTCGAACGACCATGGTCAAAGTCACCTTGGAAATACGAATTGCTACTAGATATTTTCGTGGAGCAACAAGCGGAAAAAAACAACCACAAGAAGATGTATTTAAGTTAATCTGTGATTTATTTTTGTGGCTTCATTAAGTACTGTGACTACGAGTGCCCAAATTACACATTAAAAGACATTGGGAAACATTTGATGCCATGTAAGTGATAGGATAGTGAAAAGGCTTGTATTATAATTGTCTTACTTTGAGATGATCTTGTAAATGAAAGGTACGGTGGCAGGAATAGTCAAAGATTTTTCTAAAGTCTATTGAGGTTATTATTATAAAAATGAGCGAGAAATCGCGTTAATGCCTTCATTATAACTGTTGGTGAGCGGTTTCGCGACATTAACTTTTACAGACGTTTGCTACAGTTCACTACATTTTTCACATAGACTTATAGCCAAAATGAAAACTAAACAATGAATTTTTTAAAAACTTTAAAGGCTATGTTACAGTCAGATTATGCTCTACCAACAAATCCAATGCCAAGAATTGCCTTATAGAACGAAAATGTCTTATGATATTTTACTATTGTCTTTAAAAGTTTATTTTTTATGTTTTTATAGATATTACGATAAAATTAATCATATATCTTACTAAAATATTTTTGTATTTTTTTCTCTTTTATAAGGGACATTTTTGTCTATCAGATAAAGCAAGAATATTGAAAATTATTTGTTCAGAAATTGTAATTTTAAAGGTAACGTAAATCCTCAAAATCCCATATGTCTGAATTTCGATTTCAAAATTTTCCAACGCCAAACATAATTTGAATGTAGGAACTTTTTAACGAATTAAGAAAAATATTAACATTCCGAAGTTCTCTCTTTATACAGGGACTCTATATATTGTCCATGATTTATATTGAAATATTTAACTTTTAATAAATTCACAATGAATATGGATAAATAATGTAATTAAATAAAATATTTTAAATTATATCTTCCTTTTCAAAACGTCTTCATCGCGAAAAGATTTAACGACATTTTTTTCTTTTTTTCCAAATTTTATATTTTGTTTATCTATTAAAATGCATTAAGTGATGTTTTTTTTTTCAAAATATAATATAGAACTCAGAAATATAGAAATGACCGTATGATACTGCCCTCATGAAATACAGTGAAGCCATTTTCTTAAATTGTTAATATTTTTTCGCGAAATGGTGTTTAGATGTTTATAGTGAAATACCTTCCGCGAAGTAATTTCCTCAGACTACGGTAGTACAAAGTAGAACATAAATTAAATTATGCTTAGGACATGTTGCTTCCGAATATGTTTTTTCATATATCTATGTATATAATCATTATTAGACATTTGTTTATATTAAATTGTTATTGTATATATTTAATTTATGATAAAAATGTTTTGCTCCATTGCCGAAATAAATGAATATATATTTTGAACAATTTTGTTGTGATCATTCAGCCTATGAGTTCATGTAATGAAACAAAATACATTGCACGAGGAAGTTATAGTTTCAAGTTTATAGTCTTTTTTCGGCATATACAGTAACTGTCAAACATGTGTAAGTGGCCACCTCCGAGTAAAGGTCACCTTATGCATAAAAACCATTCTTTTAAATACCGTCAATGATCATTAAGAGCAAACTTACCTCTGAAGATCGGTCACTTGTCAATAAAGGCCACAGTTTGTCTTTCCTAAGGTTGGCCTTTGTTCACAGGTTTGGCTGCAATATATTTGATCATTTACAAGAACATGTAGTTTTAATACTGACATCAAGATGGTCAAGGCAATTGTTTTTTACAGGACATTTACAAATACAAATATATAAAATATACAACATTATCAAAAGACATTTATATGTTTGAATATTCAAATAGAGAAAAAAATCAATGTAAGCACACTTATTTGAAAGAACAACATTAATACATGTATTTAATTGAATTTTAAATACAAAGTGGATTTAAGTAATACTAAATTAAAAAAAATATATAGAACACATTTATCAACAATTTTTCAGTCATATACGGTGAATGACTTACCTTACAAGATTTCCTGGACGGTATTCTGCCACCACAAGAAACGGGTAACTTCTCCACATCTGAAGGAAAATCGACTTTGTTGTCATATTTTCATGGATCGATATGACCGGGAATCGAACCCGAACACTTACCAATGCACCACGACCGTTGCCTACATGAGACAACAGGTCACACGATGCACACAGAACACTTACGAATATATATACCCTTTTTAGGAAGTAAACTCTTCATTGTGGCGCTATTTGTACGGTACAACATTTTTAGAATAGAATACTGTTGCCGACAGAATGTGGTTAGTACTGGTTAAGGAAATTTTGAAGGTGTTGTTATAGAGAGGTTGTTTCTCTACAGAGTGCCGCTCTGGAGAGGTTGTACTGTACACTAAATACGGTATATATGTTCATACCACATACACAAATCATTACACTCTTAAATACTCATTCTATACCTGTATAGTGCAACCTCTCTAAAGCAACACCCTTTTGGAGAAGCCTAACTATGTTGTTGTTGAGAGGTTGTTGCTCTAGAGAGGTTGAATAATAGTTGAATCATGCAGTGTGAAAAATAATCATGCTGTTGCTGAATGGATGTTGTTACTAAAGACAGAGGCCACACTGGATATGTTGTACTGAATATAATATGACAAAACATTCACAAAGACAACTTGTCTCATTGTACCTATGATCTTAATCACGATTTGTTTCTTTTTTCGAATGCCACTTTGGTAAACTTACAAAAGTGTACAAAACTAATTTTCTTATCGCTATTTCAGTAAAAATTGTTTCAGCTTTAACGTATTTGGTCTAGAAAAATATCATTTGATATAAACTTTCAATGGCTCATTCTAAAAAACAAGATAAACATAGCAAAATAGTGTTATACATAGTGATTTTATATCATAACACAACAGTACAATCATTCCTTCATATATAAAATGTGTCTTACAACTGTGCTGTAACAAGTCGGTACAGTACAACCTCTCCAGAGAGGCCTCTGTCTTAAGCAACAACCTCCCTTCAACAACAGCATGTTTTTCCCTACCGCATGATTTAACTATTACCTTAACAATAAACTCTCAACAACAACATAATTTTGCTACTCCCAAAGGGTGTTGCTTTGGAGAGGTTGCATTATATATCTACACAAAATTATACCAATTAACGTTTGTGGAGAGGACCCCTGACAGTGTTTGACACTAACCTTTTTAGCATGGTGGTCCACAGGACCTGTAACTTCTCAAACCTACTGGTCCTTCTACACTTTCACAGGTCCTTCACTTTTAGTGATGATTTAAAATAAAAATAAAAAAAATGCAACAGAGCGTTCTAGCATCCCATTTTTATTGATGTACTATTCTGAGTGTTTCTTTTTAAATAAAAGCAATTGTAACTTATAGGAAATATTTTGTTCATATTCATTCTAATAAGTCACTGCAAGCCTTTTCTGTATTGAATATATTAAATGATTAAGAATCATTTACATGTGTAGAAAAAGTTTAATCAATCATCACTAATTATTATGTATGGTCAGTATTGAGTCTATAGGTGTTGATAAAATGTAACATAAATATATACAAGTATATATTCAAAGTATGGTAAGTACACTGCATTTATTAAAAAAAAACGTGTCAAACTTGATAATCTGTAACCAGCAATCAAGATAAATCACAAACATGAACATTTACTAAAAAAAAAACTGTAACGATTTACTTGACTATTTTGTCATTAATCTAAAATGATTAGATCTACAACAGCTTCGTACCTTACTAAGTAATCCAGTAACAAAGTATTCACACACAAAAATATCAATAATTGTGTGACACATTTAAAATTACAGTAAAACATTAACCAGAGAGCAAGATATACGTCATTTGATTGACAGATAACATCATTCATGACGTCAGTTGCACTAACTTTAAACCTAGTTAATTTCAACAGCGCTAAAAATAGTTACAAGATTTTTTTTGTGCAAAAATACGTGTGGACATAAAGTTTTTGGTTTTTGTGCACTGAAAGTGTCCAAGTGACATTATTTTGGTTACTCGGCCATAAGTCGAGTTGGATTTTACGGACAATTTAATTCAGGACCCATATTTGGTCGACTTATGGCCGAGTATATACACGGTAATTTGGATTCTTTACACGCAAAAAAATCGCTGAAGCACTTGATCAAAAATAATTATTACAACAACAAATACAAGAAGTAAAGGTCATACTTTAGTCAAATAGGGCACAAATTGACGAAGGGTACGACTACGAGTAGATTAATTTGTGTATGAGTTCACCAGTCTCTTACACGCACTGACTTTATCATGATGCTACGTCATAGTTATGTCTAAAAATAGATACATAATTCTGGCCTTATACCCTGTATATGTAAAACACTGCTACTGGTAAACGTTGTTAACTGCGATTATGCTGATACGTCGTAGTTTATATTTATTTTAAGAATGGGATTTCCTACTTGCAAAATCTATAGGACACCCGGGCCGATCAGGTCGCGGATGTCATCGGTCCTTGGTGATTTCCGTCGGTCTCGGACCGACGGACTAGAGTAAGTGTCAAACATTGCCTGTAGTCGATTCGTTATGGTGACTGACTATAAGGTGCATGTACGCTATTTTGATGTATATTAACATATAACTACCATAGGCACTCGATGTCGTGATTTTTATACGTTTACAGATCAAACAACGCAAACATGTCGAAAGAAAAATCTACATTTTTTCCCTTATTGAGTGTATAAAATACTCCCAAGGTAGTGAATCGCCATCTTTTCGATTGACGGTAGTGACGAAAATAAGCGTGAGTCCCAGCTTTCCTTGTAAAAGCTGTCAAAACGTTTAAAGTTGGGGAACACTACAACGAAAGCAAGGTTCCCGGAAAGCACGTGCAGATTAGAAGGAAAAGAACAATACTTTTATATGTCGTGAGATCCGAAGTTTTGTTTTATTAAATCTTAGTTTATAAATTTCTAAATTGGATCTCCAAAAATAAATCGTATCTTCCCTCGATTTATGAGTAATACAGTTGATATCTTGTCAAGTCTATAACCCGCTAATCAAGTATAAATGACCTGTAATGGAATTCATGAAAAGGTCAGTCGAACTCCATATTTTCTGTTCATTTAAGTGTCGATGTTAGGAGGCAATGTTAAGACGTGAGTAATTAACTAGATGTTGCCATTGTTTACTGAAGGAACAAACACCAATTTTAGCTTTCAATTTTAATAATTTGGTCACGTCAAATTGAACAATTATGCAGTTGATATTATGACAAAAGTTGGTGATTGTCACTTCAGTTTAGCGCTTGTTGTTGTAGAACCAAATCTCCGAAGGAGGTAAAGAACATTTAAGAGTGATTAAGATGCCTAGGACAGTTGTCAATTTTGTACATACATCAAGTTTGTTAATGCCTTTATGTCTTGAAGAAATGTAAACTTACATTTTGAATTGGCAGTTAAACAATTAAGGCTATTAACTATAATCACTGATTTTGCACTATTTGGAATATTTTATATATACCGTCATAAAACCGACCAATTTTGAACATGTCTTTATTTGGTAAAGTGTTGCAAGAAAAATGGAAAGTTTTGAAAAACAAAATACTTCTAGTAGACTTCTGTATATTTGTCAATAGGTGAAGTGTGGCTTCAGACATTCCTTTTATGTTTATTGAACAGAACAGAACAGAATGGAAACTTTATTAAGACTTGAGCGTAACAGCTAATCGTCATAACATATACAAATATATACATCCAATTATTCATGCATCGTCGACGTAGTTTATTTCCCACTGAAAAGTATTACAAATACTGTTTATTATATAAGTTGATACGTGATTTATTTATATATTTTTTTGGTTTGTTTGTTTGTTTATTATTACAATGTACATACAAATCCTGTAGACTTTTATAAAGACCATTGGAACAGAGACAAACACATATTTACAAAGATACGAAAAAATAAATTGATAATTTTTCCTTGTTTTTATTCATATGCATATGCTTATATTTATTGAAAATGATTGCATAATAATTAATTCGGACCAGACATGCATTCAACGTAATGTCAATCAAATATATTCTATATGTTTCACGCCAAATTTAAAATTCACTTTCATAAAAATAGCAGCCCTGTACATTATGAACACATACCTAGTTACAATCGGATCTCTTCGGCGTTTGTCTAAAGAAGTCCCTTGGACATACTAGTAATAGGCATTTTGTTGTTGTTTTTCGAGGGCTACTTTCCATCATGGCTGGCCCTGGGAATCCAACGATATAAACATGCATGTTTTTCTTTCAATGGGAATTTGATGCCCATCTTGAAAACGAGTACCTATATAGTGTTGAAAAAGATATTGACCAGAAACCGCCTTGTAACCCTACAATTATGTACGAAGCGTATTTCTCAGTTACGGAAATACCCGAGTAGTTACGATTGAACTAGTTATTCAAATTCCAGTTATTTCAGTTTGTTTAAATTTTGCCGAATAATCATCGAGAGCCGTTATTTTGAAACAATTTGGATAAAAAAACACACAGGCTAATCTGTATATTAAAATAATGTATCATAAATAGTCAGACAAAAATCCTCATCTTTCTACTTTCTTAACATCGGAGTCCAGGTTAAACAACTAGCTTTCTGACAATAATCTTTCTAATTTATGGGGCCACAAAATTGACCCCTAAAAAGACGTACAATGACAAACCAATTTACTTAATATGACAAAAACAATCCTTTATTATGAACCAATCGTTCTGTGCATTTATGATTTTTCTGATCATTGTTGTACAAGGGCTCTCCCCGAAGAAAACATATTGGGCTTAACTCTAATGGTATTTTGACATGTTTTTGCAAATATTTTAAAAGAATTATACTTCAAAGACTGACAAATTTGTGTAATAATATGTATTTGGCGGTTGAGCATATACTTGTTTGAAGATTTAATTCCAGATTATAAAACAAAGGAATTATTTTGGTCCAGAAACAATGACTACACAAAGACTGCAAGACGACATGTTTTAGACAATATCTGAAACTAATCGTTTATTTATTATTCACATTACGCACGTGACAGCCACCAGTGTTATGTCACCATAGTGATTTTAATTTATTAAGATTTTTGTTATGGTTTCGATTTAATGAATGACAAAACATATGTTAACAAGAAAGAGCTTAGTTGAATATTTGGAGGGAGCCCAACCTGTATCTTCATTGTAAGCTTACACAATCTATTGCCTTTGCAAGTGATATCAAGTTAACATTCAGTTTCGCTATTGATATGATACTAATATTGGGTGAACAATTATCATAGAAACATGTTTTATGATTTGTTGGAATTCTTGATTGGTTGCCGCTAAAGGTTCATCTATCCGGCTGTTTAGCTCACCAGAGCACGAATGTGCTCAGGGTGAGCTTTTGTGATCGCCCTGCGTCCATCGTGCGTCGTTACGATTACGTGGCGTCCATGTTTACTTAAAACAACATCTCCTCCTACACCGCTATGCCGATTGCAACTAAACTTTGCTGGAATGATCCTTGGGTGGTCCCCTTTCAAAGTTGTTCAAAAAATTAAATTTCATTAAAAATTCTTGTTGCTATGGCAACAAATAGAAAAAACTTAAAAAATCTTCTTGTCTGAAACCACAGGGCATAGAGCTGAGATATTTGGTATGTAGCATTGTCTAATGGAACTCTACAAAGTTTGTTCAAATTATTCCCCTGGGGTCAAAATTGGCTCCGCCCCGGGGGTAACTTGATTTTACATAGACTTATATAGGAAATTTAAAAAATCTTCTTGTCAAAAACTACAATGCCTAGGGCTTTGATATTTGGTGTGTAGCATAGTCCAGTTGACCTCTACCAAGTTTGTTCAAATTATTGCCATAGGGTCAAAATTAACCCCGCCCCGGGGGTCACTTGATTTATATAGACTTATATAGGAAAATTTAAAAAATCTTCTTCTCCGAAACCGCAAGGCCTAGAGCTTAGATATTTTGTATGTGGCATTGTCTAGTGGACCTCTACCAAGTTTGTTCAAATTATGGCCCCGGGGTCAAAATTGGCCCTGGCCTGGGGTTTATTCTATTTTATATAGGAAAATTTAAAAAATCTTCTTCTCCGAAACCACAAGGCCTAGAGCTAAGATATTTGGTATGTAGCATTGTCTAGTGGACCTCTACCAAGTTTGTTCACATTATTGCCCTAGGGTCAAAATTGGCTCCGCCCCGGGTGTCACTTGATTTATATAGACTTATATATAGGAAAATTTAAAAAATCTTCTTCTCCGAAACCGCAAGGCCTAGAGCTTAGATATTTTGTATGTGGCGTTGTCTAGTGGACCTCTACCAAGTTTGTTCAAATTATGGCCCCGGGTTCAAAATTAGCCCTGCCCTGGGGTTTATTCTATTTTATATATATAGGAAAATTTTAAAAAATCTTCTCCGAAACCACAAGGCCTAGAGCTAAGATATTTGGTATCTAGCTTTGTCTAATGGACCTCTTTTAAATCTGTTCATATAATGGCCATGGGATAAAAAACGGCCCAGATCGGTCACTTGATCTTAATTAGACTCGTATAGAAAACTTTAACAATGTTAATCTCCAAATGACCTTTTCTCCTGGGGCCGTCATGGCCCTCTTGTTTTATTTACAAGGTTTGTATTTTCTGTGGACCCACTGTGTATGTTCCGTTTCTGTTCTAATCTTGAAAGTTAATGTACTCCCTCTCCGTCCATGGGTTGCTCCTTTTTTACGTCGCAATGATCTGATGACGAAACCCATGCTTTGTGAATATGACGTCCCTTTCGATCTTTACTTAATTCAGTGATATGTTTATATACGTTTGTTCATGCTTGATGTTTTTGTCTAAATTTATTTGTTTTATTTAATAAGTGTGTGTGTATCAGATATATCATAGTACTATAGCACTAATATTTCTACCACGTCTTCAACCTTTCCCGTATCGACCTGGTTTTTTTCTACAGAATCGCTTTTTAATATAAATTTTCTAAGAGAACGGGTAACTCAATTTTTTAAAATATTTATAAACTTGGTTAATTCTCTTACTAAAACATTGTTTTTATTTTCTATGTTTCGTTTCAAATTGAGAATAACTTTTTAAACATTTCGCACTTTTTTATAAGCAAGAATCTTTGCTATTGGAAACATTATCGAAAATGATGCGTTGTCCATGTTCGTTATTTGTCTTTCCAGTAGTCTGAGACACGCCACAAAGCATTGATAATGTTCAGACTTGAAGATACTTTACGCATAAAGTAAGACTGAATCCATTATAAGAAAACCTGACATTGAAGTTCGGCCACTTAAATTCGTGTTGGGATGCCACGGAAGTAAGTCCAGGAAAACGTAAACATACGCAATTAAATAACAACTAGCTGCTATAATCTTAAGCTTACAAAACAAAACAGGATGGACACTATCACGAACCATGGTCTTCATGTGTCATCGGACATTGATGGTCATCGTCACATATGTAGTATAAAATTATGATAGTAACGCAGACCGGTAGGCAAAGATGAATTTACACTGTGAAGCAGTTATTTATTTGTACATTTTGTATTTTATGAAACGTCAAGCGGGGGACGGCTTATGTTCTTTTTTTCATATTTATACATCTTAACTCATCAGCATACACGCGCCATTTCGTTTTATATACTTCATGTATTTAAATATATAATACGTGTGTCTTCAAAGCACAACAGCAGACTATCTACTTGTGTAATGTTCTGTATAAAAAGTCCCTTAGTATTTTCACGCATATTTTCCCCTTTTATATGACATTGTTGCAGTCCTCTCTGTGTCTTTTTGGTTTGTGTTTTTGATATCATATAATGCCACGGCCCTGTCCATTATAATATTTCTATTGTTCCGTTTCTTATTTTTTTCACAATTAACTTGTATCGTTTTTAAAATACCAGGTTTATTTTAGTGGTTCCTTTTTATCATGTCTTTGCTGTTGTACATACTTTTCATTGCCAATCAGCCAAGATGGCTTCAAGCGTCCCCTTTGTGTTCAGTCGCTCCATTGTAACGAAAGTCATCAAAACACTTTTTTATTTAAGTAAGCAAAGAAAAATATCATATTGTATGTTTTACAATGTTATCAATTCACTGTTTGCTTTCGTTCTTATTTTGGTATGAACATCCGCCATGTTGCTTGTTTCAATTTGTCTCTCTTTGTACAAATAACTGACTCTAATCAGCTGTATGCCTCGTGAGCGAATTAGTCGAAAGTGGCCGGGGTGGGATGTTTACATGAAACCATCTTAAATTGTCCAAACTTCGATCCAGCACACAAAGATATTGTTCTAAATTACTCAATTATTTCATTGTTTATCATCGTTAGTTGCCATTAACACCTGAATGCTGTGTATCAAAGGAGGAGAATTCGTTTGAATTTCTGCACAGCCAGCAGACGATAAGTGACCTGTCTTCCTTATAGGGTATGCCTCGATTGCAGGCATGCTGTCCCTATTGACAACGGTGCCATGTATATACTTACAATGAATTTTTTCTTGCCCAGTTGTACGTGCGCGCCTTACAGACGGACTTGAAATAGATTTATTTGTCTTCGTACTGTTTTACAAGTAATTTATAATATGTGTTTTACTGCTTATGCGGAACTTGCTATGTCGAGAGCGATTCCGTTTTTATTGTTTATCGTTGATTTCAGCTTTATTTCAGTTTAATACGACAGTAAGTGAGCCTTCTAAATAAATGCTGAGGTGACTGCGAATGAATTAAAATTTACTTCATGAATGATGGAGGTATGACAAAGCGCCATCAGTAAAATCACCATGGGAACACAATGTGCCTCAAAATGTTTCCAAATTTAAGGCAGATCCCTACTATAAAATGAAACAATATATATATTTTAACTGACCGAAACCCAATAAAAAATGAAACAATAGATTTCACTATTTCAGACCCAAAATGAAAATGCTAATGAGTTCTTGTGAAAATCAAAGGAATAACCTAACGCTTTCTAATTGTTATTGTTACTGATGTATTTACTGTTCTCTTGTTGTCCAGGATCTTATAAAATTACAGTGCAATCTCTCCAACGCAACACCCATTTGGAAGGAGCAGAACTATGTTGTTATTGAGAGGTTGTTGCTCTAGAGAGGCTAAATTAATAGTTAAACGTGCAGTGGGAAAATCATGCTGTTTGGAAGTTGTTGTTCAAGCGATGGCCGCTCTGGAGAGGTAGCACTCTGCATACAATAAATGAATTAATTATGACAAAAATGTAACCTTGCAATTTATTCAAAATGCCTGTCTGAATGGTATATTTAACAGTGTTCATCTCAATTATGTTATTCACCTAATAGATTTGAAGATGGCGTGAGTAAAGCTTTTGATCTTACTGAACGCAAATATAAACAAACTAGATATGTAGAAAAAAAATATTGTTCGATAATTTGAAACGAAATAAAAATGGTAAACCGATCGACCTATGATGACTCAAGTTGTCATCGTGTTAATATAGATATTAATCTGGAATCAACTGGCGCCGTCAAATGGCGAAAAAGCCAATTTTGAAACACTTGTGGGATAACGTGAAGTATAATTCAGTGCTTTTACGCAAAGCTCTTGTTCTTAGTTTTCGGAGGTTACGATTTCCAAAGGTATATGGTTTCTAACCAAACTACTATATCTGTAATTTGTATCTAATCCTACGTCGTACAATGTGTTTGACTAATTATTTACCATCAGATCCAGGATAACGGGGCTCTGATTCGGTTTAAGTCCAATGTTTATAAAACAATTTAAGAGTAGCTAAAGATATCGAATATTAGGGTTGAGACTTCGGCGAGTTTTAAATTGCAGTAATTACTTTGTATATCAATCTTACATAATAAATTCCAAAGTTTGGCAAGACCTGATTTTATGCTCCTGATAAATTGATAAAGCTTTCAGTTTGATACAGATTTTCGTCTCGGAATTAATAAATGCATAGCGTTTTTCAAATGTATGTACATGATTCGTCTGGGATTCTGATTGCAGTGAAACAATGTGTGATTTGATCATATTGTGTAGGAATTGAGTTGAAGAATTTTCATGTAAAGTTTAATTTCCATGGAAACTGAATTTAGCTTGAAATATTTCTAATATTAATTTTTTTAAATTTCATTATTTCAGATTTTCTATTATTTCAGATTTTTATTATTATTTTTCTTTTATTATAGAATTATTTTTTTATTTATTCAGGAAAACTTACTGACTTGAATGTTATTCAACATTTCTCACATAAATTTGTTGATTGTTACAGACGATATGAACATAATTATTATATTGTATATTATTATGAATGCTATATTTTATGGGATTTATTTCAATCAGTGTAACACAGGTATTTGTACATACATACATTGTAAGATGGAATCAATTCGTCTTTGTAATTGTAAATATATGTATGTTACGCTCTTCGAACACGGTGGATAATAAAAGTCATGTTCTATTTCGTTATAATTATTCATAATTTATTTTGTGTTTTCAATTCAGATATAGATGCAGATGTTTCTGTTTCATTTTATAATGCTGCAATAATTGTTTTATCTCTATATATTGAATGTGCTTGTCGACGCCTCACAGTATACATGGGCATCTAAAAATATTTTCTTAAAAAAAATATTCGTATAATCATCATAATTAAAAAATATTTTTCTTGATCAAAGATTTATACAATTAAAACAAAATACAACAGTTTCTCAAATACTTTCATAATTTTGGCCTCTGATATAAAGGAAAACATTAATTCACTTGTAAGCAATGTTTAAAAAAACATTTATTTCATTTTTTCCTATTACGCATTTAGATCTATTCTAATAAAACGAATCTGTTCATGTTAGAATCATGATTATAAAATGCCCCTTTTCCTCATTTCATTTTCTCTCTTCCGAATCTTAGAGCAATTAACATTCTCTTTATTTTTTAATTAAAAGCGAAGTTTTGTTTTGTTTATAATAGTGGTCAACTGGAAATAAGAAATAAAGTATCCTTCATCAAGACGGTAACTAGTTGTAAACAATCGCATTATTTTTAATAATATAACAATATAATTGATAAGTAAATAATAGTTCAAATTTAGAAATGTACATTAAATATAATTTAGTATTTATTTAAAACATTTTGAGATATTAAGGGACTGATTTGTATGCAGTAGCCTCACTTATTAGTGTGTTTTCAAGTATGCTGGGTAGCCAACCATCTTACTAATAAATAATTGTACAACTCAACTTTATAAACCATAATCATATAAATATGATACAGTGGTATACAAATTTACATATAAATTGATTAACATGGAAATCTATACATGGTGATTTTGATATTTTGATCGCATAAATGTAATTAGCTGTATATGTATAAATATCCGTAAAGGTGGAATCTAAGAGTATATTATAATGTTTGTCTATGTATGAAATTTTAATATCTATGCTACATGTCGTATAATACCATAATTTCAGTAACCATCTAGATTGTAAATATGTAATTATCTTAGATTAAATTGACAGTGACTTAATTAATTAAAAAATGTAGGCCCATTGGGCCGGGTGCTGCAATCTTGTAAATAATATTTATGTATGTACACTCTGTAACATAGCACATGTCACTTTAATAAATACTTTACTTACTTACTGGTGAGAAAAAGTGAAACATGAATATGTTCCAGTTTGGGAAGTATATCAGTCGTTCGAAATATATTTCAGTAAAAAAAGAAAACAACAACAAACAAACAAAAAATAAATTATTATAATAATATCCAGGAGTACCTTCAGTAAATCTAAATGTATGGAATCTGAGTTATAGCTATGTATTATACAGTTTTAGAAATGACAGATTACGTTTACAAGTAAAGTTCTAATAAAATAATTTTAAACTCAATACCATTTTGAAGTATAAATTTAAACATTTATAAAAACAAAAAATAGCCAAATATTCACTGAGTGTTATATATACAATGTATAACATTAATATCTATTTCTTATTGAATTTAAATTTAAGGGTTCACGCATTAAAATACATGATTTTTCAATTTATTTCTTAACAATCGTTTTAATTCACCTTAAGTGTAATAATATATTCACATAATAAATTACCTATATCGTGTTCGAATGCGCGTGATCTTCATGAGATCATGTTTGTGACTGTAAGTGAGGCAATTTATTTGACTTACATCAATACTGAGTCTGAAGTAAATTATCATAAAATTCAAAAATGAAATCGACAAACATCAAATCATTGGTAATATTTTATTTTTCATACATATATGTAAAGAGAAGAATGGTGTAATGATAAAAAAGTTAATATTCTTGTTTAATATCTTGAAGGATTGTAATATCCTAAAAGTTTCGAAATGGGTTCATATATGCTTTATCACCGAAACCTAAATATAAAATGACGATTCTAATGAAAGCGAAATATTTCAAGCAAATTCCTAAAGAATTGTATTTGTTCAATTGCATTATGCCAGAAAAAACGCATTATGTAAATAGAACAAAAGATAAAATGATAGTAAAATATAACAAATATCATTGTACTTGCTCGAAAACAATATTTTTGTAATATCATTGCGCTACATTTCTATATGTACTTCGTGATTAAAAATGAAATTTTTTGAATGTTTTTATTGCATGTGAAAGTCAGCTTCACTGATAAGACAATTTTCTAGGTAAAGTTTCTAGACTTTCTAGACTTTCTTTATTTTTAATATCCAAAAAGCTAATGGTGCTTTAAAAGCAATAAAATGTGAATGAACCGAACTACATTTTTGTCCGTCATCAGCAAACGTAGTCGCTCCACATCATACTGTATAAATACGTACTGGTCAGTTATACAGAAATGTTGGAATTAAATTGAAGTGATAAGGTCAGGAGTACGATCAATGTTACGACGTGTCAGGAATCAATAAAGATTTAAGGGTCTTATAGGGGGGATTATGAAATAATAGTCGAAGTAATCACCAGCTGAACTGAGCACGTGTCTAAAATAAACATTTGTTTTATTTTAAGTGAGCATAGCGTATCATATATTACTGATAAATTTCATCTTTTTAATATTATACAGTGTATATATATGGCGTTAAATTTGATAACGATATCATAATTCATATATACATAAATAGCTACATGAATAATCTAAACATTTGACAAATCCTTTTCTGATTTTCATTGACATATTACAGCATATGTTAAATTGTTCTCCACCTCTGAATAATGTGGAATAGCTTGGTAGTAGCTTGCAGATAGAATGTGGTTAGTACTGGTTAAGGCCTAAATCCAGGGAAGCTGGTTAAGACAAATGCCTGCCACGATATAACTGAATTAATGTTGAAATTGGCGTTAAATACGATGAAATAAGTTAATAACATCGATGCATATATAATACAAATGGACGCGTTGTACATGGCTATTCAACAACAACAAAATGAAAAGATCATATTATTATGAGTGAAGATATTTTCTTTTCAATTTAAAGGGCTTTTTTTACAAACATTGATACTCTAATTAACTATTGCTTATTCTGAGAATTAAATAATAATACTGAAAAATTAAACATGGATGGTTTATTATAAAAATGTAGTTTGATATATGACTTGCGTTAATTAGCACCAGAGATGTCATTTGGCATTGTCTTACGTAATTCTAGAGTAACTTTGTTTTGCTCTGGGACCAAGAAGGCAATATATTCAAGTTTGAATAGGGGTTCCGTGATTTATTATCCATTGCAAACCAATCATTGGTGTTATATTCTATAAAAGTCATATTAATTTGCACAGCGCAGAGGAAATATATTTGATTGGTAAACATATTTAATATTGACTACTGTTTTTTTTAAAGCAGATTTTTCTTCGTTCGTTTTCTTGTTTCATGCTATATTTTGGATACCGAGATACGACTTTGCACTGGCTTTAAAAATAGCCGCATTTGATCATTTTGTTATACATAATCGATATATTGTTATCTGAAATGATACTATATTTATGAAATCAAAGCCGTTTAATCTAGAATTGTATAGAACTACTTGTGAAAGATCGAACTTTCATAATTTGCACATGTTTGCTATCGAGCCGGGATTTTTTTTTGTAAAAAAATCTTTTCTGAGAGGCACGTGATACTCCATACATGAAATTCTATGTCTTTAGACAATTATACGTACGTATATAAAAATACCTTAAGATAATGAAAGAAATCAAAGCAGTTATTGTTTTTTTTAATAATTTATCTAAGCTTCTTCATTAAAAGAGAATAATAAAAAAAAATCGCAATTGACGCACATTCAATAACCAATATTTCTTATTGTAACTTTTACAAAACTTTTACTATATTTACGCATATGAACGAAATTTATTTCATAATTATTACCACATTGCACGTGCTTTCCGGGAACCTTGCTTTCGTTGTAGTGTGCCCCAACTTTAAACGTTTTGACAGCTTTTAGAAGGAAAGCCGGGACTCACGCTTAATTTGCACTTCCGTCAAACGAAAAAATGGCGAGTTTACTACCTTGGAGTATTTTATACACTCAATAAGGCAAAACATGAAGATTTTTCTTTCGACAGGTTTGCGTTGTTTGATGGGTGAAATTGCAAAAGAACGTCTGTAAACGTATAAAAATCACGGAATCGAGTGCCTATGAACTCGCCATCTTTTCGATTGACGGTAGCTTCTAATCTGCACGTGCTTTCCGGGAACCTTGCTTTCGTTGTGGTGTTCCCCAACTTTAAACGTTTTGACAGCTTTTACAAGGAAAGCCGGGACCCACGCTTATTTTCGTCCATACCGTCAATCGAAAAGATGGCGATATATATTTTTACACACAAACGTGTTTATAACAGTAATATGTATAATTGTTGGATATAATACATATCTTTTTGTACTACATATAAAAAATGAAGAGTGATGTGTTATCCGGATCAATTATCATTTATACAATATACTTATAAAATGAAATATTTTTTAACAAATTAATTAAAGCGTATCGTTATGATTGTTTGGTACACGGGACTCAGAATCCCATAAAATATTATTTTTACTATTACAATGTATATCATACTTATATAGCGCCTTTTTCGTCGATGAATAACGCTCAAAAGCGCTTTACAAATTTACATAATACAGAAAAAATAGTTAATCATGAGGTAATTCAATATTCATCAAAATATCAATTATTTATGTATTAAAATTATTATCTATCAGTTGAGTCATTCGGACCGTCCACCAACGAGTCATATTTCTGACCATCGTTACATACACACCCCATCTAAATACTTGTAATAATCTATTATTGTATATAAAACTTAAAAACTGTATCATTTATTATCAATTTATTTTAAAACCACAAAATATGTTGGTACTTAAGGGTAGAGCACAGATATAAGCCAATCGTGGGAAGAAAATAAATCATATCACTAGGGCCATGCCTTTTTGACTTCTCCCTTTTAATTGGGACAAATCCACATGACAGGGAGGTGTGGTGTAGGGCTAGAGCATCGGACTTCTAACCCGGAGGTTGTGGGTAACAATCACGTCAATGGCGGAATTAGACCGGAACATACACACTCCCTTCTTTCGGAGCAGTCATCGATCTAGTAGTTAATATAAGTTGTAAGAACTTGCTCTACAATCGATGTAAAATAAATAACTTTAATAAACTAAACAGTCTGATTATATGAATGTCACTTGTTACGATGTTTTTTATTTGAATAGCTAATTTATTTATATCTGTTCTATCGTGTGATGTGAATAAGTCACGTGATTATAGAATGTACCGAATACGTTTCATGGATTTTAAACTTTCTTTGTATGTTTAAACTAAACAACATGCTTTCCGTGACGTATATTATGGCCTTCTTACGTAATGAACACCATTTTTAATTAGATATTGCACTGTAAGACCAAAGAGTCAAGTACAATTTTAATCCAGCAGAACAAATATTTTCTGTTTTTTAGAACATTTATACGAACAAATATCCTTTGACCTTAAGTATCTACTACTGTCCCGAGTCAATAAGATACAAAGTCACTCTCTCTGGGAACTTTTATTTCTTGTAGATATTCTTTCCACGATATTTTTGGCGTCACCGTTATAGTAAGAGTGGACGGCCGTCACCATGTCTCTTTCAGTACGGTCTCAAGTACCCAGCATTCCGAAGTATCTCTCGAGTCCGTGAGAAAATCTCTTCATTCCCCAGTGTAACCTTAGCTACATAGCGCTAAAGATATTCTGCCTATCGTTTGAGATTAAGAACATCCCCACTTTCACTGATACGGGAATTGAGTTTCTGTAACAGATCGCAAATAGAGGAGGGATTGTTTACTTACAAACATTGTAATACTAGTATTTGATCACAATTGTCACTCTTACATATTTCGATTATTACGCTACACCGACGATAGGTGTCGCTGTCAAACTTATCTAATGGCCGCTTCGCACATTACATTTTAGTACAGCAGTGGTCCTATCTAGCCTATGTTGGCTAAGACATTTGACATTATCTGGTATGTAGATTAGCCACGGATACATATGATGTAATGTGATATATTATGACAGTTATTTGATAGTATGTAGCTATTATAACAAATAAACAAACAGGGACCACAATGTGGTCAATTCTGGGCGCAATAAATTTCAATTAATAGTCTTTGGACTTTTATGACAGCGGAATTCATCTTTCTGCCACAGGTCCTACTAAATTTCCATGTGCAGCTATGTTGCTCGGGTAATGAAATGACCGATTTGTAATTTGTTACAGAAAGACTTCGCGACGAAGATGATTCTAATGAAATTGAATTGTAAGCAGACATTTAGATATCAAAATGGTTTCACTGACGTCTATCGCAGCACTAGACCCATAAAATAATTAAGGTGGCTTCACTACAGACATAGAAAATGAAGTTGAATTAACACTTTGATAGGAACATACAGTATCATTGTGGAATATGCCGGGAGGAGGTCTGTGCTTTCTAAAATGGCTACAAGAACATTTATAAGATATACAGCAACTTACAGTATGAGGGTACATTTTGTCAATTTGATTAGATTGTTCGCGTATTTTTATTATTTTTATTTATTAATTTATATTAGAATCAAACTGAAATAAAAGATCGCGTTTTTTTTATATCCAGCACTTTTAAAAAAATCGTATTTATTATTAGAAACAATCTAATTTAAATACTTTAATATTTAGACTAAAGGATATTCCGTGTTACATTCAAGTGATGTATGCTCCCTAAAATAGTGACGTCATTCATATTCCCGAAACTGCAGACAAGATTTTGGTCCTATTTCCTTATTTAACGCGTTGTAAACAAAGTCTATACGTAAAGTTGATTTAGTTTTGAATAGTTTTGAAAATCAAACTCGCTACACGAGACATGGGTCTTTGAAAAATATCATCTATTTTGGAAACTAGTTCCATTGCCGTCACTTGCTCGGCGCGCGTGAACTTGATGCGGACCAAAGTGCTACGTTTTCTACATTCGCTTTTCAATAATTATTGTTAAACTGGTTCCTGTTCCATGTTGCAGAGCAAGTCGATGTAAGCCCAGTTTCCATGAGTATTTTCAGTACTTTGATCAATATATCAAAGCAATTGTTTCTTTTTTAGTTGTCACACATTCGATTAATATAATACACATGACTTAAAAAATCAACTGTCCACGAACATAATGTGCAAATGGAAAATAAGTACATGTACTTGTACACATTGTCAAGATAAGATTAAAATCATCCGAAATCAAAACATAAATATCGACAGTTTTTCATACACAGAATTTTTATTGATTCAATTTCATTATTCTAAAACCTAAAATTAATTCAAACCAAATTACTTTAGGTTAGGAGACCTACTTTTTATTTTAATTTAGTGTATATGAATTTTAATTTAATTTCAGCCATCTACTCTAGGTAGTAGCTGAAAATTCGTGATAATTAATGTCTTAAACCATAGTCATACTGTGGACACTCATTGGTTCCAACTCGCCGGGAATAACAAAATCAGTGCAAGTTTTCAAGAGTTCTAGCCATCCGGAGTCCAACAAATGCCCCGTATTAAACTGGTTCCCATTCCATGTTGCAGTGCACCAAAGCTTGTACAGACAAGTCCATGGGATGTGACCAGGCATCAATTTTCATACGTCCACCTTAATAAGGTACAAGGGACGTAACTCTGTAGAGGTTTTATCTGTATATGAAAGTGGTTGTTTCCCTTGATATTTCTATTATATATTCGTATCTGGATATAGACTGGTCCTCGTACCATGTTACAGTGAACCAATTACAACGGGAACCAGTTTAATCTCTACATGCTTACATACGAGTTACCATAGCAACCACTCAATATTAAGACAACCTAGCTACAACGTCCACTTCTTTTCAGAACGCTGTCAATACTTCCACATCATTATTTCCCCAACTGCATGATTTAACTATTATAATTAATTTAACCTCTCTAGAGCAACAATCTCTCAATAACAACATAATTTTCCTACTGCCAAATGGATGTTGCTTTGGAGAGGTTGCACTGTACTTTTAACGTACACTTATAAACCGAGTCTACTAGTAACATTCATACATTATTCATTTATTGATATAGTAAACCCTGTCAACGAAGGCCACCCTTGGAAAAGACACAATGTGGCCTTAATTGACAAGTGACCTTTATTCATAGGTCATTTTGATCTAGATAAGCAATGTTGGTTTTCAAAAGAATGACCTTTATTCACAAGGTTGCCTCTAGGGGGAGATGGCGGCTAACAAAAGTTTTACTGTATGTACATAAAACATGCTTAAAGAAATCATGAAAAGAATGAAGTTTGTTTATGCATAAAGCAATTGTCATTCATCTTTGATTTATGTAATCTCTTATTCAACAAACAAATATATAACATAGTTTTATGAGGAATTATATACGTGCAGTGAGCACTGCAGGGTCGGTGAAATCTGTTTTGCGTGTTCAGCTTTTATCAAGTCATTGCTTAGTTTCATTTTAACATCTTTTTTGTAAGTAAATGGCTGATCAGTTCTTCCTTAATCTGAGTGTGGTGATAAATGTTAGCTAATCTCTTATAATCGTTGCACTATTTGCCTGTACTTGCTTTCAGATTTTTCCTTAGACCAACACAGAACTTCATGTGCTTGCCTTGTCTACTTAGTTCATTTATTTTGCTTGAGTTCGCTTTGTTTTGTATTCTTAGTTCTTTAGTTATTTTATGTGCTTAGTCCTTGTGGCTTAAACGACTTAATTCTTAATACTAAACCTTTGTAAAATTCTTTTACATCCGCTTTTATTTTTCTTAAGATTTAACATTATGTTGACCATAGTCGGTTAATGGAGATTATGTTTTATTTTTATTTCTTCCTGTCGTTTTCAAATAAAATTTATTTGAAGAAAAATCTTCATTTTTTCCCTTTATATTGGGTGTATAAAAACACCAAGGTAGTGCAACCGCCATCTTTTCGATTGACGGTAGTGACGAAAATAAGCGTGGGTCCCGGCTTTTCTTCTAATCTGCTCGTGCTTTCGTTGTAGTGTGCCGCAACTTTAAACGTTTTGACAGCTTTTACAAGGAAAGCCGGACCCACGCTTATTTTGTCACTTTCGTCAAACGAAAAAATGGCGAGTTCACTACCTTGGAGTATTTTATACACTCAATAAGGGAAAAAAATGAAGATTTTTCTTTCGACAGATTTGCGTTTTTTGATGAGTGAAATTGAAAAATAACGTCTGTAAACGTATAAAAATCACGAAATCGAGTGCCTATGGTTTTACTACACTGCACCAAAACATCATCATCCGTATGTAACTTTAAAACAAAAAGAATCAAACACTTTTATGACAGAGGAAATAGTTGTGTATAAATGATCATTAAGTTTAATGTGTGTCTGTCTGTGATGTGGTTGAGTCTGTACATTTGATATTGAATGTGTTTGTGATTTTAAACTTTTTTCTCTTTTTGTTGTTAAGGCTTCGTTAAGCAATATTTGTGCTTACATTAAATTTTGATGTATATTTAATGAATCGCCTTCTATAAATAAAGATACTATTATTATTATACAGTGCAACCTCTCCAGAGCGGCCCTGTCTTAAGCAACAACCTCCCTTCAACAACAGCATTCTGTCCCACTGCACGAATTAACTATTAATTAAACCGCTCTAGAGCAACAACAGCGAAAACATAATTTTGCCACTCCCGAAGGGTATTGCTTTTGAGAGGTTGCACTGTAGTTTCTAATAGAACAATTTACAAATAGTTTTCTTCTTATACATACATATTTAAACCTCCCAATTTCTTAACATGGACACTATAATAATTATTATTGTTGTATTATCTATTAAAGTGTCCCTGCTAAAACGAACAATGAAAACACAGCAAATCGAAAGAAATCACTATGGTGCAATTTGCTTCAGGCATTTTATACCCCATAGGGTATATAACAATAGCTAGATAGACAGATTTATTTCACTAGATAACTTAAACTAAGCATGGATACCATCATGGACAATCTGCTGAGATGTTGAATTGATAGTCCAAGCAAAAATACCGAAAATAGGCGCACACAAATAACAAAAGATTATCGTTTTGTGTTGCGGGGGGGAGGCGAGAAACGTTTCTACTGTCAACAGAACAGAACGGAACCGAACTGAACGGAATGTAACACGCACATCAAAAACATTAAACTGGTTCCCGTTCTAAGTTGCGGTGCATCGAATGCTTTCTACAGAGAGAGAATCAATGATAACCGTTTAAAAAAAAAAATACATTTGTACAGACAGACAAACCTGTGTTAGCGATCACATCCGAATAAAGGCCAACATGTGAATAAAAACCTGTGTTAGCGGTCACATCCGAATAAAGGCCAACATGTGAATAAAAACCTGTGTTAGCGGTCACATCCGAATAAAGGCCAACATGTGAATGAAAACCTGTGTTAGCGATCACATCCGAATAAAGGCCAACATGTGAATGAAAACCTGTGTTAGCGATCACATCCGAATAAAGGCCAACATGTGAATGAAAACCTGTGTTAGCGGTCACATCCGAATAAAGGCCAACATGTGAATGAAAACCTGTGTTAGCGGTCACATCCGAATAAAGGCCAACATGTGAATGAAAACCTGTCTAGCGATCACATCCGAATAAAGGCCAACATGTGAATAAAAACCTGTGTTAGCGGTCACATCCGAATAAAGGCCAACATGTGAATGAAAACCTGTGTTAGCGGTCACATCCGAATAATGGCCAACATGTGAATGAAAACCTGTGTTAGCGATCACATCCGAATAAAGGCCAACATGTGAATGAAAACCTGTGTTAGCCGTCACATCCGAATAAAGGCCAACATGTGAATGAAAACCTGTGTTAGCGGTCACATCCGAATAAAGGCCAACATGTGAATAAAAAACCTGTGTTAGCGATCACATCCGAATAAAGGCCAACATGTAAATAAAAACCTGTGTTAGCGGTCACATCCGAATAAAGGCCAACATGTGAATGAAAACTTGTGTTAGCGGTCACATCCGAATAATGGCCAACATGTGAATGATAACCTGTGTTAGCAATCACATCCGAATAAAGCCCAACCTGTGTTTATAGCTCATTCTTTCAAAATCAATCGTTGATTATATAAAAACGGTTTAACTCTGAATAAAGGTAACCTGTCAAGAAAGGTCACATTACGTCTGCCCCAACGAGGGCCTTTGTTCGCCGGTAGGTCTGTGCTTAACTATATCTAAATATTTATGTAAGACAGAATTTGTTTACAATAACATATACCGGATCGTTAATATTCCACTCCTGTCATCGACTGTTTTTTTATGCAGACTTAGGTTACATCTAAATATTTACGTAAGACAGCATTTGATATTACTAGTACGACCTGGTATATTCTGAGTCCCAAGCCAAGTCAAACGGTTCGCTAAATTATTTTGATATTATACAACAAAAATATGAATTCTTTCATGCATTAATCATTACACAATAGAAGCAGGGATCATTATACACTGACGCTAGTCTACACTATCGTATTACATACAGAACATGGTAATACACTAACGTTGTATCAGGCTGAGGATGACGGAAATGAAAAAAGGAAGCAAGAAGATATCCCTTTAATAATTTTTATATCATAACAAAATAACTTAATTTTGAAAGGTGGACAAAGTTGACAAATAAAAAGAAAATGTAATAGAAACAGATTTAAAAATTCCCTATACATGTATAATCTCTCCAGAGCGGCCCTCTGTAGAGCAACAACCTCTCTATAACAACACCTTCAAAATTTCCCTAAGCTGATATTTACTATAAATTTAACCTCTGCAGAGCAACAACCTCTAAACAACGGCCATTATTTGCAGCTCCCACAGGGTGTTGCTCTACAGAGGTTGTACTGTATATCTATAATCTATTGCTACGAGTTCCCATTAGGTAAAATCCGATATCGATTTTTTTGCATCGATTTCAAGTGAGACAATTTGGCTTAAAGAGAGGGAGAAATATGTATATGTATTGTAGTGATTCCCATACATATTTTTATGATTGAAATTTATTTAGTTGAAGATATTGTATTATTGCACGTTTGGCTGTTTACAACAGAAGCTTGCACAAAAAAATATTTGAAATATTACTCCAAGATAATTACAACTATCATCAATTTCATCATATTCATCACTATACAAGAACTTTTCACTTCTCTTTACTGGTTCTCATTTTTTACTGGTTGACATTTTCTAAATACAGTCATCTCAGTTTTCGCAGTTTGACACTTAATTCTCTTTTATTGTGCGGAATGTTAAATATACAGATGGAAGAGGATTTCTATTCAAAACGAACGCATAAACCGTGAAATACATTTTAACAAACTGTAGGCGGAATCGGATTACTTTCGACATTTATGTTAAGATTTACATTCTGGTTATATACATTAATGTTGGTGCAGGCATGGACTTCGTAGATTATGTTTACATTTATTGTTAGTGGAAAAATAAGCATTAAGAGTTATATACAGTTCTGACAGAAACTTAAGAAAGGAGGAATTAATAACTAACCGAGGTATGACTTCACTTTAATGTGCAAAAATGTACTTTGTTTTCACTTAACCACTTTGAAAAAAAAGGAAATTCATGTTGATTTTAGACGGATAAAAGTGTATTTAGTTATTATTGTAATCAAATTTTAAACTTAGATTTAGTCACTCGTCGGTATGATACTTTTCAGGGGCTTAGATTGCCCTAAAACAATGTATAGGCATTTTTTCTAGGGGATCCGCGGGCTGAGCATGTCCCCCGAAAAAGATGTAGATTGCTGGAGACGCATTCTGGGGCACAGATTATTTAAACTTGGTTGGAAGCTCTGGGTACTCAGATCTTATATTCCCCCGGCCCCTACCCCTTAATTTTATTTCGTTTTTTGGCTTTTTAATTATTTTCATTTGTCAGAAAAGTGGCTTTATCCTCTGACTAGCCTCCGTGGTCGAGTGGTTAAGGTCACTGACTTCAAATCACTGTAACTTCTCATCGATAGAGGGTCGTGGATTCGAACCCAGCTACCGACCATATCTCTTCATGAGAGAAAGTTGTTTGCGGAGGATGGGAGTCTAGTGCTGGTTCTTTCCAGGAACGATGGGTAGACTAACTGTCCGCCTCATATGACCCTGTCTGTTAAAAAGGGGCGTAAAACTCGAAAAAATAACATGCTGACTTATCATTGTGGTTTGGTCTTGTTTATCATTTCAAATTATATTAAGGTGTGATATTTGAGCATACTGTTAGTACATGTATGTATATAAGTCCTTGTTAGTATTACGTGGCATTACTGGTACTGATCGCCCATACAATTTTACCATCTAAGATCGATACGACAGGGTTTATTTAATCAAGCACTCCAATTCTTAATTCAAATGTATAGAATTACGTTCGTCAAAACCGTTTAAACCGCCAGTGTTATACATTTCAATTCAATTTAAGCTTGATTTATCTGAAGATCCAAACCTATATTTAAAAGTACTGTTTGGATGAGATTAGAGTAACTAACGATAAAAAAGTAAACAAAATTGCACCAAAAGTCTGAGAAAATTTCGGACCGACCGATGCGTAGATGATCTAATAAATTATCAAAATGATACAAAGAAGTATAAAAATACATGTAGAAAAAAACAAAATGAACATGAAAAGAAATATGTAAATAGGCTAGATTCTAGTTTACATAATCCTATTTTTTTGGAAAGAGATTAAGAAGTTAAAGAATAAAACACATGTGGAACCAAATTTTTCCAATGAATCTTGGTATGATCATTTTAGTAATTTGTTTTCCAGTTATAATGGGAATGAGTCTGATGCGTCAAGTATTAACAATGAATATGTTAATGGGATAGATGACGAAAATGCAGACGAATTGTCAGATCTTATTTTAAACTCGCTTATAAGTGATAATGAAATCATTGATGGTGTCAAAGAATTACATGCTAGTAAAGCGTCTTCTGGTACTTATTATGCAGAGCACCTAAAAAATGGTTTATATTATATTCTTCCTTTTTTTATTCGTATGTTTTTCAATAGAATTTTTGACAATAGTGACATTTCAATGTTATGGGCAAAACAAGTTATAGTGTCACTCCATAAGAAAGGTGATACTAGCTGCACTGATAATTATCGTGGTATATCCCTTTTAGATGTGTTTAGTAAAGTTTATATGCCCATCCTCACGAAAAGGTAAACATTTTATGCTAATGCATACCCAAAACTGTCTGAGTCCCAAGCAGGTGTTCGTCAGGGATATAATACGACTAATAATGCTTTCATTTTGTATGCGATAATTAAAAAGTATCTTTGTATGAAAAAAAAAACGGTTTATGTGGCCTTTATAGATTTTAAAAAGGCATTTGATTCTGTAAATAGACCAATACTGTATGATATTATATTTAAAAATGGAGGGTCGGGAAAATTATTGTCCGCCATTAAGGCTGTATATAAATCAATAACAGCTTGTGTACGTACTTGTCATGGGCATACAAAAAGTTTATGTCAGGGTTGTAAAATGACCCTAATAGTATTTGTACTTTTTATCAATGAACTTGAGATAATTAGCTGACACAATTAGTTGTCTACAAAAAGAACTTGACACCCATAGTAAAAATTGTAAAGACTATAAATTAAATGTAAATAAAGAAAAGTCTAAGGTATTTGTATTCAAAAATGGCGGTAAATTATCTGCAAGACAAAAATGGTTTTATAAAGGTGAATAAAAATCTGTTGTTAAAAAGTTCACCTACGTAGGGGTCTTATTTACAAGCAGATTGCCCTTATATAAAATGGCTGAAGCTATGGCGGAAAAGGGGAAAAGGGCTTTTCTTTATGTCTTTGCATCTTTAGCCAAATTAGGCGGTATTCCTTATTACATATTTTTCAAAATGTTTGACTCAAAGATTGTATCAGATCATGTTATATGGTTCGGAGTTATGGGCTTTGAAGACAGTCTCTGCAATTGAAAACGTACAAACTTATGCTTGTAAAAGGTTCATGGATGTAAATGTTAAAAGTTGCAACAATGCTGTACTCGGTGACCTTGGTCGATTTCCTCTGTATATAATTACTTCCAAAAGATGTATTAAATGTTGGTTACGAATTCTCTCTTTACCGGATAATAGATATGTTAAATTGTGTTACAACATGTTAAAGTATTATGATAGTGTAGGTTATGAAAATTGGGCATCCTATGTAAGAACAGAACTGCAAAAAATGGATTTGGTTATGTGTGGAACATGCAAACCGTTGAGAAACCAAAGTTGTTTTTACAAAAATACACAAATCGTTTGGAAGATCAATATATAAACATAGAGTTTATTTATTTTATATACAGTTGTGGTATACTTCTTGTTCAAATAGTAGTAAATTGTATTATTATAAAACATTTAAACCGTCTTTTGGGAAATAATTGTATGTTTCAATTGTTGATGTAGCAAAATTCAGAAAATATTTAGTCAGTTTCCACTCATGTGTCGTTACTATGATATTGACAAAGAATAAAGAAGCTGTTTTTATTGTGAGTCTCTTGTATAGGACGAATTTCATTTTACTTTACTATGTCCACTTTATAATGATATTCGGTCGCAATACATAAAATAATATTTTTGGAGATTTCCTACTCATGATGTCTAATATCAAGCACGAAAACCGAGACAATTTCTCTACAGGGTCTATGGACAAACTACGACTGTAACAATGCTAAATTTGGTACCGATGGATTCGGAAATTGTTGGCTGGAACATGGGCTACATGAAAAACTCGAAACATCTAAACTTTCGACGAACAATACGACTTTCTTGGGCGCCGCCATTGTTCTCGACCATGTGGTATCAAAACGATATACCACGTGACTATATACCTAGTCGATAGTTCAGCTTTCTCGCTCAGCGAGTATGAATTTGTATGCGTTTACTTCGTTTATCTACATCCGCCATGAAATTGTTAAGCTGGTTCCCGTTTCATGTTGCTATACAAGTCTATGTAAGTTCAGTTTCCTTGAGTACTTTCAGTACTTTTATTAACTACAAAAAAATTCCAATACCGTACACGTACTTTTTACGTCCTTTTTCCCAATACATATGGCGATATTGATATTGTGTTGAACAACTAATATAGGTTCCATGACAAACGCGTAACTTAATGGAATGATACAATCATATTCATGTTAAAATGTCTCTACATTAATATTGACAATTGGTATTCAAACATTGTTAATTTTCAAGACAGGAGTATGGATTGTGTATGGACTGTACGACTACACTTCGTAAATGAATACTATTGTATCGGTGATTATAAGTAGCGTATTTGTATATTGTATTAAGCGTATTGTCAATAGTCATTAAGTGAATACTATGTTGTAATTCTGAACGAGATGTTATTTTGACAACGACAATATTTTGTGTTATGATACTTTGAGGTCCTCCGTGGTTGAGTGTTAGTTACGGTCTGGTATTAAGAATCACTAGCCTCACGCCGCTGTGAGTTTGAATCTTACACGGTTCCAAATTTCGCGTGCCAGCTAGTTTACGGAGTCTGTGGCATAGGATAATCTTTCATCGCTCAATTCATTTATTCATTTGGGGTTACGCCGTTTTTTCAACAAGTTTTCAGTTATATATTGCAGCTGATATACCTTACAAGTTCTCCAGGACGGTATTCTAACTATAGTGCTAACTTATCCATCCTCCAGGAAATAGCAACTTCTCGACACGTGATTCCCTAAATGACCCGGACCTTGCTTGTGGTGAGACGTGTAAGTCCCATAAACTTATAAACTTATCGGTCGTAATAGTTTCTGTTTGTCCTATAACAGAGCGCCCTATATATTTCAAGTTTACAAAAGCAAAAATCACAGCTAGATGAGTGTTGTAAGAAGAAATAGGGCTCGTTTCGTCGGTAATTATTATCTTGTGATAATATCAGCCATTGTTTTTTTTTTTCATATCTTTATAGCAAAATGTTCATTGGGCTTTAACCCTTGGGAAAAATATACTTCTTCTCTCCAAGATTTCCATAATTATATTGTTTTTAGCATTATTCTGTTTCAGTATGCCGGGACACAGTCCGGAACATTTCAAGGTATGCCCAATCTTACGTATGAAGAAATGGTTCCTCTTCCTAGTCGTTGTACCAGTGCTTCTCATACTCTCATGTAAGTTTTCTAAACATTCAAATCATCACACATATGCTCACTTTGTTAATATCTTAATCCCACTTGAACGGACGGACGAACAGGACTGTCCGACACTAAACAAAACAGAATATAAAAAACAATAGTTTGACTTGAGCATAACAGCTCATCGTCATAACATATACATAATAAACAATACACTGTCAGTCAAACCTGTGAACAAAGGCCAATATGTGACCTTTATTGACAGGCGGCCTTTATTCAGAGGTCAGTTTGTTCTAAATAATCACAGATGTTTCTTAAAAGAATAGTCTCTATTCTCCGGCTGCTAATATATGTTTGATTATATATGCATTCAATTTTAAGTACATGTGCTTAACTCGATTAATTTAACTATGTGCACAGCCAGTCCGTTTATGTAAAGTCGAAAAATAATGAGATTAAATCGTTTTTATCAAAATAAAGCAAAACCGAGTCATGTCAAGTGCTCAAGTATATTACTGTGGAATCATTAGTTTTCGTAGGGAATTTAATTTTGGCTCAACCGAGAAATCAAATCCCCATGCATATATTATATGCAGAGATAAAGCTTGTTTTTCAAAAATCAAAATCCACGAATCAATGTCCCCACTAAATAACCATTTTAGCAAAAATCACGAACAATGAGCCCAAAGAAAATAAATAGAAATACAGTATTCATAGTAATCCAGTGGTAACGCACCACACTTCCAGTATCTCAGCCCTGGTCTACATGTTTGGTAGTGGGTAAAATGATTATTGATGTGCAAATATTATACTTTTGATAACTAGCATTTCTAATATAGGCAAGTTCTCTATCCCCCCGGGAACCCTCCCTCAGGGACCTCCCCACCCCAATGGACCACCACCCCAATGGACCTCCTCCCACAAACGTTCATGCGATTGCGTTATAATGAATAGAACGCATTAAAATATATATAATGTTTGTTTTAAACTCTGAGTATCAGGTTCCTCGATCCTATCCCTTGTTGTAGATTCAGCAAAGCATGGTTTATGAGGCCACCAAGGAACCTGATGTTTAGGATCTATGTGGCAACTTATCCTATTCTAACATTTCAGTAAATCGACTTCCCAAGTGTTATGCTATTTTTTGTTTTTGGTCGGCAAACTTTAGCCGAGGTCTGACCTCAGCGTGGCTACGACGCTGAAGTAGATCGAACGACTGTTATTTTAAGGGTTTTTACAGTTTAAGACACAAGGTTTTAAGTGTTTGACTCCAGGTTCAACTTAGAAGGGAACATCTCTATGTCCCGGACAATTAACGAGACCTACGAAACCTTATCTATATATGTATGCATTGTAGTACTTCATCAAGGCTATATTGTCTGGAACTAAATTTGAGCTAACCTAGACAAAATTGCAAAAGTAGTGTTTTACGTTGATTTTAGAGCCAAGAAGTTGCATTTCCAGATGTGATGGGAATGTAACAAAATCAATATGGCCGCCAAGATGGCCGCAAATGTCACTAAATTCATATTCCTAATAAAAAACTGTATTTGAATAGGCAATTTCTTTATCGCTTGTTTGTAGGCAAATCTATTTATTTTGATTTCTTTTCAGATGCTGTGTCCAAACCAAACGTTAATCGGAAGGCATTTTTAGTCGTATCTAATTCTAAATCGGCATATAATACACCAAAGCCGACCAACCATCCTCATGAAATAGTTAAAAGCGGAAGCCACGATAACACAAGATCAACAATGACGTCATTTGATGACGTCACTACTGCGTCATTTGCAGAAGTAATTCCAAATTCAAATTCTACTACCAGTTTAAACGTTTCACTTGAACAACAACAACAAATAACAGCCAGTAAAACAGTCATAGATTTACAACTTCAAAACTGTAAGAAACATTTATATTAGGTCTATTTTGCTTCATATAAATATGTTCAGACGCGATTATATGTCTATATTATAATTATGTTAATAAATCAGTGATTTGATATAGGCCCTGTTATTTGTCAGAGGGCAGTCGTATTGGCCAAAGGTCGAAAGCCGAGGGCAAACTGACGGATGTAAACAAAATACTGATATTTACAATGCATCTTGAATTCAGTGACACAAAATAGAGGGACTGCTGTTATGTTGTTGACATACATGAGAAGCGGATCCTCTTTGACGGGTGACATCCTACAACAGCCAAAGGACGCTTTCTATGTCTTCGAGCCGTTGAAGAGTGCAGATCATATTTACAGACATGGTGGTGTAATTCGTTTCATTAACGGCACATATTTGTAAGTTATTTCTAATAACCTTTCAATTTTTTGCCTGGCTGAGTTTGCGGCGGCCCGACCCAAGGAAATTTGACACACCATTACCTACTTGGTGTATCAAATGCCCCAAGGGTGGCGATAACGTACTTTTTTGCGTTTGTCAAAATTCCCAAGTCCCAGGATGTAAAATTCTAAATTCCCGGGAATCGGAGTCATAAAGTATATCAAATTCTCGCCTGTCGGAAATGAAATAAAGTCCCGCGTATATCCGCCCTCCTGCCGGGAGGGCAAAATATTGACAGGTACGTGATGTTTAATAAAAAAATCAATTTCTGCTAAGGTGCATAATTACATAATTCTAGCGATAGCGATAATCTTTTTAATTAGTTTTGATCAAAGACGAATCAAATAATCAAAGGTCCAATGTATCTGAACAAGCATCAACTAAAAATTGTCCCTTCGAATAGAATTCAAGAGAACATAATTTTTTCTCGAACTGTTCATGCATACTTCATGAATTATTCATGAAGTTTGATATACTATATGAACCTTAGTGGGGGAATTCGTTAGGTGAAATATATTAAACGTTTTGTTTTACAATCCAAGCATCATGCAAACAAATAGTAAACTGTTGGTTACCTCCCCTGAATGCTGTTTATCAAGAATAGAGGATAAATTGTGTGTCTTTGTAAATGTGTCTGAACTTATATAGTATATATACAGTGTATAATTATTTAAGCCATGTTGTGTGATTGTCCGCTTGAACTTTGTTGTATTTTGTTTTAGTATCATAATACGATGGTTGCCGGACCATGCTCGCCACATATGGTCACACTTTAAGTTTTCATCGGTTATTTAACTCTGCCCAGAATAATACTTACAGAATATTATGGGATAATATGCCATGCGTGTGAACTAGATCCATACTTCAAATGTCAAGAACACACTAGAGATACATGTACCAGGTTGTATGTATATCGATGAACATGGTAAATGACTACCATTTGTAATACAATCGCCATTACAAGATTAGTTAGTGACATGTCCATCCTATACGGTCTGCGTTTTTCCTATATTTCTGCATTATCTGTGTTTTATACCCACCCATCCTATACTAAGCCAATCGTTACAACTCGGACACTTCCGTAATTGAAAAATACGCACTTTCTTAAGACAAACGCCGAGGAGTTCTGATTGATACTTAACCTAAACTACATTGACCAATCTCCTATGCATACTCGTTATTTTCTGTTACTATTATAATGTCTTGTGAGTGAAAAAAACGTCTTTGAATTGGAATCACCAAACATGCCATACGCTCGCCACGAACGTAAACAATGGCTCGCGGTTCCAACAAACCGTTCGGGTTTATTTTTTTGTTTATTTCAAGTTTTTTTCTTCTACAGACCTATTGGGACGTACGATCTTCAACATGTTTACAAAGAAACGATGTACGGTTGGCTGTCTTGTGATCTCCTTCGAGTGCATGCTCAATCTCTTCTGGATTTCAGCTTTTTGACATATGGGCATAAATTTAAAAACTACATACGTTGTACGCGAAATCTACGTGTGAATGGGCTACTGCACAAAAACAGACTTCATGAAAGTAAAGAATTCATGAGTTGTCTGTATAAGGTACAACAAGTCTGTCTGAGCTCAAAATATAGGATTGTCAAAACAATTCGTTTGCGGATGGAGTTAGCCAAAACATTATTTGACAGAATTCCAAATAGCAAGATATTGAATTTGATTCGGGACCCCAGGGCGACTATTGAATCCAAGCGTCACAGGAATGTGTGTCATGACGGAATTACAAAATGTATAGATGATCATTGTGCAGATGTACGTAAAGATACAGAAGTTAAACAATACCTTACCTCAGTAGCACCTGATCGAGTCAGTCATGTTCTGTATGAGGACATTGCAAGCAGACCTTTAGATACTTCAAAAACTATGTATTCATTCATAGGAATGGATTTTACGGACACAATTGCTGAATATGTGTATAATCTAACGCTTGGTAAAGACAAGAGCGGGTGTGAAGTGTGCTTGACCGCTTGGCAGATTGGTAAATCTAGCATAAGGTCGGATACACGCATTGGTGCGTGGAAGCAGGTACTTCCTAGACAATATATAAACGAGGCACAAATGATATGCCAAGATATTATAAAGTTTTACGGATACGAATATTATATGGCACCACCAAAAAGAAAGTCAATAATCGAAAAAGCAATAGGTGTAATATTTAAGTGATAATTATATGGTAGCCACTTCATCAACCTAGTTTTCCTGTATTGTACTCTTACCAGTGCTAAAAAAATACTAGTTCGTCTCATCTGTCGGAGAAAACAATACTCGAAGTTAATAATGCTAGAAATTCGTGCGGTATCAAAATCAGACAGGTGTTTACAATGTCCTTGTTTTCTGGTAAATGATTCACGCATCTGTCTCTGTCTGCACCATGTCTGTGTTCATGTATTGTAGTCGCATTTGTTATGGTGATAAAAAAATGCTAATTTCAAATCATTTGTATGCAAACTTGGGGATTGACTTTTAAATTCAATTTTCAATACATTTGTGTTTTTTTGTTCTTATCGAGTTTTACGTCCCTTTTCAACAGTCAGAGTCATAGAAGGCGGGAAGTTCACATGTTAATGGTTCCTGGAAAGAACCAGTACTAGACTCCTTAGGCAACTGCCTACTTTCTCACATAAAGAGATATGGGTAGCGGTGCTCGAACGAACGACCTCTATCAGTGAGAGGTTAATGTGATTTGAAGTCAGCGACCTTAACCTCTCGACCAAAGATGCGAGTCAATACATTTTTCGTTGTATGTTTTCAAAAGAGATTATTTTTCTAGAGATATCTTTCGTTAATTTCTTTTAGTTATCAAGAAATTGATATTGTCTTAGCATAAACTACATGTACTACAAATATACACATACAATACGACCTCTCTAGAGCGGCCCTCTACTGGGCAACAAAATGTTAGTATCATCTAGACTACATGCAAACTTTGGCAACAACAGACCCCTAATTTTATCGTAAAAGCATATACCAAACAATACAACATGCAATGACATTGGCCGTTAAATATTTTAGCCATCCGAACACAGTACCATATAAAGGTATCATTTTCCCTGCAGCAGCACCTACTTGGACATTTTCAAAGTTATGTTCCATATCACTGATATCGCCTCTGATATAATAGAATACTTTCACCTCACCTTGTATAACACTGTATCCATGAAACAAACACTCTAATCCACTTTGGTGGCAATATTTCGATGTCACGTTTTTTACCACGGTGGTCATTACCGGTGAAGCTGAAAAATAGGTACAAAAACAAGAAGAATAAAATGTATTAATAATTAATTAATATTGAAAACTGAATAAACTTCTTTAGAAGCGTCCTTTAAATTTGAGCCAAAAAGACATGAAAAAATCTTGTTTATGGTTAGCAGCGAAGCGACCCTTTTATTTGGCGCCAACCGGAAAATTTCCCCCTTGCAAAATCCGAGAAGTTCGAACATATTTGGGGACGAATATTGCCTCCTCATATAAATACGAAATGAGATATATTTAGAAAAAGGAAAAAAACACATATATGTATATATATTTAGGACCTACCTGGTCTAATTTCTAATTAGGAAACTGGAAACTCAGACTGTATTTATAATAATACGACGTACACCAAACTGCGGAACAGAGTCCAGTCAGTTACATTTTTATATTCGAATGAACAAATATTTCAGACAAATTACGAATATTTAGCTGAAAACTTAGTATTTATTACAGCCTAAAGATCACAGGTGCCCAATTGCGTGTAATTGAAGTAATTCGAACAGCTTTGCTTCGAAACTGTTTCTAAAGATTGTAAGGTTGCAAAATGACACAAAAAGAGTCAAAAAGTCATTCCTCGTGTTGAATGTAAACAATTTTCCAATATGCAATGTAAAAATTTGTAGAGATCATAAGTGAATTATACTGGTCAAACTCGTCAGCCTTCCAAATTATGACTAACAAAATTATGCAAAAGAACTTTGTGAAATAGATGTTATTTTAAAACGGAACACATTTTCATATTGCAAGATGTTGGACACAGATTGAACTTATCCTTTCCATGTTCTGTAATATAATGACAAACGGACAGAGGGACGAACAATGCTAAAAGTGTGTAGTTTCTGGTCCTAAGAGACAACCATGTCTGTTAAAAAGAAGCCAGTTTGATGTTTGACTAGAATAATGTAAATAAAGTGATAACCATGATAAAACCTGTAGATCTTACCTTCATTGAGCACTATTTTGTGGTCCTCTTTGTCATCGTTCAAATCAAAGAAAGAAAACACAGCTCTGACGTCATATCCCAAGTGATTTAGATAACTTCTGACGCTCGTTCCCACGTGCCTTGCAGCATTTGAGTCCCCCAAACCCGTAATACTTGATCGGAACATTTCTCCATCGATACTGTCAGAAATTCTGTACTTGTACAAAACATCTTTGTCAATTGAAACTACTAGTCGCTTCCTTTGCTCTATTTCTTTAAATGTAACAAGTCCGTCTTTGCTCTCGTGATACATAAACTGGTAAGTTCCAAGTGTTTTTAGGAAGAACACGTCATGAATTTTCCAAGGATATCTTTGATCAAGTACTTCTGTTAGTTTATCAGCGCCTTTGATAGTTCCAATGTCATCTGAAGAAAGTTCTACGAATTGACTTTTACAACGAGTCTCGTAATCTAAAAACACATCCTCCATATCATCAATATGAGGTTCCCATTCTTCTAAACTAGTATCAGCGCTTATGTTCACAGTTAAATACTTAAATGTCGCTTCTAAAGCCATGCCAGAGGCAAGAAGCTCGAAGTAGAAATGTCTAAAAACATGTAATGCAGTCAAGTTGCATCGCGTGTTTTCTATCCATAAATCCATTAATTTGCCAGTCGTACCCGGAAGCTCGTATGTAAGCAAACTTGGAAGAAACCTAATGTGTTTAGTAACTTCATGATGTAAATAATATGTTTTAAATAATTCTTCATACCGTAGTTGTTCTGATCCTTCGTGATCAATGATCAATTTAAGATCAGAAAGCGAGCTACGTACAGTGACGACTGTATCTTCTAACCGGTCAAGCTTTGAAGAAAACAAAACCCTTTTGATGAGTATTGTTGTTGATGCATCAATTTTCTTCGAAATTTCTTTCTGTAGTTCCTCAATACGCTCTTCGATTTTTCCATCGCCATCGATTCCTTGTAATGTATCGATGAGTTCTTTCACAAATTTTGCCACAGGAAACGCAAAATTGACAATTTTGAAAAAATGCTGTTCGGACACGTGTATATTCACGAACATCACCAAAAGGATAGACCACGTTCGTAGAAAAAGCATGTTTATGTCTTCACACGAATCGTTGGTAAAAATACGATCAATCTAAAAACAAACAAAAAGGTTTGTGAAACATGTATGCCCCCTTTGACGTACTGACTTCAAAATCGGGATCATTTACATGTAATGACCAACCACCCAACCAAATATGGACAGCTTAGGCTAAATCGATCTCTAGTTATTGGTCGGACAAGCTTTGGTTACGGACGGACCGACAGACGGGCCTTCCGACTGACATGTGCAAATCAATGCACCCCTTTTCTTCGGAACGGGACATAATAAACATTCAAAACATTAACTTATGGCAAAGTAATTTTTTGACAAAATACAATCAAACCTATGACAGCGAACATGTCCGAGTATAATATTAACCTGTATAGGGTCATTCAATTAAAAAAATGATCATTTAGAAAAAATGACTTGAGAATAAAGGTCATCCGTAAATTAAGGCCATATTTCGAATTTCTCAACAGTGGCCTTAGTTCGCAGGTCTGACTGTACTACCATATTTTCAAGAAGTATTGCAAAGTTTGGATATCCAAAAGCATGTACAGATCACAGATTATTAATGATTATGAACGGTTCATGAAGTTTCATGAATTGTTCATCAAAGTTCATTAAAATGTTCATCTATATAATTCATCAATAGTTTAAGAACCTAAATTTCACAAACTGTTGATCAACTGAAGTCCGTGGACAATTCATGGAATTTCACATACTTTTCATGAACATCATTAGTTCACGAAATGTTCATGAGCTTATACTTGAATTGTTCATCAAAGGTTCATTAAAATAATTCATGAATAGTTCGCGAACCTTATGAAATACCCCTTTAGATACAATCCCTACCCAGAGTTGTCGTTCCTTTCCAATCCACACATACCTCTGTCAACGTCTCAATGCCAAGAATCTTGGCAAACTACACTCTGATCAATAAACATGCTTTTGTGTATATCTTATAATTATTTGTTAGATGTCATAATGAAATATGTCATGTCGTTTTAGAAAAACGCTTCAGGTTGCTCCGTAATAAGCTGTGCCATTAGGGATTATTTAACCTTGTAACTCTAAAACTAATTTAGCGGAATAATTGCGAAGTAAACAATTCAAAACACGGATAATACAACGAAGGGATACCAGGCTTGGATGTCAGTTTCCTATCATTTTGTTTAAGTATGTGATTCTTTTCAGATAAACAAAACAACACAATCTATGTTAGTTTCTTTTTGAGGTGTTGTCACCATCTTTAAATCACGCATCTGTCATTGTGAAGCCGGACTACTTTTTAGACGTTGACAGAGGTTGGTGTGAGCGTAGCGGGAACGACAACTCTGAGTAGAGATTGCTTTAGATAAAGACTGCCTGTAGTTCCTGAATTTTTTTCATGAACTTCATCAGACAAAGCGACTGGGACAGGCCTTTAATCTTTTAAGTATGGTTTTATTGAACAAATGTAAACTTTGTTCCTGACAGTTATCTCAGTGCTTTGATTATTAACACAATGAGTTTCGTTTCAGTATTAGTATGTAAACCCCATGGTTGTGTTACGTTTAGCTTTAAATTATTTCAAATCATTAATTCTATCTCGTGTACACGCAATTACATATTTAAATCATAAACACTTATATATAATGTCTAATAGATAATAAAGTGAGCAATGAGAATGACAATGCAACTGATGCATTCATTTTCTGAAAATGTTGTTAGTAGAGACGTCAAGGTCAGCCTAGATTATATGTTGAACAACAGCACTGAAAACTGACATAAAACAACTTACCTCACAGATTGTAACTGTCACGTAATGAGCTACGTTTCTAAATCACAAAGTAATCCTGAAATATTTCAGCAATATGCACTTTTAACGTGAAGAGTAAGTCTAACATCAGCACATGTTATACACCTGCAGAATCATTCTATACATAGCGTGACGTCACTACGTTTGTCTAACCTCTACACATAGAGAACTGATTACTATCAACATATAGATAGTTATACATACACTAAAATACAGTTACGCGGAAGGATAAACAAGAGGGCCATGATGGCCCTATAAATGATCACCAGGAGAAAAGGTCATTTGGAGATTAACATTGTTGAAGTTTTCTATACGAGTCCAAGTAAGATCAAGTGACCCATCTGGGCCGTTTTTTATCCCATGGCCATTATATGAAAACAGATTTTAAAGAGGTCCATTAGACAAAGCTAGATACCAAATATCTTAGCTCTAGGCCTTGTGGTTTCGGAGAAGAATTTTTTTAAATTTTCCTATATAAAATAGAATAAACCCCAGGGCAGGGCTAATTTTGACCCCGGGGCCATAATTTGAACAAATTTGGTAGAGGTCCACTAGACAATGCCACATACAAAATATCTAAGCTCTAGGCCTTGCAGTTTCAGAGAAGATTTCTTAATTTTTCCTATATAAGTATATATAAATCAAGTGACCCTCGGGGCGGGGCCAATTTTGACCCTAGGGCAATAATTTGAACAAACTTGGTAGAGGTCCACTAGATAATGCTACATACCAAATATCTTAGCTCTAGGCCTTGTGGTTTCGGAGAAGATTTTTTAAAGTTTCCTATATAAAATAGAATAAACCCCAGGGCAGGGCTAATTTTGACCACGGGGCCATAATTTCAACAAATTTGGTAGAGGTCCACTAGACAATGCCACATACAAAATATCTAAGCGCCTAGGCCTTGTGGTTTAGGAGAAGAAGATCATGGGTATTTGCAAGAACTACTTACAAAATGGAAGTTATAAACAATAACATAGCGTGACGTCACCGTATGGTACGTAATCCAACATTGCGTTTCGTTGAATAATTAATGTTATTGACAAAAGCACAAGAATAGAACTGGTATGACGTATTCATTTTACGTAACTAAACACATTCTGTTATAACATACAACCGATATGGATATTTTGACATTTTTAGCTCATCAGAGCACGAATGTGCTCAAGGTGAGCTTTTGTGATCGCCCTGCGTCCATCGTGCGTCGTTACGTGGCGTCCATGTTTACTTAAAACAACATCTCCTACACCGCTATGCCGATTGCAACCAAACTTTGCTGGGATGATCCTTGGGTGGTCCCCTTTCAAAGTTGTTCAAAAAATTAAATTTCATTAAAAAACTCTGGTTGCTATGGCAACAAATAGAAAAACTTAAAAAATCTTCTTGTCCGAAACCACAGGGCCTAGAGCTGAGATATTTGGTATGTAGCATTGTCTAATGGAACTCTACAAAGTTGGTTCAAAATATTCCCCTAGGGTCAAAATTGGCTCCGCCCCGGGGGTAACTTGATTTTACATAGACTTATATAGGAAATTTAAAAAACCTTGTCAAAAGCTACAATGCCTAGAGCTTTGATATTTGGTGTGTAGCATAGTCTAGTAGACCTCTACCAAGTTTGTTCAAATTATTGCCCTAGGGTTAAAATTGGCCCCGTCCCGAGGGTCACTTCATTTATATAGACTTATAAAGGAAAATTAAAAAAATCTTCTTCTCCGAAACCACAAGGCATAGAGCTGAGATATTTGGTATGTAGCATTATTTAGTGGACCTCTACCAAGTTTGTTCAAATTATTCCCCTAGGGTCAAAATTGGCCCTGCCCTGGGGTTTATTCTATTTTATATAGGAAAATTTAAAAAATCTTCCTTCTCCGAAACCACAAGGCTCTAGGCCATGCGGTTTCGGAGAAGATTTTTTAAATTTTCCTATATCAAATAGAATAAACCCCAGGGCAGGCCCAATTTTGACCCTAGGGTAATAATTTGAACAAACTTGGTAGAAGTCCACTGGACAATGCTATATGCCAAATATCTTAGCTCTAGGCCGTGTGGTTTCGGACAAGAAGATTTTTTAAGTTTTTCTATTTGTTGCCATAGCAACCAGAGTTTTTTAATGAAATTTAATTTTTTGAACAACTTTGAAAGGGGACCACCCAAGGATCATTCCAGCAACGTTTGGTTGCAATGGGCATAGCGGTGTAGGAAGAGATGTTGTTTTAAGTAAACATGGACGCCACGTAACGACGCACGATGGACGCAGGGCGATCACAAAAGCTCACCTTGAGCACATTCGTGCTCTGATGAGCTAAAAATGTCAAAATATCCATATCGGTTGTATGTTATAACAGAATGTGTTTAGTTACGTAAAATGAATACGTCATACCAGTTCTATTCTTGTGCTTTTGTCAATAACATTAATTATTCAACGAAACGCAATGTTGGATTACGTACCATACGGTGACGTCACGCTATGTTATTGTTTATAACTTCCATTTTGTAAGTAGTTCTTGCAAATACCCATAATGCCCCGAGCAGAAGAACACAGGTCAGTGCATAGCGCTACCGTAGTGTACACATTGCCTGCAGAATGATAATCTTCACGCATGCGCAATATGTTATTTACTCGTATCTTCTCGCGGCGAGTATACAGATAGGTAATACATCATGTTGTAAATGTTTGATTTTGTATTTTCTGTATCGTACAAAACACTTAAGACATTGTATTTAATGAAAATCGGGGAGGCTGATATTGCTACCAAATATTGTTTGTATAATGACCCTGCTCTTGTTAAATATTTCCCATGTTTAAGCCAAAAAAACAAGAGGGCCATGATGGCCCTGTAAATGCTCACCAGGAAAAAAGGTCATTAGGAGACGAACATTGTTAAAATATTTCTACACGAGTCCAAGTAAAATCAAGTGACCCTAAGGTCAGGGCTAATTTTTACCCCAGGGTCATAATATGAACAAATTTGGAAGAGGTCTGCTAGACAATACTACATTCAAAATATCTTAACTCTTGGCCTTGTGGTTTCGGAGAAGATATTTTAAATTTTCCTATATAAAATAGAATATACCCCAGGGCAGGCCCAATTTTCACCCTAGGGCAATAATTTGAATGAACTTGGTAGAGGTCCACTAGACAATACTATGGTTTAGGAGAATAAGATTTTTCAAATTTTCCTATATAAAATAGAATAAACCTCAGGGCAGGGTCAATTTTGACCCCGGTGCCATAATTTGAACCAACTTGGTAGAGGTCCACTAGACAATGCCACATACAAAATATCTAAGCTCTAAGCCTTGCGGTTTCGGAGAAGATTTTTAAAATTTTCCTATATAAAATAGAATAAACCTCAGGGCAGGGCCAATTTTGACCCCGGTGCCATAATTTGAACCAACTTGGTAGAGGTCCACTAGACAATGCCACATACAAAATATCTAAGCTCTAGGCCTTGCTGTTTCGGAGAAAAAGATTTTAAATTTTTCCAATACAAGTCTATATAAATCAAGTGACCCACGGGGCGGGGCCAATTTTGACCCTAGGGCAATAATTTGAACAAACTTGGTAGAGGTCCACTAGATAATGCTATGTACCAATTATCTCAGCTCTAGGCCTTGTGGTTTCGGAGAAGATTTTTAGCTCACCAGAGCACGAATGTGCTCAAGGTGAGCTTTTGTGATCGCCCTGCGTTCATCGTGCGTCGTTACGTGGCGTCCATGTTTACTTAAAACAACATCTCCTCCTACACCGCTATGCCGATTGCAACCAAACTTTGCTGGGATGATCCTTGGGTGGTCCCCTTTCAAAGTTGTTCAAAAAATTAAATTTCATTAAAAAACTCTGGTTGCTATGGCAACAAATAGAAAAAACTTTAAAAATCTTCTTGTCCGAAACCACAGGGCCTAGAGCTGAGATATTTGGTATGTAGCATTGTCTAATGGAACTCTACAAAGTTTGTTCAAATTATTCCCCTAGGGTCAAAATTGGCTCCGCCCCGGGGGTAACTTGATTTTACATAGACTTATATAGGAAATTAAAAAAAAACCTAGGGTCAAAATTGGCTCCGCCGCGGGGGTAACTTGATTGTACATAGACTTATATAGGAAATTAAAAAAACCTTCTTGTCAAAAATTACAATGCCTAGAGCTTTGATATTTGGTGTGTAGCATAGTCTAGTAGACCTCTGCCAAGTTTATTCAAATTATTGCCCTAGGGTTAAAATTGGCCCCGTCCCGGGGGTCACTTGATTTATATATACTTATAAAGGACAATTTTAAAAATCTTCTTCTCCGAAACCACAAGGCATAGAGCTAAGATATTTGGTATGTAGCATTATCTAGTGGACCTCTACCAAGTTTGTTCAAATTATTTCCCTAGGGTCAAAATTAGCCTTGCCCTGGGGTTTATTCTATTTTATATAGGAAAATTTAAAAAAAATTCCTTCTCCGAAACCACAAGGCCTAGAGCTAAGATATTTGGTATGTAGCATTGTCTAGTGGACCTCTACCAAGTTTGTTCAAATTATTGCCCTAGGGTCAAAATTGGCCCCGTCCCGGGGGTCACTTGATTTATATAGACTTATATAGGAAAATTTAAAAAATCTCCGAAACTGCAAGGCCTAGAGCTTAGATATTTTGTATGTAGCATTGTCTAGTGGACCTTTACCAAGTTTGTTCAAATTATGGTCCCGGGGTCAAAATTAGCCCTGCCCTGGGGTTTATTCTATTTTATATAGGAAAATTTAAAAAATCTTCCCCGAAACCACAAGGCCTAGAGCTAAGATATTTGGTATCTAGCTTTGTCTAATAGACCTCTTTTAAAAACGGCCCAGATGGGTCACTTGATCTTACTTGAACTCGTATAGAAAACTTCAACAATGTTAATCTCCAAATGACCTTTTCTCCTGGTGAGCATTTATAGGGCCATCATGGCCCTCTTGTTTAAATTTTCCTATATAAAATAGAATAAACCCCATGGCAGGACCAATTTTGACCCTAGGGCAATAATTTGAACAAACTTGGTAGAGGTCCACTAGATAATGCTACATACCAAATATCTTAGCTTTAGGCCTTGTGGTTTCGGAGAAGATTTTTTAAGTTTTCCTAAATAAAATAGAATAAACCCCAGGGCAGGCCCAATTTTGACCCTAGGGCAATAATTTGAACAAACTTGGTAGAGGTCCACTAGACAATGCTACATACCAAATATCTTAGCTCTAGGCCATGCGGTTTCGGAGAAGATTTTTTAAATTTTCCTATATCAAATAGAATAAACCCCAGGGCAGGCCCAATTTTGACCCTAGGGTAATAATTTGAACAAACTTGGTAGAAGTCCACTGGACAATGCTATATGCCAAATATTTTAGCTCTAGGCCGTGTGGTTTCGGACAAGAAGATTTTTTAAGTTTTTCTATTTGTTGCCATAGCAACCAGAGTTTTTTAATGAAATTTAATTTTTTGAACAACTTTGAAAGGGGACCACCCAAGGATCATTCCAGCAACGTTTGGTTGCAATGGGCATAGCGGTGTAGGAGGAGATGTTGTTTTAAGTAAACATGGACGCCACGTAACGACGCACGATGGACGCAGGGCGATCACAAAAGCTGACCCTGAGCACATTCGTGCTCTGATGAGCTAAAAATGTCAAAACAACCATATCGGTTGTATGTTATAACAAAATGTGTTTAGTTACGTAAAATGAATACGTCATACCAGTTCTATTCTTGTGCTTTTGTCAATAACATTAATTATTCAACGAAACGCAATGTTGGATTACGTACCATACGGTGACGTCACGCTATGTTATTGTTTATAACTTCCATTTTGTAAGTAGTTCTTGCAAATACCCATAATGCCCCGAGCAGAAGAACACAGGTCAGTGCATAGCGCTACCGTAGTGTACACATTGCCTGCAGAATGATAATCTTCACGCATGCGCAATATGTTATTTACTCGTATCTTCTCGCGGCGAGTATACAGATAGGTAATACATCATGTTGTAAATGTTTGATTTTGTATTTTCTGTATCGTACAAAACACTTAAGACATTGTATTTAATGAAAATCGGGGAGGCTGATATTGCTACCAAATATTGTTTGTATAATGACCCTGCTCTTGTTAAATATTTCCCATGTTTAAGCCAAAAAAACAAGAGGGCCATGATGGCCCTGTAAATGCTCACCAGGAAAAAAGGTCATTAGGAGACGAACATTGTTAAAATATTTCTACACGAGTCCAAGTAAAATCAAGTGACCCTAAGGTCAGGGCTAATTTTTACCCCAGGGTCATAATATGAACAAATTTGGAAGAGGTCTGCTAGACAATACTACATTCAAAATATCTTAACTCTTGGCCTTGTGGTTTCGGAGAAGAAACTTGGTAGAGGTCCACTAGACAATACTACATACCAAATATCTTAGCTCTAGGCCTTATGGTTTAGGAGAATAAGATTTTTCAAATTTTCCTATATAAAATAGAATAAACCTCAGGGCAGGGTCAATTTTGACCCCGGTGCCATAATTTGAACCAACTTGGTAGAGGTCCACTAGACAATGCCACATACAAAATATCTAAGCTCTAAGCCTTGCGGTTTCGGAGAAGATTTTTAAAATTTTCCTATATAAAATAGAATAAACCTCAGGGCAGGGCCAATTTTGACCCCGGTGCCATAATTTGAACCAACTTGGTAGAGGTCCACTAGACAATGCCACATACAAAATATCTAAGCTCTAGGCCTTGCTGTTTCGGAGAAAAAGATTTTAAATTTTTCCAATACAAGTCTATATAAATCAAGTGACCCACGGGGCGGGGCCAATTTTGACCCTAGGGCAATAATTTGAACAAACTTGGTAGAGGTCCACTAGATAATGCTATGTACCAATTATCTCAGCTCTAGGCCTTGTGGTTTCGGAGAAGATTTTTTAGCTCACCAGAGCACGAATGTGCTCAAGGTGAGCTTTTGTGATCGCCCTGCGTTCATCGTGCGTCGTTACGTGGCGTCCATGTTTACTTAAAACAACATCTCCTCCTACACCGCTATGCCGATTGCAACCAAACTTTGCTGGGATGATCCTTGGGTGGTCCCCTTTCAAAGTTGTTCAAAAAATTAAATTTCATTAAAAAACTCTGGTTGCTATGGCAACAAATAGAAAAAACTTTAAAAATCTTCTTGTCCGAAACCACAGGGCCTAGAGCTGAGATATTTGGTATGTAGCATTGTCTAATGGAACTCTACAAAGTTTGTTCAAATTATTCCCCTAGGGTCAAAATTGGCTCCGCCCCGGGGGTAACTTGATTTTACATAGACTTATATAGGAAATTAAAAAAAAACCTAGGGTCAAAATTGGCTCCGCCGCGGGGGTAACTTGATTGTACATAGACTTATATAGGAAATTAAAAAAACCTTCTTGTCAAAAATTACAATGCCTAGAGCTTTGATATTTGGTGTGTAGCATAGTCTAGTAGACCTCTACCAAGTTTATTCAAATTATTGCCCTAGGGTTAAAATTGGCCCCGTCCCGGGGGTCACTTGATTTATATATACTTATAAAGGACAATTTTAAAAATCTTCTTCTCCGAAACCACAAGGCATAGAGCTAAGATATTTGGTATGTAGCATTATCTAGTGGACCTCTACCAAGTTTGTTCAAATTATTTCCCTAGGGTCAAAATTAGCCTTGCCCTGGGGTTTATTCTATTTTATATAGGAAAATTTAAAAAAAATTCCTTCTCCGAAACCACAAGGCCTAGAGCTAAGATATTTGGTATGTAGCATTGTCAAGTGGACCTCTACCAAGTTTGTTCAAATTATTGCCCTAGGGTCAAAATTGGCCCCGTCCCGGGGGTCACTTGATTTATATAGACTTATATAGGAAAATTTAAAAAATCTCCGAAACTGCAAGGCATAGAGCTTAGATATTTTGTATGTAGCATTGTCTAGTGGACCTTTACCAAGTTTGTTCAAATTATGGTCCCGGGGTCAAAATTAGCCCTGCCCTGGGGTTTATTCTATTTTATATAGGAAAATTTAAAAAATCTTCCCCGAAACCACAAGGCCTAGAGCTAAGATATTTGGTATCTAGCTTTGTCTAATAGACCTCTTTTAAAAACGGCCCAGATGGGTCACTTGATCTTACTTGAACTCGTATAGAAAACTTCAACAATGTTAATCTCCAAATGACCTTTTCTCCTGGTGAGCATTTATAGGGCCATCATGGCCCTCTTGTTTAAATTTTCCTATATAAAATAGAATAAACCCCATGGCAGGACCAATTTTGACCCTAGGGCAATAATTTGAACAAACTTGGTAGAGGTCCACTAGATAATGCTACATACCAAATATCTTAGCTTTAGGCCTTGTGGTTTCGGAGAAGATTTTTTAAGTTTTCCTAAATAAAATAGAATAAACCCCAGGGCAGGCCCAATTTTGACCCTAGGGCAATAATTTGAACAAACTTGGTAGAGGTCCACTAGACAATGCTACATACCAAATATCTTAGCTCTAGGCCATGCGGTTTCGGAGAAGATTTTTTAAATTTTCCTATATCAAATAGAATAAACCCCAGGGCAGGCCCAATTTTGACCCTAGGGTAATAATTTGAACAAACTTGGTAGAAGTCCACTGGACAATGCTATATGCCAAATATTTTAGCTCTAGGCCGTGTGGTTTCGGACAAGAAGATTTTTTAAGTTTTTCTATTTGTTGCCATAGCAACCAGAGTTTTTTAATGAAATTTAATTTTTTGAACAACTTTGAAAGGGGACCACCCAAGGATCATTCCAGCAACGTTTGGTTGCAATGGGCATAGCGGTGTAGGAGGAGATGTTGTTTTAAGTAAACATGGACGCCACGTAACGACGCACGATGGACGCAGGGCGATCACAAAAGCTGACCCTGAGCACATTCGTGCTCTGATGAGCTAAAAATGTCAAAACAACCATATCGGTTGTATGTTATAACAAAATGTGTTTAGTTACGTAAAATGAATACGTCATACCAGTTCTATTCTTGTGCTTTTGTCAATAACATTAATTATTCAACGAAACGCAATGTTGGATTACGTACCATACGGTGACGTCACGCTATGTTATTGTTTATAACTTCCATTTTGTAAGTAGTTCTTGCAAATACCCATAATGCCCCGAGCAGAAGAACACAGGTCAGTGCATAGCGCTACCGTAGTGTACACATTGCCTGCAGAATGAAAATCTTCACGCATGCGCAATATGTTATTTACTCGTATCTTCTCGCGGCGAGTATACAGATAGGTAATACATCATGTTGTAAATGTTTGATTTTGTATTTTCTGTATCGTACAAAACACTTAAGACATTGTATTTAATGAAAATCGGGGAGGCTGATATTGCTACCAAATATTGTTTATATAATGACCCTGCTCTTGTTAAATATTTCCCATGTTTAAGCCAAAAAAACAAGAGGACCATGATGGCCCTGTAAATGCTCACCAGGAAAAAAGGTCATTAGGAGACGAACATTGTTAAAATATTTCTACACGAGTCCAAGTAAAATCAAGTGACCCTAAGGTCAGGGCTAATTTTTACCCCAGGGTCATAATATGAACAAATTTGGAAGAGGTCTGCTAGACAATACTACATTCAAAATATCTTAACTCTTGGCCTTGTGGTTTCGGAGAAGAAACTTGGTAGAGGTCCACTAGACAATACTACATACCAAATATCTTAGCTCTAGGCCTTATGGTTTAGGAGAATAAGATTTTTCAAATTTTCCTATATAAAATAGAATAAACCTCAGGGCAGGGTCAATTTTGACCCCGGTGCCATAATTTGAACCAACTTGGTAGAGGTCCACTAGACAATGCCACATACAAAATATCTAAGCTCTAAGCCTTGCGGTTTCGGAGAAGATTTTTAAAATTTTCCTATATAAAATAGAATAAACCTCAGGGCAGGGCCAATTTTGACCCCGGTGCCATAATTTGAACCAACTTGGTAGAGGTCCACTAGACAATGCCACATACAAAATATCTAAGCTCTAGGCCTTGCTGTTTCGGAGAAAAAGATTTTAAATTTTTCCAATACAAGTCTATATAAATCAAGTGACCCACGGGGCGGGGCCAATTTTGACCCTAGGGCAATAATTTGAACAAACTTGGTAGAGGTCCACTAGATAATGCTATGTACCAATTATCTCAGCTCTAGGCCTTGTGGTTTCGGAGAAGATTTTTAGCTCACCAGAGCACGAATGTGCTCAAGGTGAGCTTTTGTGATCGCCCTGCGTTCATCGTGCGTCGTTACGTGGCGTCCATGTTTACTTAAAACAACATCTCCTCCTACACCGCTATGCCGATTGCAACCAAACTTTGCTGGGATGATCCTTGGGTGGTCCCCTTTCAAAGTTGTTCAAAAAATTAAATTTCATTAAAAAACTCTGGTTGCTATGGCAACAAATAGAAAAAACTTTAAAAATCTTCTTGTCCGAAACCACAGGGCCTAGAGCTGAGATATTTGGTATGTAGCATTGTCTAATGGAACTCTACAAAGTTTGTTCAAATTATTCCCCTAGGGTCAAAATTGGCTCCGCCCCGGGGGTAACTTGATTTTACATAGACTTATATAGGAAATTAAAAAAAAACCTAGGGTCAAAATTGGCTCCGCCGCGGGGGTAACTTGATTGTACATAGACTTATATAGGAAATTAAAAAAACCTTCTTGTCAAAAATTACAATGCCTAGAGCTTTGATATTTGGTGTGTAGCATAGTCTAGTAGACCTCTGCCAAGTTTATTCAAATTATTGCCCTAGGGTTAAAATTGGCCCCGTCCCGGGGGTCACTTGATTTATATATACTTATAAAGGACAATTTTAAAAATCTTCTTCTCCGAAACCACAAGGCATAGAGCTAAGATATTTGGTATGTAGCATTATCTAGTGGACCTCTACCAAGTTTGTTCAAATTATTTCCCTAGGGTCAAAATTAGCCTTGCCCTGGGGTTTATTCTATTTTATATAGGAAAATTTAAAAAAAATTCCTTCTCCGAAACCACAAGGCCTAGAGCTAAGATATTTGGTATGTAGCATTGTCTAGTGGACCTCTACCAAGTTTGTTCAAATTATTGCCCTAGGGTCAAAATTGGCCCCGTCCCGGGGGTCACTTGATTTATATAGACTTATATAGGAAAATTTAAAAAATCTCCGAAACTGCAAGGCCTAGAGCTTAGATATTTTGTATGTAGCATTGTCTAGTGGACCTTTACCAAGTTTGTTCAAATTATGGTCCCGGGGTCAAAATTAGCCCTGCCCTGGGGTTTATTCTATTTTATATAGGAAAATTTAAAAAATCTTCCCCGAAACCACAAGGCCTAGAGCTAAGATATTTGGTATCTAGCTTTGTCTAATAGACATCTTTTAAAAACGGCCCAGATGGGTCACTTGATCTTACTTGAACTCGTATAGAAAACTTCAACAATGTTAATCTCCAAATGACCTTTTCTCCTGGTGAGCATTTATAGGGCCATCATGGCCCTCTTGTTTAAATTTTCCTATATAAAATAGAATAAACCCCATGGCAGGACCAATTTTGACCCTAGGGCAATAATTTGAACAAACTTGGTAGAGGTCCACTAGATAATGCTACATACCAAATATCTTAGCTTTAGGCCTTGTGGTTTCGGAGAAGATTTTTTAAGTTTTCCTAAATAAAATAGAATAAACCCCAGGGCAGGCCCAATTTTGACCCTAGGGCAATAATTTGAACAAACTTGGTAGAGGTCCACTAGACAATGCTACATACCAAATATCTTAGCTCTAGGCCATGCGGTTTCGGAGAAGATTTTTTAAATTTTCCTATATCAAATAGAATAAACCCCAGGGCAGGCCCAATTTTGACCCTAGGGTAATAATTTGAACAAACTTGGTAGAAGTCCACTGGACAATGCTATATGCCAAATATTTTAGCTCTAGGCCGTGTGGTTTCGGACAAGAAGATTTTTTAAGTTTTTCTATTTGTTGCCATAGCAACCAGAGTTTTTTAATGAAATTTAATTTTTTGAACAACTTTGAAAGGGGACCACCCAAGGATCATTCCAGCAACGTTTGGTTGCAATGGGCATAGCGGTGTAGGAGGAGATGTTGTTTTAAGTAAACATGGACGCCACGTAACGACGCACGATGGACGCAGGGCGATCACAAAAGCTGACCCTGAGCACATTCGTGCTCTGATGAGCTAAAAATGTCAAAACAACCATATCGGTTGTATGTTATAACAAAATGTGTTTAGTTACGTAAAATGAATACGTCATACCAGTTCTATTCTTGTGCTTTTGTCAATAACATTAATTATTCAACGAAACGCAATGTTGGATTACGTACCATACGGTGACGTCACGCTATGTTATTGTTTATAACTTCCATTTTGTAAGTAGTTCTTGCAAATACCCATAATGCCCCGAGCAGAAGAACACAGGTCAGTGCATAGCGCTACCGTAGTGTACACATTGCCTGCAGAATGATAATCTTCACGCATGCGCAATATGTTATTTACTCGTATCTTCTCGCGGCGAGTATACAGATAGGTAATACATCATGTTGTAAATGTTTGATTTTGTATTTTCTGTATCGTACAAAACACTTAAGACATTGTATTTAATGAAAATCGGGGAGGCTGATATTGCTACCAAATATTGTTTGTATAATGACCCTGCTCTTGTTAAATATTTCCCATGTTTAAGCCAAAAAAACAAGAGGGCCATGATGGCCCTGTAAATGCTCACCAGGAAAAAAGGTCATTAGGAGACGAACATTGTTAAAATATTTCTACACGAGTCCAAGTAAAATCAAGTGACCCTAAGGTCAGGGCTAATTTTTACCCCAGGGTCATAATATGAACAAATTTGGAAGAGGTCTGCTAGACAATACTACATTCAAAATATCTTAACTCTTGGCCTTGTGGTTTCGGAGAAGAAACTTGGTAGAGGTCCACTAGACAATACTACATACCAAATATCTTAGCTCTAGGCCTTATGGTTTAGGAGAATAAGATTTTTCAAATTTTCCTATATAAAATAGAATAAACCTCAGGGCAGGGTCAATTTTGACCCCGGTGCCATAATTTGAACCAACTTGGTAGAGGTCCACTAGACAATGCCACATACAAAATATCTAAGCTCTAAGCCTTGCGGTTTCGGAGAAGATTTTTAAAATTTTCCTATATAAAATAGAATAAACCTCAGGGCAGGGCCAATTTTGACCCCGGTGCCATAATTTGAACCAACTTGGTAGAGGTCCACTAGACAATGCCACATACAAAATATCTAAGCTCTAGGCCTTGCTGTTTCGGAGAAAAAGATTTTAAATTTTTCCAATACAAGTCTATATAAATCAAGTGACCCACGGGGCGGGGCCAATTTTGACCCTAGGGCAATAATTTGAACAAACTTGGTAGAGGTCCACTAGATAATGCTATGTACCAATTATCTCAGCTCTAGGCCTTGTGGTTTCGGAGAAGATTTTTTAGCTCACCAGAGCACGAATGTGCTCAAGGTGAGCTTTTGTGATCGCCCTGCGTTCATCGTGCGTCGTTACGTGGCGTCCATGTTTACTTAAAACAACATCTCCTCCTACACCGCTATGCCGATTGCAACCAAACTTTGCTGGGATGATCCTTGGGTGGTCCCCTTTCAAAGTTGTTCAAAAAATTAAATTTCATTAAAAAACTCTGGTTGCTATGGCAACAAATAGAAAAAACTTTAAAAATCTTCTTGTCCGAAACCACAGGGCCTAGAGCTGAGATATTTGGTATGTAGCATTGTCTAATGGAACTCTACAAAGTTTGTTCAAATTATTCCCCTAGGGTCAAAATTGGCTCCGCCCCGGGGGTAACTTGATTTTACATAGACTTATATAGGAAATTAAAAAAAAACCTAGGGTCAAAATTGGCTCCGCCGCGGGGGTAACTTGATTGTACATAGACTTATATAGGAAATTAAAAAAACCTTCTTGTCAAAAATTACAATGCCTAGAGCTTTGATATTTGGTGTGTAGCATAGTCTAGTAGACCTCTACCAAGTTTATTCAAATTATTGCCCTAGGGTTAAAATTGGCCCCGTCCCGGGGGTCACTTGATTTATATATACTTATAAAGGACAATTTTAAAAATCTTCTTCTCCGAAACCACAAGGCATAGAGCTAAGATATTTGGTATGTAGCATTATCTAGTGGACCTCTACCAAGTTTGTTCAAATTATTTCCCTAGGGTCAAAATTAGCCTTGCCCTGGGGTTTATTCTATTTTATATAGGAAAATTTAAAAAAAATTCCTTCTCCGAAACCACAAGGCCTAGAGCTAAGATATTTGGTATGTAGCATTGTCAAGTGGACCTCTACCAAGTTTGTTCAAATTATTGCCCTAGGGTCAAAATTGGCCCCGTCCCGGGGGTCACTTGATTTATATAGACTTATATAGGAAAATTTAAAAAATCTCCGAAACTGCAAGGCATAGAGCTTAGATATTTTGTATGTAGCATTGTCTAGTGGACCTTTACCAAGTTTGTTCAAATTATGGTCCCGGGGTCAAAATTAGCCCTGCCCTGGGGTTTATTCTATTTTATATAGGAAAATTTAAAAAATCTTCCCCGAAACCACAAGGCCTAGAGCTAAGATATTTGGTATCTAGCTTTGTCTAATAGACCTCTTTTAAAAACGGCCCAGATGGGTCACTTGATCTTACTTGAACTCGTATAGAAAACTTCAACAATGTTAATCTCCAAATGACCTTTTCTCCTGGTGAGCATTTATAGGGCCATCATGGCCCTCTTGTTTAAATTTTCCTATATAAAATAGAATAAACCCCATGGCAGGACCAATTTTGACCCTAGGGCAATAATTTGAACAAACTTGGTAGAGGTCCACTAGATAATGCTACATACCAAATATCTTAGCTTTAGGCCTTGTGGTTTCGGAGAAGATTTTTTAAGTTTTCCTAAATAAAATAGAATAAACCCCAGGGCAGGCCCAATTTTGACCCTAGGGCAATAATTTGAACAAACTTGGTAGAGGTCCACTAGACAATGCTACATACCAAATATCTTAGCTCTAGGCCATGCGGTTTCGGAGAAGATTTTTTAAATTTTCCTATATCAAATAGAATAAACCCCAGGGCAGGCCCAATTTTGACCCTAGGGTAATAATTTGAACAAACTTGGTAGAAGTCCACTGGACAATGCTATATGCCAAATATTTTAGCTCTAGGCCGTGTGGTTTCGGACAAGAAGATTTTTTAAGTTTTTCTATTTGTTGCCATAGCAACCAGAGTTTTTTAATGAAATTTAATTTTTTGAACAACTTTGAAAGGGGACCACCCAAGGATCATTCCAGCAACGTTTGGTTGCAATGGGCATAGCGGTGTAGGAGGAGATGTTGTTTTAAGTAAACATGGACGCCACGTAACGACGCACGATGGACGCAGGGCGATCACAAAAGCTGACCCTGAGCACATTCGTGCTCTGATGAGCTAAAAATGTCAAAACAACCATATCGGTTGTATGTTATAACAAAATGTGTTTAGTTACGTAAAATGAATACGTCATACCAGTTCTATTCTTGTGCTTTTGTCAATAACATTAATTATTCAACGAAACGCAATGTTGGATTACGTACCATACGGTGACGTCACGCTATGTTATTGTTTATAACTTCCATTTTGTAAGTAGTTCTTGCAAATACCCATAATGCCCCGAGCAGAAGAACACAGGTCAGTGCATAGCGCTACCGTAGTGTACACATTGCCTGCAGAATGAAAATCTTCACGCATGCGCAATATGTTATTTACTCGTATCTTCTCGCGGCGAGTATACAGATAGGTAATACATCATGTTGTAAATGTTTGATTTTGTATTTTCTGTATCGTACAAAACACTTAAGACATTGTATTTAATGAAAATCGGGGAGGCTGATATTGCTACCAAATATTGTTTATATAATGACCCTGCTCTTGTTAAATATTTCCCATGTTTAAGCCAAAAAAACAAGAGGGCCATGATGGCCCTGTAAATGCTCATCAGGAAAAAAGGTCATTAGGAGACGAACATTGTTAAAATATTTCTACACGAGTCCAAGTAAAATCAAGTGACCCTAAGGTCAGGGCTAATTTTTACCCCAGGGTCATAATATGAACAAATTTGGAAGAGGTCTGCTAGACAATACTACATTCAAAATATCTTAACTCTTGGCCTTGTGGTTTCGGAGAAGAAACTTGGTAGAGGTCCACTAGACAATACTACATACCAAATATCTTAGCTCTAGGCCTTATGGTTTAGGAGAATAAGATTTTTCAAATTTTCCTATATAAAATAGAATAAACCTCAGGGCAGGGTCAATTTTGACCCCGGTGCCATAATTTGAACCAACTTGGTAGAGGTCCACTAGACAATGCCACATACAAAATATCTAAGCTCTAAGCCTTGCGGTTTCGGAGAAGATTTTTAAAATTTTCCTATATAAAATAGAATAAACCTCAGGGCAGGGCCAATTTTGACCCCGGTGCCATAATTTGAACCAACTTGGTAGAGGTCCACTAGACAATGCCACATACAAAATATCTAAGCTCTAGGCCTTGCTGTTTCGGAGAAAAAGATTTTAAATTTTTCCAATACAAGTCTATATAAATCAAGTGACCCACGGGGCGGGGCCAATTTTGACCCTAGGGCAATAATTTGAACAAACTTGGTAGAGGTCCACTAGATAATGCTATGTACCAATTATCTCAGCTCTAGGCCTTGTGGTTTCGGAGAAGATTTTTAGCTCACCAGAGCACGAATGTGCTCAAGGTGAGCTTTTGTGATCGCCCTGCGTTCATCGTGCGTCGTTACGTGGCGTCCATGTTTACTTAAAACAACATCTCCTCCTACACCGCTATGCCGATTGCAACCAAACTTTGCTGGGATGATCCTTGGGTGGTCCCCTTTCAAAGTTGTTCAAAAAATTAAATTTCATTAAAAAACTCTGGTTGCTATGGCAACAAATAGAAAAAACTTTAAAAATCTTCTTGTCCGAAACCACAGGGCCTAGAGCTGAGATATTTGGTATGTAGCATTGTCTAATGGAACTCTACAAAGTTTGTTCAAATTATTCCCCTAGGGTCAAAATTGGCTCCGCCCCGGGGGTAACTTGATTTTACATAGACTTATATAGGAAATTAAAAAAAAACCTAGGGTCAAAATTGGCTCCGCCGCGGGGGTAACTTGATTGTACATAGACTTATATAGGAAATTAAAAAAACCTTCTTGTCAAAAATTACAATGCCTAGAGCTTTGATATTTGGTGTGTAGCATAGTCTAGTAGACCTCTACCAAGTTTATTCAAATTATTGCCCTAGGGTTAAAATTGGCCCCGTCCCGGGGGTCACTTGATTTATATATACTTATAAAGGACAATTTTAAAAATCTTCTTCTCCGAAACCACAAGGCATAGAGCTAAGATATTTGGTATGTAGCATTATCTAGTGGACCTCTACCAAGTTTGTTCAAATTATTTCCCTAGGGTCAAAATTAGCCTTGCCCTGGGGTTTATTCTATTTTATATAGGAAAATTTAAAAAAAATTCCTTCTCCGAAACCACAAGGCCTAGAGCTAAGATATTTGGTATGTAGCATTGTCTAGTGGACCTCTACCAAGTTTGTTCAAATTATTGCCCTAGGGTCAAAATTGGCCCCGTCCCGGGGGTCACTTGATTTATATAGACTTATATAGGAAAATTTAAAAAATCTCCGAAACTGCAAGGCCTAGAGCTTAGATATTTTGTATGTAGCATTGTCTAGTGGACCTTTACCAAGTTTGTTCAAATTATGGTCCCGGGGTCAAAATTAGCCCTGCCCTGGGGTTTATTCTATTTTATATAGGAAAATTTAAAAAATCTTCCCCGAAACCACAAGGCCTAGAGCTAAGATATTTGGTATCTAGCTTTGTCTAATAGACCTCTTTTAAAAACGGCCCAGATGGGTCACTTGATCTTACTTGAACTCGTATAGAAAACTTCAACAATGTTAATCTCCAAATGACCTTTTCTCCTGGTGAGCATTTATAGGGCCATCATGGCCCTCTTGTTTAAATTTTCCTATATAAAATAGAATAAACCCCATGGCAGGACCAATTTTGACCCTAGGGCAATAATTTGAACAAACTTGGTAGAGGTCCACTAGATAATGCTACATACCAAATATCTTAGCTTTAGGCCTTGTGGTTTCGGAGAAGATTTTTTAAGTTTTCCTAAATAAAATAGAATAAACCCCAGGGCAGGCCCAATTTTGACCCTAGGGCAATAATTTGAACAAACTTGGTAGAGGTCCACTAGACAATGCTACATACCAAATATCTTAGCTCTAGGCCATGCGGTTTCGGAGAAGATTTTTTAAATTTTCCTATATCAAATAGAATAAACCCCAGGGCAGGCCCAATTTTGACCCTAGGGTAATAATTTGAACAAACTTGGTAGAAGTCCACTGGACAATGCTATATGCCAAATATTTTAGCTCTAGGCCGTGTGGTTTCGGACAAGAAGATTTTTTAAGTTTTTCTATTTGTTGCCATAGCAACCAGAGTTTTTTAATGAAATTTAATTTTTTGAACAACTTTGAAAGGGGACCACCCAAGGATCATTCCAGCAACGTTTGGTTGCAATGGGCATAGCGGTGTAGGAGGAGATGTTGTTTTAAGTAAACATGGACGCCACGTAACGACGCACGATGGACGCAGGGCGATCACAAAAGCTGACCCTGAGCACATTCGTGCTCTGATGAGCTAAAAATGTCAAAACAACCATATCGGTTGTATGTTATAACAAAATGTGTTTAGTTACGTAAAATGAATACGTCATACCAGTTCTATTCTTGTGCTTTTGTCAATAACATTAATTATTCAACGAAACGCAATGTTGGATTACGTACCATACGGTGACGTCACGCTATGTTATTGTTTATAACTTCCATTTTGTAAGTAGTTCTTGCAAATACCCATAATGCCCCGAGCAGAAGAACACAGGTCAGTGCATAGCGCTACCGTAGTGTACACATTGCCTGCAGAATGATAATCTTCACGCATGCGCAATATGTTATTTACTCGTATCTTCTCGCGGCGAGTATACAGATAGGTAATACATCATGTTGTAAATGTTTGATTTTGTATTTTCTGTATCGTACAAAACACTTAAGACATTGTATTTAATGAAAATCGGGGAGGCTGATATTGCTACCAAATATTGTTTGTATAATGACCCTGCTCTTGTTAAATATTTCCCATGTTTAAGCCAAAAAAACAAGAGGGCCATGATGGCCCTGTAAATGCTCACCAGGAAAAAAGGTCATTAGGAGACGAACATTGTTAAAATATTTCTACACGAGTCCAAGTAAAATCAAGTGACCCTAAGGTCAGGGCTAATTTTTACCCCAGGGTCATAATATGAACAAATTTGGAAGAGGTCTGCTAGACAATACTACATTCAAAATATCTTAACTCTTGGCCTTGTGGTTTCGGAGAAGAAACTTGGTAGAGGTCCACTAGACAATACTACATACCAAATATCTTAGCTCTAGGCCTTATGGTTTAGGAGAATAAGATTTTTCAAATTTTCCTATATAAAATAGAATAAACCTCAGGGCAGGGTCAATTTTGACCCCGGTGCCATAATTTGAACCAACTTGGTAGAGGTCCACTAGACAATGCCACATACAAAATATCTAAGCTCTAAGCCTTGCGGTTTCGGAGAAGATTTTTAAAATTTTCCTATATAAAATAGAATAAACCTCAGGGCAGGGCCAATTTTGACCCCGGTGCCATAATTTGAACCAACTTGGTAGAGGTCCACTAGACAATGCCACATACAAAATATCTAAGCTCTAGGCCTTGCTGTTTCGGAGAAAAAGATTTTAAATTTTTCCAATACAAGTCTATATAAATCAAGTGACCCACGGGGCGGGGCCAATTTTGACCCTAGGGCAATAATTTGAACAAACTTGGTAGAGGTCCACTAGATAATGCTATGTACCAATTATCTCAGCTCTAGGCCTTGTGGTTTCGGAGAAGATTTTTTAGCTCACCAGAGCACGAATGTGCTCAAGGTGAGCTTTTGTGATCGCCCTGCGTTCATCGTGCGTCGTTACGTGGCGTCCATGTTTACTTAAAACAACATCTCCTCCTACACCGCTATGCCGATTGCAACCAAACTTTGCTGGGATGATCCTTGGGTGGTCCCCTTTCAAAGTTGTTCAAAAAATTAAATTTCATTAAAAAACTCTGGTTGCTATGGCAACAAATAGAAAAAACTTTAAAAATCTTCTTGTCCGAAACCACAGGGCCTAGAGCTGAGATATTTGGTATGTAGCATTGTCTAATGGAACTCTACAAAGTTTGTTCAAATTATTCCCCTAGGGTCAAAATTGGCTCCGCCCCGGGGGTAACTTGATTTTACATAGACTTATATAGGAAATTAAAAAAAAACCTAGGGTCAAAATTGGCTCCGCCGCGGGGGTAACTTGATTGTACATAGACTTATATAGGAAATTAAAAAAACCTTCTTGTCAAAAATTACAATGCCTAGAGCTTTGATATTTGGTGTGTAGCATAGTCTAGTAGACCTCTACCAAGTTTATTCAAATTATTGCCCTAGGGTTAAAATTGGCCCCGTCCCGGGGGTCACTTGATTTATATATACTTATAAAGGACAATTTTAAAAATCTTCTTCTCCGAAACCACAAGGCATAGAGCTAAGATATTTGGTATGTAGCATTATCTAGTGGACCTCTACCAAGTTTGTTCAAATTATTTCCCTAGGGTCAAAATTAGCCTTGCCCTGGGGTTTATTCTATTTTATATAGGAAAATTTAAAAAAAATTCCTTCTCCGAAACCACAAGGCCTAGAGCTAAGATATTTGGTATGTAGCATTGTCAAGTGGACCTCTACCAAGTTTGTTCAAATTATTGCCCTAGGGTCAAAATTGGCCCCGTCCCGGGGGTCACTTGATTTATATAGACTTATATAGGAAAATTTAAAAAATCTCCGAAACTGCAAGGCATAGAGCTTAGATATTTTGTATGTAGCATTGTCTAGTGGACCTTTACCAAGTTTGTTCAAATTATGGTCCCGGGGTCAAAATTAGCCCTGCCCTGGGGTTTATTCTATTTTATATAGGAAAATTTAAAAAATCTTCCCCGAAACCACAAGGCCTAGAGCTAAGATATTTGGTATCTAGCTTTGTCTAATAGACCTCTTTTAAAAACGGCCCAGATGGGTCACTTGATCTTACTTGAACTCGTATAGAAAACTTCAACAATGTTAATCTCCAAATGACCTTTTCTCCTGGTGAGCATTTATAGGGCCATCATGGCCCTCTTGTTTAAATTTTCCTATATAAAATAGAATAAACCCCATGGCAGGACCAATTTTGACCCTAGGGCAATAATTTGAACAAACTTGGTAGAGGTCCACTAGATAATGCTACATACCAAATATCTTAGCTTTAGGCCTTGTGGTTTCGGAGAAGATTTTTTAAGTTTTCCTAAATAAAATAGAATAAACCCCAGGGCAGGCCCAATTTTGACCCTAGGGCAATAATTTGAACAAACTTGGTAGAGGTCCACTAGACAATGCTACATACCAAATATCTTAGCTCTAGGCCATGCGGTTTCGGAGAAGATTTTTTAAATTTTCCTATATCAAATAGAATAAACCCCAGGGCAGGCCCAATTTTGACCCTAGGGTAATAATTTGAACAAACTTGGTAGAAGTCCACTGGACAATGCTATATGCCAAATATTTTAGCTCTAGGCCGTGTGGTTTCGGACAAGAAGATTTTTTAAGTTTTTCTATTTGTTGCCATAGCAACCAGAGTTTTTTAATGAAATTTAATTTTTTGAACAACTTTGAAAGGGGACCACCCAAGGATCATTCCAGCAACGTTTGGTTGCAATGGGCATAGCGGTGTAGGAGGAGATGTTGTTTTAAGTAAACATGGACGCCACGTAACGACGCACGATGGACGCAGGGCGATCACAAAAGCTGACCCTGAGCACATTCGTGCTCTGATGAGCTAAAAATGTCAAAACAACCATATCGGTTGTATGTTATAACAAAATGTGTTTAGTTACGTAAAATGAATACGTCATACCAGTTCTATTCTTGTGCTTTTGTCAATAACATTAATTATTCAACGAAACGCAATGTTGGATTACGTACCATACGGTGACGTCACGCTATGTTATTGTTTATAACTTCCATTTTGTAAGTAGTTCTTGCAAATACCCATAATGCCCCGAGCAGAAGAACACAGGTCAGTGCATAGCGCTACCGTAGTGTACACATTGCCTGCAGAATGAAAATCTTCACGCATGCGCAATATGTTATTTACTCGTATCTTCTCGCGGCGAGTATACAGATAGGTAATACATCATGTTGTAAATGTTTGATTTTGTATTTTCTGTATCGTACAAAACACTTAAGACATTGTATTTAATGAAAATCGGGGAGGCTGATATTGCTACCAAATATTGTTTGTATAATGACCCTGCTCTTGTTAAATATTTCCCATGTTTAAGCCAAAAAAACAAGAGGGCCATGATGGCCCTGTAAATGCTCACCAGGAAAAAAGGTCATTAGGAGACGAACATTGTTAAAATATTTCTACACGAGTCCAAGTAAAATCAAGTGACCCTAAGGTCAGGGCTAATTTTTACCCCAGGGTCATAATATGAACAAATTTGGAAGAGGTCTGCTAGACAATACTACATTCAAAATATCTTAACTCTTGGCCTTGTGGTTTCGGAGAAGAAACTTGGTAGAGGTCCACTAGACAATACTACATACCAAATATCTTAGCTCTAGGCCTTATGGTTTAGGAGAATAAGATTTTTCAAATTTTCCTATATAAAATAGAATAAACCTCAGGGCAGGGTCAATTTTGACCCCGGTGCCATAATTTGAACCAACTTGGTAGAGGTCCACTAGACAATGCCACATACAAAATATCTAAGCTCTAAGCCTTGCGGTTTCGGAGAAGATTTTTAAAATTTTCCTATATAAAATAGAATAAACCTCAGGGCAGGGCCAATTTTGACCCCGGTGCCATAATTTGAACCAACTTGGTAGAGGTCCACTAGACAATGCCACATACAAAATATCTAAGCTCTAGGCCTTGCTGTTTCGGAGAAAAAGATTTTAAATTTTTCCAATACAAGTCTATATAAATCAAGTGACCCACGGGGCGGGGCCAATTTTGACCCTAGGGCAATAATTTGAACAAACTTGGTAGAGGTCCACTAGATAATGCTATGTACCAATTATCTCAGCTCTAGGCCTTGTGGTTTCGGAGAAGATTTTTAGCTCACCAGAGCACGAATGTGCTCAAGGTGAGCTTTTGTGATCGCCCTGCGTTCATCGTGCGTCGTTACGTGGCGTCCATGTTTACTTAAAACAACATCTCCTCCTACACCGCTATGCCGATTGCAACCAAACTTTGCTGGGATGATCCTTGGGTGGTCCCCTTTCAAAGTTGTTCAAAAAATTAAATTTCATTAAAAAACTCTGGTTGCTATGGCAACAAATAGAAAAAACTTTAAAAATCTTCTTGTCCGAAACCACAGGGCCTAGAGCTGAGATATTTGGTATGTAGCATTGTCTAATGGAACTCTACAAAGTTTGTTCAAATTATTCCCCTAGGGTCAAAATTGGCTCCGCCCCGGGGGTAACTTGATTTTACATAGACTTATATAGGAAATTAAAAAAAAACCTAGGGTCAAAATTGGCTCCGCCGCGGGGGTAACTTGATTGTACATAGACTTATATAGGAAATTAAAAAAACCTTCTTGTCAAAAATTACAATGCCTAGAGCTTTGATATTTGGTGTGTAGCATAGTCTAGTAGACCTCTACCAAGTTTATTCAAATTATTGCCCTAGGGTTAAAATTGGCCCCGTCCCGGGGGTCACTTGATTTATATATACTTATAAAGGACAATTTTAAAAATCTTCTTCTCCGAAACCACAAGGCATAGAGCTAAGATATTTGGTATGTAGCATTATCTAGTGGACCTCTACCAAGTTTGTTCAAATTATTTCCCTAGGGTCAAAATTAGCCTTGCCCTGGGGTTTATTCTATTTTATATAGGAAAATTTAAAAAAAATTCCTTCTCCGAAACCACAAGGCCTAGAGCTAAGATATTTGGTATGTAGCATTGTCTAGTGGACCTCTACCAAGTTTGTTCAAATTATTGCCCTAGGGTCAAAATTGGCCCCGTCCCGGGGGTCACTTGATTTATATAGACTTATATAGGAAAATTTAAAAAATCTCCGAAACTGCAAGGCCTAGAGCTTAGATATTTTGTATGTAGCATTGTCTAGTGGACCTTTACCAAGTTTGTTCAAATTATGGTCCCGGGGTCAAAATTAGCCCTGCCCTGGGGTTTATTCTATTTTATATAGGAAAATTTAAAAAATCTTCCCCGAAACCACAAGGCCTAGAGCTAAGATATTTGGTATCTAGCTTTGTCTAATAGACCTCTTTTAAAAACGGCCCAGATGGGTCACTTGATCTTACTTGAACTCGTATAGAAAACTTCAACAATGTTAATCTCCAAATGACCTTTTCTCCTGGTGAGCATTTATAGGGCCATCATGGCCCTCTTGTTTAAATTTTCCTATATAAAATAGAATAAACCCCATGGCAGGACCAATTTTGACCCTAGGGCAATAATTTGAACAAACTTGGTAGAGGTCCACTAGATAATGCTACATACCAAATATCTTAGCTTTAGGCCTTGTGGTTTCGGAGAAGATTTTTTAAGTTTTCCTAAATAAAATAGAATAAACCCCAGGGCAGGCCCAATTTTGACCCTAGGGCAATAATTTGAACAAACTTGGTAGAGGTCCACTAGACAATGCTACATACCAAATATCTTAGCTCTAGGCCATGCGGTTTCGGAGAAGATTTTTTAAATTTTCCTATATCAAATAGAATAAACCCCAGGGCAGGCCCAATTTTGACCCTAGGGTAATAATTTGAACAAACTTGGTAGAAGTCCACTGGACAATGCTATATGCCAAATATTTTAGCTCTAGGCCGTGTGGTTTCGGACAAGAAGATTTTTTAAGTTTTTCTATTTGTTGCCATAGCAACCAGAGTTTTTTAATGAAATTTAATTTTTTGAACAACTTTGAAAGGGGACCACCCAAGGATCATTCCAGCAACGTTTGGTTGCAATGGGCATAGCGGTGTAGGAGGAGATGTTGTTTTAAGTAAACATGGACGCCACGTAACGACGCACGATGGACGCAGGGCGATCACAAAAGCTGACCCTGAGCACATTCGTGCTCTGATGAGCTAAAAATGTCAAAACAACCATATCGGTTGTATGTTATAACAAAATGTGTTTAGTTACGTAAAATGAATACGTCATACCAGTTCTATTCTTGTGCTTTTGTCAATAACATTAATTATTCAACGAAACGCAATGTTGGATTACGTACCATACGGTGACGTCACGCTATGTTATTGTTTATAACTTCCATTTTGTAAGTAGTTCTTGCAAATACCCATAATGCCCCGAGCAGAAGAACACAGGTCAGTGCATAGCGCTACCGTAGTGTACACATTGCCTGCAGAATGAAAATCTTCACGCATGCGCAATATGTTATTTACTCGTATCTTCTCGCGGCGAGTATACAGATAGGTAATACATCATGTTGTAAATGTTTGATTTTGTATTTTCTGTATCGTACAAAACACTTAAGACATTGTATTTAATGAAAATCGGGGAGGCTGATATTGCTACCAAATATTGTTTGTATAATGACCCTGCTCTTGTTAAATATTTCCCATGTTTAAGCCAAAAAAACAAGAGGGCCATGATGGCCCTGTAAATGCTCACCAGGAAAAAAGGTCATTAGGAGACGAACATTGTTAAAATATTTCTACACGAGTCCAAGTAAAATCAAGTGACCCTAAGGTCAGGGCTAATTTTTACCCCAGGGTCATAATATGAACAAATTTGGAAGAGGTCTGCTAGACAATACTACATTCAAAATATCTTAACTCTTGGCCTTGTGGTTTCGGAGAAGAAACTTGGTAGAGGTCCACTAGACAATACTACATACCAAATATCTTAGCTCTAGGCCTTATGGTTTAGGAGAATAAGATTTTTCAAATTTTCCTATATAAAATAGAATAAACCTCAGGGCAGGGTCAATTTTGACCCCGGTGCCATAATTTGAACCAACTTGGTAGAGGTCCACTAGACAATGCCACATACAAAATATCTAAGCTCTAAGCCTTGCGGTTTCGGAGAAGATTTTTAAAATTTTCCTATATAAAATAGAATAAACCTCAGGGCAGGGCCAATTTTGACCCCGGTGCCATAATTTGAACCAACTTGGTAGAGGTCCACTAGACAATGCCACATACAAAATATCTAAGCTCTAGGCCTTGCTGTTTCGGAGAAAAAGATTTTAAATTTTTCCAATACAAGTCTATATAAATCAAGTGACCCACGGGGCGGGGCCAATTTTGACCCTAGGGCAATAATTTGAACAAACTTGGTAGAGGTCCACTAGATAATGCTATGTACCAATTATCTCAGCTCTAGGCCTTGTGGTTTCGGAGAAGATTTTTAGCTCACCAGAGCACGAATGTGCTCAAGGTGAGCTTTTGTGATCGCCCTGCGTTCATCGTGCGTCGTTACGTGGCGTCCATGTTTACTTAAAACAACATCTCCTCCTACACCGCTATGCCGATTGCAACCAAACTTTGCTGGGATGATCCTTGGGTGGTCCCCTTTCAAAGTTGTTCAAAAAATTAAATTTCATTAAAAAACTCTGGTTGCTATGGCAACAAATAGAAAAAACTTTAAAAATCTTCTTGTCCGAAACCACAGGGCCTAGAGCTGAGATATTTGGTATGTAGCATTGTCTAATGGAACTCTACAAAGTTTGTTCAAATTATTCCCCTAGGGTCAAAATTGGCTCCGCCCCGGGGGTAACTTGATTTTACATAGACTTATATAGGAAATTAAAAAAAAACCTAGGGTCAAAATTGGCTCCGCCGCGGGGGTAACTTGATTGTACATAGACTTATATAGGAAATTAAAAAAACCTTCTTGTCAAAAATTACAATGCCTAGAGCTTTGATATTTGGTGTGTAGCATAGTCTAGTAGACCTCTACCAAGTTTATTCAAATTATTGCCCTAGGGTTAAAATTGGCCCCGTCCCGGGGGTCACTTGATTTATATATACTTATAAAGGACAATTTTAAAAATCTTCTTCTCCGAAACCACAAGGCATAGAGCTAAGATATTTGGTATGTAGCATTATCTAGTGGACCTCTACCAAGTTTGTTCAAATTATTTCCCTAGGGTCAAAATTAGCCTTGCCCTGGGGTTTATTCTATTTTATATAGGAAAATTTAAAAAAAATTCCTTCTCCGAAACCACAAGGCCTAGAGCTAAGATATTTGGTATGTAGCATTGTCAAGTGGACCTCTACCAAGTTTGTTCAAATTATTGCCCTAGGGTCAAAATTGGCCCCGTCCCGGGGGTCACTTGATTTATATAGACTTATATAGGAAAATTTAAAAAATCTCCGAAACTGCAAGGCATAGAGCTTAGATATTTTGTATGTAGCATTGTCTAGTGGACCTTTACCAAGTTTGTTCAAATTATGGTCCCGGGGTCAAAATTAGCCCTGCCCTGGGGTTTATTCTATTTTATATAGGAAAATTTAAAAAATCTTCCCCGAAACCACAAGGCCTAGAGCTAAGATATTTGGTATCTAGCTTTGTCTAATAGACCTCTTTTAAAAACGGCCCAGATGGGTCACTTGATCTTACTTGAACTCGTATAGAAAACTTCAACAATGTTAATCTCCAAATGACCTTTTCTCCTGGTGAGCATTTATAGGGCCATCATGGCCCTCTTGTTTAAATTTTCCTATATAAAATAGAATAAACCCCATGGCAGGACCAATTTTGACCCTAGGGCAATAATTTGAACAAACTTGGTAGAGGTCCACTAGATAATGCTACATACCAAATATCTTAGCTTTAGGCCTTGTGGTTTCGGAGAAGATTTTTTAAGTTTTCCTAAATAAAATAGAATAAACCCCAGGGCAGGCCCAATTTTGACCCTAGGGCAATAATTTGAACAAACTTGGTAGAGGTCCACTAGACAATGCTACATACCAAATATCTTAGCTCTAGGCCATGCGGTTTCGGAGAAGATTTTTTAAATTTTCCTATATCAAATAGAATAAACCCCAGGGCAGGCCCAATTTTGACCCTAGGGTAATAATTTGAACAAACTTGGTAGAAGTCCACTGGACAATGCTATATGCCAAATATTTTAGCTCTAGGCCGTGTGGTTTCGGACAAGAAGATTTTTTAAGTTTTTCTATTTGTTGCCATAGCAACCAGAGTTTTTTAATGAAATTTAATTTTTTGAACAACTTTGAAAGGGGACCACCCAAGGATCATTCCAGCAACGTTTGGTTGCAATGGGCATAGCGGTGTAGGAGGAGATGTTGTTTTAAGTAAACATGGACGCCACGTAACGACGCACGATGGACGCAGGGCGATCACAAAAGCTGACCCTGAGCACATTCGTGCTCTGATGAGCTAAAAATGTCAAAACAACCATATCGGTTGTATGTTATAACAAAATGTGTTTAGTTACGTAAAATGAATACGTCATACCAGTTCTATTCTTGTGCTTTTGTCAATAACATTAATTATTCAACGAAACGCAATGTTGGATTACGTACCATACGGTGACGTCACGCTATGTTATTGTTTATAACTTCCATTTTGTAAGTAGTTCTTGCAAATACCCATAATGCCCCGAGCAGAAGAACACAGGTCAGTGCATAGCGCTACCGTAGTGTACACATTGCCTGCAGAATGAAAATCTTCACGCATGCGCAATATGTTATTTACTCGTATCTTCTCGCGGCGAGTATACAGATAGGTAATACATCATGTTGTAAATGTTTGATTTTGTATTTTCTGTATCGTACAAAACACTTAAGACATTGTATTTAATGAAAATCGGGGAGGCTGATATTGCTACCAAATATTGTTTGTATAATGACCCTGCTCTTGTTAAATATTTCCCATGTTTAAGCCAAAAAAACAAGAGGGCCATGATGGCCCTGTAAATGCTCACCAGGAAAAAAGGTCATTAGGAGACGAACATTGTTAAAATATTTCTACACGAGTCCAAGTAAAATCAAGTGACCCTAAGGTCAGGGCTAATTTTTACCCCAGGGTCATAATATGAACAAATTTGGAAGAGGTCTGCTAGACAATACTACATTCAAAATATCTTAACTCTTGGCCTTGTGGTTTCGGAGAAGAAACTTGGTAGAGGTCCACTAGACAATACTACATACCAAATATCTTAGCTCTAGGCCTTATGGTTTAGGAGAATAAGATTTTTCAAATTTTCCTATATAAAATAGAATAAACCTCAGGGCAGGGTCAATTTTGACCCCGGTGCCATAATTTGAACCAACTTGGTAGAGGTCCACTAGACAATGCCACATACAAAATATCTAAGCTCTAAGCCTTGCGGTTTCGGAGAAGATTTTTAAAATTTTCCTATATAAAATAGAATAAACCTCAGGGCAGGGCCAATTTTGACCCCGGTGCCATAATTTGAACCAACTTGGTAGAGGTCCACTAGACAATGCCACATACAAAATATCTAAGCTCTAGGCCTTGCTGTTTCGGAGAAAAAGATTTTAAATTTTTCCAATACAAGTCTATATAAATCAAGTGACCCACGGGGCGGGGCCAATTTTGACCCTAGGGCAATAATTTGAACAAACTTGGTAGAGGTCCACTAGATAATGCTATGTACCAATTATCTCAGCTCTAGGCCTTGTGGTTTCGGAGAAGATTTTTAGCTCACCAGAGCACGAATGTGCTCAAGGTGAGCTTTTGTGATCGCCCTGCGTTCATCGTGCGTCGTTACGTGGCGTCCATGTTTACTTAAAACAACATCTCCTCCTACACCGCTATGCCGATTGCAACCAAACTTTGCTGGGATGATCCTTGGGTGGTCCCCTTTCAAAGTTGTTCAAAAAATTAAATTTCATTAAAAAACTCTGGTTGCTATGGCAACAAATAGAAAAAACTTTAAAAATCTTCTTGTCCGAAACCACAGGGCCTAGAGCTGAGATATTTGGTATGTAGCATTGTCTAATGGAACTCTACAAAGTTTGTTCAAATTATTCCCCTAGGGTCAAAATTGGCTCCGCCCCGGGGGTAACTTGATTTTACATAGACTTATATAGGAAATTAAAAAAAAACCTAGGGTCAAAATTGGCTCCGCCGCGGGGGTAACTTGATTGTACATAGACTTATATAGGAAATTAAAAAAACCTTCTTGTCAAAAATTACAATGCCTAGAGCTTTGATATTTGGTGTGTAGCATAGTCTAGTAGACCTCTACCAAGTTTATTCAAATTATTGCCCTAGGGTTAAAATTGGCCCCGTCCCGGGGGTCACTTGATTTATATATACTTATAAAGGACAATTTTAAAAATCTTCTTCTCCGAAACCACAAGGCATAGAGCTAAGATATTTGGTATGTAGCATTATCTAGTGGACCTCTACCAAGTTTGTTCAAATTATTTCCCTAGGGTCAAAATTAGCCTTGCCCTGGGGTTTATTCTATTTTATATAGGAAAATTTAAAAAAAATTCCTTCTCCGAAACCACAAGGCCTAGAGCTAAGATATTTGGTATGTAGCATTGTCTAGTGGACCTCTACCAAGTTTGTTCAAATTATTGCCCTAGGGTCAAAATTGGCCCCGTCCCGGGGGTCACTTGATTTATATAGACTTATATAGGAAAATTTAAAAAATCTCCGAAACTGCAAGGCCTAGAGCTTAGATATTTTGTATGTAGCATTGTCTAGTGGACCTTTACCAAGTTTGTTCAAATTATGGTCCCGGGGTCAAAATTAGCCCTGCCCTGGGGTTTATTCTATTTTATATAGGAAAATTTAAAAAATCTTCCCCGAAACCACAAGGCCTAGAGCTAAGATATTTGGTATCTAGCTTTGTCTAATAGACCTCTTTTAAAAACGGCCCAGATGGGTCACTTGATCTTACTTGAACTCGTATAGAAAACTTCAACAATGTTAATCTCCAAATGACCTTTTCTCCTGGTGAGCATTTATAGGGCCATCATGGCCCTCTTGTTTAAATTTTCCTATATAAAATAGAATAAACCCCATGGCAGGACCAATTTTGACCCTAGGGCAATAATTTGAACAAACTTGGTAGAGGTCCACTAGATAATGCTACATACCAAATATCTTAGCTTTAGGCCTTGTGGTTTCGGAGAAGATTTTTTAAGTTTTCCTAAATAAAATAGAATAAACCCCAGGGCAGGCCCAATTTTGACCCTAGGGCAATAATTTGAACAAACTTGGTAGAGGTCCACTAGACAATGCTACATACCAAATATCTTAGCTCTAGGCCATGCGGTTTCGGAGAAGATTTTTTAAATTTTCCTATATCAAATAGAATAAACCCCAGGGCAGGCCCAATTTTGACCCTAGGGTAATAATTTGAACAAACTTGGTAGAAGTCCACTGGACAATGCTATATGCCAAATATTTTAGCTCTAGGCCGTGTGGTTTCGGACAAGAAGATTTTTTAAGTTTTTCTATTTGTTGCCATAGCAACCAGAGTTTTTTAATGAAATTTAATTTTTTGAACAACTTTGAAAGGGGACCACCCAAGGATCATTCCAGCAACGTTTGGTTGCAATGGGCATAGCGGTGTAGGAGGAGATGTTGTTTTAAGTAAACATGGACGCCACGTAACGACGCACGATGGACGCAGGGCGATCACAAAAGCTGACCCTGAGCACATTCGTGCTCTGATGAGCTAAAAATGTCAAAACAACCATATCGGTTGTATGTTATAACAAAATGTGTTTAGTTACGTAAAATGAATACGTCATACCAGTTCTATTCTTGTGCTTTTGTCAATAACATTAATTATTCAACGAAACGCAATGTTGGATTACGTACCATACGGTGACGTCACGCTATGTTATTGTTTATAACTTCCATTTTGTAAGTAGTTCTTGCAAATACCCATAATGCCCCGAGCAGAAGAACACAGGTCAGTGCATAGCGCTACCGTAGTGTACACATTGCCTGCAGAATGAAAATCTTCACGCATGCGCAATATGTTATTTACTCGTATCTTCTCGCGGCGAGTATACAGATAGGTAATACATCATGTTGTAAATGTTTGATTTTGTATTTTCTGTATCGTACAAAACACTTAAGACATTGTATTTAATGAAAATCGGGGAGGCTGATATTGCTACCAAATATTGTTTGTATAATGACCCTGCTCTTGTTAAATATTTCCCATGTTTAAGCCAAAAAAACAAGAGGGCCATGATGGCCCTGTAAATGCTCACCAGGAAAAAAGGTCATTAGGAGACGAACATTGTTAAAATATTTCTACACGAGTCCAAGTAAAATCAAGTGACCCTAAGGTCAGGGCTAATTTTTACCCCAGGGTCATAATATGAACAAATTTGGAAGAGGTCTGCTAGACAATACTACATTCAAAATATCTTAACTCTTGGCCTTGTGGTTTCGGAGAAGAAACTTGGTAGAGGTCCACTAGACAATACTACATACCAAATATCTTAGCTCTAGGCCTTATGGTTTAGGAGAATAAGATTTTTCAAATTTTCCTATATAAAATAGAATAAACCTCAGGGCAGGGTCAATTTTGACCCCGGTGCCATAATTTGAACCAACTTGGTAGAGGTCCACTAGACAATGCCACATACAAAATATCTAAGCTCTAAGCCTTGCGGTTTCGGAGAAGATTTTTAAAATTTTCCTATATAAAATAGAATAAACCTCAGGGCAGGGCCAATTTTGACCCCGGTGCCATAATTTGAACCAACTTGGTAGAGGTCCACTAGACAATGCCACATACAAAATATCTAAGCTCTAGGCCTTGCTGTTTCGGAGAAAAAGATTTTAAATTTTTCCAATACAAGTCTATATAAATCAAGTGACCCACGGGGCGGGGCCAATTTTGACCCTAGGGCAATAATTTGAACAAACTTGGTAGAGGTCCACTAGATAATGCTATGTACCAATTATCTCAGCTCTAGGCCTTGTGGTTTCGGAGAAGATTTTTAGCTCACCAGAGCACGAATGTGCTCAAGGTGAGCTTTTGTGATCGCCCTGCGTTCATCGTGCGTCGTTACGTGGCGTCCATGTTTACTTAAAACAACATCTCCTCCTACACCGCTATGCCGATTGCAACCAAACTTTGCTGGGATGATCCTTGGGTGGTCCCCTTTCAAAGTTGTTCAAAAAATTAAATTTCATTAAAAAACTCTGGTTGCTATGGCAACAAATAGAAAAAACTTTAAAAATCTTCTTGTCCGAAACCACAGGGCCTAGAGCTGAGATATTTGGTATGTAGCATTGTCTAATGGAACTCTACAAAGTTTGTTCAAATTATTCCCCTAGGGTCAAAATTGGCTCCGCCCCGGGGGTAACTTGATTTTACATAGACTTATATAGGAAATTAAAAAAAAACCTAGGGTCAAAATTGGCTCCGCCGCGGGGGTAACTTGATTGTACATAGACTTATATAGGAAATTAAAAAAACCTTCTTGTCAAAAATTACAATGCCTAGAGCTTTGATATTTGGTGTGTAGCATAGTCTAGTAGACCTCTACCAAGTTTATTCAAATTATTGCCCTAGGGTTAAAATTGGCCCCGTCCCGGGGGTCACTTGATTTATATATACTTATAAAGGACAATTTTAAAAATCTTCTTCTCCGAAACCACAAGGCATAGAGCTAAGATATTTGGTATGTAGCATTATCTAGTGGACCTCTACCAAGTTTGTTCAAATTATTTCCCTAGGGTCAAAATTAGCCTTGCCCTGGGGTTTATTCTATTTTATATAGGAAAATTTAAAAAAAATTCCTTCTCCGAAACCACAAGGCCTAGAGCTAAGATATTTGGTATGTAGCATTGTCTAGTGGACCTCTACCAAGTTTGTTCAAATTATTGCCCTAGGGTCAAAATTGGCCCCGTCCCGGGGGTCACTTGATTTATATAGACTTATATAGGAAAATTTAAAAAATCTCCGAAACTGCAAGGCCTAGAGCTTAGATATTTTGTATGTAGCATTGTCTAGTGGACCTTTACCAAGTTTGTTCAAATTATGGTCCCGGGGTCAAAATTAGCCCTGCCCTGGGGTTTATTCTATTTTATATAGGAAAATTTAAAAAATCTTCCCCGAAACCACAAGGCCTAGAGCTAAGATATTTGGTATCTAGCTTTGTCTAATAGACCTCTTTTAAAAACGGCCCAGATGGGTCACTTGATCTTACTTGAACTCGTATAGAAAACTTCAACAATGTTAATCTCCAAATGACCTTTTCTCCTGGTGAGCATTTATAGGGCCATCATGGCCCTCTTGTTTAAATTTTCCTATATAAAATAGAATAAACCCCATGGCAGGACCAATTTTGACCCTAGGGCAATAATTTGAACAAACTTGGTAGAGGTCCACTAGATAATGCTACATACCAAATATCTTAGCTTTAGGCCTTGTGGTTTCGGAGAAGATTTTTTAAGTTTTCCTAAATAAAATAGAATAAACCCCAGGGCAGGCCCAATTTTGACCCTAGGGCAATAATTTGAACAAACTTGGTAGAGGTCCACTAGACAATGCTACATACCAAATATCTTAGCTCTAGGCCATGCGGTTTCGGAGAAGATTTTTTAAATTTTCCTATATCAAATAGAATAAACCCCAGGGCAGGCCCAATTTTGACCCTAGGGTAATAATTTGAACAAACTTGGTAGAAGTCCACTGGACAATGCTATATGCCAAATATTTTAGCTCTAGGCCGTGTGGTTTCGGACAAGAAGATTTTTTAAGTTTTTCTATTTGTTGCCATAGCAACCAGAGTTTTTTAATGAAATTTAATTTTTTGAACAACTTTGAAAGGGGACCACCCAAGGATCATTCCAGCAACGTTTGGTTGCAATGGGCATAGCGGTGTAGGAGGAGATGTTGTTTTAAGTAAACATGGACGCCACGTAACGACGCACGATGGACGCAGGGCGATCACAAAAGCTGACCCTGAGCACATTCGTGCTCTGATGAGCTAAAAATGTCAAAACAACCATATCGGTTGTATGTTATAACAAAATGTGTTTAGTTACGTAAAATGAATACGTCATACCAGTTCTATTCTTGTGCTTTTGTCAATAACATTAATTATTCAACGAAACGCAATGTTGGATTACGTACCATACGGTGACGTCACGCTATGTTATTGTTTATAACTTCCATTTTGTAAGTAGTTCTTGCAAATACCCATAATGCCCCGAGCAGAAGAACACAGGTCAGTGCATAGCGCTACCGTAGTGTACACATTGCCTGCAGAATGAAAATCTTCACGCATGCGCAATATGTTATTTACTCGTATCTTCTCGCGGCGAGTATACAGATAGGTAATACATCATGTTGTAAATGTTTGATTTTGTATTTTCTGTATCGTACAAAACACTTAAGACATTGTATTTAATGAAAATCGGGGAGGCTGATATTGCTACCAAATATTGTTTGTATAATGACCCTGCTCTTGTTAAATATTTCCCATGTTTAAGCCAAAAAAACAAGAGGGCCATGATGGCCCTGTAAATGCTCACCAGGAAAAAAGGTCATTAGGAGACGAACATTGTTAAAATATTTCTACACGAGTCCAAGTAAAATCAAGTGACCCTAAGGTCAGGGCTAATTTTTACCCCAGGGTCATAATATGAACAAATTTGGAAGAGGTCTGCTAGACAATACTACATTCAAAATATCTTAACTCTTGGCCTTGTGGTTTCGGAGAAGAAACTTGGTAGAGGTCCACTAGACAATACTACATACCAAATATCTTAGCTCTAGGCCTTATGGTTTAGGAGAATAAGATTTTTCAAATTTTCCTATATAAAATAGAATAAACCTCAGGGCAGGGTCAATTTTGACCCCGGTGCCATAATTTGAACCAACTTGGTAGAGGTCCACTAGACAATGCCACATACAAAATATCTAAGCTCTAAGCCTTGCGGTTTCGGAGAAGATTTTTAAAATTTTCCTATATAAAATAGAATAAACCTCAGGGCAGGGCCAATTTTGACCCCGGTGCCATAATTTGAACCAACTTGGTAGAGGTCCACTAGACAATGCCACATACAAAATATCTAAGCTCTAGGCCTTGCTGTTTCGGAGAAAAAGATTTTAAATTTTTCCAATACAAGTCTATATAAATCAAGTGACCCACGGGGCGGGGCCAATTTTGACCCTAGGGCAATAATTTGAACAAACTTGGTAGAGGTCCACTAGATAATGCTATGTACCAATTATCTCAGCTCTAGGCCTTGTGGTTTCGGAGAAGATTTTTAGCTCACCAGAGCACGAATGTGCTCAAGGTGAGCTTTTGTGATCGCCCTGCGTTCATCGTGCGTCGTTACGTGGCGTCCATGTTTACTTAAAACAACATCTCCTCCTACACCGCTATGCCGATTGCAACCAAACTTTGCTGGGATGATCCTTGGGTGGTCCCCTTTCAAAGTTGTTCAAAAAATTAAATTTCATTAAAAAACTCTGGTTGCTATGGCAACAAATAGAAAAAACTTTAAAAATCTTCTTGTCCGAAACCACAGGGCCTAGAGCTGAGATATTTGGTATGTAGCATTGTCTAATGGAACTCTACAAAGTTTGTTCAAATTATTCCCCTAGGGTCAAAATTGGCTCCGCCCCGGGGGTAACTTGATTTTACATAGACTTATATAGGAAATTAAAAAAAAACCTAGGGTCAAAATTGGCTCCGCCGCGGGGGTAACTTGATTGTACATAGACTTATATAGGAAATTAAAAAAACCTTCTTGTCAAAAATTACAATGCCTAGAGCTTTGATATTTGGTGTGTAGCATAGTCTAGTAGACCTCTACCAAGTTTATTCAAATTATTGCCCTAGGGTTAAAATTGGCCCCGTCCCGGGGGTCACTTGATTTATATATACTTATAAAGGACAATTTTAAAAATCTTCTTCTCCGAAACCACAAGGCATAGAGCTAAGATATTTGGTATGTAGCATTATCTAGTGGACCTCTACCAAGTTTGTTCAAATTATTTCCCTAGGGTCAAAATTAGCCTTGCCCTGGGGTTTATTCTATTTTATATAGGAAAATTTAAAAAAAATTCCTTCTCCGAAACCACAAGGCCTAGAGCTAAGATATTTGGTATGTAGCATTGTCAAGTGGACCTCTACCAAGTTTGTTCAAATTATTGCCCTAGGGTCAAAATTGGCCCCGTCCCGGGGGTCACTTGATTTATATAGACTTATATAGGAAAATTTAAAAAATCTCCGAAACTGCAAGGCATAGAGCTTAGATATTTTGTATGTAGCATTGTCTAGTGGACCTTTACCAAGTTTGTTCAAATTATGGTCCCGGGGTCAAAATTAGCCCTGCCCTGGGGTTTATTCTATTTTATATAGGAAAATTTAAAAAATCTTCCCCGAAACCACAAGGCCTAGAGCTAAGATATTTGGTATCTAGCTTTGTCTAATAGACCTCTTTTAAAAACGGCCCAGATGGGTCACTTGATCTTACTTGAACTCGTATAGAAAACTTCAACAATGTTAATCTCCAAATGACCTTTTCTCCTGGTGAGCATTTATAGGGCCATCATGGCCCTCTTGTTTAAATTTTCCTATATAAAATAGAATAAACCCCATGGCAGGACCAATTTTGACCCTAGGGCAATAATTTGAACAAACTTGGTAGAGGTCCACTAGATAATGCTACATACCAAATATCTTAGCTTTAGGCCTTGTGGTTTCGGAGAAGATTTTTTAAGTTTTCCTAAATAAAATAGAATAAACCCCAGGGCAGGCCCAATTTTGACCCTAGGGCAATAATTTGAACAAACTTGGTAGAGGTCCACTAGACAATGCTACATACCAAATATCTTAGCTCTAGGCCATGCGGTTTCGGAGAAGATTTTTTAAATTTTCCTATATCAAATAGAATAAACCCCAGGGCAGGCCCAATTTTGACCCTAGGGTAATAATTTGAACAAACTTGGTAGAAGTCCACTGGACAATGCTATATGCCAAATATTTTAGCTCTAGGCCGTGTGGTTTCGGACAAGAAGATTTTTTAAGTTTTTCTATTTGTTGCCATAGCAACCAGAGTTTTTTAATGAAATTTAATTTTTTGAACAACTTTGAAAGGGGACCACCCAAGGATCATTCCAGCAACGTTTGGTTGCAATGGGCATAGCGGTGTAGGAGGAGATGTTGTTTTAAGTAAACATGGACGCCACGTAACGACGCACGATGGACGCAGGGCGATCACAAAAGCTGACCCTGAGCACATTCGTGCTCTGATGAGCTAAAAATGTCAAAACAACCATATCGGTTGTATGTTATAACAAAATGTGTTTAGTTACGTAAAATGAATACGTCATACCAGTTCTATTCTTGTGCTTTTGTCAATAACATTAATTATTCAACGAAACGCAATGTTGGATTACGTACCATACGGTGACGTCACGCTATGTTATTGTTTATAACTTCCATTTTGTAAGTAGTTCTTGCAAATACCCATAATGCCCCGAGCAGAAGAACACAGGTCAGTGCATAGCGCTACCGTAGTGTACACATTGCCTGCAGAATGAAAATCTTCACGCATGCGCAATATGTTATTTACTCGTATCTTCTCGCGGCGAGTATACAGATAGGTAATACATCATGTTGTAAATGTTTGATTTTGTATTTTCTGTATCGTACAAAACACTTAAGACATTGTATTTAATGAAAATCGGGGAGGCTGATATTGCTACCAAATATTGTTTGTATAATGACCCTGCTCTTGTTAAATATTTCCCATGTTTAAGCCAAAAAAACAAGAGGGCCATGATGGCCCTGTAAATGCTCACCAGGAAAAAAGGTCATTAGGAGACGAACATTGTTAAAATATTTCTACACGAGTCCAAGTAAAATCAAGTGACCCTAAGGTCAGGGCTAATTTTTACCCCAGGGTCATAATATGAACAAATTTGGAAGAGGTCTGCTAGACAATACTACATTCAAAATATCTTAACTCTTGGCCTTGTGGTTTCGGAGAAGAAACTTGGTAGAGGTCCACTAGACAATACTACATACCAAATATCTTAGCTCTAGGCCTTATGGTTTAGGAGAATAAGATTTTTCAAATTTTCCTATATAAAATAGAATAAACCTCAGGGCAGGGTCAATTTTGACCCCGGTGCCATAATTTGAACCAACTTGGTAGAGGTCCACTAGACAATGCCACATACAAAATATCTAAGCTCTAGGCCTTGCTGTTTCGGAGAAAAAGATTTTAAATTTTTCCAATACAAGTCTATATAAATCAAGTGACCCACGGGGCGGGGCCAATTTTGACCCTAGGGCAATAATTTGAACAAACTTGGTAGAGGTCCACTAGATAATGCTATGTACCAATTATCTCAGCTCTAGGCCTTGTGGTTTCGGAGAAGATTTTTAGCTCACCAGAGCACGAATGTGCTCAAGGTGAGCTTTTGTGATCGCCCTGCGTTCATCGTGCGTCGTTACGTGGCGTCCATGTTTACTTAAAACAACATCTCCTCCTACACCGCTATGCCGATTGCAACCAAACTTTGCTGGGATGATCCTTGGGTGGTCCCCTTTCAAAGTTGTTCAAAAAATTAAATTTCATTAAAAAACTCTGGTTGCTATGGCAACAAATAGAAAAAACTTTAAAAATCTTCTTGTCCGAAACCACAGGGCCTAGAGCTGAGATATTTGGTATGTAGCATTGTCTAATGGAACTCTACAAAGTTTGTTCAAATTATTCCCCTAGGGTCAAAATTGGCTCCGCCCCGGGGGTAACTTGATTTTACATAGACTTATATAGGAAATTAAAAAAAAACCTAGGGTCAAAATTGGCTCCGCCGCGGGGGTAACTTGATTGTACATAGACTTATATAGGAAATTAAAAAAACCTTCTTGTCAAAAATTACAATGCCTAGAGCTTTGATATTTGGTGTGTAGCATAGTCTAGTAGACCTCTACCAAGTTTATTCAAATTATTGCCCTAGGGTTAAAATTGGCCCCGTCCCGGGGGTCACTTGATTTATATATACTTATAAAGGACAATTTTAAAAATCTTCTTCTCCGAAACCACAAGGCATAGAGCTAAGATATTTGGTATGTAGCATTATCTAGTGGACCTCTACCAAGTTTGTTCAAATTATTTCCCTAGGGTCAAAATTAGCCTTGCCCTGGGGTTTATTCTATTTTATATAGGAAAATTTAAAAAAAATTCCTTCTCCGAAACCACAAGGCCTAGAGCTAAGATATTTGGTATGTAGCATTGTCAAGTGGACCTCTACCAAGTTTGTTCAAATTATTGCCCTAGGGTCAAAATTGGCCCCGTCCCGGGGGTCACTTGATTTATATAGACTTATATAGGAAAATTTAAAAAATCTCCGAAACTGCAAGGCATAGAGCTTAGATATTTTGTATGTAGCATTGTCTAGTGGACCTTTACCAAGTTTGTTCAAATTATGGTCCCGGGGTCAAAATTAGCCCTGCCCTGGGGTTTATTCTATTTTATATAGGAAAATTTAAAAAATCTTCCCCGAAACCACAAGGCCTAGAGCTAAGATATTTGGTATCTAGCTTTGTCTAATAGACCTCTTTTAAAAACGGCCCAGATGGGTCACTTGATCTTACTTGAACTCGTATAGAAAACTTCAACAATGTTAATCTCCAAATGACCTTTTCTCCTGGTGAGCATTTATAGGGCCATCATGGCCCTCTTGTTTAAATTTTCCTATATAAAATAGAATAAACCCCATGGCAGGACCAATTTTGACCCTAGGGCAATAATTTGAACAAACTTGGTAGAGGTCCACTAGATAATGCTACATACCAAATATCTTAGCTTTAGGCCTTGTGGTTTCGGAGAAGATTTTTTAAGTTTTCCTAAATAAAATAGAATAAACCCCAGGGCAGGCCCAATTTTGACCCTAGGGCAATAATTTGAACAAACTTGGTAGAGGTCCACTAGACAATGCTACATACCAAATATCTTAGCTCTAGGCCATGCGGTTTCGGAGAAGATTTTTTAAATTTTCCTATATCAAATAGAATAAACCCCAGGGCAGGCCCAATTTTGACCCTAGGGTAATAATTTGAACAAACTTGGTAGAAGTCCACTGGACAATGCTATATGCCAAATATTTTAGCTCTAGGCCGTGTGGTTTCGGACAAGAAGATTTTTTAAGTTTTTCTATTTGTTGCCATAGCAACCAGAGTTTTTTAATGAAATTTAATTTTTTGAACAACTTTGAAAGGGGACCACCCAAGGATCATTCCAGCAACGTTTGGTTGCAATGGGCATAGCGGTGTAGGAGGAGATGTTGTTTTAAGTAAACATGGACGCCACGTAACGACGCACGATGGACGCAGGGCGATCACAAAAGCTGACCCTGAGCACATTCGTGCTCTGATGAGCTAAAAATGTCAAAACAACCATATCGGTTGTATGTTATAACAAAATGTGTTTAGTTACGTAAAATGAATACGTCATACCAGTTCTATTCTTGTGCTTTTGTCAATAACATTAATTATTCAACGAAACGCAATGTTGGATTACGTACCATACGGTGACGTCACGCTATGTTATTGTTTATAACTTCCATTTTGTAAGTAGTTCTTGCAAATACCCATAATGCCCCGAGCAGAAGAACACAGGTCAGTGCATAGCGCTACCGTAGTGTACACATTGCCTGCAGAATGAAAATCTTCACGCATGCGCAATATGTTATTTACTCGTATCTTCTCGCGGCGAGTATACAGATAGGTAATACATCATGTTGTAAATGTTTGATTTTGTATTTTCTGTATCGTACAAAACACTTAAGACATTGTATTTAATGAAAATCGGGGAGGCTGATATTGCTACCAAATATTGTTTGTATAATGACCCTGCTCTTGTTAAATATTTCCCATGTTTAAGCCAAAAAAACAAGAGGGCCATGATGGCCCTGTAAATGCTCACCAGGAAAAAAGGTCATTAGGAGACGAACATTGTTAAAATATTTCTACACGAGTCCAAGTAAAATCAAGTGACCCTAAGGTCAGGGCTAATTTTTACCCCAGGGTCATAATATGAACAAATTTGGAAGAGGTCTGCTAGACAATACTACATTCAAAATATCTTAACTCTTGGCCTTGTGGTTTCGGAGAAGAAACTTGGTAGAGGTCCACTAGACAATACTACATACCAAATATCTTAGCTCTAGGCCTTATGGTTTAGGAGAATAAGATTTTTCAAATTTTCCTATATAAAATAGAATAAACCTCAGGGCAGGGTCAATTTTGACCCCGGTGCCATAATTTGAACCAACTTGGTAGAGGTCCACTAGACAATGCCACATACAAAATATCTAAGCTCTAAGCCTTGCGGTTTCGGAGAAGATTTTTAAAATTTTCCTATATAAAATAGAATAAACCTCAGGGCAGGGCCAATTTTGACCCCGGTGCCATAATTTGAACCAACTTGGTAGAGGTCCACTAGACAATGCCACATACAAAATATCTAAGCTCTAGGCCTTGCTGTTTCGGAGAAAAAGATTTTAAATTTTTCCAATACAAGTCTATATAAATCAAGTGACCCACGGGGCGGGGCCAATTTTGACCCTAGGGCAATAATTTGAACAAACTTGGTAGAGGTCCACTAGATAATGCTATGTACCAATTATCTCAGCTCTAGGCCTTGTGGTTTCGGAGAAGATTTTTAGCTCACCAGAGCACGAATGTGCTCAAGGTGAGCTTTTGTGATCGCCCTGCGTTCATCGTGCGTCGTTACGTGGCGTCCATGTTTACTTAAAACAACATCTCCTCCTACACCGCTATGCCGATTGCAACCAAACTTTGCTGGGATGATCCTTGGGTGGTCCCCTTTCAAAGTTGTTCAAAAAATTAAATTTCATTAAAAAACTCTGGTTGCTATGGCAACAAATAGAAAAAACTTTAAAAATCTTCTTGTCCGAAACCACAGGGCCTAGAGCTGAGATATTTGGTATGTAGCATTGTCTAATGGAACTCTACAAAGTTTGTTCAAATTATTCCCCTAGGGTCAAAATTGGCTCCGCCCCGGGGGTAACTTGATTTTACATAGACTTATATAGGAAATTAAAAAAAAACCTAGGGTCAAAATTGGCTCCGCCGCGGGGGTAACTTGATTGTACATAGACTTATATAGGAAATTAAAAAAACCTTCTTGTCAAAAATTACAATGCCTAGAGCTTTGATATTTGGTGTGTAGCATAGTCTAGTAGACCTCTACCAAGTTTATTCAAATTATTGCCCTAGGGTTAAAATTGGCCCCGTCCCGGGGGTCACTTGATTTATATATACTTATAAAGGACAATTTTAAAAATCTTCTTCTCCGAAACCACAAGGCATAGAGCTAAGATATTTGGTATGTAGCATTATCTAGTGGACCTCTACCAAGTTTGTTCAAATTATTTCCCTAGGGTCAAAATTAGCCTTGCCCTGGGGTTTATTCTATTTTATATAGGAAAATTTAAAAAAAATTCCTTCTCCGAAACCACAAGGCCTAGAGCTAAGATATTTGGTATGTAGCATTGTCAAGTGGACCTCTACCAAGTTTGTTCAAATTATTGCCCTAGGGTCAAAATTGGCCCCGTCCCGGGGGTCACTTGATTTATATAGACTTATATAGGAAAATTTAAAAAATCTCCGAAACTGCAAGGCATAGAGCTTAGATATTTTGTATGTAGCATTGTCTAGTGGACCTTTACCAAGTTTGTTCAAATTATGGTCCCGGGGTCAAAATTAGCCCTGCCCTGGGGTTTATTCTATTTTATATAGGAAAATTTAAAAAATCTTCCCCGAAACCACAAGGCCTAGAGCTAAGATATTTGGTATCTAGCTTTGTCTAATAGACCTCTTTTAAAAACGGCCCAGATGGGTCACTTGATCTTACTTGAACTCGTATAGAAAACTTCAACAATGTTAATCTCCAAATGACCTTTTCTCCTGGTGAGCATTTATAGGGCCATCATGGCCCTCTTGTTTAAATTTTCCTATATAAAATAGAATAAACCCCATGGCAGGACCAATTTTGACCCTAGGGCAATAATTTGAACAAACTTGGTAGAGGTCCACTAGATAATGCTACATACCAAATATCTTAGCTTTAGGCCTTGTGGTTTCGGAGAAGATTTTTTAAGTTTTCCTAAATAAAATAGAATAAACCCCAGGGCAGGCCCAATTTTGACCCTAGGGCAATAATTTGAACAAACTTGGTAGAGGTCCACTAGACAATGCTACATACCAAATATCTTAGCTCTAGGCCATGCGGTTTCGGAGAAGATTTTTTAAATTTTCCTATATCAAATAGAATAAACCCCAGGGCAGGCCCAATTTTGACCCTAGGGTAATAATTTGAACAAACTTGGTAGAAGTCCACTGGACAATGCTATATGCCAAATATTTTAGCTCTAGGCCGTGTGGTTTCGGACAAGAAGATTTTTTAAGTTTTTCTATTTGTTGCCATAGCAACCAGAGTTTTTTAATGAAATTTAATTTTTTGAACAACTTTGAAAGGGGACCACCCAAGGATCATTCCAGCAACGTTTGGTTGCAATGGGCATAGCGGTGTAGGAGGAGATGTTGTTTTAAGTAAACATGGACGCCACGTAACGACGCACGATGGACGCAGGGCGATCACAAAAGCTGACCCTGAGCACATTCGTGCTCTGATGAGCTAAAAATGTCAAAACAACCATATCGGTTGTATGTTATAACAAAATGTGTTTAGTTACGTAAAATGAATACGTCATACCAGTTCTATTCTTGTGCTTTTGTCAATAACATTAATTATTCAACGAAACGCAATGTTGGATTACGTACCATACGGTGACGTCACGCTATGTTATTGTTTATAACTTCCATTTTGTAAGTAGTTCTTGCAAATACCCATAATGCCCCGAGCAGAAGAACACAGGTCAGTGCATAGCGCTACCGTAGTGTACACATTGCCTGCAGAATGAAAATCTTCACGCATGCGCAATATGTTATTTACTCGTATCTTCTCGCGGCGAGTATACAGATAGGTAATACATCATGTTGTAAATGTTTGATTTTGTATTTTCTGTATCGTACAAAACACTTAAGACATTGTATTTAATGAAAATCGGGGAGGCTGATATTGCTACCAAATATTGTTTGTATAATGACCCTGCTCTTGTTAAATATTTCCCATGTTTAAGCCAAAAAAACAAGAGGGCCATGATGGCCCTGTAAATGCTCACCAGGAAAAAAGGTCATTAGGAGACGAACATTGTTAAAATATTTCTACACGAGTCCAAGTAAAATCAAGTGACCCTAAGGTCAGGGCTAATTTTTACCCCAGGGTCATAATATGAACAAATTTGGAAGAGGTCTGCTAGACAATACTACATTCAAAATATCTTAACTCTTGGCCTTGTGGTTTCGGAGAAGAAACTTGGTAGAGGTCCACTAGACAATACTACATACCAAATATCTTAGCTCTAGGCCTTATGGTTTAGGAGAATAAGATTTTTCAAATTTTCCTATATAAAATAGAATAAACCTCAGGGCAGGGTCAATTTTGACCCCGGTGCCATAATTTGAACCAACTTGGTAGAGGTCCACTAGACAATGCCACATACAAAATATCTAAGCTCTAAGCCTTGCGGTTTCGGAGAAGATTTTTAAAATTTTCCTATATAAAATAGAATAAACCTCAGGGCAGGGCCAATTTTGACCCCGGTGCCATAATTTGAACCAACTTGGTAGAGGTCCACTAGACAATGCCACATACAAAATATCTAAGCTCTAGGCCTTGCTGTTTCGGAGAAAAAGATTTTAAATTTTTCCAATACAAGTCTATATAAATCAAGTGACCCACGGGGCGGGGCCAATTTTGACCCTAGGGCAATAATTTGAACAAACTTGGTAGAGGTCCACTAGATAATGCTATGTACCAATTATCTCAGCTCTAGGCCTTGTGGTTTCGGAGAAGATTTTTAGCTCACCAGAGCACGAATGTGCTCAAGGTGAGCTTTTGTGATCGCCCTGCGTTCATCGTGCGTCGTTACGTGGCGTCCATGTTTACTTAAAACAACATCTCCTCCTACACCGCTATGCCGATTGCAACCAAACTTTGCTGGGATGATCCTTGGGTGGTCCCCTTTCAAAGTTGTTCAAAAAATTAAATTTCATTAAAAAACTCTGGTTGCTATGGCAACAAATAGAAAAAACTTTAAAAATCTTCTTGTCCGAAACCACAGGGCCTAGAGCTGAGATATTTGGTATGTAGCATTGTCTAATGGAACTCTACAAAGTTTGTTCAAATTATTCCCCTAGGGTCAAAATTGGCTCCGCCCCGGGGGTAACTTGATTTTACATAGACTTATATAGGAAATTAAAAAAAAACCTAGGGTCAAAATTGGCTCCGCCGCGGGGGTAACTTGATTGTACATAGACTTATATAGGAAATTAAAAAAACCTTCTTGTCAAAAATTACAATGCCTAGAGCTTTGATATTTGGTGTGTAGCATAGTCTAGTAGACCTCTACCAAGTTTATTCAAATTATTGCCCTAGGGTTAAAATTGGCCCCGTCCCGGGGGTCACTTGATTTATATATACTTATAAAGGACAATTTTAAAAATCTTCTTCTCCGAAACCACAAGGCATAGAGCTAAGATATTTGGTATGTAGCATTATCTAGTGGACCTCTACCAAGTTTGTTCAAATTATTTCCCTAGGGTCAAAATTAGCCTTGCCCTGGGGTTTATTCTATTTTATATAGGAAAATTTAAAAAAAAATTCCTTCTCCGAAACCACAAGGCCTAGAGCTAAGATATTTGGTATGTAGCATTGTCAAGTGGACCTCTACCAAGTTTGTTCAAATTATTGCCCTAGGGTCAAAATTGGCCCCGTCCCGGGGGTCACTTGATTTATATAGACTTATATAGGAAAATTTAAAAAATCTCCGAAACTGCAAGGCATAGAGCTTAGATATTTTGTATGTAGCATTGTCTAGTGGACCTTTACCAAGTTTGTTCAAATTATGGTCCCGGGGTCAAAATTAGCCCTGCCCTGGGGTTTATTCTATTTTATATAGGAAAATTTAAAAAATCTTCCCCGAAACCACAAGGCCTAGAGCTAAGATATTTGGTATCTAGCTTTGTCTAATAGACCTCTTTTAAAAACGGCCCAGATGGGTCACTTGATCTTACTTGAACTCGTATAGAAAACTTCAACAATGTTAATCTCCAAATGACCTTTTCTCCTGGTGAGCATTTATAGGGCCATCATGGCCCTCTTGTTTAAATTTTCCTATATAAAATAGAATAAACCCCATGGCAGGACCAATTTTGACCCTAGGGCAATAATTTGAACAAACTTGGTAGAGGTCCACTAGATAATGCTACATACCAAATATCTTAGCTTTAGGCCTTGTGGTTTCGGAGAAGATTTTTTAAGTTTTCCTAAATAAAATAGAATAAACCCCAGGGCAGGCCCAATTTTGACCCTAGGGCAATAATTTGAACAAACTTGGTAGAGGTCCACTAGACAATGCTACATACCAAATATCTTAGCTCTAGGCCATGCGGTTTCGGAGAAGATTTTTTAAATTTTCCTATATCAAATAGAATAAACCCCAGGGCAGGCCCAATTTTGACCCTAGGGTAATAATTTGAACAAACTTGGTAGAAGTCCACTGGACAATGCTATATGCCAAATATTTTAGCTCTAGGCCGTGTGGTTTCGGACAAGAAGATTTTTTAAGTTTTTCTATTTGTTGCCATAGCAACCAGAGTTTTTTAATGAAATTTAATTTTTTGAACAACTTTGAAAGGGGACCACCCAAGGATCATTCCAGCAACGTTTGGTTGCAATGGGCATAGCGGTGTAGGAGGAGATGTTGTTTTAAGTAAACATGGACGCCACGTAACGACGCACGATGGACGCAGGGCGATCACAAAAGCTGACCCTGAGCACATTCGTGCTCTGATGAGCTAAAAATGTCAAAACAACCATATCGGTTGTATGTTATAACAAAATGTGTTTAGTTACGTAAAATGAATACGTCATACCAGTTCTATTCTTGTGCTTTTGTCAATAACATTAATTATTCAACGAAACGCAATGTTGGATTACGTACCATACGGTGACGTCACGCTATGTTATTGTTTATAACTTCCATTTTGTAAGTAGTTCTTGCAAATACCCATAATGCCCCGAGCAGAAGAACACAGGTCAGTGCATAGCGCTACCGTAGTGTACACATTGCCTGCAGAATGAAAATCTTCACGCATGCGCAATATGTTATTTACTCGTATCTTCTCGCGGCGAGTATACAGATAGGTAATACATCATGTTGTAAATGTTTGATTTTGTATTTTCTGTATCGTACAAAACACTTAAGACATTGTATTTAATGAAAATCGGGGAGGCTGATATTGCTACCAAATATTGTTTGTATAATGACCCTGCTCTTGTTAAATATTTCCCATGTTTAAGCCAAAAAAACAAGAGGGCCATGATGGCCCTGTAAATGCTCACCAGGAAAAAAGGTCATTAGGAGACGAACATTGTTAAAATATTTCTACACGAGTCCAAGTAAAATCAAGTGACCCTAAGGTCAGGGCTAATTTTTACCCCAGGGTCATAATATGAACAAATTTGGAAGAGGTCTGCTAGACAATACTACATTCAAAATATCTTAACTCTTGGCCTTGTGGTTTCGGAGAAGAAACTTGGTAGAGGTCCACTAGACAATACTACATACCAAATATCTTAGCTCTAGGCCTTATGGTTTAGGAGAATAAGATTTTTCAAATTTTCCTATATAAAATAGAATAAACCTCAGGGCAGGGTCAATTTTGACCCCGGTGCCATAATTTGAACCAACTTGGTAGAGGTCCACTAGACAATGCCACATACAAAATATCTAAGCTCTAAGCCTTGCGGTTTCGGAGAAGATTTTTAAAATTTTCCTATATAAAATAGAATAAACCTCAGGGCAGGGCCAATTTTGACCCCGGTGCCATAATTTGAACCAACTTGGTAGAGGTCCACTAGACAATGCCACATACAAAATATCTAAGCTCTAGGCCTTGCTGTTTCGGAGAAAAAGATTTTAAATTTTTCCAATACAAGTCTATATAAATCAAGTGACCCACGGGGCGGGGCCAATTTTGACCCTAGGGCAATAATTTGAACAAACTTGGTAGAGGTCCACTAGATAATGCTATGTACCAATTATCTCAGCTCTAGGCCTTGTGGTTTCGGAGAAGATTTTTAGCTCACCAGAGCACGAATGTGCTCAAGGTGAGCTTTTGTGATCGCCCTGCGTTCATCGTGCGTCGTTACGTGGCGTCCATGTTTACTTAAAACAACATCTCCTCCTACACCGCTATGCCGATTGCAACCAAACTTTGCTGGGATGATCCTTGGGTGGTCCCCTTTCAAAGTTGTTCAAAAAATTAAATTTCATTAAAAAACTCTGGTTGCTATGGCAACAAATAGAAAAAACTTTAAAAATCTTCTTGTCCGAAACCACAGGGCCTAGAGCTGAGATATTTGGTATGTAGCATTGTCTAATGGAACTCTACAAAGTTTGTTCAAATTATTCCCCTAGGGTCAAAATTGGCTCCGCCCCGGGGGTAACTTGATTTTACATAGACTTATATAGGAAATTAAAAAAAACTTCTTGTCAAAAATTACAATGCCTAGAGCTTTGATATTTGGTGTGTAGCATAGTCTAGTAGACCTCTACCAAGTTTATTCAAATTATTGCCCTAGGGTTAAAATTGGCCCCGTCCCGGGGGTCACTTGATTTATATATACTTATAAAGGACAATTTTAAAAATCTTCTTCTCCGAAACCACAAGGCATAGAGCTAAGATATTTGGTATGTAGCATTATCTAGTGGACCTCTACCAAGTTTGTTCAAATTATTTCCCTAGGGTCAAAATTAGCCTTGCCCTGGGGTTTATTCTATTTTATATAGGAAAATTTAAAAAAAAATCCTTCTCCGAAACCACAAGGCCTAGAGCTAAGATATTTGGTATGTAGCATTGTCTAGTGGACCTCTACCAAGTTTGTTCAAATTATTGCCCTAGGGTCAAAATTGGCCCCGTCCCGGGGGTCACTTGATTTATATAGACTTATATAGGAAAATTTAAAAAATCTCCGAAACTGCAAGGCCTAGAGCTTAGATATTTTGTATGTAGCATTGTCTAGTGGACCTTTACCAAGTTTGTTCAAATTATGGTCCCGGGGTCAAAATTAGCCCTGCCCTGGGGTTTATTCTATTTTATATAGGAAAATTTAAAAAATCTTCCCCGAAACCACAAGGCCTAGAGCTAAGATATTTGGTATCTAGCTTTGTCTAATAGACCTCTTTTGCCCTCTTGTTTAAATTTTCCTATATAAAATAGAATAAACCCCATGGCAGGACCAATTTTGACCCTAGGGCAATAATTTGAACAAACTTGGTAGAGGTCCACTAGATAATGCTACATACCAAATATCTTAGCTTTAGGCCTTGTGGTTTCGGAGAAGATTTTTTAAGTTTTCCTAAATAAAATAGAATAAACCCCAGGGCAGGCCCAATTTTGACCCTAGGGCAATAATTTGAACAAACTTGGTAGAGGTCCACTAGACAATGCTACATACCAAATATCTTAGCTCTAGGCCATGCGGTTTCGGAGAAGATTTTTTAAATTTTCCTATATCAAATAGAATAAACCCCAGGGCAGGCCCAATTTTGACCCTAGGGTAATAATTTGAACAAACTTGGCAGAAGTCCACTGGACAATGCTATATGCCAAATATCTTAGCTCTAGGCCGTGTGGTTTCGGACAAGAAGATTTTTTAATTTTTTTCTATTTGTTGCCATAGCAACTAGAGATTTTGATGAAATTTAATTTTTTGAACATCGTTGAAAGGGGACCACCCAAGGATCATTCCAGCAACGTTTGGTTGCAATCGGCATAGCGGTGTAGGAGGAGATGTTGTTTTAAGTAAACATGGACGCCACGTAACGACGCACGATGGACGCAGGGCGATCACAAAAGCTGACGCTGAGCACATTCGTGCTCGGATGAGCTAAAAATGTCAAAACAACCATATCGGTTGTATGTTATAACAAAATGTGTTTAGTTATGTAAAATGAATACGTCATACCAGTTCTATTCTTGTGCTGTTGTCAATAACATTAATTCTTCAACGAAACGCAATGTTGGATTACGTACCATACGGTGACGTCACGCTATGTTATTGTTTTGTAAGTAGTTCATGCAAATACCGATAATGCCCCGAGTAGAAGAACACAGGTCAGTGCATAGCGCTACCGTAGTGTACACATTGCCTGCAGAATGATAATCTTCACGCATGCGCAATATGTTATTTACTCGTATCTTCTCGCGGCGAGTATACAGATAGGTAATACATCATGTTGTAAATGTTTGATTTTGTATTTTCTGTATCGTACAAAACACTTAAGACATTGTATTTAATGAAAATCGGGGAGGCTGATATTGCTACCAAATATTGTTTGTATAATGACCCTGCTCTTGTTAAATATTTCCCATGTTTAAGCCAAAAAAACAAGAGGGCCATGATGGCCCTGTAAATGCTCACCAGGAAAAAAGGTCATTAGGAGACGAACATTGTTAAAATATTTCTACACGAGTCCAAGTAAAATCAAGTGACCCTAAGGTCAGGGCTAATTTTTACCCCAGGGTCATAATATGAACAAATTTGGAAGAGGTCTGCTAGACAATACTACATTCAAAATATCTTAACTCTTGGCCTTGTGGTTTCGGAGAAGATATTTTAAATTTTCCTATATAAAATAGAATATACCCCGGGGCAGGCCCAATTTTCACCCTAGGGCAATAATTTGAACAAACTTGGTAGAGGTCCACTAGACAATACTACATACCAAATATCTTAGCTCTAGGCCTTATGGTTTAGGAGAAGAAGATTTTTCAAATTTTCCTATATAAAATAGAATTAACCTCAGGGCAGGGTCAATTTTGACCCCGGTGCCATAATTTGAACCAACTTGGTAGAGGTCCACTAGACAATGCCACATACAAAATATCTAAGCTCTAAGCCTTGCGGTTTCGGAGAAGATTTTTAAAATTTTCCTATATAAAATAGAATAAACCTCAGGGCAGGGCCAATTTTGACCCCGGTGCCATAATTTGACCGAACTTGGTAGAGGTCCTCTAGACTATGGTACACACTAAATATCAAAGCTCTAGGCATTGTAGTTTTTGACAAGAAGATTTTTTTAATTTCCTATATAAATCTATGTAAAATCAAGTTACCCCCGGAGCGGAGCCAATTTTGACCCCAGGGGAATAATTTGAACAAACTTTGTAGAGTTCCATTAGACAATGCTACATACCAAATATCTCAGCTGTAGGCCCTATGGTCTCGGACAAGAAGATTTTTAAAAAAAAATTCTATTTGTTGCCATAGCAACCAGAGTTTTTAATGGAAGTTAATTTTTTGAAAAACTTTGAAAGGGGACCACCCAAGGATCATTTCAGCAAAGTTTGGTTGCAATCGGCACAGCGGTGTAGGAGATGTTGTTTAAAGTAAACATGGACGCCACGTAACGACTCACGATGGACGCAGGGCGATCACAAAAGCTCACCCTGAGCACATTCGTGCTCTGATGAGCTAAAAATATACATATGAAATGAATACATGGGATTCTGTCCGAAGCACCCCACCATACTTTAGTGACCAAAAAAAGGTCTTGGGACTCTCTTTTTTCTTAGTAATTGTTCATTCCATGAAGTAGAGATATTGAACTGAATTGTATGAAAAAATGAGGATGTACTTAATGGTATAATTTTCTTCATATGTTTACCCGCGTCATTGGCACCTCGTTCCAGGCATACGGTTTTCAAATATGTTAGTAGAACATCGACCATCCATAAGCTACAGCTGAACATGTGAATTCTGTCGGGTTCCGGATGGGATCGGTGAAGGGCTACTTGTTTAAAATCATAGGTCATAACGTCTCGACCACAGATTGGGGGTGGGGTGGGAGAGGGATTATTCAATGAGTAACATATAGAACACATGATGATTTTAATATGTACATACCGATATGTGTGTTACAACCTATCCTTACACAAGATAATATTAAATTAACAAAATTCTGTAAATATATAGTATGAAATAATTACTAAGCTACATGTAATATTAATCATAATGCTAATACATTTATCGAATCTGTACAACATACGTAGATAATAACAATAATGATAAGATAAGCTCGTTTAATTAACAAACACTTAACTGTACTCATTATAACACATATCAATTATATCTGTACCAAGTCCCTCATTTTATACCGAGGTCAAATATTTTATCAAAGTCTAAATCCGTCTATGTGTACATTAGCATAAAAAACTGAAAGTTCATAATTTGCGTCCGAATTAATTTATAGCACAACATACAATCACGAACATAATAAAAATAAATTAGTTACGAAACGTTTGAGAACAATAATAAATCAATCGATCGATCGATAAATAAGTTACAAAACGCTTGAGAACAATGATTAATCAATCAATCGATCGATCGATAAATAAGTTACAAAACCTTCGATGACAATAAACAATCAATCGATCGATAAATAAGTTACAAAACGTTTGAGAACAATGATTAATCAACCGATCGATCGATAAATAAGTTACAAAACCTTCGATGACAATAAACAATCGATCGATAAATAAGTTACAAAACGTTTGAGAACAATAATCAATCAATCGATTGATCAATTAACCAGTCGATCAATCGACTGACTCAGTAATATATTAATTTATCAATTAATTGATTACTATCAATTAGTGTTTCATGTAGAGTGTTTTCTTTGTCATTGAAATGACGATAACACGTTATGAAACATACATGTTTACACAAAGGGGTTATTGGTATATCAACAAGGAACTCTAAGTTAATACGTGATCAATATCAAGAACATATTGGTCCCTTATTACAAAACATTGTTTATACACAAGAAACTCGGGATACCAAAATATACGGAACAAAAGTTCATACTAATATTGACTGTATGTACATGTATAAAACATTTAGGGTGACGATTCGTGCACTTACGTTCGGGTTTACAATCGTAACTACTCGGGCATTTCCGTAACTGAGAAATACGCCACGTACATAAGTGTAGGGTTACAAATTTTGGTTATGCGGTTTCGGGTCACTACTTTTTCAACACTAGGTACTCGTTTTCACAAATCTCGTTTAACACAGTATATTCAAATGTGTGTTAAAAATGTATTGGTGTATTTTTGACCCCGAAGTTCATGCATTTCATGCATTGTGTCGTTAAATTCATTTTGAGAAGTGAAAAACTAAGCGGCGAGATTTTGGCTGAATTCGAATTACAAAACAACAGACAACACTTGGTAATTGATGTAACTACAATCCGAATAAGATGACCCTAAAATACAAACCATGATACTGTGGAATCATTAATTTTCGTTGGGGATTTAATTTCGTGGAATTTCATGGGTCGCCTCATCCACGAAATCTAATCCCCACGAATTCAAATGCAGAGATAAGGCATTTCTTTTCAAAAATCAAAATCAACGAATTTATGTCCCCACGAAATTGCCATTTTAGTAAAAAACACGAAAATTGAGCCCAACGAAAATAAATGAATATACAGTATACCAACAGAAAATTAACAATACGAACAGAAATGTCTGATAGATATTTACACATACTAGATAGAATATACATGTAGTGCTTGTTATTTTTATAGTGATTTAATGATTATATTGGGACACAGAGCACACCAATCATGACATTAAATAATAACCTAAAATGACCTTTTCCCACTGTAGGCAAGCCATCCCAAAAATCAGTTTTTGAGTATTGACAAATCTTAAACTTAGGCAATCGCTAATCATACCACGATTTCATTACGTAATACGCTGCTGACAGTAATCTGATATTAACTGGAATTTTCATCACCGGATATTGACGTCAGTTGTGACCACGTGGGTCTTACAGTGATCACGTGTCAGTTATAGAGATGTGAGGCTGTCTTTCTCAGTCGCCGGGCGTGTCTCTGTTGTTTCAGAGTTGAACTTTTGTGCAAAATGATGAACATTTAAACGAATAAGTTCAGCAGGACTGTCTGAAAATGATAAAACAAATAAGATATACATTACTTGAGAATATCATACAACACTAAGCCGAGTTTTTGTGTACTCACATAAGATACTTGATACAGTACGACCTCTCCAGAGTGGCCCTCTTGAGCAAAAACCTCCAATTCAACAACAACACGACTTCCTCACTGTATGATTTAACTATTAATCCAACCTCTCTAGAGCAATAACCTCTCGACAACCACATATTTTTGCTACTCCAAATGGGTGTTGCTCTGGAGATGTTTCACTGCACATACTGATGTCCGTAACTATGTGTTGTAGTATAATATTATATTACATGAGTTCAATTTAATTAAATCATCAAACATGTCGATTCGAAAATCAGTGTACAATCAAACATGGGGTACAATCAATCGAATATAAAATAAGGGAGACAATTCTTCTACAAGTGAGTGACATGTATTTCACGAGTTATTATATCGCAAGCGTTTTGGTTGCCCAGTAATACATTGTAAAAACAAAGACCTTATAAATTGTCTAACGATCTGTTTTAAATTTAATTTAATTTTATACTCATCAACTTGCCGTCTGTGATACCTGCATTCTTACCTGGTACATGTATTCCGTTCTTAATTTGCGTTTGTTAAATGATAGCAAAAAGTATATCAAACACGAGGTCCATGATAGCCCTGTACCGCTCCCCTAAACATGGCGTACAGGTTGTTACAAGAACTTAACTACCTGCACTAGAAATAGTAAATGTCAATAAAAAATCTTTTTTAAATCAGACTGGCGGTTGATTTTTCATGATTTTTTAAAAACATTTTCCTATTGGTTGCTATGGTAACCAGAGTTCCATGTGATTCTGAATTGAGTTGAGTAATTTAGTAGAGGACTACCCAAGGATCATTCCTGTGAAATTATTTTCAAATCAGATCAGGCGTTGATTTTTTATGAACTTTTTTTAATTTTATGGTTTCTGGTTGCTATTAGGTTTTCTTAGCAACGCTACATATCAAATACATAAGCTTTGGGCTTTGTGGTTTCAGAGAAGAATTTTAAACTTTTCCCTTCAGAAGCATAAACTTGATTTTAAATCCAGTGACTCTCAGGGACATAAATACTTAATTAGAAGGAATTTGATAGAGGTCCACTAGCCAATGCTACATACCAAGCTATGTGCCTTCTAAATTATTTTAAGAAGATGTTTGAGTTGTTTTCTTTTGGTTGTCCTGGCAACCAGATTATGGATGGATCAACTAGATTGAAGGAATCTGATAGAGGAGGGAGTTTCAATACATTTGGCCCAATGGTTTCAGAGGAGGTGTTACGACTCACGACGGACACAAGCTTACCTTGGCTTTTTGTGAAAGGTGAGCTAAAAATGGAGGGGAACAGAAATTAGAGCCTGGTTTGAAGTGTCCTTCGTTTCACAGCGACGGTCTGGTAATTAACCTTTAACGACATATGTGATAAAAATGGACCAGTGTTCCAAATCTATACTAAGTTCAATTAAACTAATTATATAATAAACAAAAACCTTTAAATTAGAATTGCAAATTAAATCACGTTCAGATGATTCACTTCCACGTACTATGGATATCCTTTATAAGATATTTGAAACTAAAATAATCAAATATTCACGCTCGTTATAGATCTGAATTGCCATATGTAATTTTGAAAACTTTGTAAATTCACAAATTCAGATAAAATAACAAATGACGCAGAAGAGGATTGTCTTACGTTTCGAGACAATGAGAATAAGGATAAAATCTTATTTGATTTACAGTCTTAAATAAGATGTGGGAATGCCAGTTTTATATTCTATTGAGATAAAAAAGCCAGAAATATTTTGAAAAGCCTTGTCAGTGATAGGATAAGAAAGTGGGGCAAGCACTAAAGCCTTAATCAAGTAATAAACAACTGTTTTCTTGTTTTGCTTCGTCATCCGATAAATGACTAAGACATGTGCTTTTCTGTTAATTGGTAGATTTAAATGTAATAAAATGTCCAGTAATTTCCTACCCATGTCAATGGTAGACGAACATAGTACTACAGTTCTACTTTTCTATTTATTGTTAACGCGAACCCTTAGACAATTAACGTGTTTGTCAGATGACACGGAATTCCGATCATTCAAGGAAAGTACTCCGGTATTTCTAATATACGTTCAATACATTGGCTAAAATATTTGAGCATAAGCCAAGAGCATTTTGAAAACTGATTTGGAACAGATGCACAACAAAGCCACTTGTGAATAACACTGTAAAATATTTATAATCATTGTTCACAACACGATAAAACCTCATTAGAATAGCTATATACAGTAAACCCCTCAAAACCAGACCACATCCGGACTGAGCCAAAAGTCCGTCCGATTTTCTGAGAAGTCCGTTTTTTCATAGCTTTTGATACACAATCCGAAAAATGGGACTTGAAAATTGCCGATTTTTAGGGAGTTCCGGTTTTCAGGGAGTTCTGGTTTTCAGGGAGACCGGTTTTTAGGGATCCGGTACTCAGGGAGTCTGGTTCTCAGGGTGTCCGGTTTTCAGGGAGTCCGGTTCTCAGGGTGTCCGGTTTTCAGAGAGTCCGGTTCTCAGGGGTTTTGCTGTAGTTAGTTACGAACTGCCAAATGTTCATATCAGATCCCTTGCAAAACATAGTTACTACTTATTTCGACACACTTAAATAACGCACAACTTTCTTTGCCAATCTAGTAAACAAAGGTCTAAGGTGTATGCAAATTTTGATCACGTAATGATATATTTTACTCCTGAGAAACGATTTAGAAAAGTTCATTTGATCGCGGATTATGATAGTAATAATGCAATGGTTTACAAGAAGAGTTTGCAAACAGTGGCGTGATCCCATAGAAAACCCTAAATCCAATCCAAGAGAGAAAGATGGTATCATCCGTATAGCCAAACATCAACTTGGACAACATGATATAAGTTTGATACTGGTTGTAAATGTTTATTTTCTTTATCTAAATTACATCTCGCAACGTTATGTTTTACCATTTACGAACTTGTGAGTAAACTTGCTATTAAATGGTCGCCATACAGGAGGTTATCATCATACGAATATAACAAAACCTCTTTTAATAAATGAAGATATAATCGGTATTCAGTAATATATTTAACAAAAAGACCATATAGAACTATCAGAAACTAACATTACATGTATTTAAAGATAGAGTCGCCGACATCCCAGGAACAATATCAACATTTTAAAAATAAAGATTTATTGATGAAAAATATTATGTCATGTAATATTAATTTAATGTTTCTTTTTTAATTTCCCATTGCAGTTAATCGGTTTGATTACAAAATATCAAAAGTCATACGAGTCAGAAAACGGCATTCATTTGTTGTTTTTTTCTTATAATTCTACAATTAAATTTTGATAATAATAAACCAAAATACTTAATTTAGAAGAAAGACAATTTTTTAACATATGACATACGTATGTAGGCTATACATTAGAAAAAAACATAGTACTTGAACACACCATGACATCAGGTACATGGAAGTGGTTTCATTAATTTAACCTATTAAGGTAATTTCAACAACGGGCAACCGTTTTGCTTACATTGAAATATTTGTTGTCACCTTATTTAACCTAAAGTTATAAAGAGAAAATCTTACTTATTATGATTTAGATACAAAAATACAATTTACTCTTTAATATTTACCGAAAAAAACTCATTTTCCTCGAGTACAATAAGACATTTACATCCTTCCAATGAAAATAATAGAATATAAATGTATAAAAAGGTACTGCACGATGGATGTTTCGGCGAGATAAAACGAGTACACAAAATAAGCGAGAAATAAAGAATTATACATTGTAGATTCTATAAAAACGACCCTGGAATACTTACTTGCATTGTCAACGGAATTGTGAGCATCTACTGAATTGTTTAACTTAGAACATGTGGAGTGTGAAGTATCTGAAACTATACATCAATTTACAACATCAACACATTCACAGTGTGCGGCGGAAAATAAAGGTGACAAAATGCTCCTACCCGAACAAATGCCATCGCTTGCAACTTAAGCTCCTTAAATACTAGTACGTATGTCACCATAAACTTAAATGGGCCTTATCTACACTTTTTATATTTGTCAGATAGGCCTTTTAATCCCAATTGGGTGACGTTAAGTTCATGTCTCCTTTCCATTTAACATCATACCTAAGGAAAGGAGTTTTACTTAAATGAATTTGTGGTCAGAGACTTCTTATCAATACTTTTTTCTGTTCACTTTTTATTCCCGCTATGAATCGATGACTACAGTGAAAAAAAAAATTATTCGATGCACTCGGACATTATAGCTTAAAAATAGTTTTAAGGAAGCGTTAGTGTACAGAAAATCTCTACTATTGAAAAAGCTCTAAACCTTTTATATGGCTTTTGCAAGAGGATTCTTGACCACATGAACAACTGGTTATATTTACTAAAACTCGTGAAGCGTATGGCATTTCCTGGGTAGGGCACAAGGTAATTATAAAGTCCACATACAAACTCATGTACGGAATGAAGAATTATTGTTTTGCTTATTAACTTGTAACTTAAATAAATTGACACAGTAAGTATACGCATTACAAAAAAAATGCTTTCTTCAAATATAAATGAAGGCATTCCATATCTCATATTGCGACCTTGTATGTTGACTTTACATAAACAATCACATAAATGGCATCAAAATATATTACTATCTTATTATCAACCATCATGTTTGATGAAGTTCAATAAATATAATAATGTACAAATTAAAGTAATGACTTCTTTTTATTTTAGGTATTTAATCGCTGATAGATTAACAGTCAATAGAATGCTTATCAGTAAACGACGAATGTATTCATTTCTTAATTAACTGCATGACAAGTGCGATTTTGGTAGATAAAATATATTATTCGATATTGTGATGCCATATTTATTAGATATCAAACAACGGCGGTGATAAAGATACGGACAAGTATTAACTGGGGAGGTACAGGGTTAGTTTATTCAAAGCGTGTGTAAAATGACCGGGAGATACCAAACATGAAAGGACACTAATTGCAGTGATAAATAACAATATGAGGAAAACATAATCAGTGATCATGTACATCGTAAAAACATATTTCCTATGAAGCTTTAAACAATTTAAAAATGAAATTGTATCGTTCTTCAACATTGGCTTAATGCTCGTACACACAGCCCGTGTCCTTGCTTCTGACAATTATATCCAGTCAGTGCGGTGAAAGTGTATATAGCCTTATTGGGTATGTACTACAGTTTCAGTTCCATGTGTACTCGACTAAAATGGAAAATATGGACACAAATTCGATGCCTTCTCTGTTATGGTGAAGATGCGTATTAATTTAGTAAAAATAGAAATAAAACAGGTTAACGCCAGAGATTTAAGTCTCAGACAAAAAGTTAAAATTAAGAGGCGATAAAAGTTCTATAAGATACGTTCCCGTATGTGACAACAATATTAAGAGATAAATAAATTCACTTTCTCAAGCAGAATAATCGTATCCGTTACTGTTATATTTAAATTTCGTTCTCCAGTTTCTTTAACAAACTTTATTATTGCTTCTCAATACGTAATTGCGTTAACTTCTCCTCAGCGCTCAACAGTATCGACAGAAAATAAGACGAATGCGCACAAATTACTAAGAAATTCTCATTTATTTAAAAGTCTGGTCCTATGATTACAGTATTGTACTTTGGTTCAATATTGAGCGCAGCTTCTTGTCCTATAATTGCATTCAAATTGTATTAAATTCAATTAAGCTGAGCGCAGAAAATGTTATTGTATATTAACGATCGGGGGAAATGCTGGCGACAGGAATTGCATAAATTAAGTTCTAAATTTGCTAACGGTCTGTCGCTTTTCATGATTTCGGCAGCCGTGGCTTTAAATCAAAGAAAATAGGAACCCACATATGCTTCAGAAATCGCAAAATATCTAAGTTTTTATGGTGCATTTATCAGTGTTTTAGAACAATGACTCGTCATTTATTGTAAACCTATATCCATCAAGAAAATACTTTGATGTGCATATAACTATGCATAATGACAAAGAACTAATTGTGGGGTGACTGCCTGGAGGTTATGTATAAAGACAGAAAATCTCATATTATTCTATAATAGAGCAGCCAGCTGAATACATTGTTTTAGTCTAGTTCTTTGAACAGCTCATAGCCAAACGAACCAAAAGCAAAATGTTAATAATTCCAGATGACTATTTCTGAGTTTCCAATTTGTTCAACCGTAACCATCAAAATGTTTTTTAAACCACAATGCCCCCGGGACCTTTGAACTACTGACCTGAAAATGCACTGGTCCTGTTGTCACGAGGAACCAACATATGAAGTTTGCTGATTGTTGGTGGATGCGTTTTGATTTTATAGGCAAGGTTAGTTTGGTAAACAAACAGACAGACAGGCCAAAAAGCAATATACCCCCGATCTATCGATACAGGGTATAAAAACTGACACAAAAGCCCGGTAGATCAAATAAGCATTACAATATGATTAAATTGTAATTAATAAGACAAAAGCCACAAATGTGTATACACAGATGAATGAACAAACTATATCAATGGAAAGAGGTGAGGGGACACTGTACAGAGGCGTGAATAAATGACATTGCACCGATTTATGACATACGATTCCATATATGAAATCTTCTCGGACAATTGTATTCAATTAACAAGGTCGAGAGACGAGAAAACATCAATATCTTTTTCGTAAACAAATCATGTGACTACATTCTTCTCAAAATGTCTGTCTGTCATATTTTGATAATAAGAAGTAACCAATAATTTTTCATTTTCATTCCAATTATCATGAAAGGTTGTGTTGTTGTTTTAAGGAAAAGTGCAATGCCATTTCTTTCCTTAAGTTTCTGGTTTGACAAAGGGGAAAGGTTGTGTAGTACATAAACATGTGACAATAATATATAAACAACATTTGGGATTAGGTCAAAGGTATTTGTTTCTCCAACACTTAAAAAGCATGGATGAATATTTATCGTACCCAAATAAGCTTTTAAATATCTTATACTGATCGGTCTGTTAATAGTTCTTGCTAAATGTATATTTATTTCAACTTTGATTAAAAAGACTAAATCTCGAAGTTCTATTAATTCAAATTATTCAATGTGGGTCTTGTACCTGTTAAGCTTGATTATTTGGAAAGAATCATAATTATGAACATGGTACAAATTAAATGATAAGAAAATGTACGACATATCCTTGAAGAAAGTGATGCGTAGCTGCACCAAAGACAATATTCAGCTTATGTTGTACAAACAAAATAAATATCAAAACAATAATTAGTTACCTGTCTTTCTGTGCATAGAATTCATCATCATTGTTAGTTTTCGTACATTTTTCTCGGGTTGGAAGAAAATTATGTACATTTTCGGTGTGAAAAGACACACAAGAGCGACACTAGCACTTAAACTTATAGAAACACACAGCGTTGTAATTTGAACCTGAAACATAAAAATAGAACAAAGAAATGAACATGGTCATACAAATTGTTAATTACATATATGCTTTGTTTAAAAATATACGCTTACTTAGTTTTACTTAATTTTATGCGATTTATAAATCCTCGGCCAAGTGTAAGCATATCACCAATGTCTGGCAAATGAAAGCATTTTACCACTCCCAGGCAAATGTAAGCATTTTTCAATCCCCGGCCAAGTGTAAGCATTTTACTAATGTCTGGCAAATGAAAGCATTTTACCACTCCCTGGCGAATGTAAGCATTTGTCAATCCCCGGCCAAGTGAAAGAATATCACCAATGTCTGGCAAATGCAAGCATTTTACTAATCCCTAGCAAATGCAAGCATTTTCTCCGGGCGAGTGTAAGTATTTTGTCAGTTCCTACCAAAGGTAAGCGTTTTACCAATACCCGGGCAATGTAAGCGTTTTACCAATCCCCGGGCAATGTAAGCGTTTTTACCAATCCCCGGTCAATGTAAGCGTTTTACCAATCCCCGGGCAATGTAAGCGTTTTACCAATCGCTAAGCAAATATAAGCATTTTTCCACTCTCTGGGCAAATGTAAGCATTGTAGCAATGCTTGGGAAAAGTAAGCATTTTATAAATTCTTTGGAAAGTGGGGGCATAGTTATTACCAAATCACATGGTAATTGTAATGTTAGATCAAATTAAGTAACAACAAGAGGGCCATGATGGCCCTATAAATGCTCACCAGGAGAAAAGGTCATTTGGAGATTAACATTGTTGAAGTTTTCTATACGAGTCCAAGTAAGATCAAGTGACCCATCGGGGCCGTTTTTTATCCCATGGCCATTATATGAATAGATTTAAAAGAGGTCTATTAGACAAAGCTAGATACCAAATATCTTAGCTCCAGGCCTTGTGGTTTCGGAGGATTTTTTAAAATTTCCCCCCAGGGCAGGGCTAATTTTGACCCCGGGGTCATAATTTGAACAAACCTGGTAGAGGTCCACTAGACAATGCCACATACAAAAAATCTAGGCCTTGCAGTTTCGGAGATTTTTTAATTTTTCCTATATAAGTCTATATAAATCAAGTGACCCCCGGGGCGGGGTCAATTTTGACCCTAGGGCAATAATTTGAACAAATTTGGTAGAGGTCCACTAGATAATGCTACATACCAAATATCTTAGCTCTAGGCTGTGTGGTTTCGAAGAAGATTTTTTAAATTTTCCTATATAAGTCTATATAAATCAAGTGACCCCCGGGGCGGGGTCAATTTTGACCCTAGGGCAATAATTGGAACAAACGTGGTAGAGGTCTACTAGACTATGCTACACACCAAATATCTCAGCCCTAGGCCCTGTGGTTTCGGACAAGAAGATTTTTTAAGTTTTTTCTATTTGTTGCCATAGCAACCAGAGTTTTTAATGAAATTTAATTTTTTGAACAACTTTGAAAGGGGACCACCCAAGGATCATTCCAGCAAAGTTTGGTTGCAATCGGCATAGCGGTGTAGGAGGAGATGTTGTTTTAAGTAAACATGGACGCCACGTAACGACGCACGATGGACGCAGGGCGATCACAAAAGCTCACCCTGAGCACATTCGTGCCCTGGTGAGCTAAAAAGTATCGGGTTGCGGTTAAATAAATTAGTCTCTCTTCGGCATCACAAAGGGATGTTTCGTAATGGTTTGTATTATTTTAAGTCTATATATTCTTGTGTCGTCTGTATGGTTTTGTATTGTTTGCGGGGGCCCCGTGTCGTCTGATCAGTTCCGTGTTGTTTGTATTGTTCAATGTCTGTGAAGTGTTCGTGAATATTGGCATAATCTGAGCCAGTTGTGGATATTATTATATTAGGGAAGGTCAACATTATTCCACGTGACTTTTCTTGTGAAGAAAGCTATTTCACAGGATAGATATAAGAACAAAAATAATGATAAAACTCCGTCTACTGTATAGATCCCTGGATACGATAAGGTGTTTAAAATATCACAAATTTCGACTTCGTGATTATAATTGTTTCGTTTTTACAACAGTTTGGCAATATATGAACACATCAGACTGTGGTTACTCCTTTAGACATTTTCTGCTAATGCTCGTTAGACTCAAACAATTGATCATGAATAACAAGTGTGAAACAGTCTATCACCATAGTGACAACCAATCGTTTCTGTTTCGCTCTAAATTACGTCTTCAACTTTCCCTTAACGAAACTTTGTTCAAATGAAATTAAGTTTAGCGTCGCGGGGCCAGACAACTAATAATAAGACAGTAAAACCTACAGTAAAACCTGTGGACAAAGGCCACCCTTAGGGAAGACAAAATGTGGCCTTTATTGACAGGAGGTCGGTTAATTGTAGGTAATAAAATGTATCCTTAAAAATCAATAACAGTTTTTAATTGAATGGCCTTCTTTAACAGAGTGCACCTTATTCGGAAAATATTGATACTCAATTTCAAGCACTGTAAATTGACATTCTTATTATGAACTTAAAAAACAAAATGTTAAAATATCATTAAACCTTACCTACCTTTAATAAATTTTGTAACATGAACAAAATTGCGCTCATTTTATTACAAAGTCATGTTTATTTATACTGCAATGAAAAATAGAGAAAAATATTTTTTAGGAATACGATAAATTATTTAATGAATTGAATACTTTCATTTTATGCAATTACAAATTAAGACCACTTCAGTCATTCATTCGGAAATTTCCTTTACAGAAACAAAAGATGATTTCATTGACCAAAGGAAACATTTAATTTTAATGTGTTGGAAATCACAAAAATGAATCCGATAGAAATCAATGTTTTTCCTACCCAAAATGGCCATTGCTACCTCTAGTGCATTATACAACATGATCTGTGAATATCTTATAGCACCACGCCAATCACGGGTACAATACAACAACATCGGCGATAAACAGCGAGATTTAACGGCGGTATATATGATATACAATATGGCCACTCCAAAGAAAGACGATGAATGTGTCAAGAACTGGAACAGAACCCGTATGAGGCAGAGACACCGTCGAAGAAAAACTAAAGTCAATTTGTTAAAACTATGCAAAATAGGGATAATTTTCTGGTTCTGTGACGTATTTCAACTAATAAATAGTTTACGATACCAGTACTTAATCTGGAAGTATTTAAGCATGTGGGGCGACATTCTTGAAATGAAATTACTCATTTAAAATGCCTTTGAAAGAAGATTTATAAGACCCGTATTTTTATGAAATTCAGAAACGATTTATTGAAAGAAAAGACAGAGAAGTTAAATACGTAAGGGGACATAAATACTTCATGCAACAAAGAAATATCGGGTCCTGTCATATGACTGGTTAAGCGAAGGGACCCGTGAGCTAGCTTGACAGCTTCTTCACATTTGAAATTTGATCCCGAGTTGGACGCTTACAGTGTTTTGTGCCTAGGCATTACTTCGTTGTCAGTGACAAAGACATCTCAACCTCCGAGGCCACTATAGACAAGCTCGGAGTATGTTTAAATTTTAAACCACAGTACAATCTTTCCAGAGTGGCCCTCTCCTGAGCAAAACCTCCACTCAACAACAGCTGTTTTTCCCTATGGAGCATCAACCTCTCAACAACAACATAATTTTTACTCCCGAAAGGTGTTGCTTTGGACAGGTTCCATTGTACTTCACATTTGTTCTTGGACATTGTACATTGTAGTTCACATTTGCTGCTTCAAATATTGATCTTAAGACTTCTGGAACACATTTACTGATGTAATGCCTACAACCACCTAGGTTAGAACACGTAGATATTCAATTAAGGAGCTAATCTAACACGAAGTGGCATTTGATGAATGTACAACTGTCCGAATCACAGATCAAGTTACTATTAAGATCGATTAGCAATTCCAACGTTATTTTCTCAGACAAGATACCAGTAAGTGTGCATTGTATAGAAGTACGTATAGAAAACTGGAATATAAGATTTACCGAGTGATATTCCACAAAGGGGATTATCACTGATGAAACCGTCTTACTTAATCTGGTTCAACGGGAACCAGTTTACTGTCTTACTCAGATCTTGAATTTTAGATTTTGTCTTATTGATTGTCAAGTAATTGGACAATTCTGAATTTAACATATTAGAAATTTTATCAACACTAATAGCAAATAATTGGAAAACAAATCGATCTATCTAGACATTGAAAATATTTTATAGCAATTGTAAGCTGTAAGAAATAATGTTTTTGTTCATCGGAAAACTATTTCGAAATGAAACACAGCTGAATCTATCATAACATATATATACGTAGGTTAAGTAAACACTTTAATTCTTTCAGTCGAAAATTCCTTATTACTTTCCCCAACAGATACATCGGAATCGTTTATTTCGTGTGTAATAAGCGATACTTCAGTTTCCATTCCTAATGCGACCAGTATTTTTGTTTGGTATAGTGATGGCACCTTTCAGTCTAACTGTACATTGTGTACTGAATTCAAGTGAAAAAAGTCTGCGCAGCTAACATGAACAACAATTCGACCCAACTGTTCTTAATGCTCCATTTATAGTTAGACAATACTTATTTCTATAACCCGTATGACATTTTTCCCATTTTGAGAAAATCGCATTTGAAGTTTGGCGTAAATAAGCGAGGTACGGGTTTGTGAAATGTGGATTAACCCTATTTAGGGGAGACGGTAAATAGGTAAGTATGTTCATTGTACAAAGCTCATCGAAACGAAAAAGAATGATACCAAAATCACAATATCGCCAAAAAACTTGAAAACACATAGACACAGAACACTGAACATTCTATTCTTTAGTAAATCAAAATATCAATTCTAAAACAAAATGCGTTACATATACTTTCCGTGAAACTACTAACACCAAAGATGCCGTATGAGACGTGACAGTAACTTATAAGTTAGGAACTGTCCAAATGGGGGATCTAGCAATTGATAAGATCGATTAGCAATTTCAATATAATTTTCTCCGAGACAAGTCGATCACTAATTATAGCGTGCAACGTTCTGCTGGAACATTTTAACCTTATGCCATACACGTATTAGTCTATACGGAGACGATAATTAGATTTATACGATAATTTGGAAAGACGCATTAGAACACTAGCGTACTCAATGTTAAAAGCTGTTATAACGGCAAATACAAGTAGTTAAGTTGACTTATGATGCTAACAACGGTCTACTAAAAGCAGAAGAGATCCTCGGTAGTCTGATGGTGTTTTTTTTACATAGGTGCAGATTTGAATGTAAAATAGTAATTTTAAAACATTAAAAATATCGTTTTTACTTGATCGACGATAGCTTTGCCTTACCACTCGACTACGTAAATAATTATGGGTTGTTTATACAATAATACAACAGAGGGCGATTTATATGATAATATTTGTACAACAGTTTTAGTTTTTTAGTTCTTCAATGCAGAAAATGCAATAAATGTGATTTTTTCTAGATACGTGTCGGGATTTAATTCAGTCAAAAACATCCGGGTAGAACCACCGACCTCCCGTACGTCAACTGGACAACAAACTCAAATATATATGATCTGCTTGTCCCAGGTGAGACACAGCACTGATAGGCCATTGGTTATAGTACCCACAGTGCAGGTCATTGGTTATGATGCTTAAATTCCCCTTAAAGCCCCATTAGCTTTTTGCTGTAGAAAAATATATGCAAAAACATTTAATTGTTGATATTATCCCAAGATAGTTATTACCGACGAACAAAGCCCTTTTTCGTCTGAAAACACTCATTTCACTGCGATTTTTGCTCTTGTAAGAGCGCGTGAGGTCACTTTACTACGTGTGTATAGCATGACTGCGGGAAAACTCAGGTGTTCTATAAATAGTATTTATTTCAATGATATTGAAAAAAATACGATAGTGATTTCGGAAACATTTTTTCTTGTTATAAAGCATGCACGGGGAGGAAAACACACAGGATTCCTCTGTTATAGAACAAACAGAAACTATTAGGACCAATACATTTATAAGCTTATGGGACTTTAAGTAGAAATGCAAAAATGTGTATTAAAAATATTGAAATGTTCTGATGACACTCAAGGTGACAAATTGCAGGAAACTTTGATAAATATAACGAAATTATGATATTTATGAATTAAAAGGAACTTTTAAAGATCTTTTTTATAACACTTCCTTAAATAGGTACAAAATGTATAACGTGTGCTTTATTTCCGATATTTTTGGCAGTATCAAAAAGTTCAATCACAAGTCCTGTACAAAAAAGACGCTACTTATCTAAAATTCGATTAGGACGAAAATACATTTGGAAGCAGACGACATTCCATCAATACAATGACATTTTTCTTCACATTAACTCGAGAATAGAATGTATTGAAAATACCGTTCATTGTGTATGACATTAAGTACAGAAATTGATGGAACATTTGATAGAAAAATCACTGTTCAGTGGGACACATCATGGCTTTTCTTTTCATTTCCCACACATCCATCAATATGGAATTAAAATGAATTCAGGATTATTATCCATTCCAAGTATTTATTTGTTTCTCCCAAGGTCCATCATTTCTCAATTTTCGCCCATGAATTCCCTGTTAAATTGCCGCATTTTCCATTTTGTGACAGTTTTCTTATTCCACCACCAGTCGTAATCTCATTTTAAAACCACACGGGCTTTAGAATGGAAGTATTATTGCATGTTCTTTATATGATTATTCCCTTTATTATACTTTCTTATTTCCTTGTTTAAGTCCTTAATTAAATCAACCCAGATGCAAGTACTCACAAACATGCGTGAACAAAATGCATGTCAACCATATGGACACATTTTCTTACATCGCAACCAGTAAAGCATTATGGAGTGTGTAAAATGACGCAATAAACATTCGGGAAGAAAGTGTAGATCACATTTACAAAAGCTTATCAATAAATCCATTGTCAAGGCTTTGTCCTCATAAGAAGCAGTAATCCATATAAACTGTACTCATCTCACGTCACGTGATATTTAAAGACATAAACACAAATACTCGTATTACTCAAGAGACGCTTGGTAGACGCATTAAACAAGAATTAAGACAGTAAAAGATATAAAATTTCAGGAGAAATGTTCACGTCCAACTAAGCAGCATGACCATCGCGTCATTAATTTGTGTAAGGGTTGTGTTTAATGTCGCAAAGTCTATCACAGGAAACTCTTCTTTGTCCACAGTGGTTTCATGTCTTCACAGATTGTGTTCCATGACATAATCTCGGGTCTATCAAAAACTAACCACAATTACTTGAATCAAACCTGTCTGCATTGCCTCCGATAAATGGTGGGCCGGGAAAATTTTGCTTAGACTTCTAATGCTGACGTCAAACGATTTATCCCTTGGGTTTAATTATGTCGAACAAAAAGCCAGGATCCATTAGTGACTTTGCTTAACGACGGAGGAAGACCCTAGCTGTTCACTTTGGAAGAACTATCGGCCTTCAGTAAGCCAACTGGAGAGCTTCCTTACATGGGATATTTTCTGGTCGCATGTGGGATTCGATCTTATATTGGTGCGACGCTTGTTATTACTAAAGCAAGGACCATTAAGCACTCGACCACAGAGGGCTTTTTTAACAAACGACTTCTTTAAGATATATGACATTAGCATAGATATTATTTATATAATTTACATAATGTGGCAATGTGAGAATTGAACTGAATAGTAAAGGTAAACTAAGGAAAAATGACCACAACTTTACGTGGAAGAATAAAGATTATGTTGAATAATTGGATACCAATAATGAATAATAATGAACGTACCTGGAATGAATTGAGAGTTCCGAAGTAAATTGGAACAAACGCTAGCCATATAATACACGTGGTGTACATTGCAAATCCTATGAACTTTGATTCATTGAAGTTTTCAGGAATTTTCCTTGTTATAATTGCATAATATGTACATATGATAATAAGTATAATATTGTATATTAGTGATACAAGGAATGACAGATCCTCCGTTCTGCATTTTAATATCACTTCGTCTCTTTTGCCGTTTGGGTAATACAGCCTAGTACCTGGTGGCTCCAACACCAACCATATTATTGTAAAAATCACTTGAAGTGTCACTAGAATTAATGAAACTATAATTTGTGATTTTGGGCTAATAAACGGAGGACGACGTGCGGACCTTCTTGCACTTTCGAATATTCTAGAAATTCGATTAGTTTTCGTGAGAAGAGATGAATAAATTATAGCAAATCCAAAACCGACTCCAAACCTCTGAACTGCGCATGTGTATGGTGTTGGTTTGAGAATGAGTATCACGGTCATAAGGTAGCTGAACAGACATCCTGACAGAAGCATATAACTAAGTTCCCTGCCTGACGCCATGACAACAGGTGTGTCGTTATATCTAATAAATGCGAAAATCACGAACAAAGTTGCCATTATTCCAAGACCAGATAAAACTAGTGGCACGATAGAGTACACTGAATCAAACTGCATGTATTGTTCCTCCAGACTGTAGCAACCACGGCGGTGTTCGTAAGGCCATTTACCTTCACCACAATCATTGCACGTGTATTCATCCTTTAAATATTCATACGCCTGACACTTGATACACACCCAGCAGCACATATCCCCGTCTTCACCTACATGTTTCATTTCGTCATACTCACATGGCTGACTACATCGCGAAAATGGGAGATCTTTGGTACCTCCTGTCCATACAATTTCGTCAATGTCAAGCTGTAACTGCAATGGGCGAGAGTCCACCCAGCTTCCCACTTGTTTATATTCGTACTGTCTAAGTTCTCTGTTAAGTTGATAGTTCATAATGCTGTAACGTCCAAAGGCATCACCACTTTCTGTAAATTTCACTTCCGCTCCATAACCATCTGAAAATACAAGATGTAAAACGACTTCAAATGACGTAAATTCAGTACATTATTGCACCGACTTTGTACGACTCTTCTTTTTGACGTTGATCTGTGCTGTCAATACATGTAAATATACCTAGTATTTTCAGTTCTGATTAAAAAGTAAAGCTGGGTAATTAACCAAATAATTTAGCATTACCATTGGCCTTATCATACAGAATAGCATCCGAGTGACTAAACTATCAATCGCATAATTAATACAGACAACATAAAACAAAACACAAAACGTAAACATTCCTATGGTTTCGTCTTGGTTGTTGTGATTCATGATAGGGAAGAAATGGAATGAACGGGCCTCACCTAACTCATACCGAATGGATTTTGAAACAGAAAAACAACGATAAGAATAATAGACATTTAATGACAGATGAATACATATCATTATTGTATATTTCACGCGATTCGCTAAATGAGTTTGTATGTACATGTAGTTTTTTTTCGTAGAATTATTTTATCCAACTTTTGTAGGCATATTTACGTTGTAAGTAGTTTGTGCGAAGTTTAATATAGCGAATAATCATCCACTGTTTCCAGTTTCACTTTATGTAATAGACAAAAAATGGGAACATTCTATTCGTTTCTATTGCGTACTTTTATTGACATGGTTACAAATATAGTACATCCATGTTCATATATAAGCAAAAAATACAAAATGTGGCTTTTCAAATACGTACACGTCTCTCCAAATAAAGAGGCTAGTCTATGTATTTGAATAAGTATAAGAGTGTCTAGGCATTAAAATAATTCAAAGGTCTGCAACTGTCGTGGAAGTAATATGACAAAACTGACATTTACATATAATCTGTATAAGCCTTCAATCCTTTTGATTTGTTTGTTTGATCGAGTTTTACGCCCCTATTCAACAACCAGAGTCATATGAGGCTGACAGTTCACCTAACCATCGTTCCTGGGAAGATTCAGTACTAGACTCTCATCCTCCGTAAGTAACTGCCTTCTTTCTCACATAAAGAGCCACGATCGTTAGCTGGGCTCGAACTCACGACCCTCTATCAGTGAGAGGTTACGGTGATTTGAAGTCAGCTACCTTAACCACTTCACCACGGATGCGGGTTAATTCTTTTGAACGATCAGAAACCTGACGCAAGCCTATAAAATGATACTTCATATACACACGTCCATAGTCAGTGTGTCTGTTAATGGAATGAAGTGACAAATGTATTCTAGTCGTATACATGTAGAAAGTGTTGAATAAAAGGTATTTTTTTTGTTTATTATATAGTATCACCCCTATTTAAAGGGTCAGCCAAGTTGGCTTATGAGACACCTATCTTTTGTTTGCGCATTACCTCCTGAATCCCTTCTCCTTTTGCCGAGCGCCTGGCTGAGATGGGCCTATGGTTACCACTATTTAACTAGGTGGCGGCTCAACAACCGACCGCATCAGTTCTGACCCGATCTCCACTGGGTTCGAACCTTCGATCTCCCGCTCCGCCACGGTGTCACTTGCTGAAGCTAATAGCAGAACTTAATGCTCCATACGTTTAGTCAATATGTTATGGAATAACCTTGTATTTTTCATCAATTTATCAAAGATTGTCGACTGCACTGTTGCATAATGAATAGTTCTATTGAAATAATGTGTTAGGATTACTTTAGTATATATATGTACATTGTATACCTATTTTGAATCAAATGACTACAATGCGAATAAAAAAGGTAAAGGTTTTGTTTATTATAGTGTCATTCCTATTAAAAGGGTCAGCGAACTTGGCTTATGAGACACCTATCTTCTATTTGCTTATTGCCTCCCGAATCCCTTCTCTTAATATGAAGTGTGTTTTTATAGATTTATTTTGGTATCACAATGCATAGAATGGTTTCAAACATTTTTTTTGTTAAGTAAAATATTACATAAATTACAAACATGGCAATGTAGATCAGTACCAATGTTAACAATCAAAAAGATTCAACCCTTCGTCGCCTGAATCTTATAGTGAGCTATCTACCATTTTGAAGATTTTGAGAGTTTTACTTGTTGGTATCCTCTCAGAGAGAGAGAGAGAGAGAGAGAGAGAGAGAGAGAGAGGGCTATCTCCTAGTGTCCTTGTTTTAGCAATTGGAGCCCCCGTTAAAAATGTTTTTTTTCAATTACATTTTCCTCGTGTTTTTCATGTTTGTTGGCCCTTTTCTCAAAATGGTGAAAATGGAGTTAGCTCATTATTATTCTCAGGCGACGCCTTGTTTCCTTTTGTCTCACAGCATTCTGTAAAATCGTTTCTTGACCGGTCTGCCACCCCCAATGTCATGTGATAAGTGAACATCTATTAATTATTCTCAATCTATGCTTACTAGTTAAAAGGAGAATACGGTTGATTGTGAGCCACTAATGTCGAACAAAAATGACCAATTCATCAATGTCGTCTACGCTGGAGCGATAATTAGATACTCAATGTAACTGATTGTATTCTGGACTCGACGCGGAATTACTGTGCCATACATGATATAAAATGACTTGAACATCCTCTTCTACAATCGAACAAAAGGAACAATTCATTGACCCTATTATGGACACCGCCAATGATTGATGTTATGTTTAAATTACATCTATTTGTATGGTGTCAAGGTCCATTCGAGCTTCATGTTTCATTATATATTTTATTTACATGTATACATAAACTTAGTGAATATAGTAATAAAGAAGCATATAATACCATATTCTCACGCATATCTGTTGCAACCCTTTATTAATAATTAAACGACTCACACGACATAGTTTCCATTAGTCTTACGTTGTGAAACCAATGCTTAAAGGTGTGAAATTATTTTAACCAATGATTATGTATGTGCCTTTTCACGTTTCTTTCTAAATTTTAAAACATGTTTGTCATATTCAGTTAAAGAAGTCATTTCGTGCTTGCAATATCATTTCCAAGCACTGCAAACAAAATAAAAATAGATAGTCAATGCAATACTATCTGATCCATTATCAGAGTGGTATAAATTATTCAGCTGTTCTTTCACTGTTGTGTAATGTTGCACCAACAGCCAGGGTCATCTAGCGTATTTTACAGCTTAAACATTGGAAGAAGAGCCCAGTCATACAAATGGATTGAACCATCAACCTTCTCTAGACCGGCTGGAAATCTTCCTCATGTGTAAACTTTGGTCTCGGTGAGATTCTAACTCATGGTGATTAGCGGCTCGCGAGAGACCGTAATCAAGGAGAGCACAGCGTACAACATCTTAACAAAACACAACTATTTTACGCGATAAGAACACATACATTTCAATTGGTAAATGATTCATTTATACAATAAATTATACTGAAGTTAAATACAACACAGCCAGCTGTGACTAAATATGTTAAAATCTTATCTTATAGGATTTGCAAGGTGCATACTTTCATTTGAATTTTCAAAGAATGCAAAACGATGTACAGAGCGAGCACAATTACGAATAGACTCCGCCTTGTTAATATTTTATCAGTACATCTACTATGAAGATCCAGTGCACTAGTTTCATCATCAAAGGTGTCTTTTAGCATGATGGAACCTTGCAATAACAAAGAGATATGTGTTAAACGTTGCATACTAAACCACATTGTAATGGAATTAATCTCTTCTTTCACAGAAACATTACGATATTTAGTGATGATTTGACCTCATTTGTTAATGGATTAGATGTTGAATTTAAGAAAAAAAACACGTCATTTATCAAGAGCAGAACTTGCAAGAGAGTAAATCGTTGGTAGTGATTTCTTAATTTCAACATAATCTCATCAATATCTCCAAGTAAAAAAACGTCGAACATTTTTTGGTTAAACAAATTGTTCGGGACGTCTTTATGTAGTTTAAATACCAAAGCTCATATAAAGCAAAATAAATATTCAAATAGCGCTGATCTAGATGATAAGTAGAAACCACTAATCCGTTTACTTGAGTGAACTTAAAGACAAAAAGGCGACATACATTGCGTACGAGTGATTATTTCTTTTATGGAGATAAGGCGTCATGACAGTTTTAGATAGTAAATCAAGAAGTCACAGCCAAAGACAGACTGACACAAAAAACCAACAACAAGAGTTCACTGCCGAACAAATTTTGATAACAGATATACAGCTATTCACACGAACCCATCCCTTGTCTTTCTGTTTTGGGTAAAAGAATGCGAATTTCGCGAAAGCTGAAATCTCAGTGCATTTAAAGTCACGGGGCAAAGAAGAATGAACGTTCATGAATGCGTCGCCAACTTTCGCGTATATCTACGATATGCGAAAATACTTGTAGTTGTCTACACAAGCGCAGTAAAGATTATGTGTCCACTGAATGTGTCCGACGGATAGAAATTTACGCAGTCTGATCATTGACAAGAAATAGACAAAAGGATGAACTGTGTGTTATCTGGAAAATGTCAATAATTCAATATAAAATCTCAGTACCCCCACTTGTACGGGAAATAACAGCATTACAAGACAAAACATTTCAGTAGTATTAAATCTATAGTAAGTACGCCAAGGTGAATAACAAAAATACTTGATACATGCTTTACCAAACACTTAGAGACAAGATCGAAATAAATAAAGAGTTTACCATTCCAGCTTAATTAATGAGTAATTCTGTTGTGTGAATCTATTCATTGCACGTGTAATGTCCTATATCCTGATTTTGGAAATTTGATCATTCTAACATTCGCAAGTGATGAAACTCATGAACACAATTATACATAAAATATCGTGGCCATAACACCCAACAAAGATTTATCAAGGGCAATATTTGAAGTCCCTAAAACAGTTTAAGGGTGGTGACAAGACTCATGGACAAGACGCATGCAAAGTTCTGGGATTATTTAACAACTTATAAGGAATTCAAATATAGCCCTTAATAAATCATGCTTAGGGTGAGAGTCCCTTTTATTGTATAGAAGAGACATGTCCATTGCCTTACCGCCTACTCTTGTTTATAGATTAGAGATACTTAGACAAATAAGACAGATGAATATGTTAACTAGCTATCAATTACGTCCCCTGTTTTTGTTACAACGCATCAAGTATTGGTAAGTCAGAAAAGTTTCAAAAACGAACATAATTTTGTTTAACTTGAGTGCAAATCGCGAACGGGTGCCGAATGTTTGTGAATGTGACACTTCATTACCTTCTCTGCATCTGCGTCAACACTTTATAAATAACACTTAAGACAGAACGCAAGTTTAAATGATTAGAGAGGGTTCAATTGTCGAGTGTGGTAGGAGAATAAAAGCTTACAATGAATTCTATTGTAAAGAAAGTACAGAAATGACCACGCACTGAATCCGTGCTTTATAACTTCCAAAAATATTAAGCAAGTCCACACAGTCATTAACGAACGAACAAACAATCGCACGAACGAACAAACAAACGAACGAACGTACGCAGAAGAAGCAAAACCACTCAATTCAGATCTGTTAAGATAAGGAAGCTGCTTAGGCCTGCTAGCTTTTCCCTCATCTACAATAAGAAAGACACACCTTTCCATCAGTACATAAAAAAATAGACAACAAAACACCACAATAATGAGAATCCTCTGCACTGAATGCTTACCATGTAAATGTGATAACAGCAAGAGATTAAGAGGATGTCAAAAACACTATTTCTTGACGTATGGAAACATTTTAGTGACAAGAAATGACGTCTATTTTTTTCTTATATCATGATATAATTATATGTCCATTCAACAACAGCTCTGACAACAATGAACCATTTCAGTAAGACAGTGACACAAGCTCCTCGTATCAGACCAAAGAAAAGTTCTTGTTTATGGTTGCCTGACCGATCCTTTTCCTGGCGCCGATCCTTAAACTTCTCAAAGCAAAATCCAAGGTACCTAGTTTGTGTACAGTTATGTAAGTGTAAGTTAGGGAAAATGAACGACAACTCTGGATAGAGATTAATACTAAACTGGTTCCCGTTCCATGCCGCTGAGCAACAAAGGCTTTGTACAGACATAGTCAACGGGAACCAGTTTAGATAAAAACACCTGGTGGACTTATGTCTGTATCGTGCTGATCTGGACTAATATCGAGACATCAGAGAAAGTTCGTGACGTATTAATGAACATAATTATATTCTTCTATATACTGATAATGCATGTACAAGCATTGAAATTTTGCTGAGTCTAAATTTCAGCGTGTAGTGTTTGTGTTATGTAGTATTAAGATAAAAAGAATCCACTATTTTTTAAGGTTGACCTATATTGATGTTAATTGTTCAACGGCTGTATTACAACCTATTACAAACATTCACTTTTAATTAAAATGACCCATAATGATGCATAACACCGCGGTGAAGAAATCTGAATAAAAAATGCCATTCTCTTTCATTTATTTATCTTTTAAAAAAATATTCCGTGCGACACGTCACAGTGAATATATATTTCTAAACATTTCTGATGTCATAGCCGATTAGGAAACGCTTTAGCAGGAAGATTAGCAGAATTTAATTTCCGCCTGATCGGAAACATGTCTCGGGAATGGTAAAGATAAATCAATGAAGATTTAACAGACAATACTCGTGTGACATTGGAATCAGAAATGGAATTGAATACTTATCTTGTGTCACCAGGGTACGAACAGCAAAGTCGGCATTATAGGAACTTTAACAACGCATTCAAACTTTCCAATTCTTACTAACGAGTCCACAGCCTCACTTACACAATCATACGAACAATCAACATATAAATTCTTATAAAAGAGATGTTACATTTATTTACATTACCATATTGTGTTTTGTCTTTAAAAAAAACGCCTTAGCACTGTTTGCATCATTTTATCAAGTTCAAGTTGATCTTTAGCATGTACCGGGTCTATTGAACCTTAACCATAACCTTAACAGGCAAGTGCAACATAATTGCAACATAAATTTAGGGGATTTGAAAAAAAAATGTTACTTCAGAATTAAGTCCTTTTTGTGTACCACTCGGAGTGCAATGACATTTTACTTATATTAGATCAAGCGGTATGTTGGGAGTGTAGGCAAAGAAAAGAAGTTGGAATAAGAATGGCTTATCGCTACACAAAGCAATATGACATTCATAAAAAAGCTTCTTGCAGCTATCAGTTCAAATATTAACAGATGTTTTAAGAATATGGCTCTTGGCGCCAAAAAACACAAGGTTTGGTAGGTGTTATTATACAGTTGCGAGTATATTAGGAAAATGTAAGAATTGTGAGAGAATTTGTGTGCATGTTTTCGACTACATAAGCAACACTTGAATATATGTCCACTTTTGAATTATATAATTGAATTATTAATATCTTAACAGGATTACTAGACAAAGAATAGTAAAGCCATGATACTACAAATCAAACTATTTCGCCCATGATATTCAAATATTTCACCAATACTGTCCTGTGGTTCGATGAGTATTTGATAAAGCACGTTTTTTTGTCTTCATTACCTCATCAGCACATGTATATAGATTTCCTGATCAGTCAGTGTCGGCGAACACTCGGTCATTGTAGACATGCATTTGTAGTTCCGGCACTGGAATTTGAGCCCGTTACGTAACTTTACAATTGAAATTTTCACAAAACTCCGGATCCTACGTTGTTTGCACACCATTTAGTCATTTTTTTAAATTCTATTTTCGAAACAGAAGCAATAAGACATAAAAGCAAGTGCCTCTACAGACGCATTGAATGGTAATTGTTTGAGCTCTTGTACTGTAATGGAATTCTCTAAGAGTTGACGTCAGGATTGTTTGACATCTCCGCAAAAATATTAGCGATTGTTTCCCAAAAATACGTTTTTTTTTAATTCTAATTATCTTAAAATGAACTTAATTAAGAGTTGTTGAAATCAATTGCTGCAAAATATCTGGGAGTACTTAATCATGAACAAAATGGCAGGCGCCACGGACATCACCGAAAAAGTTTTAACAAAATCCCGGAATAATAGCGCAAACCGTACGCCATCGACACTAATTGAAACAGCTTTGGTCCTCAGCCTACTTAATTTATCGACCTCAGAATTTAATGTTTGACTCGTTCTCTCATGGGCAAGTAATTAATTTAGAAAAATCGTAAAACTTAATTTGAATTAGTTCTTGATTTTTTGCGTTAGAATAAATCCCTGTTATATTTTAGTCCAACCAATTTGTCCAAGCAACTAACTCGTGTGCGTATAAATAATTGTTTATTCTTTACATTGGTTCAAAAAGAGAATTGAATAATGAAAAAGCCTCCAAGAATTTATTAGCCCAACTTACAACACAACTAAAATACTTAGTATCGGTCACTAAACATATCTTGCGATGTAAAAGAAAAGAAAATAGAAACACCATGCTCCTTTACATTCAGTCTTTATCGCATGTTCGGAAAAAATGATTTTTTAATTGCATTAAACACTGCAAACGAGTGATGATTTTAAATATCTTTGGGGCACAAATCTAAAACTCTAGAATGAGCCCTTCATTGGAAATTTATTATTATAAACAAATACGTTTCTTTTATTGCGATATTTTTAAACATCTTTGGGGCATAAGTCTAAAATTCTATATTTGGCTCTTCATAGGAAAATTTTATTGTAAACAATTTTATTGTAAACAAATACATATGTATGTTTCTTTTTTTAGGTGTTTAAACTATATTTGGGGCGTATATCTAAAATTCAAGATCTAGCACTTCTTTTAAAGGTATTATTATAAACAAATACGTTTCTTTCGTTTGGACGTTTTCAAAACAAGAAATACATAACTAGCCTATGTTTAACATCAATTTTGTCCATCTTTTACCAAATACTGATATACTCTATAGCTGATGTATTGGATCGTAAATAGGGAAATCTATAGCTACTGATGATCTAGATGATGCATTTGATAATACTAGTATAAATCCACATTGACTTTCTACCTTTCAACGATTGAGGAAAATCACATGCGGACGCCTTGGCAGAGCTATCAACATAAGCTAACTGAACATTCTTCTCACATGTGATTGAGTAGTTGAGTGATAAGAAAAAAATGTGCTGATTGAGACAATATCTTAATGAGTCAGACCACCAATATACAATTGTAGATATGAAAGTGTCCATGCATTTAACGGGTTGAACATCTGTCTGGCCTGATGAAAGATCAAAGAAAAGAATACAGACAGCCGTAAGATGGATACAGACAACTGTTTATCAGATTTTGAGACGAGGAATATATATGCATTCAAATTTCTAATTGGTCACCTTTCATGTTGCCACAAGTTTCTTGGTCTATGATAGCATGAATCTACTTTTCTTGACCGACACAACTTCTACAAAACTACAAGAAATTGTATACATTTATACATAAAAATTGAACACTTCTCTCCAGTTAGTTAATTAGCTAGTTCAGTAAAGTGCTTATAAGCAATCACGAGTTTAGCTGACCAATTAGAAGTTTGGCTTAGTGTATATCATCAAAATACTGAATGGGATAAGGACTTCCATGTGGATGAATTGTGCGCTGTTGCAATTTTTCATCTTGTTTATCCAACCGAATGCGAAAGGTGTATCGCTATTGGGTTGAGAAAAATCTCGGTATTACAAAGGTACGGTAATTAAAGCTGAATAAGAGAAAACGTTGACGTTTTGATTAGTATTATAAGAGAGTATATTCCTGTTCTTTAATTTAGGAACAATGAAAGCGAGCTTTGTAATTACCTTAATTTCAAAATATTCCAAACGAAGTGGCTTAAAAAGTTGTTTTATTCAACAATGACACGGAGGCAATTAGTGTTAGTTGATTTAAACGAATACCTTGGGATTTGAATAATCACAAAATTATTTAAATATAAAAACATGACTTATTCCCTCGGCCCCCGGACAATTACAAACGTTGAGTGATTATTTGGAATAAAACACATATTAAAATGAATTAACTGTGCATAATGTAGTCGTTTTCACTAAAATGAATATAATCAACAAACATTTCGAGCCATGCGCAGTCACTATCAGCGTAGAGCTGATATAAGCTCAATAACGTGGTCTAACTATTCATTCATTTCTGTTTATTATGAATCATTGTGTATTACTACATAGTACTAACTTAATTAATTCCATTCAACTCCATTTTAACTCCTGCATCAGAAACTATTTTCTCTTCATCCATTTAATGTCAAATTTTGACTTACTTTCCACTTCTTTTGCCTCACGTACATAATTTCCCGAGTACGACAAGAGGGATGCACATACGCATGCGCACTATAATAATCTTTCTTTCAAATACAACAGCTTTGGATTTTTTACCAACACTTTTTGTGTATTTTGTTTCTTTCCGTTATCCGTTTATCGTGGTTATATTGTATTACTGCAACATGCTCTTGCACAATGTTCACAGTGTTGTTATGTCGCTTAAATCAGGAGTTTGTATTCTCTACTCACCGATTTTATTCATCTTAATATAACTAATACTTATGTACCTTTTCAGACAAAATCGCACAATAAAAGATCAACAAAAAATAAAATATGACACTGGCAATTAAAGAATAATTTTCCATACTCCAGTTTTATTAAATGACTAAACCATGTGTAGAGATATTGAACCAAATCATTCCCGACCTAAATGATATATTTCTTTATTCATTAATTAATAACCGATTCCACGGACGATTAGAAAACATATAAATTCAAAGATCAGCAAGATTCAATTTCCGCTAGATGAAAACAGTTACTGTGTCTTTCAGAACAAAAAACAAGAGGGCCATGATGGCCCTGTAAATGCTCACCAGGAAAAAAGGTCATTTAGAGACGAACATTGTTAAAATATATCTACACGAGTCCAAGTAAAATCAAGTGACCCTAAGGTCAGGGCCAATTTTAACCCCAGGGCCATAATATGAACAAATTTGGAAGAGGTCTGCTAGACAATACTACATACAAAATATCTTAACTCTAGGCCTTGTGGTTTCGGAGAAGATTTTTTAAAATTTATCTATATAAGCCTATATAAATCAAGTGACCCCCGGGGCGGGGCAAATTTTGACCCTAGTGAAATAATTTGAACAAACTTGGTAAATATCCACTAGAAAATGCTACATACCAAATATCTTAGCTTTAGGCCTTGTGGTTTAGGAGAAGAAGATTTTTCAAATTTTCCTATATAAAATAGAATAAACCCATGGGCAGGGCCAATTTTGACCGCGCAGCCTTAATTTGAACAAACTTTATAGAGGTCTACTAGACAATGCCACATACAAAATATCTAAGCTCTAGGCCTTGCGGTTTCGGAGAAGAAGATTTTTTTAATTTTCCTATATAAGTCTATATAAATCAAGTGACCCCGGGAGCGGGGCCAATTTTGACCCTAGGGCAATAATTTGAACAAACTTGGTAGAGGTCCACTAGACTATGCTACACACCAAATATCAAAGCTCTAGGCATTGTAGTTTTTGACAAAAAGATTTTTAAATTTCCTATATAAGTCTATGTAAAATCAAGTTACCCCCGGGGCGGAGCCAATTTTGATCCTAGGGGAATAATTTGATCAAACTTTGTAGAGTTCCATTAGACAATGCTACATACCAAATATCTCAGCTCTAGGCCCTATGGTTTCGGACAAGAAGATTTTTAAAGTTTTTTGAGTTTGGTTGCAATCGGCATAGCAGTGTAGGAGATGTTGTTTTAAGTAAATATGGACGCCACGTCACGACGCACGCCGGACGATCACAAAAGCTCACCCTGAGCACATTCGTGCTCTGGTGAGCTAAAAAAACTTCAACCAATGTAATGATTTTGACACATGACGGAATCACTGAAGATAACAATACGGAAAAGACTTAACACTTTCGTCTAACTCGTCTTTGGCAAAGACATGGTATTCTTCATATACCATGTTTCAATTACACAGCTTCAGATTTCACTAAATAAACATCTTACATTTAAGATGATATTCAAATTAAAGCAAATGTATGTGCGTTTCATACGCTGTTATTATATGATATACTAGTACTCGCACGATATGGAAAGTGTTAAGTTGCTTAGAGGGAAAATTTTGTTATACTCATAGAAGCAAATTAATGGCGCGGGTGGTATCAAAATGTGCAAACATGTATTGACTACACGATGGTTGCAATGTGTGAAGCGTTTTAGATAAACACAAACTTAATTAAAACCGTAAATACAAACTTTATAACAAACAAGAAATATCTTTAAACAAGAGGGCCATGATGGCCCTATCAATGCTCACCAGGAAAAAAGGTCATTTGGAGACGAACATTGTTAAAATATTTCTAAACGAGTCCAAGTAAAATCAAGTGACCCTAAGGTCAGGGCCAATTTTGACCCCGGGGCCATAATATAGACAAATTTGGAAGAGGTCTGCTAGACAATACTACATACAAAATATCTTAACTCTAGGCCTTGTGGTTTCGGAGAAGATTTTTTAAATTTTCCTATATAAGTCTATATAAATCAAGTGACGCCTGGGCGGGGCCAATTTTGACCCTAAAGCAATAATTTGAACAAACTTGGTAGGGGTCTACTATACAATGCTACATACCAAATATCTTAGCTCTAGGCCTTGTGGTTTAGGAGAAGAAGATTTTTCAAATTTTCCCATATAAAATAGAATAAACCCCAGGGCAGGGCCAATTTTGACCCCGGGGCCATAATTTGAACAAACTTGGTAGAGGTCCACTAGACTATACTATATGCCAAATATCTTAGCTCTACACCATGCGGTTTCAGAGAAGAAGATTTTTTTAATTTTCCTATGTAAGTCCATATAAATCAAGTGACCCCCTGGGCGGGCCCAATTTTGACCCTAGGGCAATAATTTGAACAAACTTGGTAGGGGTCTACTATACAATGCTATATGCCAAATATCTTAGCTCTAGGCCTTGTGGTTTTGTAGAAGAAGACTTTTCAAATTTTCCCATATAAAATAGAATAAACCCCAGGGCAGGGCCAATTTTGACCCCGGGGCCATAATTTGAACAAACTTGGTAGAGGTCCACTAGACTATACTATATGCCAAATATCTTAGCTCTACACCATGCGGTTTCAGAGAAGAAAATTTTTTTAAATTTTCCTATGTAAGTCCATATAAATCAAGTGACCCCCTGGGCGGGGCCAATTTTGACCCTAGGGCAATAATTTGAACAAATTTGGTAGAGGTCCACTAGACAATGCTATATGCCAAATATCTTAGCTCTAGGCCTTGTGGTTTTGTAGAAGAAGACTTTTCAAATTTTCCTATATAAAATAGAATAAACCCCAGGGCAGGACCAATTTTGACCCCGGGGCCATGATTTGAACAAACTTGGTAGAGGTCCACTAGACTATACTATATGCCAAATATCTTAGCTCTACACAATGCGGTTTCAGAGAAGATTTTTTAAATTTTCCTATGTAAGTCTATATAAATCAAGTGACCCCCGGGGCGGGGCCAATTTTGACCCTAGGGCAATAATTTGAACAAACTTTGTAGAGTTTCACTAGACAATGTTATATGCCAAATATCTTAGCTCTAGGCCTTGCGGTTTCGGAGAAGAAGATTTTTCAAATTTTCCTATAAAAAATAGAATAAACCCCAGAACAGGGCCAATTTTGACCCTAGGGCCATAATTTGAACAAACTTGGTAGAGGTCCACTAGACAATGCAATATACAAAATATCTAAGCTCTAGGCCTTGTGGTTTCGAAGAAGATTTTTTAAATTTTAATATATAAGTCTATATAAATCAAGTGACCCCCGGGGCGGGGCCAATTTTTACCCTAGGGCAATAATTTGAACAAACTTGGTAGAGGTCCACTAGACTATGCTACACACCAAATATCAAAGCTCTAGGTATGATAGTTTTTGACAAGAAGATTTTTTAAATTTCCTATATAAGTCTATGTAAAATCAAGTTACCCCCGGGGCGGAGCCAATTTTGACCCCAGGGGAATAATTTGAACAAACTTTGTAGAGTTCCATTAGACAATGCTACATACCAAATATCTCAGCTCTAGGCCCTGTGGTTTTGGACAAGAATATTTTTTAAGTTTTTTCTATTTGTTGCCATAGCAACCAGAGTTTTTAATGAAATTTAATCTTTTGAACAACTTTGAAAGGGGACCACCCAAGGATCATTTCAGCAAAGTTTGGTTGCAATCGGAATAGTGGTGTAGGAGGAGATGTTGTTTTAAGTAAATATTGACGCCACTTCACGACGAACACCGCACGACGCACGATGGACGCAGGGCGATCACAAAAGCTCACCCTGAGCACATTCGTGCTCTGGTGAGCTAAAAAGATAATCGGCGCAGATACAGTACAAACTTCCTTCTACAGCTGAACATTTTGTACCTAACAATGTCATTGGTTCAAATGTAGGTCAAAACCAATTGTAATACAGCTGCGCCGAAAAAAGTTATGCCCAATATAAAAGTGAACTTTTTTCGTGTTAGTATTGAATTGAGAGTCGGACTAAAAGTTTTCATCTTATGGGCAGATTAGCAGATAATGTCACACACTTACGTTAAGTGTTTACCAAAACCTGAAATATTATACTGCATGGTTCAAACACTCCCCTGACATTATTCAGTGAATTATTATCTCCTCGTTGAATTCACCAAAAAGTATTCTGGCATGATGTAAATTTGTACGTAAGACAGAAGTTCAATACTTCGTGGAGAAATTATTGCGCAATGAGCAGTTGAAGTTATATGGTGTTTTCCCATCATCACCATATCTGCATTGATTTACTAATCACCTAGTGTCACCATACACGCTATTCTGTCTTATATCAGAGTAGAAAGTCGGCCGTCTCTTCAGTGTAAAGGCATTTTAATGAAACATGGTATATGTGTCTGGAAGTAAGGTTGTGGCTACATAACTAAATTGTCGAATATGTACTTGATCTATCATCCATGGGAGTTTGCATTAATGCAAGCAATAAAGCGACACACATGTACACAAACTTGACCCATCCTTCCTATATCGATTAAAGTCCCATAATCATATAAATTTATCGGTCGTAATAGTTTCTGTTTGTTCTATAACAGAGGAATCCGGTATGTTTTCCTCCCGTGCGTACTATAACAAGACAAAATGTTTCCAAAACTACTATCGTATTTTTTTCAATATCATTGAAATAAATACTATTTATAGAACAGCTGTGTTTTCCCGCAGTCATATCATGCACACCGCATGAAGTGACGTCACGCGCTCTATGTAGTTTAAGTTTACAAAAGCAAATTTCACAGCGAAATGAAAAAGGGCTTGTTTCGTCGGTAATAATTATCCTGGGATAATATCAGCAATTGTTTGTTTTTTGCATATATTTTTTATAGCAAAAAGCTAATGGGACTTTAAAGTATTACACCTTGCTGTTTGTATAGCTTACTTAATTAAAAAATATCAACATTAATTTTGATGTTTACTGGCAATTATAGTTATAAAATGCCACATCACAGTGTTCATGTCCAGTTTTATAAAAAGATGCTAACGAAGAGGTATATGCATAAGACAAGACCACTCCATGAAGACAAACCAGTGTTGAAGAAACTACTAAAGGTGCAAACAAAACAAATAAGGAGAGACAAAATACCATGACAACAAATAGGAAGCCAAATTAGTTTCAGTTTATTTCAATTCCTCTGCATATTTTAGTTATATGATATGAGATAGAACAAGAATATACAGATTACAATATGTTAACCACTTTGTATGGTGAGCTTAATGAAAATGAATGTACGAATACTTGCATTAACACACCCGTTCACACGTTCACGCAAGTATTATAATTACACTGAAAGGTTTCTGCAGAAAGTGCCATTTCATGAAGCAAAGTTTTTATCGTAAGAAACAAGTGTCTTGACACTTTCGGCCAAGATGTAACAAATACGTTCTCGGTACTAGAAATGATAAAAAACAGCCAACACTACATTTTCCTGTAATTACCTGTGACGATCATACACGTCAGATCACGCTAGATTGTGGTTGATGTACGTGTGAATAATTCATAACTTCTACCAGTATATACCTTACCCATTATTATTTAATTAAGTCGTCTTATCTGATGTTTGGAGCTAGTCAGACTATGTGTATTGAGGTTGTGTGTATATTTGTACTTGAATGACGTAATGCACATCTAGCTTTTTGTTATCACATTATACAAGCATTGTTTTGGGGACGGTTTGCCTTCCTATACTTATTACAGTGGATAAATGTCATTTGAGGTTATTACCAAATCCCTAACTACGTCGGTAAACAAGACAGGGCGGAAGTACTTCCGCGGTCTAATAAAGACCGACATATAATTCCATCATTTTATGAACATATTTACGTTATTCGCCGGCTTTCATTTATATTAAAGACAAGGCATTGAAATGTAACGGATATATTAATGTTTTTGTAAGTCATACCAAGAGACTCAATGGATCAAAAATGTCTAGTTTCAAAAAAACGGTATAAGACAATTAAGAACTACTAATACATGGGTAAACAGAATAAATACTGTTTCAAGAGTATCCATTATTACTAGGTATGACGATACATTTTCAATCAAACTAATTCTGCAGTGCGTTCAGCTGAGGAAAACGATTGTAAAAGAAACGGTGTTATTGAACGCTTTGTTACGTTTCAAGATGGCACCCGGCCAGTTGTAAAACGCGGATCCGCGGATTCGAATACTAGTACGGATGTGCACAAAGCATGTTATGTTATATTTTGTTCTTATTCCTGAATGTATGATAAAGTTTAGGACATTGCTTTCTGTATAGCTTGTCCACAGTTTGTCCACAATACCATTTAAGACTTACGGTTGCATTAATGCACACCATAATCAAGACTGATTCCAGCTATAGCAATCAGAACCGATTTTTTATGATTTGTGGGATTCAATTTCGTCTTATTTGACGTGTGCCATGATTGGTCCTGATTATATAATCAATCAGGATTAATATCGTGGGGTTACAAGTTTGTCAATGTTGAACAAATTAAATAAACCCAAGGGATACAAGATCGAATAATTTGGAGAGAAAAAACCTTGATTGTTTGTTTGTTGCAGGAAACGTGGTTTCGTTTAATACTTAAAAATGTAACCATGTTGTTGCGCTGTTACCTCAAGCCGCTTTTCATACACTGAAACATGGATATTATTTGTTACATGCGTCTTTTCGATCAGGTAGGGTTATTTTTTTCCTTCCAATTCTATAAGTTTGAACATCCAAGAAAGAAAAAATAACGTTAAGGAGTTTGTGCTCCGATTTTAAGTTAGCGTGCGTTAAGCTGTTGTTGATGCATACATTTTGATAGCCCACAATCATACATACATTAGTTACATCTACACATACAACATACAAAACCACATGAACACATACTTCAGCGTGGATATCCCGCGTGACTTTTGACGTCACAATGGGTATTGCTAGAAGCACTTTTTCTGCACGAAGCAAGGAGAAAAGAAGCTGTATTTTATTCCGATTTCAATTTTCACGACACATATATTAGAGCATGCTTAGCAGAAATGTGTGTATGTTCCACGTATTGTTGTCATTTCTTTGTATTATGTACAGTAACATTCGCGCTAAACGCTTTGAGTACAACGGGAAGCCAGTGTATTTTTCATTTGGTGCGAATCCGCACTGTACCTACATGGAAAATGGCGGAAAAGTTTTTTTTTATAAAAGCAGATGATAAATATAGCTTTCACAAAATGCATATAAATGAATGGAAAATTGCAATAATTAACGAATTAGTAGCAATTTAATGAATCAACGTGTGTATCAGAATTTATGTCTGTTAAGCTAATATGAGAATTATGACTTAACACTGTAATCATTGCCATAAAATGACCGTTCGCTAACCATGAAACAAACTTGATTGACTTAAATGTAGTAATAATGAAGCGTGCAATGAATACATTAGCGTATCAGCGTTCAGACTTCATGAACATTACGACGAAAGACATAATCGTAAATCCTAATAAGTTTTAAACTACTAAAAGGTTCCTTTAAAGGTAATTTGCCGTCGCCAATGGCTTTATTGATTTCCTTACCATTAAGCTAAATCACACATGCAGTATCTCGATGTCTAGCTTGAAGTCGTATATTTCATGGCTGATAACAGGTATTAATCTGGCTTACCCTGATAAATACTTAAGTATCGAGACGTACGATTGGTTGTGCAAAGATTAACGACATTTGGTTGACGGTAATACGTTTTATACATTCGGACCGCTGTTCCCGAAGCAAACAGAGGAATAGTCCTCTTACATCGTTCATCCATTAACACAAACTAATTAAACTTTTCGGAGTGGTAGTCAAATTAAAAAAATGTACTATATACGTCTTTAAATTGGCGGCCAAAAGTTCAACCTCTGTAGAGCAACACCCTGTGGGAGCTGCAAATATTGGCCGATGTTTAGAGGTTGTTGCTCTACAAAGGTCAAATTTATAGTAAATATCAACTTAGGGAAATGTTGAAGGTGTTGTAATAGAGAGGTTGTTGCAGAGGGCCGCTCTGGAGAGGTTTCACTGTATACAGTATATACTCACAAAATCGCATTACGTTGTGACAGCTTTGATAGTACAAGAAAGCCCAAAACATACACCTGGTTAGTACCAAACCTCGGTAAGCTAGATGGACAGTTTTCGCTCATATGATATTTGTACCGTGTGGGATTCGAACTCATAGCTATCAGAGGCTAGAAATAACAACTCAAAGACCGTAACCACTCGATCACGGAGGCCCCAAAGTTTGGACTACAGCATAAGTAAACCATAAGGGTGCAAACATTGCACTACATTTCGGATACATACTGTACTAAAGAGTTACACTCGTCGTGTAGATGGTGCACATTGGTTAAATGAGTATGCAAATCTTAGTACTGACCAGTGTTCGGTTTGTATATTTCACGGGTGGTTTGCCAAAATGAGAGGTGTGATACTAATCATAGTTTCATTTCTGTGATGCCTCACCAAAGGAAAAAAATCTACGTGTCTGTTAACAATCCTCGTAATGAAGTCGAAGTAAATATACACAAACTACACCTTTTTAGCGAGTAGGTGAAAACGTATTTGATGAAAATGTACGATAGCTGCACTAAAGAAAACTTGAAGATGACGAAGAGGCAGCTTTAGGATATAATGCTATTAAATAAACGTTTTTAAACAAATCCAAAAAATGAGAAGATTAAATTGAAAATATTCACAAATTATATATAAAGACAAATTCTCAACGGAATTGAAGTTCTTGTAAGCAATCTTTTTTCCGATTAAATCTTTATTTCTACCAAAAAGACCATCGTATTCGAATCACTAAAATTATTTGTATAATGATACTGTCAACTTCTAATTTATTGACGACAAGATTGCTACTTGTCCTGCTTAAACGGTTGAGGAAGGTTCCAGACTTGCACCTGTTCTGTAGGTTGGTCATAATATTACATACTAAAATTGTGTTTTATTGTTTACTAATAAGAGCACTGACATACAAACAATTCAATTAGAAGGCAAGTAATTATTTATAATTGCGTTGTACATTGCCTGAATGTGTGGTAATTCACCTCTTCTCATCTTGATAAATATTCCTGCAGGCTCTTATATCGCTTTAATTACGAGAAACTCATTATTTTGGGGAGGCAAGTATCAACAAATAGAGCATAGATCTATCTGATTGCCATAATACTGTAAACCAACTGATTAGATGTCTGTGTTGTTTGTTACTTTGATCCTGAGATGCCACAGTGCGAGAATTAATCATATTTATGTCAAGCAAATGACTGTGTCTTTCTTTTGGTGACAGTTTTGTTTGACAGACTTTTATAATGTACATAGTAGGAGCTTTGCTGAATAGCATTTAATCTTAGGTCTTTTATTGCTTTCTTCGTATCAGTAATACAGTTTATACTTCTCTGTCCATGTTAATTCTTGCACTGTGTTTGTTAGGGTAGAGAGATTAACGGCCTGCTGGACAGGGCATTGTATGTGACACCCCCGGGAAATTTGGTATTCTTCCAACTATTGCAACGCATACAGTCTAATTATATACCCCTAGCAAACGAGTATTTCAAATTAATTCGGAAGTGAATGTATTGATACTGTACGAGATATACTTAGCTTTGTTTGCTAAAGCATATCTCTGCAGACATTGGATAATAGGGGGTTACAAACACGTGGTATTGTGGAGGAGATCGTTTTCGGAGAATAATATTTTCATTTTCTTGTCTATTTTTCTCTTTTCAGCAATAAACCATATAGAAACAATTACTTAGACTGTATGATATTTCCAACGAATTCATAAGAAAACATTGGCTGACGTCCAACAATAAGGCAATGAATTTATACATATTATTGTTTTGTTGTTGCTAATTCATCTTGATTGACATTTGTCTTGACAGTAAATCTCATTGGGTGTTATAGAGATTGTGTGTTCAATTACGATAGTTTTAAGATGTATTACATTGTTACTGGTATGTCTAAAGATGTCGGACCCATACATGGTTGTAATTATTTTCTTATTTTTATTTCTACATGTCCTTAACCAATGTCTTACTTATTATTATGAACTATTATATGCTCTGCAAGGAAAACGACTTATAGGCAGACCACAGCTGCAATGCAAAGACGTGTGCAAGAGGGACCCAAAAGCCTTGAACATCGACCATAACTACTGGGAAGCAACAGCCCTCAAACGATCAGCCTGGGGACAAACCGTGCGTGCAGAAAGGTCACTCTAATTTCGAAGAAATATCTGCTCAGCAACACTGTGCAAAGAAAGCGAGAAGAAAGGCTGCAGCCAATATAGACAGATCAGCCTTATGTTCATTTGTGCCCTATGCCACAGGGACTGTCACTGCCGCATTGCGCTGGCCAGCCACACCTGACGCTGTACCAGAACAAACAGAACAAATCCAGAGTCTTCCGAGACTGAAAGGCGCGTATATAAAAACTCTGCATTGTTTTTAATTTAGTCGAAATTGTAATGGACAATGCTAGGATGGTATTAACCTGTTGACCAATATAGACAGTTTCAGGGTGCTACCTTCAGGGAGACTAGACTACGTATTCTCTTCCATTTTGTATGGTCCTGCGAGTTAGATGTGTTTTGCGGAATGTAGAATATTATGGGAAAGATGGGATTTTTCTTGTACTTATTGTTAATTTCTTATCTGTACATAACTTGGATGTAGTTTCGTCTTTTTTGTATGTTACGGAATCGATTTAATTCATAAACACAAAATAATTGCTGCAGGTTCAAGCAATTTACATCAGAACGTTTATGTTCTACAACTGTCAACAAAATACGGAGAACCTATATTTCCAAGTAATCTAATCATACATAAAGTATCTTATCTTTGAAGAATTACACTCTACAAACCTTCCATCTTCAATATAAGATCACCACGTATGATATAGTGTTGAGTTTATTCTCCGAAAATTCCCCAAAGGAACTATAAACGAAAATTGGATTTTCTTTTTGTCTGAAACGTTGTAAAACAAACGTATGAAATAAAGTCTGCATCTTACGATGTGATGGTGTCAGAAGTAAGTGAGTTGACTTGTGATCAGTCGCGAGGGGATACATTCATCAAGTGTTTGTTTATCATCTTATGGACAGGACCTCTTACCCTGTGTAGGAAAGCATACTTATAAAAAGGGAAATACATAATCTTTATTGATTATGCTATATCACGCAGTCCTCCATGGCATTACTCAGAATCCATAGTTATGTATTTAAATCCCTTAGCAGTGTTTAAATTCTATGTAATTCAGCAACACACGGAGAATCGCTCTTTACGTATTTTTGTTCAATTTTTATGTTTGTGTGTGTGTTTCAATTTTTTTTTTTTTTTGAATGGCTGCCGGAACATAATCTCATATTCCTAAACACGATAATCAAACCTGAACAGCGTGATATTCACACGCATTTGAAACAACCTTATACAATATACAGACACACTCAAACACGCACAATATTAAAAGAGCAACAGGCTATGTCCCTATGTATGTGATTCCATCCAGACGCGAACATAAAAAATAGTCAATATAGTGGAAGACATATATGTGCATGAAAATCCTACGAAACCGGCATTTTACAAAATTAATTAGGAACATGGTAAGAAAATACTAAGCACTATGTTAATGATTTTGCATAATTGGAATATAATTATATTGTTCCTATAGAATGCTTTCAATAATGAAACTGCATTGATTAATGTAAACTGGTTCCCCTTCCAAAGGTTTTGTACACTCAGACAAGTCAACGGGAACCAGTTTATGATGAATGAATATTTATAATTAACGGAAAGCACGTGTACTTTTAAAGCAACTATTCACAGTGATCTTTGGAATAATTGAATAGAGCTATTCCAGACAAGATCTTATAATTTATCTTCCGAACCGACTTGATTGGTGATTATTGTTCAACAAATGAAATTACCACCGCGCACTTCTAGTATGTAATAAGATATTATACAGCTTCGTGTCACGTGATGTAGCGTGTATACAACCCTGTCATTAATATGGAAAAGGAAAACAACGCTATAGATATACACTTCGTTAAAAATGTTAACATTAAATGTCTAGGATGTGTAATAATCCGTCAAAATGTTCTGACAATTTGTAAAAACGGAGCAAATTTTGGTACACATTCTAATAAGAGCAAAAATCAATTACTCATTTGCACAAAGAAAATATTCAAAAGATCTTTCTTAAACATTGTTTACTTTGTTTTAAATGCAATGACAGTCAATATTTCAAAATATTTATCCAATAAATAAACGCCATTCATTTTATAGAAAATATCAACCACCTTCACTAATTATAGTTAAAAATACCATTGTGCTCCAAAAATGGCAAATTCTTTCCCAATGTTGTAAAATATGTCGCTTCATATCTTATTGATCATTAATTCGTTATGTACATATTCCTCATAAAAACTCCCAAAGGGACACAATGGAAGTTGCAATTCATGAGTTACTTACAACACTCCCAGGCATATTACTAACTTACAATTCCTGATGACAAATACGGAGGCTTCACATTTAATTAACTTCACTTTTTAATAATTGTATGTGACGTGTTTATGTTATATGTCCATGGGGCTGAAAGGGTCGTATGTTTTACGTGTTACTTTGCCCACGATGTCTTAAATTAAGCATCTTAATTTCTATTGGTATGTTCGCTCTTTTTTCTTGCCTTTCATTCTTTTTTATGTTTTTAACGTTCCAGTATTACTAGGTACATGCAGACCTGTGTTAGCGTCAACCTCCGAATATAAAGACCACACTGTGAAAAAAGACTGTCCTTTAAAACCCGTCATTGATTATTTAAAAATCTAGGTCACCTACCTAATCAGTCACGTCTAAGGCTGGCCTCTGTATGACTCCACTTGTAGTTTGATATTCAGACACATTTCCATCTAGCACATCATTGGATGCTTACTACATCTTAATGATTATACTTTACTTTGTTCCCACTGTATACCCTGCATAATTATAATAGTTCCTTCGTCATACCCTTTATATCTGTATACACGCACCTGTCCAATTCATTAGTGTCTGTATTGAACATTTAAAAACACCTTTATTTCCAACGTACCTGTATGTGTGACGTCTACGTGAAGCAAACTATGATTTTTTGAAATTATGGAACGCATGAATTTTAGAACACTTCTCAGAACGCACAGAAAACTTATTTCAGTTACATCTTACATTTTGGTGACGAACATGCTTGCTCCCAATTACATCTTACATTTTGGTGACGAACATGCTTTCTCCCAATTACATCTTACATTTTGGTGAAGAAAATACTTGCTCCTAATTACATCTTACAATTTGGTGAAGAATATACTTGCTCCCAATTACATCTTACATTTTGGTGAAGAATATACTTGCTCCTAATTACATCTTGCATTTTGGTGAAGAATATACTTGCTCCTAATTACATCTTACATTTTGGTGAAGAAAATACTTGCTCCTAATTACATCTTACATTTTGGTGAAGAATATACTTGCTCCCAATTACATCTTACATTTTGGTGAAGAATATACGTGCTCCTAATTACATCTTACATTTTGGTGAAGAATATAATTGCTCCTAATTACATCTTACATTTTGGTGAAGAATATACTTGCTCCCAATTACATCTTACATTTTGGTGAAGAATATACTTGCTCCTAGTTACATCTTACATTTTGGTGAAGAATATACTTGCTCCCAATTACATCTTGCATTTTGGTGAAGAATATATTTGCTCCCAATTACATCTTACATTTTGGTGAAGAATATATTTGCTCCCAATTACATCTTGCATTTTGGTGAAGAATATACTTGCTCCTAATTACATCTTGCATTTTGGTGAAGAATATACTTGCTCCCCATTACATCTTACATTTTGGTGAAGAATATATTTGCTCCCAATTACATCTTACATTTTGGTGAAGAATATACTTGCTCCTAATTACATCTTACATTTTGATGACGAACATTCTGGCTCCCAACTGCATCCTTCATGCTATAATCTGCTTCAGCGGGAAACTGTTCTAAAAATGTTCAATTTAAATTATCCTTTTCAACTTTGTTTTGCATAATGCTAAATTTAACCTTTTACGGACGTTACATCGGAATCCAAGCAAAGCTGAAGAAATGAAAATTCCTACAATTTGATAGATAAAAAACATTTTTTCAGACAAGGTTCCTTAGAGCTCTGTTTGCGTCAGACTTTTGGTTATTCAAAGCAGCTGATTTGTTAACCTTACTCCTGATGCTGTGTTACCTCCTAGCACCCGTCTGTACTAACACATATGATACGATAATATATTGCCTGATGTACGTTAAGTGTTAATCAAAATGAATGATTCTTATATTAATTACAGCTTTCTTATTTCTGTCAATGCTTCTTCGTACATTATAAGATATAATTATTCTCTCTACAGATTAAATTCATTTTTTACGATGTATCTAATTGATTTTATTATATTTCAATTCATTTACTAGTTACAAACACCTACAGGTATGTGTAGCACGAAATTTATCCATGAAGGTCACCTATTCAAAAGAACGAAATATCTCACAAATAAAAAATATTCATCTGTTTAATTTGAGGATGCGTCTGAAATAAAACACATCAGCTCTGAAAACCTCGTATATCAGTTTTGCATGCGAGTGCAAATAGATGTAAGAAATCTCTTAGAAGTCTATGTTGACGTAAACTTGAAATATTAACATCGTAATTCTTCCTAATCTTACTTAGAATATTACATTATACAGAAACACCTGTGCATAATGTGATAACGACTCGTGAACACAGCTGGAACATGTCGCCCGTGTCATATGGATGACTGACTGATTGATAGAAAACACGATGTGCACGTAAATTAAGTTTATTAATAAACAAATTCAAATAAATCACCCAAAATATACGCCGGCACGCCCTCGTAAATTCAGTACTTTTACTGCACGCGTATCTACGTTTTATCTTATGTTTTCGTGTGAAATGAAACATTATCAAATTAATTTTATTTTTTTTATTTTATAATCAGAATTTCTCTTTAAACAGCCAGCTTGGCGCGTAATGAACTTTCGCACCGGAAGTTTCTTGTGAGCACTAATTGGGATAACGCCGTAAGTTCACACAATGGTTTAGAAGTGAACTTGAAAATAGTTTTAGGTATTAACTTTTTTATGTAAGTATCCACCACTCTGTGAAATTCAGAAATCGAAAATGTAATGTTTAGATAATTGGAAATTTGTATCAAGAAAGTATGAACCGATATTTCTTATCAGACCTTGATTCAGTTTTGAGTCAGACTACATGGCCAGGTATGATATTCCTTGAACCGTGTGCCTCAGTGGTAATAGATTCTGACAACCAATTATCACTAGTCCCCAACCGCTGGGAGCTCAAAGTCCACCTGGTACCACAACAATTCAAACGTGTTGAAGTTATTTTGCTTGCTTACAGAAAGTCGATGACTTTACTTCTAAAGGTGTATGTCGGTGTTCTTTTACGCCGTTAAAAGTTTGAAAGGTCTCTATACACGAATTTCTAGACTGAGCGAATGTTATCACACACGTACATGTACATTGCTTCCAAGATATTAAAATGGATAATTTATGTACTCAGTGACTAATATGACCGATATGTTAAATTTTCAGTATCAATCAGATTTAAACATTTGGTCATGTTTTCATTCATAAATTATGTTGCGTGTTTACAAATAGAATAAGAGAAATCCAATAAAAACGTCTCTTTTTCTCTGCCTATAAATATAACATAAAATGAGGTTTCGTATTTTTTACGAATTGGTTTAGAATATATTTATATTATCAGCAATTTCCATTTCATGAGAGATAATTTTGGCATTCAGCAAAGTCATTTAATCATTTACGTTTTGTTTACGGTTTATAGATAATGTATTTAATATTTTCAGAAGGCCACATTGAAAATAAGCCAAATGTTTTGTATATTTACGTAAAGTGGTCGCCTTCTTTACATAAATATATCGTTATTATTATTACTTTAGGACACTTGAGAATAACTTAATAAAATATCTAAGACACAGCAAACGAATATTTCTATAAAATCTCTAAAGAAACAATCCGAATTAACAATCGAGCTTACCTACAACAAACAACTTTAGAATATACTTTATTATCATGACAAAAATAACTTTTAATACTGTGGAATCATTTTTTTCTTTGGGGATTTAATTTCGAATTTATATGCAGAGATAAGGCTTTTTTCAAAGATTAAAATCCACGAATTTTTGTCCCCACGAAATAGCCATTTTAGTAAAAACTACGAAAAATTGAGCCCAACGAAAATAAATGAAAATACAGTAATCTTTAAAATACAATACCCGTGAAATAATGTATCCAAACTAGAAGTCTATAAAATGTATAAAAAAATCTATAAGCTGTTGATTTTTAATGTCGAAATATGATCATCTAAAATAGTAACGTAAGCTTTACAAGGTGTATCAAAGGAACATGACAAAAGGTTACAACACAACATACGTAACGCCAGTTAAGAAATTCCCAAATTGGACAGTTAATACGATTTTTAATAAAAATAAACATTTTCAAGAATAATTTAATTGTTCAGGATTGCCACGTCAAGGTATATGCAAATTGAAACATTATATGAATCGGCAGATATATGTACATAAACATATAAATTATATGTAATAATTAATGTACTGTGTTTAATCGCATACTAGCATCTTGACGTAAGTATAAATCGTACATTACGTATTTAATAAAGAACAGTCATAAAATAAACCATATTTAACAAGCAAATAGCGAACATCAATATTCTGGTATCAACCAGTCTTATGTATTTTATAACACCAAAAACCGTATACAACAGAACCCGATGATGTCAATGAAGAAGATATCGTGTTAACACTACGTGAGGTACCATTGCGGTCTCAGCCATGCAAATTATTAGCAGACAGATGAAGATCATGTCGCTAAAATGGTGACACATTTCTCAAGTGCTCCCGGCAGCGGTCCAACATTGCCACACTTATCCACTTATTGCGAGAATTGTATTAACCTCAGCGGTGTCACATTACTGCGCAATTGGCATACTTCAGTATGCCGTTGTGCTGCAATCACTGGTGTTTAATCATAAACTAACCAGTTTTAACATACCACGATTATCGTTTGTCTGGGGCTGTGTGTTAAATCTTTATCATTATGTTCTCTTTCTTTCCCTAAGGATCTTGTTGATTTGTTAATGCAGTGATAGGTAGTCTTTGGTACTGGCTTGATATGTTTGATAACAACTTTAACCAAATTAGCAGACTTAGACTGAGAATTGAATCTATCATTTCATGTGAGATATTACGTAAAACAGGTTCTATCCGAAGAGACTGGGATATACGTAAAGTCGCTTACATAACATGATTGAAGTACACGCATTGAATACATATATAGTAACCATTTTCAGGTCTAGTTTACTAATCATAAATGGGTATAGTTAGTAAAAGCGTTTTTATAGCTTCTTTGTTGAGATGTTTTATTATCAGTATTCTTGAAAGCGTGTGGAATAGTAAAAAAAGTATGAGAGTGGATGTAACGTTCCTCGGGCCTAGGTCGCGGGGGACACTTACATAGGTAGGTCAGGCAATAGGAAACAATTTGTTATGTCTTAATGAAATATACTAAAACTTTGGAAGCAGCCAAGAATGCATTTGCCACGTATTTTGAATTTTCTATTTAACGTTTGACAAATATGAAAATAAAAGTTGAGTCATTCAAAAAAGAGCCACAAAATATTTTTTTGTAGTTTGAGTTTTTCTTGTAGCCCATGTTCAAAAGATTTAATCTTTCGACAAAACTACTACTTACCTTCGAACTCTTGGGCGCCGCCATTGTTCTAGACCATGTTGTATCAAAAAAAAAATACCACGTGATTATAGACAATTCCAAACATATTTTTTTCTGTTCGTGTGGTATATTCTCATCATTTGATATGGTATACAACATAAAAACGCTATAAATTGTTTTAGCGTCCTATTAAATAGCTTAAATGTATTCATCGTCCCGACCTCCTTCAAGGTGTGGCAGACTACTTAAAAACTTAATGTGTACATTATCTGTAAGCACTTGCTTACATGAATCTAGCTGAGATTAAAGTTGTAACATGCAATGTTTAAGGCGTGACTTATTATATCTAAAATCATTATAAATATCTATAAATTAATACACACCCTCCTTCTTATCCTGCCCGGGTAAGTCTGAGAAAAACCTATAAAGCTCATTAAACACCCTGTAGCTTTGCTTCTGACCGGTCCAATGCGGTACCGTCGGAAGTCTGTATTTCGCCCTCCATTTTTTTATATTTCCAATGTGTTTGATGGATTGAAGACTATGTTTTTTATCCATATTTAATCTTTTTTTTTTATTCTTTCGTATCACGGTTTATTTGCATAAATAATTTAGACAACATTAGGGATAACTGTTGCGGGCAAAATGCCCTCACAATTAGTCTAACAATTGTTTCTCTGATTTAAGTTGAAGCAATGTTTTAAAATGTAAATACACACACTAACACATTAAGTTCACGAGATATAATCAGCTTGCTGTGTATAATGAAGTTGCTCAGTTTTTCGTGAACTACCCTTCTTGCAGTGTAAAATTCTTTTCGTGAAATGTATATCCCACATGCAAGCCTTCCATCATATAATTCATAGTTTCGTTGAAAGAATTGTTCAGACATTTTGCAGACTTTAAAGTTCACTGACTGTACATATCTAATAAACAGAAACTGCCAAACATTTAAAACATAAACACGAAATGCATTTAACTATAATGATGGTACTTAAAATATTTTTTTCTCCGGGATTTAAAGAGGCACCAACAGACAGTGTATTTTTTTTTAGTTTTAACAGCGGAGAAAGATCCAAGTCGTACGTGTACATGGTTAGAACCACCGACCTGTGGTTTCCTCAGATGTTGAATTAATAGGGTGGGATTCGAACTCAGTGTTGAGAGTCTAGTGATTACTTGCCTGAGGCCTTAATCACTCGCCCACGAAGTGCCCCGAAGGTACATTATACTTCCTTACCAATGACTCGGGCGTTATACGTATATTTTTCTTGCTAACCATCAATGATTAAAAGATGTCAAAATTGTACATCTTAAATAGGTGAAGCATTTAATCTGTTACATATTAATTACCTGTATTCAACAATAGAGAGTTAACTAGAAAAAGAGAAAATCAATGCTTCTTATTAATTGCTGGACTTCTGTTAAAAGAAATTCTACATGTAAATGCCATATCTGAGTTTAAACTTTCAAAGTTCATTCTTATCGGATCAAATTTCGAAAGTTAAAAATAGGACTATCCTTAAAATTGTACTGGTTTGCGATTACGCGGCCGAGGGTTGGTAGTTGGGTACTTGTGTTATCGTTATATTATGCTTGTACCAATATTTAAGCGAAAAGCAGCCGAATGAAGAACGAAAAAAATCGCAAAAACGCTAAAAATAGTTTGGGAGTCATGGTTATCTTATCTTTAAGGAGTCGGTCACGTGACTTGAAACTAGTACTTTTTTAAGGATGGCCTAAATAGATTCATCTAAGGTTTAGATTTACTCTTCAGACTCCCTGATGTTTTCAAAGAGATCTTATTTAACATTGATACAGTAACTCTGGCAATATTTCTGCGAAATACGCGGAAGAATTAACTGCAATCGAAATACGAAGCCATCTAATTTATTCAGGTTTGGATAAAAGTCTTTCTAAAACAAAATGTTCATTACAAGTTTACAAGTTTATTTAAAACAACTGATGTCTTTAACAAATTGAGTTACATTACATATAGATAATTACAAGGAAAAGAAGGTTGTACGTGAACAAGCATATGATTATTAATATCTTATGCACACAATACACAGAAATTGTAATTCGTAATACAATTCTAAAATTCTTTGTAGATTTCAGAAAGGCTTTCGTGACTTAATCATTCGTGAAAAGAGGTAAAATTTACAGCCTACATGTTTAACAGTGAAAGCGAAATAAAACTGGAAATTCTGTAATAGTTTTTGAAATTGATACGGTAGAAGTATGTCTTTAGAAAGTTGCTACCACGATCAGAGAGTGTGAGTAGCGCTTCATCTCAGAATTTGTTCAAAATGTAAACCAAAAAAATGCATTGAATGTATCATATATGGAAGGTTTTATCTTTTGCAAACGTATTATATTTGAATTGTCTTTGATATTTCAATAAGCAAATTCTCAATGTGCGTGGTATCATGCATGCAAGAAATCTGAACACATGGAATAATGGTGATATTGTACCGTTACCGCTTTCTTTAAACAGAAAATTGACTTCTAAACGAATTGTTAAAGTTTCTCGATAGTGTTAGATTTATTTTGCTTAATTTCACGCTATAACATATCCCTATGCCACACAATTCTGTTTTCAAATCTTCTTTATCTTAACTAATCACAAAACTAGCGACACATGTTGCATTTGGATTGCGCTTTTCAGACCTAGTTATTTAATATATAAGAACAGAAACACTACCATAATTATTAAACTCGGTGTTGACACTCGTACATGAACAAATTAAAACCATATTAAATTATTTTTTATTATTTCATCTGATTTTACGCCATTTTCAACATTATTTCAGTTATATCGTGGCAGGCAATTATCCAAACCAGCTTCCCCGGACTTCATTCAGGCATTAACCTGCAGTACTAACCATGTTCTATCCACAAGCTACTACCAAGCTTCCCCACACAATTTAACATAGGATGTAATAATTTCAGTCAAATTTGTCACTGACAGTTTGAGCCTCGCCCGGTGTTTGAACTCACAACCTCTTGGTCAGCAGACTAACGCTAACCAAAGAGCTAACCAAGTGTTATAAACAATGCAAAAACTAGACAACGCACTCCGAGCCAAAATCTTTATTCCATACTTAAAGTGTTATGGTTGAAAAGATGAAGCTGACTAAGGTTTAGATACATATTCAGATCAAGTATGCTGTAAGACTAGTGTATCAATAATATCATTATTTCCAGATCATAATAAACTAAGAAACATTAAAATACAATATAAGAGATTTGAGCTCGGAGACCGGTATCAAGTTTTATATATCCTCGGGACCTTGTTCTATTTATACCAACATGATGTGTAAGCTTTAAAAACCAACTGATAAAGAACACTCAGCCAAAAATAGTTCCATTATCAAATGCCTTGTTTTGTTAACGTAATCCAGTATAGTGTTACTCAAATATTTCCTGTGCTACTCTTTGTGCATTAAGTGATATTGAGTTTCAAAGGTTGCTTAAATCCTGTCTCGCTTTCCTTCCCAAATTTAACATTTCCTAATTTTAACGACCTGAACTTTAGTTTTCATAATCTTAACGGACGTAAAGCAGTAATTATATAATTCTGTTTCCTCTCGTACGCCAATCAAAGCATTTTAATTATGGTACGGTGTTTCGTGTCTTGCGTCAACGTTCGCTCTCTGTTTCATCCATTATTTCTTGACTAGACTGTGTAATACCAGTTTTATTCTTAGGTCAATTTTGATTACAAGTAAAAGATGACCCGGACCTCAGAGAAATTGTTTCCATTGTAAAACCAATGAGATGGGATGGGAAAATATAATTACAATTAAAACTTCGAGACAAAACTGGAAAGTAATAAACAAGAACGAAATAACAGCTCAACGTCAGAAAAAACCTAAGTATACTTTCTTTTAGGGCAAAAATTCCTCTACAGAAAATCATTTGGCGGATAGATTCAACGCTAATAATGTATTTTGATTAAATTCACTTGTGAGGTTAACATATGAAAGCGAGGAAGAACCGTTTGTAACTGCGAATGTGACGAAATAATGTGATCGGTGGTCTAGTGGTAAGGCGATGGACTACCAAACGGACGGTTTAGGGCTCGAATCTCGGCTTGGCCTTAAAGTATTCCGGGACGCTTTTTCAGTTTTCCCATCCAAGTTCTGCGTCAGGAAAATTGCAGGAAACGGGTGAGGCATGTATCGGTGCTTTACACCGAACACGATGAAGAACCAGAAACTATTGGTCAAGATAGGATTCTCCTATATCTTATCTCCCTTCTCTCTGGGGCGACTCTGAAATTACCTTGGCTGTCGAATTAGCCGTTTAACAACTGATACACGAATAAGAAGGTGGCAAAAGGCACACAAGTTGTTTTGTCAATCCTTGTAATGTATTAAATGAATATCGATCAAAGATCCCCTGTAAATTTCATGTCTAATGTTGTTTTGTGATTATTTGAGAGTATGATAAGCTGTGGAAATGGCAGAACATATGTTAAATGGAGGCACAGTGCAAACAATTACATAAACAAATTATTGGCATATCTGTGCTACAGACTGCACACCAAGAAGAGTTTACCTTTTCTTATTTTGCTAACAAAATGATTCATAAATAAATCGAAAATCTAGCTCTATCACATTGAGATGATATTTTTACACCGAGAACTATTTCAATAATTTCAGTAAGCTTATGAATAGATTATGATTCAATAATCAAAACGGATGGTTTGTTAGTATTACCTATGCTTTCAAACAGTTATAAAAACAAAAATGTTCCATCTTCCCTAACACCAGCATAAGATGCATTATACCGTGAATCTAGATTTTGCTGAGACAGCAGAAATGTCACCAAACTCTCACCTAAAAGTAGATGGCGGAGTAACTTACCAATTACGGACCATAAAGTTTCCTGGAAAGAGTTAATCGAACTGTATTACCATACCACCTCAAGTATACTTTCAGTTAACGTCTTAACAAATGATAACTTGTTCCGATGTAGACTGTAACGTGGCTGATAGTGAACAAAGACAGGGCTGAACATATGTTTATGTATAGAAACATATATGCACAGGTTTTAAGGGTTTAATGCTCGTAAATTGTTTATTTATGTGATATTAATACAAAATGGAGGTTTTGCCTTAAAGGAAACCCGCATCAATGCGACAATTTTACGAAATTTTAATTTTCATTATCTCCATTTAATACACACACACACATGTAGTTAAACTTTGTCTTTTCTTTTTCATCCATAGATTTTTCATTCCTTTTAGAGATAATAAGAATACTATCCGGTTATTACAAAATGTATTTATAATACTAAAGATGTTAAATTTTCAATAATTGCTAATCCTATTTTATATCCTTTTTTCAAGAGAGCCACATTGTAAAAAAGTATTGTTACATTTTCATTATTGTTTCATTGTCTTTATGTGTAACCTTCGATAAATAAAGTTATTATCATTATTAAAGGACAGATGATTTTAGACTACATGAATATGAATTCATACCAGCATGGTCATTGTGTTTCCTTCCAACAGAAGTAAAATTGAGTGTTCACCATAAGCATCAATAAGAGCCGCATTTTAAAAACAAACTAAAGACATGACTAAAGCTCCTTCACAAAGACTATCGTTCAAAAGGAGTGGGAAGTTTAATGAGGTTATAATCATAGTTCATAATTTCAATTTCTAACAGCTCGAGGTGGATGTTTCCATATTCGCGTTACTCACTATGGGATGTGTTGCCGATGGCTTGATTACCTGGGAGTGATTTGAATGCATAATATATAAAGTTCGGCTTTTTAATGACATTCAAGTGAATATAAACCTAATTGCAAATGGTTTAAAAAATATGTTTTGCTATTTCCAGGTAATAATGTATTAATTTTATTATTCTTTATTGTTCTTGCGTGATCCATATTCATTGCATTGCATTCATATTTAACGTCGTTGGCTCTAACCTCTGCTACCTCTTCCGAAATTGCAGGGACGCTTTTACAGTGTCCCCATACTAACAACCGACTCCAGTACTGTTTTAAAAGACCACCGGCTACGGATCAGGTATGTATCGTGGTGCTTTACACCAGGCACTATAAAGAACCAGGAAAATATATTCGAGATAGGAGTCGGGATACACTCCCCTCCCTCTGGGGCGCTCCTAAAATCAAACATCAGATAAACCATCATAATTTCTTATTTTTGTGCCGCATACTTCTTGCGACTTCAATAAACCTGTTTTGCCTCTGTCTATTGTGCATTCTTTGTGCATTGACCGTATCCCGGAAGTAAACGTTTATCTTGGAACAATTCATCATTTTATCAACATTTATGTATGAAATTTGATTGGTCCATAAAATAACACTCAATAAAACGTTTCTGTCTTAGAATACCCGACGAACTTAAAAAGAAATCATCAATAAATAGTTAAAATGATTTTTTAAAGTATCAAGTTGGAATGGTGATGAACTAGAACGTGTTCATTTTATGGTCGAGCTGTCAATTAATTGTTGAACTTATGGATACACCCTTTGTAAAAAAACAGAGGAATTTCCAATTATTGTTGATTAACACTCGCTGCGTAAGGTGATAAAATCTTGATTATATTTGTATACAGCAGAAATCAATCGAAATTTATGACCCGATCTCTTCGATTTACAACCGTTTTGTTTCCTCTCGATAAGAATTCAAGGGAAGAAATGACTTTATATTATTTTATCTGTTTTGCTTGCTTTAATAATACCAGGTAATTGTAGGCAGGAAAAATCCAAATTTACCAGACAATAACTCCTTGTTAAGGCCCTGTGGATAAGAAAAATGCCCATAAAAGGTAAGAACATAAAAACATATCTCTTAATTAAAGATAGGGCCAAGCGAGTAACTGACGTATTATTCAACCTTTAGGCCAAACAAAACTATTGTGTCTACGAGCAGAACAGGATATTTATCAAGTTACGTATACACAGGGTATCGTGTTACTAACACAATTATGAAAATAACTATGATATACGCGTAAAATTTTTATTTTATTTGACACGACGAACCCATATTGTTGCACCCATCTTAGTGTTTCTAACAGTAATATTCAAACTACGATAATAGTTGAGGACGAAGTGTATCTCCAAGATATCGTAAAAATGATGTATAGACAATAAAAAGAAGAAACAAGTTTTTTCCACCTATATATCCTTATTTTATGGTTAGATCGTAAACATGACTATTTTTTGTCAGTTAATCGTAAATCTTTATTTGACTATTTTTTGTCAGGTAGTCGTAAATATGATTATATTTTAGCCTTAACAACACATGAATATTAAAATGTTTTAATTTTTCACATTAAGTGAATCTCCGTCCACGTAACAACAAAGAATTTACAGGTTCTTGAAATTTAACATGATGGTGGTTAGAGATGAGAGTTAAAGCATTAAAAAAAAGATTTTTTTTCAAAATGATGAGTGATATGCTTGTTTAGATGAATACTTATATTGCAGGAAGAATATCATAACATCAGGATGAATTTAAAGGTCCATTAGCTTTTCGAATTTAGTAACAATAGATAAATGATAGTAAAATATAAGAAATACAATTTATTAGCTCTAAATTTACATAGTACCTTTCATTAACCACATCTCGTAAAAATGTTGTCAGATGTTTTTTTCTTATTTTTTGCAATATCATTAAAAGAAACTGTGCTACATTTCTATATGTACTCCGTGAATAAAAAATAAAATTTCGGAACGTTTTTATTGCAAGGAATAGTCAGTTTCACTGATAACTCTTCTTTCTAAACTACTTTAATTTTAACATCCAAAAAGCTAATGGCCTAACAGGGATTAACTATTTAACTGCCCTTGCTTCAATGTGTAATGAAAGCTTAAAGTCATCGTGTAAGATGCTTCAAAATTATTTTGGTCACTTTCGTATATTTCAAAATTAGATTCAATATTTTCAACATAATTAATACTAAATTTCAAGCAATTCTTAGTAATTGACGTGGTTGGTTTAAACTATTTACTAAATTTCTCGTAGAATACGTTCGTAATTCTGATTTGTGATAATAAGTGTTAATGAACATCGCTTGTTCGAAACAGTTTTCAAATCGTTCATATTTGCAAAGATTGAATTTTGACAATAAAGCGTAAGCAATTTTCCAAAGTTGTGGATCGGAGAAAAATCATTTAATGGAAGATGATGCTTTTATTTTTAAGACCTTTAGCGTCTTCACAGAGAAGATACACATGAATATTTAATAAGAATCTCAAACCATGTCAGTGTTGTTATCGTGTGCATATCATATTCAGTAAGGGATGAAATTTGACAAAATGTGCAAATAAGAGAGAAAGTTACAGTTTTTCTCTGAAAATATGATAAACACCAATTAGATATTCATAGACGGAAGCGCATCTCCGCAGGTATTGACTAGGTATGTAATGGCCTTCTATTTAAGAAGTTTCACCAACGAGCAAGCATCAAGGCGACCAACTTCCTCTCAAATTCATTTTTACGGCCTGGCAATAAAACATCCAGGTTCCAATAAATGATATATGTAAATAATCATACAATAAGTCTTGGAAACAAGAGGCTAATCTTACTATTTAAAATTATATCATTATTTCTAAATATACTCGGAAAGATTGATAAGTGATAGTGGTTACATTGAAGTGATTCTGTATCAGATTGAAATACGTTATGGCAAAAGTCAGGATACTTTGTGCCAAATGTTCTAGTAACTCAACCATGATCTAGAATTAATCATTTCCAGCGGTGATGAATTTAGCAGACCGGATTACTGAATCGTGTAAATGAATTGGGCTCCGATGTTCTTATTAGTGTGTAAATATAGAGGCGTGGTTAATCAACTCGAATGTAAAGTACAGAACATAAGGTCCAGTCAATTCATCTGTCAAAGTCCCTAACATTCACACCTTTAAACACATTAAAGATTGTCTATTGGGATACCATTAAATAAAATGATGAATTATAAATAAACTGAATATAACCACAACCGTGGACAAGCGGATAGAGTGTCCACTTTCAGAGCGGGAGATCCAAGTGGAGACTGGATTAGAACTGGTTGCGGTCCATTGGTTAGCCGCCAGCTAGTTAGATAATGGTTACTGTATACCTACATCAGTCAGGCGACCGGCAAAGATAGAAGAGACTCGGGAGCCACTGTGCGAACGAAAGATAGATGTCTAATAAGCCAACTTGGCTGGCCTTTTCAATAGGGGTGACACTATAATAAACAAGTCTACACATTTTATACAGACTCTGACTAGTTTAGGTTGAAAACAATAGTTAGGGTCAGGGACTAAGGGTTGCAATGTCTAAAAAGTTGTATTTAACATACCGTCAAATGTTGTGTTCAAGATGTATTTCTTCAGTAGAAGCTCTCCGTCAATTTTGTTCAGGGCATGACATTCGCGTGCTCGAGGTGAACTTGTACATAAATCCTTTCGCATTCTGTCGATTGAGTGTGCAATTGCGTACACAGCATCATAGATAAATTGTACTTTAGATTCCTGCCTATACTTTGATGGGGATAAAACTTCCAATCCGGTACAAAAGTCTACGTGACCCGTATTTCTAGTATCTGTTGGATCAGGGTAACGGCAATTATGGACCTTTTCCCAATACTCATAAAACCACGGATTTCTTTTATTATGTTGAGGTTTTAGCTGTTTGAAATATTTATCAAAACCCGGTATACGCGTTGCTTGTAATATAATTGTCAAAGCACCCTCCGCTGCTAACTCATTCCCTTTCACAGGTGACTGTTGGGTACCCCATCCGTCCGCTGCAATCCATGTAAATTTGCCGGAAATATTCCGATTGCTCGCTGAATCCAAGATACCTTTAGCATCTTCTTCTCGAAGGAACAGAATAACAACTTTCGCATTGTTCTTAATCAAGAGTTTGTTAATTATGCCATCATACTCGGTCACTGATGGGTTACTAGAAATTTTCAAAGTTTCAGCTAAACAGATATTTCTTGCCCGAGCCTCTTGTTGAAAATATTCAATTCCCGGTACACCGTATTCACCTTCCGAAGCCACTGTAGAAACATAGGTCCAGTTAAAATTTTCAACAATATCTACCATGGCTAATGCTTGAAATTTATCTGGAGGTACTGTCCGGACAAAATATTCGTACCTCGACTTGTCACTTAACTGTGCACTGGTAGACGCATAACTAATCTGAGGAATTTTAAACAAACGGAGTAAATTAGCAACTTGTATCGACACGGAACTATAAGAGCCTCCAATAACACCGGCCACAGTTTTAGGTTCATACTTTGCTTCAGCCTCTGAACCATCGTTACAAACAAATTCAGATGCATCTAGTGATGAAAAAGAGGCTCTTATATACTCAAGAGACTGCTCTAAAGCATATGTACCTCGTGCGCACGTATCAAATATAGTCGTCCCGAGCGTGATTCCGGGCAATATTGAATTATCAGCGTTAATTTGATCTAGAGTCCACAGCATCGCTTCAACACGTTGTATACCTCTATCCGAGTTTATCATACCACAAGGTATGTCCCCTTCACCTTTCTGGTGGACCGGAAATAATCCACCTAGCATCACGTCCCCTTCTATGGATGCTGAGATCGGGGCTGGAGCGTTGGTCAAATTTGCGTCTGGGAATGCTGAAACCATTTGAATGTTCCTCATGAAGACGACACATACCGATGTTAACAGTTGTACCGGACGTATCCATGATGTAAAACTGAACATATTTTAACTGTTGTAGATCCTGTTATTAATTAAAACATTTTAATACACGCCGCAAACAGGCTTTTAAATCCATCAATTCAAATCTCCCGGACTAAAATGCACGAGGTTTTTGAAGAAATAAAACAACGTAGACCGATTAATTCTAGGTGATGAAAATTACATTCCTGAAGTACGCAATGTTTAGAAAATCCTAGCAATATGTTAGTTTAGTGGCTGAATAGATAATTGACTCCTTTGGTACGGGGCACGCTTCTAAATTAGACGGACTCGTATTTTCCATTCGCTTTTCCGGTGATATTTGTATACCTCTGTAGACAGCTGTTCTCTGATCTATCGAATTATTATCTCGTAAAATATTCAAACTAATTTAAAAACATATTATCTCATTTTCTCGTATAGCAAAGTTCAAAATAGGTCGCTCAACGAATATGTGACTTATTTATAATTGGATGCTAATAATATTTGTGATCAGTATAAAAAAAACCTGGTAACTTTAATAACCAAAACATTAAATTCCGTCTAGCCCAGGTTCCGGGGACTTTGTAGAATGTCTTGCTCAAATGCAGAAGTCTGATCTTTTAAAAAAATATCTATATCTGCGTCAATGCCTTGGCTAGATATAATCATATCTTTTGAAATTCAATGACGATGATATTGAATTATCTTCCTGTTTTCAGCACAAGTTTCATGTCGCCGGTGTTTTCTGAAAATAAAGTAAAAGTACAAAATCAAATAAAAGTCAGAAAATTATAAACAATAAAAACATTTCTTTATAAAGCTATACATCCGCGACAAGACTGGACACTGACACAGTCAAAGACAAAACAACACTGAATAAGGAAAAACCATACAGTGTATCAGAGCAACTTACTACATCAGTTTTATCATTATACTCTAAGACTGTGTCGTGGTAGAGTTCAGTCGTATTTGCAATTGCATATTACAACATCATCATTATATTCAATTCATTTGATCTTTCTTTGAATGATGAATAACGAACGGCAAGATAACAATTAAAGCACGAAGATCAAAGTGGTTAAATGCGGATTTTGTTGTTCTAAAGTGATAGTTTGGCAAACTTAATGCGGTCCTTCTTATGCTTTTAACTTCTTTTCTGACAATTCTGACAAATGAAAAGCATCTTGTTATTATTTCTGCTAATTCAAGCAATGATATGTGTTTATCTTTACATGAAATGTTACTTTCCCTCTTATCTTAACGATAAGCCAGTCTAGTCTGAGTTTTTGGTATTTTCCTCCAATTAATGCCAAAACTCACAGAAATGATACATAATTGTAAAGCAGACCAAAAACTAAATAGTAGTCTGCCAAATACTTGAAACGGCGGCTGGAACAAAGTTTTTAAAAATTACTTTTAATTAACAAAATATCTTTTCAAAATGTTAGCATTATTGATATAATTTGAAAGATAGTTCGCATATCTACTGATTAATCATATGATTTAATTTTATTCTTGAGTCAGTTTGGTAAATTATCAAAAGAAAATGTCGAAAGAAAATCGTTATATCAATAGAGGTATACAGTTGTCTACAGTTTTATGATGTGTGATGTTTTTAGTCCTGCAAAGATGTTTCATTTTTCAAAAATGACAATAAAACTGGTCTAAGATGAACATAAACGATAATTTTATGTCATTATGAGTATCGTCTTGTTTACCTTGGTTAGAACACGAATACACATCATGTTATAATATTCGTTTGAAAAGACTTTTTGTCAAAAGTGAGTAATGATGTCAATGTAAGTGTTCTTTATATCTGACAGTCTAAAGCAGTCGAGTGATAACGATCTGTACCACTAAACGAAAGCCTATGGGTTCAAATCTCGGCTCCGTCTTTCAAAATTTCAGGGACGATTTTTCAGTGTCCTTATCCCAAGTGCCTAACCAAGTACTGTGTAAAGAAAAACACAGGAAAAAAATGCGAGGCGTGTATCGGTGCCTTACGCCAGGCATGACACAGAACCAGGAAAAACTATTCGAAAATAGAAGGGATATAAATGCCCGGTTTTCCTGGATGTCCTCTCCCCTCTCTCTGGCGAGGAGGCACTGAAATGACCATAACTGTCGAATTAACGTTAAACAACAGATAAATAACGTGATGTAAAAAAAAAATTAAAGATACGGTCTGTATGATACGCAAAATACAGATGATATCAACAATAGCTTTAACAAGGCACATGTGACTATGTTTTGAAATAATACACTGTCAATGGAGAGGACGGTGCTTGTGAAACACGCAAATCGTGTCGTTATGCCGTGTTCATGGTAAATTCTAACTGAATATATACCGGCTGATTGGATGCAGTCAATGCCGCACCAATCTTTGTCTTCTTATCGAAAATGTGCGTATTTTATCATCATTCCTGCAGATAAATTCCACTTAATTGAGTGCATACGTATTGGTTAAGATCGAATCAATTACCGTTTTATCAACGTTGTTTTGTAGCCTAAGTTGATCGATGAACTTAACAACCGAACATACAATAGACGTCCTTTCATAGAAAAGAAACTTTTATCAAATTCTTATAAGAACATATAAAGCTCCCATTAAAGTACAATGAGTACTAAATCGATTGCTAAAGACAGAAATGATAATAATGTAATAGTATTATGAACTCAGATTCGACATTAATTAAAATTGTTTTTTCTTCTAATTGCTTAATGGCATGGTAAGCTGATTTTTAAACTGAGTTTGATATCAAAATCTCAGGTGTTGACTTAGCTGAACAAACTTACAGCCAGAGAAACCTTCTAGCTGTTAGTTGCTTTGATTGACAGACAAACATTACTTTATTTATTCGAAGGAGGTATCTGATTTTAAAGTTCAAATCGTTTTTGACAGCCTGTCTGAGATATATTAAGAGTTTCTGTTTAAATACAATCTCAGGCATCCTATGATGTATTTATTGATCTTTTTATAAAGGATAACATATAACAACAAGGGTATATGTTTTATGTCTGGATAAGGTGGCAACTTGACATGAGATTTCCGTTTTGTTAGTTCAATACAACATGTGGAATCTATTTCTAGAGGGGAAATCTTTTCCATTCTTTCGATAATTTCTAACTGAATACCATGGTCTTTTTTTAATGTACATGTATTGCTATTATACAAGAAACAAAACTGCTGAATTAAAGTGACCAGTGCTAGAATCTTTGTCAAAATGAAGATAGGCCCTTCTTGCATTCACCCATTCAAATAATCCATCTTTCCGAGTCAGATGTTCTTCAAGTACGCAAACAGACCCCAGTTTCACCAACAAAACTGAGTAGAAACTCAATAATGGATATAACTGTTTTTTCTGTCTAGAAGTCTTCTCTTTGACCAGAAATGTTACCACTTGTTTCCTCACTCACTAAGAACATGTTAAACATGCCAGCATAAAGTATACTGGGTCTGGCAGACAAATTAAGTCTCAAAACTACTTTTTCATTTGAGTGAAAAGTGACATCCTCAATAACAGACTCAAATCAATCTTAATGAATAATAACATATCAAGAGATTATAGTATATTAAAATTGTGGGAAACTGAAATTAGACCAACTTTGTCCCTTCTTTTAATACCACATTCTGCATTGCATACAATATAACAGAAAAAGAATGACTTAATTAATATGTTGATTTTGAGTAAAAACTTTTTTTTGTGTGAAACTGTTGCCATGTTTATATTATTAAATGGATAAAATGAGGTATTCAAAACTAGCCAACGTAAGCATTCAAAATATGTAAATTTAACAACCGCATTCAAAAGCAATCATTTTGTGGGCACGAGGTTGTATCGAATTATTCACATTATGCTCGCATTCTCAAATTTATTCTGACATAATCGTATGTCTTCAAAACATAGATATATACGCCACGTCAGAACAAATTTGTTGGCTAATCAATAGTGTTTTGTTTCGGCATACCTGATAAATGAACGAATGTGGTTTGTGTAAATCCCATCTGGCACAAGTAAATAACATGTAAACCAACATAAACATAACTTCATTAGTTTTACGCCACTAACTGTAATACATAACAGTTCTTAATCATATTGCTTTAATATGTGCAATTTTTAAATCTAAAACATTTACAGCATCGTATAGAAAGCTCGACATTTAATAAGGTATTACTTGAATTCCTATGAAGTAAAATTAACCTGTTACAATCACCACCGATATAATTCACATTAAATTAATATTTCCGTTAAGTATATCTTCATCACACACAGACTCTCACGTTACGTAGTTTCTCTATTTCATTCATTTCCACAATTTTTCTCTCTTTTCATCCACTTTCTCTTCCTCACCTTTACTCTTTTCGTCCGCTTTCTCTTTGTCACCTTTACTCTTTTCTTCCGTTTCCCTCTCCCACTTTTATTATTTTCATCTACGTTCTCTTTTTCCACTTTCTTTTCCCATCTCTTCTCTTCCCGACAATTATTTTCTTTTTGTAAACCTTCTTCTAATCCTGTCACTAGCCTAAGTTTATTTCGAATTAAGATTTAAAATTTCATTATAAAAGTAAACATCATTTCGGTAAATCAATTACTGTCAGTGAGACAAAAACATTAATCCATAAAACAATTAGTCAGAAGAGTAAAAGACAAGTTTAGCTATGTTGCCAATCGATACTGTATGACGTTAAGTATGAAATGACACCTCTGATATAATTAGAGGAAGGAAACTTTAGAGAAATCAATTATCCGATTAAAATTCGAAGTACATGTACTCCTAATATAGCATGTACTGAATTATTATTCACATGCTTTGTGTTACTAAATAAAGTAGGTGTAATTTTATACTTCGATTGTCATAACAATGTACATTTGTGTGGTATAGTATTCACTGTAGAAATTAATTAATCATTATGCGCTGTACTAAAACTTAACAAAGACTCGCCCAGTGCATAATTTGCAAAACGGAAGGAAGGAGCTATACATTATGTATGGTTCATATGATCGTGTTTAAACAGATCAAACAATATACAAAAACAGTCCGATTAATTTTGAGCGCCATGTTAACGAGGGGCGAAATATATCGATCTACGATGTTCATGCTTTCTTTTTTGTAGCCCTCCAAAAATCATTTGATCGAAAGGCTACCGCCCGTGTGTCCTTCCAATCATAAATGACCCTTATCCTTAAATAAATACTATCATGATCCAAATATGAGTGACTTTGTCCCAAATCCTTGCCATCGATACATACACAGATGCAACGATACAAACAATTAATGGTAACACCATATCGTGCATTTCTTTTCAGAATGAGTATAAAATGCATGTAGTTGCCTGACATTGAATCTACAATGTTTACAATGATATATATATCTAAACAAAACAAACTAATATTATCGAAGCAACCTACATTAAGAACTGGCAGAATGCATTTGCATTTGAAATCACCTTATGAACCATGAAAGCAACATCGACCCCGTCTTTGAACCGCCGCATAGACGCGGTCGAGGTTTTGGAGTCTGAAAGTGCTCTGCGACTACGAAATTTAAACATTTCCACAATTACCATAAATGCCATCATCAAAACCGAATTATCAACAATGAATTATTTTTAACATGTATTATTGCGTGTTTAGAGTAAAATCTTTCATCATCAGCCCGGATAACTTGGCGACTTTTACGGTCGCTGATGACACTAGAAGTACAAGCTAGTTGGACCCCTTACTCATGATTTCGTATTGAAACTACTCTTTGATTTTGAATGTTTAACTTCCAGCCGAAGTATTGCTTCTAACCGTTACCATTGTGCTTTAATTGTAGCGAATACTACGACTTTGCCTGATATCGATGGAAAGTTGATCACAAGCAACTGAGAAGGGAATATGGCATATTAGCATAAGTAGAATTTTCTATATCCATATTTGAACAATCCCTACCTGAGGTACATACCGAGGTATACCTCGGTTAGATTTCTATGTAAATGGCATACAAAGTGGGGTACATTTTATAATGGAAAACCTCGGAAAGACAGTAATACACACATGCCAATTATTTACGTACGTTAATAAAGTCTACATAGTCTTACAGTTAACATATTCTAAATGATTAACGCCGTGTCCGGAACACAGTGTATGCCCGGAATTATACGTGACATCAATGTATGTAATCTAATTACGTTGTCTAATCTCAATGTGTTTTGCAGAAAGTCTGGAATTTAATGATTCTTAACATTAAATCTCGCACAAATTGATCAGCTAAGATACGAATGAAGATTACGGATAAACTTATTTATTACAATCAGTTCCAAATTATTTCTTAAATCATACAAAACATTAAAGGAACAGGCCGTATATACGTATTGATTTGCTTTGTTTACAACGAGCATGGAATAATATTATCAGAATTGCGTATGTATCAATATAAACGAGGTAAACAATGCTATCAAAAAAAATATTAAACAAATCAAGACGTAGCGCGCATTAAGCGAAGTCAAGATTTGGTGAAGGTAAATCAAGATTTAACCCTATAAAGCAATATTTTTAACATGCATGGAAGATGTTGATTGTCATGAATTATAGACTTTATTTAATAACATTTTTATGACAACTTTCATTAAGCTAAATTCTTAAGTTAAAAATACTTAGACAGATCAATTAGAGGCGATGAATGGGATACAAATCGGGTTAAAGTGACAATAACTCACAATTAGAATGCGTTAAACATTTGATTTTCAAGAAAATTGCAAGAAAATTAGTTTTCAATTGATTTGTGTTTCTGAATGAGGCACGGTAGCTTTAGAGGTCAGATCAGCGCTTGCCAGACGGGATGAAATAGATAAAACATCCGATAGAATACTTAAATATATTACCTATCAATTAACCTTCCTTGTATAGTCCAGAGCCTAAATTATATCACGCCATTCGATCTTCACAATTACTATCAAAGAAATGATGCGAAAAATTGTAGTGACTTAAAACTTTAACCATCCAGAAATAGAAGCCGTGACGCAAGACCAGTGCTGTAGTATTTATTTCGGTATCAAGGACGGAAGTTTATGTCTAAATTTGAGCACTTTCCAAATGTGTCTTAAGCGCTTTCATGTAAGATCAAACCATTCCAAGAGCCCTGTCGTGATATTATGTCAAACACGCAGGCGGCTTGTTTAGGAGCAAAATACGAGTGTATATTGTACAAAAAAGCCTTTTTATCTGCTTCAGTAGTTTTTTATCCACTTAACAGATATATGATACTTCATTATGTGAGCTTTTATGTTTTTTTACGATCTGATATTATTATTATTGATTACTCAACTTTATCTTTTAAAATGCCTCAAGTCATTCTACATATTTCACGGACATGGCCAACACCGCTTCTTTTGTTAGGTTTTTAATTTTTATCATAAATCCTATAAATGGGATAATGAAAGTTATATGGATACGTCAATCAATCCATTGAAGATAAAAACAAGAAATGTCTTTAAAAGGACAGTCGCAAAGTTTCTCTGATGTTATTAACATTGTTGAAACCAAAAGTATCATTTTTATTAAATTCTTAAATAGCCGTTATAGTACCGTGTGAACACCACTTATCAGCTAGCAGTCCAATTGGCTCACGCCTTGAAATGTTGATATTAGGTCAGCTAAATAAGCATTTAGTCATATCTACTGTATATTAATTCAAATAGATGTAAAATGTTTGTCAAGAAGTCTTTAAAATGTGTTATTGACCGCATAAGAATACATTTTCGTACAGTTTTATTTTTCAATGTTTACAACCACAAAAGTACACATTAAACAATTTCAGACTCGCTATGAGTTGACGCGTTCTTAATTTTTCTACGCTTGTAGATTTCACCCAATGGTAGGAAGGGTAAGCTCTTAATCATCCAATAGAATAAGGAATTTCTTCTAAATAATTAATACGCCATGCTATGATATGTTGGTCAAAAGTGAGCTTAGACATCTTCGCGAAAAGTGCCCTACGATGTTTCTTAAATTCTTATAAATATGGTATTTCTTATAGTAGATAACTATAACGTATTGTTTAAGTTTGAAGCTAAATATTTAAGCAGCTTTCAAAGTCTGAAATATGGAAGACAGATAATTCTTTCACACATCAGTTTGTCACAAGTTTGTCTCCCGTTTCCTTCGAACAGAAATAAAAAACAGATTTAATGGGATATAAAATTCTATAAAAACTGTGGGGGTTCCGTCTATAAACAAACCCTAGTAAACAACAGTTACTAGAAGATATTAAACGGTCACTACATCACCATTAAATAAAAAAAATCATTTTGCAGTTTTCAGAACTACCACATTATATGGATATTGTAATACATTCCATCAATATTGCAATCTGTAAACAGGAACAGCAGACGGGTTTTCAATATCTGCAAAGTTTTGTTTACTGATATAAATTCTGAAACCAATCAAGATATAATGATTTATATAACTATTACATAAATTGTTAAGTGCATTTTATTTGTATAGTGGCAAATGGATAACAATATGTATAATCAAGTAAAGTCCCAAAAGCATTAAGACCTAATAAAACAATATTTGAGCATTGTCTTAAATGCAGTATGGCAATCCTTTCTTACCCTTAGCGACAGCAAAGCATGTGCAACTCGGTAAGCTCTTGGATTACACATTTAGTATCATGTCAGTTATTTTTAAGGAACCGTGACTTCCACGTTTCCATAGCAACCATGGAATAAAGTATCTTATCACTTAAGTCAACATACTGTCTCATATGCACTTCATAAAAAGAACATTGAGGCCATGGAACTTATACATTTGGAGGTTTTTCCATTTTTATTAAAATGCTATGGCAACGATGCTCATTTCAGAACAATTTGAAACATGTTTTTGATGAAGAAACATCAAATATATATTATACTGTCAAAATATCAAGGAAATCTGACACAGGGCCATTTTAGGTTTAGGCCCTAAGTGAACCTACCCCTTTATTGCAATTTAGGATCCATATGGACATACTGACTTAATGCCATTAGTTGTGCATTACACATTGACGAATAAAACTAAGAAAGGTAGGAAATAGAACCTTAAGTTTTCGGATCAATCAAGACTCTTGATTAATTTGGTGAAACTGGAATAACCCGGGCGTTGTGTAGAAGCGTAATAATCATTTAAGGCGTCAAGTGCTAATTAATTTACAAAATGAACATATTACAAGTGTGTACTTATTCAACACCAATCAAACATACGGAAGCTGATCATTTTGTTTGTTTTATGAATCCTTAACACGCAATTTGTTCATTCATTATAAGCTATTCAGCTTTGCCTTCAAGAACTAAACTTGAAAAATACAGCTTCCATATTTTTATCAGCCGGAAAACTTTAAATTAAATTGGCGATAAATTAGACCTGTTGAATACCTTGTACAAAGACATGCATGAATAAAACATTCGACTTAGAAAATTAACATCTGCGTACAGATGAGAGGATGCCGTACTCCTTGTGTTTGTAGATGTGTTTTTTCATGAAAATGCACAAAACATCAGCTATTTACAAGCCTCGCCATATTTACACCCGTCTCCTTTTAAAGAATTAAGTCACAGAATATTGGAGAAATTAATAAAGATGTAGCGATGGAAACGCTTTTATCATCATCTTAGGCAAACAACTGTGTTAATCTACAAGGTGAACTCCTGGGAGTTCTATCATCAAACCAGTATAAAGACATTTTGGAGTTGGATCTTCCCGTTCGAGGTCTCCACTTCCTAATAAATCAATTGATAATTTTCTCCGCTATTTCTTCAAGTTGTTAATATAAATTTTCCAAGTCCAGCATCCAATTGCTAGACATTCCGTCCGGAAACAAACAAGAAATAAAAACATAAACACGGTCGTGTACAGGACAATATCTTTACATCAGGCATTAAATGCATCAGGGAAATGGACATAACTATTTAGAGACACAAAAACTCGGATGTTCGCGTAGTAATGAAAAGGATATCGACTAATGAGTAAAAGCATGGTCTTTTCTTCATATGATCTTTGGCTATTGTCTGATCCAAGTTCAGACACGCTAGTTAATTCACGGTCAAGCCAAATCGCCTTGAGGATACTGAATGTTATTTGGCATCTTGGCGATAGCTTGAGGATTTAAACTTCCTAGAAGCGGATATAGATAATTAAAGAAATGATGATGTAAGACGAAATATGTTTATGAAGAAAAAATGTTTCCCACTGATCTGTAGAAAAAGTCTCAGAGGATTCCCATTATGTTATGGTACAAACAATAGCCTGATCAATAGCATGGAGTCAGTATAACTTTACAAAACTCACTGCAGAGTAGAGTATGATAGACATTATGTTTCTTTAGTTCAAGAAGGCATACCGCGTTCGGTTTATCACGCCTTCATCTTAAAGAGCTTTTTCAAGATATAACACCACTTGAAACCAAATTGTATAGCAATCACGAACAATGATGAAGATACAATATACGGTAGTAATAAAACGGTTACTTTTTCAATTATTGACTTTAAAAACCAAGACTCGGCATGTCTAGCACTAGATAACCAGAAATCCAATTAATAATTTAATTTATACACTTGACCTTCTGTTTTGGCCCTGTGGTATCTCTCTAACATATGCTAGATTGGCATAGAAGACTATGTGACCATATCACAAAATGAGGAATTTTGAGCGTCAAGAACAGTTTATGTTCCCAGTAAGGAATTCATTAAGAACGGACTGGGTCACATTTGTCTTAAAAATACTTATGGATTTTACTATAAAATTGTTATTGAATTCACACGGAATCGTTCGATCTAACTGTAAATTGATGTAAATGTACGGGTAAAATAACAATTCGGGTCAATACATTGAAAAGAAAGTCGTTAATAACATGTTAATAAAAAAACGTTACTTTCATCAAAATAAATTATTCCAAAACCCAATTATAATTATATTGAAGTATCAGACATGTATATATTTGTATTGTGAGACCAAAAAAAGGTTCAAATACTTGAAGGGATCTGAAAATTAGAAGTCAAGTGTTCAAACGTTGTTGTCACTAGGGACTATCTCAAACAATCGATATCCAATTTAGTGCACCGATAATGAGAAGTAAAACCCTTAAGTTATATACATAATAGTATCGTACTGACACGCACTCAAACCATCTTAATTGCTTAGTTAAAAACCTTCAATTCACATTTCAGAGCTAATCGAATAGGAAGACCAAAATAAGCATAAAAAATGCTATTATAATAGTAAACTTGTGAGGAATTTTAACGACAAACACATAAATCTTACCCGGGAAAATATAATTCCAAGTTAAGTCATTAACCTCCGTATTACAATCTCATTAGAACCAAATTTCACTAAGTCATAGAAAGGTCAGAGTATTATGTTACACCTGACAAAGCGTTACCGAATTATAAAATATTCTATTGTCAAGATCTAAGTTTGGTTCTCTTAGAATTTTACAAAGACAGGGCAATATTCCGTGGAAATGAACCCGGCGTGTAATTGATTAATTCCGTACTTGCCGAAAATGCACGACTTTAATCAGAAAGAGAATTCCAATAAATGTGCTTTGAGTAACGCTTCTACCACTGACTTATGTATAGGAGTGTAAATATCACTCCTAAGGTCGTGTATTAAAATAAATATAGGCTTTCATTTCAATGAGTTCATAACGATTAGTAAGACGGGACCAGCGAAGTCATTCCAATGCTCTTGGAAGTCGTTTATATACCAATAAAACAGATTGGACATAGCTTTTCCGCAAGAAGTTTCAAAAGACTGCCGTACTACTAACAATGAGAGAGCAAGCATTAAATGAGTTTCTATATCTACCTTGTAGCAAGTAGAGAGCTTGGGGGATGAAACTGGTCACTATCATAATACTAATGTTAATGAAAATCTTGGGGAGAATGTGGAATTGTGTTCATTCGTATCAATTAAACCTCTAGACTTGCATACCTGAGGTCGTTTGTATCAATTTAAACCTTAAAGTTTGTACTTGTATGCATCAGACCGTTCGTACCAATTTAAACTTTCCTACTTGCATACCTTAAGGCGTTTGTGTTAGTTTTTCTTGGTTATTTACATTAATTTTATGAAGGACCATATTGGAAATAAGGATTTACTTCCTTTGTTGTGTTGTCTTTGTATTTTAACGTTAATTATATGAGACATGGTTTCAATTTTTTACTTATATTTATTAACCTTTATTTATGTGAGAAAGTAGTCAGTACTGGTTCTTCCCAGGAGCAAGGATTAGGTGAACTGTCCGCCTCATATGACTCTGACTGTTGAAAAATGGCGTAAAACTCGATATAAACAAAACAAAAATAAAGTATGAATAATAAAAGATAAATCTAAACCTTAGTACTTCGGTCGTTTAATTGCAGCATTTACATATTTGCTTTTGTTTTACAGTTGGTTTCTTTTTGCTGTCATCGACATTGATGCCGGTACTTTGTAGTGATTTGTTTGTTGTTAGGAGCAGTACCGATAACATTGCAGACTATGTTCTTTGGGAATAAGGGACGAGTGAAGGTCATAATTATACGTTTGTATTTTATCGATTTTGGATTTAGTAAGCTTAGTGTCAGCCAAAATTGAAGGTTATTTGGTTATGTGAGATTTTTAGACGCCATGGTTGATTTATGGATATATGTACGGTATGCGGAACGATTTAATGAGTGGGGTTTCTTGGAAATCCTTTAAACCTTTAATATCATGGAATTACACTTATAAATATAAAAGTAAAGACGGTCGTTTATAAGCAAGTATCCTTAGTATCATGTATGTGATGCATGCTATGTTATTATTGTTTTTAATCATTACAGCTGCATTTCTAGGATTTATTCGAATTACGCGCCACAAAGTCGATAATATCAGACAAGTAGCCACAATAAGTCAATACTGTAGTACAAGTTACGCCACAAAGTCGATAACATCAGACAAGTTGTCACAATAAGTCAAGACTGTAGTACAAGTTACGCCACAAAGTCGATAACATCAGACAAGTTGCCACAATAAGTCAAGACTGTAGTACAAGTTACGTCCCACGGTCAATAATGTCAGACAGGTTGCCACAATAAGTCAAAACGGTGGTACAAGTTACGTCACAAAGTCGATAATATCAGACAAGTAGCCACAATAAGTTAATACGATAGTACAAGTTAATGTCACATAGTCAACAATGTCAGACAGGTTGCCACAATAAGTTACGTTACAAAGTCGGTAGTTACACCAGTAAGACCATTAAGAAAATAATGTCGGATAACTTACCTAAGCAATTCAATAAGGTAAGAAAAGTTACGTCACAAGGTCAATAGTGTCAAACAATTTAGCAAGACCACAAAGACAATAGTGCCAGACAAGTTACGCAAACAGGGCAATAGGGTAAGACAGTTTTACAACTAATTTCCACATATTTGTCACCACTGTAACTGAAGTAGTTAGTTTCCTCATCTAGGGAACCAGTGTCAGACGGTTACATAACTAAGGTCGGTAGCGTTAGGCACATTCGTTACCATGGTGGTAAATTGTGGAAGACAGTGGTGACAGAATGGGAAGTAAAATAGAGCATTTTGCAGACATGGGAGATTGTGTTAGACAAGAAAATGTCGTCAACAATTTGAATACTATCATAGATTGTCGTTAATATGGAAATAGTGGCGGATAATGTCGTCAAAATAGGAAGTAATAGTAGACAGTTTGAAGTAAATGTGAAGTTATTGCAAATGCTAAGACACTCGTTGCGTCAAAAAATCTATGCATTACGTCCAAATACTTGTAGGTTCAACAAAATTCTAAAATCTCTGCGGAAATGTAGTAAATATGAAGATGCAGTTCTACATGTATGCAACCAAAGTATATTAATCATTGCAAAATCTAAATGCCTGTATTTGTGCATCCATTAGATTTCATGAGAAGACATTTATTTGAAGAAAAATGAACACTTGTTGACAATATATGGCACTGTTAACGTATATCTAGACAATCAGAGATACAGGAATTCTCTTGAGATTAATTTTATTGAATAAAATTCGTAAAATCTCACCAACTTCGGGGCTAAAATTACTTAGACAATCAAATTTGAACGTCTATCTGCCAACGTAAAAGGATATTATAAGACATTTTCAGCTGATGAAGATACATAGGACAAAATTGTATACATGTACCGGTGAGACACATCCATTTATCAGCTCTCAATTACACTACTTTACTCTTGAAATTATATTTATTATTCCAAGAACATTGCAAAGTGCGTAAATAGGCGTAGTGCAGTGAACAAAGACATTGTAAGCGTAAATTATCCGTCTTAAGCGTTGGCCGATCGTAGACATCTTGGTGCTAGTCTGTCATATTACATAACATCCGATGGTTCAAGAATATATCACATACAGTTCGGTATTTACTGTGATAGCACCTATATAGGTATCGGTTTCGTGGCTTCAAATCCGTCAATTTATCAAATTTATCAGAATTACAATGTAATGGTCCGAGTTTACCTTGAAAATTCTTCGGAATAAATATAACCTAAGTAAGTGGGGGTATTTATTCGTCTAAGGCCTAAACCGTTTGTTTCTGGTAACATTCTCATTAAAAATAGGGTAGATAGGTCGGAGCTATTTTTGGCTCTTGGAAATATGTGGTAAGGTTATAAAGGGAGAAAGTGGATTTTCCGTTCCTTGGGCCTTATTAAAAGTCCAGGGTCACGGGGAAAATAAGGCCGAGTAACCAGTAGCGGTCATTTTTTTACACATAGTGTTGGTCCGTCAATCACGATTGAACAACTACCGTGACACATTCACTTAATCGTGAAGAAAATTCTTCATGAATAAGTAATCTTTTAAGTAGATTAGAAACGAGAACGTGAAACTGGAGTGATCTGACTGACTTAAAATGTTGGAGAAGTATTTAGAGCACTTAGACTTCACTTAACACATTAAACATGCATTTATGATATTTGATTCGTATACGTGCGTAATGAAATCTCACTGTAACATACTGCGTAGCTTAATAGCGACTCAGACAAGACATAAGTATAAGAAACGTTATCTCTAAACGAGTGCGCTACAAGAGGTGCCAACGCTCGTCTGCTCACTGCCTCAGTGAGATCTATCCACCTACGAAGTGTCATATTGCTACCTCTCATAGTTTCTGAGTTATGAGCTACTTTAAAAAATTTGCACAGACGCAGTAGATGCAGTGATTACAATAGCTCGACTTTTTCTTCGAAAACAGCCGAGCTAAAAATGCACGAACATAACACAGACAAACCCCACGCTAGACATTCAGACGAAGTTATATCGAATAAAATCTCAAGGGATAAACAACAAGACAAAAATTTAGACGAAGACCATTTTTACAATAAGTTGAGAACGTATGCTTCTATAGTTGATGTATCATTTGGTTCTTCCTTGTCTAATACTTAAATTGGTACAAACATATGTCATGTCAACCACCTACTTATGTACTTTTGTAACTTCATTTCGACTTGAGCATAACGGCTTGTCGTCATAACATAGGCAAACTATAGACAAACAATAGTGATTTTCCATTTTACATACCTTTGTCGGGCATTTAGCATGCTAACAGGGCATTCAACATGGATGTCGGGCACTTGGCATGCTAACAGGGCATTCAACATGGATGTCGGGCACTTGGCATGCTAACAGTGCATTCAACATGGATGTCGGGCATTTAGCATGCTAACAGGGCATTCAACATGGATGTCGGGCATTTAGCATGCTAACAGGGCATTCAACATGGATATATTTATTCTGACTTATAACATTACCTTGTCAGTTTCAGTAGGGATTTAACCTTATTTAGAGTTTACATTACAAGAGCCACTCCCCATCAGATAGGGTACAAAATGTCTTTCGTCGTTTTGTATTCTGGTGTACAGCCACAATATGTTGGCCCATCTTAAAGAAACGTTCGTTGATTTGCTGTTAAGCGACCGGTGTACGATTCCTCGACCAAAAATTAATTCATGTTTTTAATGGTAACTTTTCGTTTTCACCACTAATATCATTATATTCACACAAAACAAATGCCTTTCCGTCCACTATCAAGACTTGATCGAGTAACCTCAAAACAACATTTATTTAGGAATCGCCTTAGTTCCACTAATTTCTGAAGAACATATATCTCAACTCCACGATAAAAGACTCATAACATCCACATTAAACTTTTAATATTCCGATCGTATATCGTGAAACAGACACAAGTGGGTTATAAACGAGTTTTTATCAACCAGTTCCATCATGAAATCTAAACAATAAATCATTGCTATAAAGTTAGTTCATACAAACATTTACATTCAAAATATTTTTGGAGAGCATGAGGAAAAATCAGCCGTCAGAGGATAGCATTACAAATCCAATATCATCAATTTACTAAGCGATGGGTCATTGGCATATAAATACACAGACGGTCCAGGGAAACGTAGAACATCCATTACAAAAGCTATGTAATTACTATATTTTTCTCTACTGTGCTAACTTAAAACTATACAGTCTCCAATAAAAAGACGTATCCTTCAAATCAGCCAATCAGTACTTTTGTCAGACAGACGTCAATGCCACTTTAACATGCTCCTGTTTATATAAATCTCGTGAATTGGCATTGCTGTCACATATATAAATAATAGCTACTTACTGCAATTGTCCAAAGCTGTGCGGACGTTTCTTACCCAGAGTAGTACGGCTGTGCCGCCAATTAACCATAAAACCGTTATTAATTCAAAACCGACACGTATAATATCTACATTTTTAGCTCGTCTGTTTTCGAAGAAAAAGTCGAACTATTGTGGTCACTGTGGCGTCAGCGTCATCTGTACAAAAGCTTTAATGAAGCTCACAACTCAGAAACTATCAGAAGTAACAACTTGAAACTTCCTCACTAAGATGGTGAACAGACGAACGCTGGCACCGCTCGCAGCGCTTTTGCTCCAAAATGCTGTAAATTTTGACGTGCTTTGACTTCTTTCTCTCTCTCTTTCTCTCTCTCTCTCCCTCCCTCTTTGTCTCTCTCTATTTCTCTCTGTCTCTCTTATTATGCGTTTGGTTTTAATAGCACCATACGCTTATAAATTCTAAGATAATGACAATTCAGCTATTAAAACTTATTATAAATAACTCTAAATAAACTAAAGATATGCACGTTGACAAAACCAGTATAAGGTATTTAATATTATAACGGATATACAAAAAGTATATTCACTAAATTTTGTTTCAGTACATTTAACCTCCTTGTTGTGTTCAACCGACCGGACATCCACAGCATAAAGGAGCGAAATCCGCTTATTTCAGTTCACTGTTCCCGACATATGCTATTCTATTTTACAATTGATTATCCGAAACCGAAATATTCGCTACAACTTTTCCTGTAATGTAATCAAATACCTCGTGAATCTGATCTATGTCTCCAGAGCAGTTGTAATCAACCGTCAAAGCCACACTGTGTTGGAATGTGCTTGAAATACAAGATACTAATGTATCTTAGCTACTGTCAACACAGTATGGTTCAATACTAAATAGTACGTGGAAATGACTTAACTTCCCATAAGCTTATAAATTAATCGGTCGTAATAGTTTCTGTTTGTCCTATAACAGATGAATCCGGTGTGTTTTCCTCCCGTGCATACTTCATAGCAACAAAAAATGTTTTCGAAACCACTATCGTATTTATTTCAATATCATTGAAAAAAAAACTATTTATAGAACAGCTGTGTTTCTCGCAGTCATGTTACGCACACGGCATAAAGTGACGTCACGCGCTCTATATATTTCCAGTTTACAAAAGCAAAAATCACAGAGAAATGAGTGTTTTGATAAAAAGGGCTCGTTTCGACGGTAATTATTATCTGGGGATAATATTAGAGATTGCTTGTTTTTGGCATAATTTTTATAGCATAAAACTAATGGGACCTTAATTCATTGTATCGACTTCTCTTATGAATTACGTGAACTGTAAAAATATAGTAAAATTTGTAAAAGCCGCAAGATTTTTAAGATAAATGAAAACTACAAGTATAGATAAATGAACATGCAATCTCTTTTAAGTAACAGCAAAATGAAAAACGATTTCCATCTGCAATGCAAACACAATGCATGTAATTTAAATATTAATTAACGTTAAATTGTTTTCTTTGTTCTTCCTCACATTACACCGATTTAAAACCAGTCTAACATAAAACAGATATCGATTGGTATGTTATGGAAAGCTTAATTTTATATCAGCTAAATTGAACGGTTTATTTATTTAAAATGTCTGCAGACAGAACTGTAACTTCTTGGTGCTAGCTTAAACATGTGCAAGCCGATTTCAAACAATTATGAGAAGAAATGAGTCAGACCAACACACATGGCTTTGCCCATTAGCATGTAGTTTTAACAGGAGCATATTTTACAGAACTTTATTAAATCACTCAAAGAACGACTGAAAACAAATTCAATGTTTGTCGAATATTAAACAAATTCGTCCGCCACCGTTTGTATTAGTTTTATTTTATTTCTTTCAACAATGTTTCCCAATTAACATTACAATGCAAATTGTATTCACTTCTAACTCAATTCATAAATAACAACATGACATTTCCAATGATATTTACCGTGGTCACAGCAAATGCTGCTGCACAACTTTTTATGTTACAGAAAGCTCATATTTATGGCATTTGCTATTGCTTTATCGTCGAGCTTTTAACTATAATATCTCACATTTAAAGTAGTTGCTAATGCACCGGAATGATTTGTTTTCTTCATTTATTTCAGACGCATTTCATGGTTTACATTAGTCTATAGATTATTTGAAATCTTTCTGAAACCAATGTGTCATATTACTAGTAAATTCACAATGGATGTGTTATGAATCTAAGACATAAATGGTCGTGGTGAGGATTCTGTCTTGTTGTTAACATGATAATATAATTATTATCTGGTCTCCCGAAAGACAGAATCTGGACATATTCATGAATACAACCCGCGCATTAAGGAAATGTTAAACTACAGCCAGTTGCGTGTGGCTGTAAAGAACTGCTTTTGTTAAGAAATTCTGATAACACTCTTTGTTCGACAAAACAGTCGATGAATATCAACAAAGTACAATAGATTAGGAAAGGTCTCGATGACCTAGAGGTAGAAACTGTGCTGTGTAAATTTGCAGAAGTTAATCACAAATTAAACAGGCTGTTGGTTTGGGGTTTACCAAGTCTCTGTGTTGCTTAGAGACGAACCATGCAAAGTATCGATTTAGCCGTATTTTGTGTCAATGCACCGAGTCTGTTTTTCTGTTTTGACATCTCAATCATTGTTAACGGGAGATAAAATTCTATGATATCGAAAAATAACACAATAAATGAAAACTGTGATATGGTGCTTAAAATGTCAGCGACAATATGTGTCACAGCCATTATTATGTAACATTACCAAATGATGATGCTTTACACAACAGAGTAATAACAATAACAACTATAACAAAACGTTATATAGGTAGACGTATTACAAGAAGCATACTGGTTTATTTTTTTTTGTATGAAGTTGATTTTTTCATAAAGGATATTGACTGTATATTTTATTCAATCCTCCCATTAAAGGCCGGGGCATGCCCTGGAACTGAAGTGACTCAAATAGCAATCAAATTGTTATTGTTTCAATGCCTAAATCAATTAATTAAAGCCATGTAAAATAGCTATGGAATATCCCGCTATTTTACTCACGCTATTTTACTCAATATACACATATCAAGATTTACCAAACCTGCCGATTTCGGCCTCAGAAAAGATTCGTAATTTTCATAACTCGACCCTTTCATCTGTCAAAACCGAAAACATCGTGAAACAAGAGGGCCATGATGGCACCAGGAGAAAAGGTCATTTGGAGATGAACATTGTTGAAGTTTTCTATACGAGTTCAAGTAAGATCAAGTGACCCATCTGGGCCGTTTTTTATCCCATGGCCATTATATGAACATATTTAAAAGAGGTCCACTAGATAATGCTACATACTAAATATCTTAGCTCTAGGCCTGGTGGTTTCGGAGATTTTTTAAATTTTCCTATATAAAATAGAATAAACCCCAGGGCAGGCTAATTTTGACCCCGGGGCCAATATTTGAACAAACTTGGTAGAGGTCCACTAGACAATGCCACATACAAAATATCTAAGCTCTAGGCCTTGCGGTTTTGGAGAAGATTTTTTAAAATTTCCTATATAAGTCTATATAAATCAAGTGACCTCCGGGGCGGGGCCAATTTTGACCTTAGGGCAATAATTTGAACAAACTTGGTAGAGGTCCACTAGACAATGCTACATACCAAATATCTTAGCTCTAGGCCTTGTGGTTTCGGAGATTTTTTAAATTTTCCTATATAAAATAGAATAAACCCCAGGGCAGGGCCAATTTTGACCCTAGGGCCATAATTTGAACAAACTTGGTAGAGGTCCACTAGACAATGCCACATACAAAATATCTAAGCTCTAGGCCTTGCGGTTTCGGAGATTTTGTAAATTTTCCTATGTAAGTCTATGTAAAATCAAGTTACCCCCGGGGCGGAGCCAATTTTGACCCCAGGGGAATGTGGTTTCGGACAAGAAGATTTTTTAAGTTTTTTCTATTTGTTGCCATAGCAACCAGAGTTTGTAATGAAATTTAATTTTTTGAACAACTTTGAAAGGGGACCACCCAAGGATCATTCCAGCAAAGTTTGGTTGCAATCGGCATAGCGGTGTAGGAGGAGATGTTGTTTTAAGTAAACATGGACGCCACGTAACGACGCACGATGGACGCAGGGCGATCACAAAAGCTCACCCTGGGCACATTCGTGCTCTGGTGAGCTAACAAAACGATAGCAAACTGTGAAATGGTAAGTATTGCACATGTTACGTCATTTATGTGACATAAAGTTTATCTATCGATCAATTACAGGTAAATATCCTTGTTTTGCAGCTTTGAAAGGCAGCGCGCACGCTCATTCAGCTGACGTCAGCAAGAAACGCGCCATGAAATTGACACAAAACATCATCTGGATTACGTCATTTTACATCAACTTTAGAAATAAACCAGGTGTGCTAAAAATAGAAAATATCATATTGTGCACTATTCTTTAAACGTTGTGTTGAAATGATGTGTAAGTGATAGTATCGTAGATTTTCTTATTAGCGAGTGGAATACGAAAAAAGTCTTACAGGTGAAAGGAAATCCAAAGTTTAGTATGATAAGGCATCGTGATGAAAACGCGAATTTATTGACACAGGGTTTGTTGACTTTCTGTGGCTCTAGAAAAACACGGATGTTATTTCTTCATGCACTAAAAAGTCTTCCATTAAAAGTTGCATGTCGCAATTTTTTGTATGTGTAAAAGGGTTACGCTTTAAAATATCTGGGCAAGTGAATTTTTTGTACGGACAAGTGAAAATCAAGTTGTTACTTGTCCGTGGACAAGTATAAATTGAAAATATTTCAGAACCCTGTCATTAATTCTCAGACGAATCGGAAATATCGTTGTCGATACAGCCTTTTTTTAAACCGACATACAAATACCGACGCGCGCGTTATATAAAGTCATTTTGGAACGCACATTCTTCTTTGACTTTTCGGTAATAATTAGTTTTACACGTGATAAACGCATTTTTGGTGTATGAAACCCAAGACACAGCAGTTCATGGGCATGCCCTTTAAGGAGAGTATAAAATGTTTATATGATATGAGTAATACACATTATAATAACAATCATGAGTATTTGACAAATAAATAAATTCATGTATATAGTTCACAAGCACATGGTAATATACCCTACATCAATCAAATAGAATCAAGCCTAAATGTTAACGAATTCGCCATCAATCTGAGCACTATCTTACAACCACATTGAACTTCAAATAGCCACACAACAACTTATCTAGGCAATGCCGTCATGATTTACTTACCTGTCAACTATTAATAGTTTCAGTCATTACCACAAGCAAATAAAATGGCCAGGATTAGCCAAACTAGTTACACTACACTATATACTCGCAAACAGCTATAATAAACTAATACTCATAAGTAGAATTTGTCTAGAAAAATGAATGCTGTATACGTCTATAGTTTCAATGGGTTCGTAATTAGATGGCACTATTCTTCCCCAATCAGTCTTGTAATTTTTTCATCAATTTCTGCTGTAAGAAACTTAGGGAACGGCACCAAAAATGGGGTCCGTTGAGTAACCGCTAACAAAACTAATTTTTCTTCATCCAGAACATTCTGACTAATCAAATGTATAAAGTCCTGAATAATTACACTTCTAAGGTTTTGACTTCTACATCATTAGATACTTAATTTACTGTATTAACGTACGGGCCATGCATGAGAAGCGTTCTTTCCATAGATAACCTTGACACTGGTCTTTTGTGACAAAAATACTGTCATACAAAAAGTCTAATTTGGATTCTAGCTCAGCAAACATGAAATTACTTCCGTGGTATTTAATGATCTTGATTGTTGTCAAGCACGCTATCATTTCGATCAAGGTCAGCTGTAGAAATTATTTATAGTTACTTTGACGATTAAACAACGCATAGAAACAAAACGAGTAAAAATGAAATCCTCATCAGCTTATGACAGTTTGTTTGTAACTTATAAACACTGATAGAGGGTCGTGGGTTCAAACCCAGCTACCGATCATGTCTCTTTAAGTGAGAAAGTAGGCAGTTCATGAGGACGATAGTCTAGTATTGGTTTTTCTCAGGATGGATGGTTAGGTGAACTTTCCGCCTCACATGGCTCTGATTGTTGAAAAGGGGCGTAAAACGAAACAAACAAACAAATAACATATAAAAGTAATATACGCGTTCAATTTGGTATGTTTAACAACCACATTTCTCATTATGTATCATTTCATTCAAGCATATTCTAAATTTACAAAGATAAGACTTGGGTTATTTCCATTCGGAATGATGTTTTACCATCAAAGAAAATCTAACAAAAAAAAGCAACGACAGCGTACATTCAGAAAACTGCTGAGGAGGAAGTATAACTTGAAAGTAAATGTAACCGTTTTTCACCATTACTTATGGATAGATGTGCCGCCACCAAAGTAACAACTGTTCAGTTTTAATTACACAAGGTTGTCTCCAATCAATCTAAAGACAAGACAACCTGACCCTCTTCAACGACTTTATGTTTCATTAAACCTTATCTGATTTCACACTGTTCTAACATCATACGAAATTATTTTAAACCATTTCCAGTTTCAGAACGTTTAATTTTCTTAAGACTTTTGAAGATTATCATTAGATATAAATCCTTGAGTTTGCCAAGCACAACAATCATATAACTGTCAGATTATGGTGTTGTTGTTTTTTCAATTTGATATTTAACTGTTTACATTTTGCAGGGAGATAATCAGAAATGTAAAGGATAAAATGGTATGTGATATATCATACCCATCATCAAGATCTTCCATTGGTGTGAATACGCAGGAAACGCCATAATCCAAATTCTAAATGTTTAGTCTGCCACTCTCCTGAAGTTGAAGATAAGGTTGTGTGTGAACGGTTTAAAGTTTTTATTACATTTTCAAGTTACCTTTCTATGATGACATTGGGGATTTATACCGCACACTACGAGGTAGAAATGTAGAAAGAAATAATAAAAATGAAATTAAAAAAATACCACACACACAAAGATCCATATTTCCTCGAAGATTAACATTTCTATATCATTTCTATATATAAAACTAAACATTACGCGCAAACATTACATCACAAAAGCACACAACTTCAATACAAAAAAAATCCCGCCCACAAAGATATCCACCTTATACCACTATCTCCATCAACCACACATTTACTTGTATTCATTCTGTAAAAGATGTAAATCTGAATACAGCATTGATCAATTCTCATTTCGTTTGCTGTGTAGTTTTGTCTCGTTCTAGCGCAGAAATGATGCAACTTAATGGGGATTTAAGAGATAATGACCATTTTTATAACTTTTCTCAAACGACTGTTTGTTATTGTCAACCAGAGCAGAATACGTTATCAACAGAAAGTAATAATAGATTCTCTTTAAATACATCTTGTCATGAATTCGCCATCTCCTCAAAGAATTCTAAATCAATCAAAAACACATCATTACCAACAACAGAAACAATAGTAAAACAAAACAAGTCGCACAGAACAAATCGAAACAAACCCGCTGGAAAAATTTGAAGATCTAAATCTGCGTATTAAACATTCCAAGAAAATACCATTTGCAAAAATCTTCTTTTCTGCATAAACTATCAGAACCCTTGAACCAATCAACATGATAAATATATAAAACAAAAAAAAAACAGCTTAAAACTACAGTACAACGTCTGTAGAGCAACACCCTGTGGGAGCTGCAAATATTGGCCGTTATTTAGAGTATGTTGCTCTACATAGGTTAAATTTATAGTAAATATCATTTTAGGGAAATGTTTAAGGTGTTGTTATGGAGAGGTTGTAGCTCTACAGAGGGCCGCTCTGGAGGGGTTGTACTTTATAACAATTGGTAGGGTTTTGGGTGGGTAGGTTTTAGGAAAAATAGTCTTTCGTGAAAGGGAGGGTTATGTGTGTGTGATCTTTTTCCTAGAAGTCCTATCCTCGTCTATATTCCGTATAATCCACAAAACTACCAATAAAAATAATGCTATTTTCGCCAACACATTCTTCTAAAGAGGCTTCATAAGAGCTGGAGCAAAACAAAATAAACATATTGCACGATAAGCTTTTAAATTTCAAAAGACATAAAACAAACAAAAACGGAAACAGAATACGATGGACGAGATTTGTGTGTAAACTTTCGAGTATGTTAAACGTAAACTTGTTTATTCTACAGCAGTTAAACCCATCGTTGATGTTGTATTTGATGCATCGATAGAAACACACCGGGAATATTTTGCCGATTAATGTATTGATATAAACGATTTAATATCATTTACACGAACATAAAGCTTTATATATAATAAAAAAATTATACACAAAATGTCTTGAAGAAGTCTTACTATTGACATGATTATCTAAATGAAGATGCTTATGTATTGACAAGAATGTCTGAATGAAAGAAACAAACTATTTTTGACTAGCACGTCTTTCGCATGCGCACGTGATCTGATATTTTGAGGAATGTTTTGTTGTCCACGGAATGATCTCTTACACGATTCAATAACATTACAGATTTAACGTTCGTTATTTTTGAGGTGATGAAGATATGACAGATAATCACAACGATCATATCTCCAAACATGCGTTTGATAATAAACCCCACAGATATTAGAAGAACAAGCAATATCTGAGAAGTGTTTTGGTTGTCCTGCTGTCGACGTTTTTTTGTTGTTGTTGTTTTTTGGCTTACGTTGTATATGAAATGGGTCAGTGCAATGGTGACTAACTGATCCGTCAATTTGAAAACTACGTGACCTTTAGATCTAAAAGAGATAATAGTACATCGCACATTAAGAAATCAAACTTTTGTGATTTTTGGCAGCTTCAAAAATACCACCAGGGACACAAACTGTTGTTTAACCCTGAAACATATAATTATCATCTTTTTATCCTGTTTCCTGGGTAACAATATTGCCTTAAAATGAATTATACGCGTGTTTTCTCATTTTAACCATTAAACATTGGGTGATTAAGCTATAAATTTTAGCTTAATGAGGAGAAAAATGATTGATTACATCAATTAAGATAGAGCTTCTTTTTTGTGTCGTCCAGCATTATTGGGACAGTGAAGTGAACGTGTAAGTGTCGATGTAATGTATCACATAATTCTATCTCAGTAATAAGAAGACTGTCATTGCTGCCAAGTTCAATTAGAGATACGTTTTTAGTTACCCAGTTTGGTAATTGCGTAAAACTGAAAAAGACATCACGATGGTTTGAATATTAGGTCGAAACATATAAACAATGTAGAAAACTGGTTCGTAAAATAATATTCTTTACACATGGGTTGCCGCACTTATAAGGAATGGTTGCGCATTCCATTCTGAATACCATAAAATCTCATAATCAAAATAGCTTTACATCGATTTTCATGCTTGAAGTATCCGTTATTTTATAGAACAGTATTCAAAAACATTTCCGAATTTTTACAAAACATGTCATTATTATACCATTTTAAACAAGACGATTCAAATCAAACTTTTGAAAAAAACTAAACGCTGATCAATAACCATTAGAGAATTGTAGAGAAACAGCAGAGGGTCTGCATTCCACTATACCCGGAAAGTGCATTACAATATACAAGCAAAAATATCTGTTCTCGCGAGATTTTAAATACTTGTAGTTATCTCCTGAAGCTTTTGTTAAGTGCCAGATGTTTGTCTATATCCAATGGCTGAAGTTACAACGTCTGTAAAGTAAGTTTTGTAAAAGAAATTAAATTCACCTTTTCGACGACCAGAAATTGTTGCGTTACTTGGTTTTGAAAATGGCGTGCTGACTCGTTCATTTATGGTAAGGGAAGGATACTAAAGTTTGCAAATTTGCTTTTGTATAGGTTGGCGCTCAGGTCGATAAGGGTTTGTCTATAACATACGTTGATAAAATTGATGGCAAACTGTCGTAAATACCCCTATCAAAACTATTCGATGAAATTTATGTGGAATTTATTTAACTTAAAGAGTGGACAAAACCCATTCCATCATCTTGTCTGAATCAAGGAAAATATTTCAAAAGTGTTCCGGATCAAGTTTGACCGAGAGGCCATAGACCATAGACGTTTTAGCCAAGTTCGCTGAAGGTGGAATAGGAACTGTTCAACTTTTAGAGTAAACCACTATTGTTGACCCCGCCCGCCACCGGTGTTCCCAATATACGTCCCGTCAAGACAGGAGTATATAAAAGAATATATGTCAGATTACAACAGAGCTTTCTAAAGCGTTCAAGGGAATTTTTTGACACATTGTCAAAGAAATGCTCTTGTCGAATAGTAATGAAATTGTAACGTAGAACTGCACCAAATCAGTCGAGTAACTTCGAGAATCATGATATACTACTTCTTTTCATTAGTATATTAAAAATGTCTGATTTATACAAATACATGTTCTACCGTACCCTGGGGAAAATATAATGTATATTTAAATACTAGTAGATTGCATGAATATAATATTATCAACTAGGAATCGACTCGCATTATTTTTTTCTCCGTGAAAACATTAGTTGATATTATGTTCACTTAATTAATATCATGGTCTTATGCAGAATAATCAATTAATATAATGTCATTCTTTTTATTGTGGTGATGACTCAGTGATATTTCAATGAAAAAAACATCCACATGGTATTAATTACATTGATGAAAAACAGAAACACTTTGGACTTAACAAAAGACTTCTTTCAGCAATGGAGCTTAAAGTTAACTAATGTGATGTCAACCTTTCACTATTTCAAAGAATATGCAACAAAAAATGGCATATTTTTTCAATCAAAAATATCAGAGAGAAAACATTCGAACGAGTTTGAAATTCTATGAAGATTTTTTTTTTGAGTTAATAGCTGGGATTTCCCGTGTCATGCGGTATAAGATGTATAAAGAAAATGCCATTCGATAAAGTTACGAAATCACAGAGGATATGGGTATTAATTGCTATGATTGTAAAGTTTGATATTGGCTATATTGTATAATTAATTGGATAAAGCGGTGCTTATAATCTTTAGGCTAATCCTATGCGTAATTAGACAGTCTCATTTTAAAACTAGACGTTGTACCGCTTGAGAAGCGCGGGGTTTACTGGAGGATTTAAAAGAAGCAAAGGACTTTAATGAGTTTGTCGAAGCTTTCAAAGAAACCACACCTTGCAGTATTTATATCAATGCTACATGCTAAGTATTAATTTTGTTAAAATGTTTGAACCAGCCTTGTTAATGAATGTACTAATTATGCATGAAACAACCCCATGTTGAAAGCAATGACAATATAAAATAATTATATCTATTACAAAAATCAGAACAAGAAATAACTTCTATCTTGAAATCCGTACAAAACTAAATAGAATACTATATAAAGTACAACCTCTCCACAGCAGCCCTCTGTAGAGCAACAACCTCTATAACAAAACCATCAAAATTTCCCTAAGCTGATATTTACTGTAAATTTAGCCTCCGTAGAGCAACAACCTCTAAACAACGGCCAATATTTGCAGCTTCCACAGGGTGTTCTCTACAGAGGATGTACTGTATACATATAATATCATAATAGGTGAAAATTTTAATATAATTAAAAGCAATATTCGATTAAACCTTCTTCTAGTGATTGATTGGAATGGCATATTTATCAAAAATAAATTTTAAATTAAAACCTAAAAGGCCTTGACCATATAACCTAATCGAATTTATGAAAAAAAATAAACGTGAAAATATTCGTCTTTAACATCACGGAATATTTCATCGGTTTCAGAACTGAGCAATAACTACTATAGATACAGAATGCATTAAATCAGATCGATCTACTTCATGTTTCTCCTTATCATTGTTATATCATCTCACAGATGTCAGTCGACGAAAACTGTTGTTTTCTACATTTCGAGAATCTTTGTAAGTTAATCTGAAATAATCCATTTATCATTGCCTATTTCTTTGAAGGAAACGGAACGTGTTTTATATATATATATATACATTAACTTCATAAAATGCATTCCGATAATCAGGACTAAGTGCAAGCGCTTTAAGCTTAATCTCTTGGTATTTTATGTGCCATTATCAGCTTAAGGTTTTTCATCATTGGTGCATTCGTTTATAAATATAAATATTCTCCTTGGGAGTTATATTAGGAGAAAATGGAACATTCTGGGATTTCGTCAAAGCTTGCTCCGGTTTTAGATCAAGTTTTACATTCTGGTTAAGGTTTCTGAGAGGTTGGAAACTCTGGATTTAGATAGAAAAATGATTCTTAGAGAGAAAAAAAACGCATGCAAAGCACCCCGCCATCCCCAAAACGCCGCTTCCCCAAAACATCTTCCCCACCCATCAAATAAGACCATACAAAATGGATATCAATACGTACGTTAACCCCTGTGGTTATTTGCTTCGGACAGTAACCAAGGCAGTTCTCCCGAGATTTCCATGTTTTGTATGTTGTTTGACTATTTAACAAATTAAATATAAGGCCGGTTCGATTGGACTCTCGTGAGAAGAGAATACGCCGGCTAGAAGAGCTTAGAAGAGAAACCCATTCGAACACCGAAATGTTAGGTCGTTCGGATGGACTAATGCGCACGTGAAAATTATCTCTTTTCTTTTTGTTGTGAGTCATAACAGTAGTTAAAAAGGCAATTTCAAACGGTACCGTTAGTTCGGTCATGCTGTTTTGTCACGTGATTAATATCTCTTCCACCTCTTCTAGCCATCGGGCGGAATAGGTAGAAGAGCTTCTAAAATTAGATGACGACTAATCGAACAGTTCGGAAGAGCTCCGCCTCTTCCGGCAGCTCTTCCGTTTGACCAATCGAACCGGCCCATAGTCAAGAGTTCATATGTATATACTGCATTGAAGTTTTTATGTGTTTTTGTATCACTTTTGTGTGTTATCTAAGGACTGTTTTAGTAGTACTGAATTAAGTATAGAATAATCGAAAATAGATATCAAATTTAATAATAACATTATTCTATAATCGTCACTTGATTGAATTAAATATTACGTAATTTATTAAGCTGTGCAAGGATAGACATATTCAGATTCCACGCTTTTAAATAGGTCAGAGAAACGTGAAAGAGAGACAGAAATTTAAAAAAAAAACGTTAAATTGCATCCCCAATATTACTTGTAGAAAATAAGTTCATGGCGCATTTCGCAGTACAGATTATCATGTTTTCATGTCGATTATATTATTGACTTCGTGTTGCGCAGAAATATGTTTAATCCATTTAGTCACAGTGTTTATTCCTTACCAGAAACAGTGAATACTTGTATGCGAAATGCCTTGAGAAGAAATTAACTCAGTAATTTTCATCGTGATTTTATTTTGTTTTCCTCTAAGGTAAGTGCTAATGCACTATCACATTTATTCAATTCTACATTAAAAGCTAGGAAGGGCAAAGCGTATTTAAGAGCAAGAGCCGTAGTTAATACGGCAGAGGAAATGAAAGTAGCCCATAGACTTTGATTATCTATCGATATCGACACGCCAATCATTTCAATGTTGTGCTTCTTCGTTCATTGTTTTTGTTTCCGTGTGTCGTATAGAAATGCATGTTTTACCAACCTTTACTATCTCTGATTAACTTGTGGTTATCGACCTTTTCATTTGAGTTCAATAATTCAATAATAAATACATAAAATACATAAATGCTGCTTATTTATTCACTCACATTACATGTATGCAAATCACATTAAGTTAACACCATACCTTTATATTGGTGTTTTCAGATAATAGAATATAATACATTGGTAAACAATATATCATGTTGTAAAGCAAACATGACAAAACAAGGTTAATTACCTTATTACCGCGTATATGTTCCATTGACTTTTTCCCGACTCTAAATTTGTATGAAAAAAGTAAAATGACACTTGTTTAATGTACTTCAAAATACAAAATGGAGACATAACAAAGAGAAATATTATATTTGCCATGATTGGTTGGCGTTAATTAACACTTTGGATTATGGTTCGGAATGTAAACAAACAGCGTGTTTACTTATTGTCTTAGAGTACGGTAATGTTTGTAATACACACCTGAAATAATTTATTTCAAATACTTGTAAGCCATAAATATATCGGTAAGAATGAATTAATCATATCGATTTTCATTTCGAAATTATCATCTTAGCAAATATCGATGATTTTTTAAAAATATTATGGGTTCAAAGTTTATGGTTGCCACAGGAACAAAACAGATGAATACCTTTGAGTTTCATTACTATGGTGGCTGATTTGTGCCATGTCGTCATTTCGCTTTTTCGCCACAACAAAGCGAAAATACGACAAAGTTGATTTTGTCGTATCTTTGTATTTCCGCATTGTCGTGGCGAAAAAAGCAAAAATACGAGATGGCGTTACTCAGCTACCATATAACACAGCAATGAAATCAAAAACTATACACGTATGATCAGATAAAATGGATTAGAAATAAATAGCTTTTCGAAGTAAAATATGCTTGGGTGAAATTTTGACTTTTTACATTCCACGTAAACTGATGTGCAATTGCATTTCTAAGAAGAGAATGTTGCAATTAGTATTACCGAGCTCATTGTTGTTATGATAAGCTATACTTCAGTCAAAGCATTGTTCTAATGAAGTGCTTGGATGTCGCTCCGTCTTTCGGTTTGAAATTAATCAAAGATATTGTTAGTCTGTATGTTATACAACTTTGTAGCTAATATCTGTCTGTATCGTTTTCCTGTCAAACGCAATACTCAGTATTGGTTTTAATTAATCATTAATTCTATCATGTTTATCCCAGGAAACCAAATCCTGGATTCAGCCCGCGTAGTCTTGTCTGCCAAATGCACCCTCATTCTTCCAAGGTATATTGAACCTCTGGTTAAGGAGAAAGGGTCTGCGCAAACATCTAAATATCACAGACAATTCTCTCACACTTACACTAAACCACGATGTCACTATAAGTTTACGAGGTCTGTATTCTATGGTTTATGTACAATATTACCTCAACAACCGTATGGTGGAATTCGTGTTATGTGATAGTCCAAAGTCACCAGTATGTCAATCTATGTCATCAAGCCACTTAACCCAATCAGTATCGCATGTCCTTCCGTGTAATTCAACATAATGTCCAATAAGCATCCCAACTAATTAAACTGGTAGATCTGCTCGCATTCAGTAACTGGGTCGTCATTTCGGTCACTGGATATCTCATTCTGATCAATCATAAAACCTCAGCATTAGCGGTCATGTCATTGACGCACTTGTTCAATTAAATGGGTAACAAAATCAACTGACATTAAAAAGAAATTAGGTAGAATTATTGATGTAGATGTCATTAATATCGTTCCAGTAAGTAGGACAAAATCAAACACAGTATGTCTGAGGCAGTTTCTAATGCTGTAAAAGCAATAAATCAAAGCCGAAGTGGGCGAATATCCCATAAACCAACAAGAAATTATAAGGACTGTAGAAAGATTGTTAAGTAAATGAATGACAGATGAAATACGTCTACAAGAAGATTAAGTTTTTCCCAAAGCTAGATACATAGACAAATAATATTCCATCATAGTTTTCCTGTTATCAGACAATCATGTGGCTGTTGATGCCGAGAAAGAACGTTCAGACAGTCTAAGGTTTCAACAAAAGTCAGTGCGTCTCATATGAACGGTCACATTCCGAAATAAAACCCTTCTCGTTGTGTGGCATGATAAAATGTTAAGAGTGTTTTACATATTCATTTTCATCTACGTTATCTATGGATATGATAGTACATGTATTAGAATGTCCTGAATCGCCTGGATCCATTGTTTTACAATTTGTCATGTTATTCTGGGTTTTCTAAATTAGATCTGTAAGAGGCCCCGGCCGTGTTCCAGTGGTTTGTACGCTGTATATGTAACCTGGCAATCCAGGTTATTCTAGTTGGAGAATATGCCGGTTCCTTTCGATTGGGAAGTTAGTGCTGGTTAGGATACAGTCTAGGTAAACTGATTAGGTGTGAGTCTGTAAGATCTGTAAGAGATGAACTGGTAACATATTCGTCTTCTAGATAATGTTTGTCTTGTGTGTGTGTGTGCAACTATTACTTGTGTACACACAATGCTAGTGGTACAAAGTTCTATGGCATCCACAATACATCCCATGATATTGACCGTTGAACAATTGTCCGACAAAGAAATTCATTTATATTATCAACATTTGCAAAATTAGTAAACATTCTACGAGCCGAAACAACACAATGCTACAATCAATTTATCATGTTGCAAATGGAGTTAAACCGGGGGTGTTATTCATTTCCAATGTTTCCCAAAAATTTCATGCGCGCAGTAACCGAAGCCGTTATTGACTTCGGGGCTATTACAGACCCAGACTATTCAAAATAACTAGCGCGTTCAAAACTATCAAACTATTGCAAATCGAATTGAGAAGTCTCAGAACACATTAACAGATCCATTTATGAGCTTACGCTTCACCAAGTTGGAGAGTAGCAGAAATAATGATTTTCTCGTGTAATACAGAATAAATATTTGACAATTCTAACAAAGGCTTCAACAAACAGTACATATTACACAGCTGTCAAACAAACGGGGATAAAGTATGACCTCATTGACTAATTACAACAATTAACAAAACTGACCCTTATATAAATATTGTTATCCATGCTTTTAACAGATTGTTCTTTGTTTTCTTTGAAAACTCTTTATTGTAGTCCATTTTAAAGACACTCATTTTCAAAGAAAGAATATTATGCAATTTTTAGGTCTTTGAAAGTAAACCTTGCTTTCTAATTGGTTGCTAGGCATGATTCTAGTATACTGGTGAACATAGGCTTTAGTACTGTCATCCAAATTGCATGACAAAAATAATAAAAAGGTTTGAACTTGAAACCTGTCAGTTTTCCCCATTTTTACATTTCTCTACTTAAACACACAAAGGGTCCTAGTATATCTACTAGTATATAACGGCGTTAGACCAAATTGTGTACAAAATTTCATGATGATAAATAAATGCTCGAACGTGGGTCGTGGAACCATATAATATTTCCATCCTTCTTCTGTTTAACACTTACTTTATATATCGACAAGTTCGTAACACAGCAAAACACCTTGAGCTAAATATTTTATTAGCTGGAAGGCAAATATAAAACCCTAGAATCAATACAATCTAGCAAATGTTCAAGTACAGTACAGGATAATCACAATTTATGGTGAAATCAGTCCTTAACTGTTCATTACATAGGACATCAGTCTGATATATGACTCCTAAGTCAGAAAAAGTGAAAAAGTTATAGGGTCACTGGCACTTTTTTGTCCATATTGGTGAGAAAAAATGTGGCAATTCACGGTCTTTTTTATTAATACGGCTTACTGTACATAGTTCCCACATCTACAATATTTACCTCCCTTGTCGGCCATCTTGCTTGGCAAATTCAACAGGCATTGATAGACGATATTTATATTTTTGTTTTGATAATTCTAAATATAGGACATTCATACGTAACAACTAAATTTTCTTAATCCTGATTTGCCTATGACATTAACAACTTCGTGATTAAGTTAAATTTTGTAAAAATGAGTTGTTTAATAACCAATTTTCAGATTTTTTTATTTAGGGCATAAGAAATTTGCCTTGCAAGATGGCTGCCAAGAGAGGTACATATTGTAGATATGGGAACTATGTATTGATTCCTCTTACTTCTCCGGCTTTTTTGTTTCATCTATTTGATGATATTATATACATGCCTGAAAAGCCTTCAGGAAATCCTACACGATTTAATTTAGATATATTTCCAGTCCTAACTCCAGACGTACCCCTTGGTGGTTCAGAACCATCAAAACCTTCCAACCACTGGCTGAAAGGGTTAGTGAATGTAAATGTAGTAGGCATGAGCTAATTCTAATATAAGTCTAATTCATTGAATGCAAACTTTTCTTATAATCTAGTTTTTCCTTTTTTCTCTTAGAACGGAAATTATTCCTTTGAATCAAACCGTGTGTAAGAGCACTCAAACGTTTATCTTTTCACAAGACAATATTTGTTTCATCTGACAGTATAATAGTCACTTGTAAAACATGAAATATCTTAATATTGTTACTTCTCCTATTAATAAGACAACATCGTGTTAGAGAACGCGAAACACGATCCAATTTTATAGGATTTCTGGACAATTCACAAGAGATAGCTACCGAAAAAAACTGCGATCAGCGTTTAAGGAATTGGAATTTCCAAGCCTGGTGTGGTGAATGTCCTGCGGTTGAGGTCATGTTTACACTTTTTTGACATTATAAAGGAATGGAATATTAATACATAGTACAATTTACTGCTACAGCTTCAGTTTCTTGACATAGTGTTCATGAACAAGGGGTCGAAATGAGCGATTGGGCGCAACGTCAAAATTGGCGTCGTCAGACTGTGCTGCGTGCGCCGGTCGCAGTTAGTGACATTGTGAAAACTTTTGTAAAAGTATATGTCTAATGTGTAATATATTCGTGAGCCACAATACTTTAAAAATGAAATTGAGATTTTAGATCAGAGACAGTTTCCTGAAGCATTACCTCGTTAACAATCCAAGTACGTGGGAAGCACAATTTTGTGAGCTTTGTATATTGTACATGTTTTGTGACTGTAACCATCTGTTTTGTGTGTTTGTTTATATCGAGTTATATGCCCCTTTTCAACAGTCAGAGTCATATGAGGCGGACAGTTCACCTAACCATCGCTCCTGGGAAGAACCAATACTAGACTCCCATCCTCCATAAGCAACTGCCTACTTTCTCACATAAAGAGACATGGTCGGTAGCTGGGATTGAACCCGCGACCCTTTATCTCTGAGAGGATACGGTGATTTGATGTCAGCGACCTTAACCACTCGACCACGGAGGCGGGTCGTAACCATTTGAATAAGTTCGCTATGCATTTTCACTCATGCGTTCATTAATCGCTTGTCAAACAAATAACTCTCCTAATATGATTGTAACACAAGTTCATTAACTAACGAATAATCAAAATAAATACATTTGACATAAATTCAACCCCATTCTGATAGTTGTTATTAAATAATAAATATAAGATTTACTAATCAATTTGTACAAAATAAATATAATTGACATCACTTTAACCTCATTTAATTACCAGCAATATGATTATTAGAACAACTAACTACCTCCCTGTATATTAAAGAAAACCTCCATGCGACAACTAAGAGCGCACAAAAAGATATTAGTTTTTCAGAGGGAGTTACATCGACAAAGAACACAATCATATCAACGTTGTATTTATTAGACAGACAAATCTCTGAGCTAGTGAAAACATCTAAATGAATTGGAAATGGCAATTTTGTTATGTACACAATCGCTACGGAAGATCATGTTTGGTGACCCAAGAATTTCATGAAGTTGGTATAACTACATCTGGAGATACTTTTGATCGCTGTTTGTGTAAGCAAGGGAAGAGATGACATGTTTGCTTCCCCGAAATAGATTGCATTGTAATGAGAAAAAAGTAATAACGGCAGTGAAGACTGTTGTCCAAATATATTCATATGTCATTGTTTGCCTTGTCACCTTGTTGGCCGTGCGAGAATTCAACCATTATTATTGTACTTGATACAATGTAAATATTCATCATAAACTGTTTGTTTCTCCGGAGGATTTTGTTACTGTGATACACTTTGACATCCATTTGTCTTAAATAGGTATTGCATTAATAGCACTAGGATATATCAAATAATGAGATATTTTGGGGAGATTTGCTATCAAGTGTGAAGGAATACGCAAGACAGTTTCAAACCATGGGAGAAGACAATGCAGTGTTCGTATCTGCGTAATTCAGTATAGTATAGAGAACGTATGTGTTTCTAATGGCATCAACAAACCGTGTTTGAAAACAACCATTATGTTTTGAACAGCGCACGTTGCAAGCCTTAATTGGTTTTGGTGAAATTTATACCCTTCCATTGAGGAGAATGGATCCGCGTGCAGCTCTGACATATCCCATCAGAAAGAAGACAAAGGACAGTAGTAAAACAATCAAAAAGGTCATGTCCAAGCAAAATCATCGCTCCATGATTGATATGTTGCAATACAAAATAGCAATTAAATGTTTTTGTGCAGCAGTATCTCATTCGTTGGTTTTGTTCGAGACGTCATCAAATTGTGAAAATTTAAAGCATTCCATCCAGCCACGATCAATACAGGGTTCCAAATCATTCGTACAAAAAAATGTTTCAATGAAATCAAGATGAAAACACGTCCAATTTGCATAAACTATCACAGAAGAAGTTGCCGAAGTTAAATGCAGCGCAAACAATGAGATTATTAAAGTCATGAAATATGTAATAACGAATTGAAATCCAATTAGTGGGAATTCCATTCCCCAAATGGGCAACATTGAGAATGTAGTGCAGTAATGAAACAGATAACCACTAAAACAGAACCGAAGTTAATCGCTGAAATGAAAGAGTTTAAGTAGACTGGGAAGTATAAAGAATTCATGACGTTACACTTCTCCCGACGGTAAGTAAATGTAGTAAATAATTTAAAGTTTAAAGCCATAAAAGGCGCGTATCAAACACATCTTAGAGCCATAACGTATGTATGAATTCATTCGACGCAATTTTGTGTATGCTAAAGTAATTTTCAACCCGCCCCTGATTGATTCGTATTTACTGCACATTATGGTAAATTATTAATTCAACTATTATAGGAAGTTTACAAAATACAGCAATGGCCTGTTCTATTCAGAAGATAGATTCATTGTCAATATACAAAACAAAGTTTGTTTAATGATACCCCGATATAGAAAGATGTTTATTTCTAAACGCACGTAATGGTAACTAACTGGAAATTCTGGATAAAATGTCCTTGCATGAAACGTCCTTAAAAGCTCGTGATAACCTCCCAGTTAATTGGATGAAACGATTTGCCGAAATTACACCAAAATTCTTAAATAGGTATTAGCCTACATTCCGTTTTTACTAGTATTCCATTTAAAATAAATTTCCAATTACCGAATCAATAGAACGTTCCTCGACCTTTGCGTACTTACGTAATATTTTATTGATCCTTCCTGTTTTAAATAATTAATAAAATGCAAATATAGTGAAAATGTTAACTTTAGGAAGTTATGATAATTTTGAAAAACATTGTTTAAAAGCCGCCGACATGTTTATTGATATACTTATTGACTTTTTGCATTGATCTCAAACTCGATAGTGTAGAAGCTTACAATGGCGGTAATCATGACCAACCTGTTGATACAGTGAATTTTAAAGCTCTTCACTTATCAAGTTAAACAATTACTTGAATTATCAATCAAAGCATTTAATTACGAATTATTAATTAGAGTAAAGATTCAATATGGATATTGATCTGATACTAGTAAGTGTTAAAAGGAATTTTCGAATGAACATTGATTACGTATTTTTACCGAATTTTCAAATCAATTACAAGTAGCGTAAAGGGAAATTCAGAGTATACGTAAATATGCAAATATCTGTTAGGGAATTCAAATGGATTACATCTTCTTTGATTAAGCCTGAGTTACATGGGCATAAGAAATTATTTGTGCCGCGGCCGTGTGCTGGACTTGAAACCAGACGATCCGGGTTCGATTTCCGGTCGCGGCAGGTCATATCCTTCCATTTAAATTTGACAGCAATGTCGATTTTCCTCCACGTATGAAGAAGTTACCAATTCCTTGTGGTAGGTAAGTTAGTATTGGTTAGAATACAGCCCACAAAACTTGTTAGAGGAAGTGGACGCCATAAAAAAACTGCACAATTGTTGAAAAAAGCGGCGTTAAACCCAAATAAATAAATTTGTTCAATGGGTTTGTTGTCAACAAGTCCATAGGTAGGAACTTTTTTCTGCTATGGTCATGTTGGCAGTACTGAAGACTCGTTTATACATCAGCACCCATTTGTATAAATATTGGTTTTTCACGACAGGGTTAAATTTGAGTTTGGATTAAAATTTTAGTTAAAAAGTATAAAACTTTGGTCAAATTTGCTAAGAAATTATATCCAGTAAGATTTAACCTAAGAGTATATATGGTATTGGTCAAGCAGTGGTCAAGATCCTCAGTTTGTCCATTTACTCGTCTGAGTTGTTTCGGACATACACATATTGGTACAAAAAGAGCAGCCGTCTTGACTCAGGTTAACTTTGGTGGTCATTTGAACCAACCATTGGTTAAATTTTAAACAATATTTATACAATTGAGTGCTGATGTTAAAGGTACCCCCCCCCCCCCCCCCCCCCCGTAGAATATAGATGGACTTTAGGAATTCATTTTATTGACAGTTTGATGTGAAAAATGTAAATATTGTAAAGCAATTCTTAAATGATATGAGAACGACAATAAAACAAATACAGATGATATATTTGGTGTAAGTTTTATTCTACTTGTGTACAAACAGCTCGATTTCTTTTCAAACGCTAATGTAGAATTTAAGCAAATTAATGTTAATGTTTCAATCCCCTGTTGTGACGCAGATCTTTAGGAAATCTATCCACAACTTCAATTCATACAAGCAATAAAAGAGATGTCAAATGACTTTACAGTTTCAGCATGGCCGATTTAAGACGAGCCTCTCATGTCCTTTTGTTAAGTTTGTTTGGAGACGTTATGACACATTGTATACGTTGAGGTTTTATACTATTACCAGAATCAATTGAATGAATAATACACAAAAAAATGCTGAACAGACAAACATCAAGTAACCGGAAGTGACGTCATATCATTGCTTAGTATTTTATCACATAGGATACGTTGGCTGCCTGACAGTTTAGAAAAACGGACTTGCTAAAGAACATCAACAATTTAAATAGAAAATCTATCGTTTTAATATAGAGCATGACTCAAATTCAGCTTTCAGAGAGACAAAGTCACGCGCAAATACATATCACGTGACATTTGAAATGATCGTGTGTTTCATGAGATACCTCTGTGATAATATTTACTAATAAGAAGACATCGATCAGAAACATACGTTTTATATCTGTCATTAAATATCTCTCGCATTGTCAGTTATGGTACTCGATAATTTCTTTAATATTCCCAATCAAAATTTATGTGAAATGTTGCGGGTCTCCTAAGAGAACACGTAGTATGAACATGTCAAGATAAATGCACATATATTCCCTTCGGACAGACATGCTGGGAAGAAGCGATTTAACATTTCAAGTAAACACGTACCAACAGTAAAAACAATAGCACGGGGAGAGCTACCTTAAAACTAGGGTCTCTGAATATAGATCCCATGAGGTTGACATGAAATATAGATCCCATATAAGTTTGACATAAAGTTGACATAGCAAGAAACAAAACCAAAGAAAGAAAGTATTATGATAAAGTATCAAATTGCATGTTCGACTTTGATGTATTTCCCTCTTTTGTTATCCCTGGAAGAAATGTCGCGTTTATTATTTTTAATATATCATAGGAATAGTGCTTGCCTTCATATGATTCCAGTTAAAATGTTAACTAGTATTTACTCGGGAACTCGCCAGGTTTTTAAAAACATTTCCAATTCAAGTAAAGCTTGAAATTGCTCCGTGGTTGATGAAAAACCATGGTGTCTGACCAGTAATCACCAGCCACTTATCGCTGTGAGTTCGAATTCCACCTGGACCTGAAAATGTTCACATGTGGGAAGCCGTCAAGCTTGCTTCCGGGTGAACCCAGGTATAAGCATAGGGTCCTCCCCAAAGGTCGCCAAAAGAGCAAGGCTGTAAGTACGCTGCTAAACCTCAATGAAAATGACCTGCTACTTGAATTTCTTATTTATAAATGTGTTTTAAATTGCAAACTTCGAAAAGTGCATTATCTTTCTTGATATTAAAGATGACTGCAAAAATCATGAGATGATAATTGTGTAAATAATTGCTTCCATCTATTTCTGTGCATATTGCATATCTAAATCATAATACGAATATTTCAATTGAATGATTTCATTTACCTTCTTGATATCCTATCCATTATATTGATCATAAATAGAAGCGCCACAAGCAACAAAAATATTACTTATTCCGCTACACCGGGCTAAATTGCTAACAACGATTAAAATGATATAAATGTGCCACCTGCATACCTTGGCGAAACACTAAAGATGTGGGCTGATGTCGTGTGTACTTGGTGCATCATCAAACCATGATCTAGTCCATTGGTTTGATTATTCCTTCATCAATATAACTATGTATTTTATGCACCTTGTCATACTGTTTTTAATTCATCTTAATTCTAGTTGGGCCATTGCCACGTCTTTGGTTTTAATTTTATTTTGTACACAGAAGATTGAGGGGACGTGAATATGGCCCTCGCTATATTATCCTTCTCTTCGTTATGAAACTTTAATGTCGTGGAATATCTGGCAAAAAATACTCAAACCAATTAAGATTACAACAATAACTCAACAGCGTGATCGATTTTAAAACAAAAATGCATGCGTGTTTTCGTGTTATCATAAAGTGTACGCCACGTGATATGAAATAGAAAGAGCTACCACATAATCTAGTTAGTCAGACAAATTCTAAAATATCAAACAATCATATCTCCGAGATCTAACTATAACTTGTATTTATTCATGATCCCTTTATGCGAACACAGTCAAATAATTCATGTACATTCAGAACTATTATCAATTATGCTCAAAAAGTGCAATTTGGCTTAAAGATCAATTAGGCGATTATATATTCAACGGTACAGCAGCAATTTTGCATATAAAACATTTAATGATATTCTGTAAGGTTGATGAAATGCATTAAGGATAAAGCAGTAGTTCAGGCCGTATACGTATAGACACTGGTACATCTCATATCCAGCTAGCTATGAATCAATATTAGGTTAACTCATGTCTCCATACATTCAGTGTAGTCACTGAGTGCTCATTATATGCCCAGATCAATCGAAACAATTAATCTTGGTACGAATATCTTTACATAAAAAAACGACCTTTCTCCAATCATGTTTAAAGTCAGACCTATGTATAGAAATCTGTAAAGATATCAACGCCATGGAAGTGGGCAGAATGGATGAGATACGAAAAGTGATAATACTACTTATAAGAGACGATCTAGGTGTGTTTGAAGACGACGTTAGAGAAACCGATAAAATATTAAAAGTTCATTTAATGTAAAAGATGTCTGAAAACAATTCTTAATATCGGAACTATTTTTTCTCAGCAGTAAATGTAGTAATTTTGATATGTCATCGAGTTGTTCGGTTTTCCAATTATTTAATCTCTTAAAACGATCTCTAGGATAGGATAGCCGTCGCTATGTTACGACTGAGGCTCCGTCAACCTTTGAATTACGCAAGAAGCATGGAGTAAATTATATCAAAATGTCAGCTCAATTCTATCGAAAACTAAACACAAACCAAGCATTTATCTTATATAAGTCGCCACATTTTATCAAGCAATGGTAACGTTATCCCTACGGGACAGTCATGTGTCGCGTTCAATGTTTTTCTCCCGTGCACATAACATATTAAAACGGTACCCGCGAGATGAACTTCAATGAAAAATAATACACCGCAAGCCAATATAAATCTATAAACTTTGATATACCAGTATAAATCTCACAGCAAACAATTGGAAATCGCAGGAGGACCCACCAATCATCGGGTTGGCTGTAAACCAGATTTGGTCATACGGGCACCACTATGAACAATTCTGTCTCAATGCACAAGAACGAAATTCTATTCAAGGAATTGGGAAGAATTGCGAAACGGCGTGCGAATGCGTCCTTCTTTATATATTCGTACATCTATCATATGTTAGTTTTAAAAAACAAAGTTTGTGTGGTACGCCCAGTTGAAATAAAATTGTTCTCAGGAAAGGTATATTATACAGGTTCACACATTAAAAGGATCACCAAGGTAATCTTTGATTTGCAGGAATGCCTGTATCGCAGAGTTCCCCTTAACATAATTCCAAATTATTTTTCTTTCCACGACTGGTTTTGCTGGTGCATTGCATTAAAATTTAACCTACGGCCAAAATTACAAACATAAAATAGCGGTTTAATTAACGAAGCTTTTTTTCGCATAAAGATACACGCTATATACATAACAGACGGCAGGAAGGTTAACATCAAATCATTGTATTTGATTAAGGAAAGAATATATTCCACCGTAAATTGTATATCGATGGTCTGTCGTAGGTCTGAGCTTAAATGATTAAATACAGAGAAATCAAGCGCAGTACGTAACCACTAGTTTATATCGAATTAAAGTCAGACTTAGCTTGATAAAGAGCAGCCAATCATTTCCCTCTCGATGTCCAAGTCTCGATTTACTTATTTTTAGGAAACTTGGTTATTTCCAGAGAAACATATGTAATGAAAATCGCCTTGCGATTAAGCTAGAACCGCGGTGTGTGATATTGAAATATTCATCTAAGGCTTTAAGTATAACGTTTGCGAATGTTATTCCAGTGTCATAGTGTACTATACTAAAATAAATGGTTATATATCTATTTATTATAAAATATGACCAGTGTATTAATCTAAAACTTAATGAGTTTTATATCTTGACACTTAAGCCTGTTTTATCGTGTACAACATATATGAGTGTATCTAATATAGATGTATCGTGATAAATATATATTCATCATTTCAACAAACAATTGGCAAACAAATTACACGCTTCTATTTATGCATTATTTACAACAAATGCTGCGAGTCTAACTTGAAAACAATAGAATTTCATAAAATTCTAGAGAAAGTTTTAAACACATCGTAAAATATAAAATATCATTAAATAAACAATATACGTCTAATAGGATACATACATTATTTTTTCTACACACACATTCAAACTGTTAAATACCGTTTTTTTCAGGGGGTTGTACTATTTCAAACCATTAAACTGCTCTGGTCATTCTGTACCATTAATACATGAAGAAATGTACTTAATCTGTACAATACAACATATCAGTCAAATATTGTCATTTCAGTAAGTTCCAATCGGACAAATGCATTACAATTAATTCCCCAAGTATGTACTCATCATCACTAATGAAACACAATGTAAAAAAAAACTTACCGTACAAATAAATTCAAGCATCCGCACTCCACATACATAACAGTTAAATACACAATGTATTAATGTAATGTACATTAAGTTAAAACATAGAAACTCCGAAAGATTCAAATATCTCCAATAACATACTTTCCTATTACCAATTTATTAATGCGAGTTCCTAGAAAAACACCAAAAATGTCAAGCAAAAAAAAGTAAACATTCCCATCTTGTATCTTCCCCTATAAGACGGAGTAGCTACACGCAATGCGATATATCGCGACAGCCAATACTGAGAGAACAGCGAAACGAAAGCTACGGAACATTGGAAATCCTGCTAACATTTTGTAAGTTCAGCCTGTATCTGAATTACACGAACCGTACAAACTAGTGTGAAAATATCAGCGTATAAATCCAGCACAAAGACTATTTATCTATAACAGAATGATAAATCTACTTTATGCAATGGAAGCAAGAACGATCCATCTCGAATAGATGACAATAATAGGATATATGATCAACACTTGGCTTGGTTTTTTTTGTTTTTGTCTTTTTGTAAGTATACCGAGCATTATTGCACGTTGTTCGCGGCGTATACAAAACCTTTTTGAACAAAAACAATGATGATTATTATCTTATCACCAATGCAAGTTCACCCGTTAAGCCCAGGCGATAAGGACGGAACTATTGACCACAAGCGGATCAGAGAAAAGATCAATCGAGACATACCATTCTTTGAATTTTGAAAATACAGCCAATGTCATTTGTCCACGTACCATAAGGGAATGATGTCAGCTGATCTTGTTATAATGATAACAATTCAAAGGCCCGTAAGCTTTTTGAATTTAGTTATACAGAAAAATAGATCAAATGATAGTAAAATATAAAAAATGTATCTTATTTGCACTAAAACAATATTTAATTAATGCCTTTCTTGAGTCACATCTCGTAAAATATTGTCAGATGCTTTTTCATATTTTTTTGTAATATCATGGAAAATATTGTGCTACATTTCCTCGTGATTAAAAAAGAACATTTCGAGATGTTTTTATTGCAAGTAAAAGTCAGTTTTACTGATAAGACATCTTTCTAGGTAAAATAAGACCTACTTTAATTGTAACATCCAAAAAGCTAATGGGGCTTTAACTAACAACCTTATATAACTTTAACAATGTTTATAAAGGTTCTTATTAAGCCTAACACACAATATATCAGGTTATTCATGGCAGAACTCTTAGACTCAGTTTTCGTGTATATACACCTTGACCCGAGATTATAAAACATGAGGTCGGTTTCCGAGCTCGAATGTCATATCTTGTCTTTTGATTTTTCAAAGTCAATTATGATCAGACAATAATGCTATTCTTGATTGATTAGCCTTACAGCATAATTACTCTGAATATGTTTTAAACATTAATAAGCTTCACCCTTATAGAATGGAATGTAGACTTGCGCCCCGAGACTATTCTCAAATTTTAAAACCTCTGTACCAGGACCTTGAGCTATGTACTGAAGTTATTTTTTCAAGCGGAACAAAACGCCTAAGAGTAGATTTAGACCAATAAATACTGGTTAAATTCAAATTATTGTACAAATATTTATGTTTCGCGACAACGACTGTTTAGCAGTCTGCATTCATAACAATTATCAAAGAACTATTTTAGCTGAGCAGCGAGGCTTAATACAGACATCATGTCTACTGAAAGAGAAGCTCTAAAAGATATTCCCATTGCAGAGAAGGTGCATAAAAGTTATGCACAAGATGCATCGACACTTAAGATATTAACTTAAATGATTTAATGTACTTAAGGAACGTATTTCAGAACCGTCGGTATAGCAACCGAAGAAAAGTATTTTGTCATGAATCTTGTATTGAACAAGTCTCAACTTTATTGCACTAAATGCTAAGAAATTACATCAGAAAATTACATCGATTTCTCAACAAATAATATCATAAAATGTCTAAGTCATGATACCGCTAAAACGTAGCTAATGTGATTGTCTTCAATAGCATGTGCAGTACATTCTTACATCGAGAGTAGAAACTTTCACGGGGAGCAAAACCAGTATCAACATCATTAAGTAGTTCAACACAGTCCGTTAAGAAGTTACCTCCCTTAGTAACTTCGTCCTTTTTCCGATAGCTATGGTTTTAGTCTATCAAAGCAGATGCACGTATTTTCTTTATTTAACGAATTTCGCCGATAAACTATTTACGGGCATTTAGTCTCTTGTTATATTGACTATTTACCAAAATTTAATAATAAAATTCCCTACTTAAGAGAAGCAAATGATAAAAAATTGTAGTCACTAACTACATCACACACACAACTTTGGTCAATTTGACATTAGGGGATCAGTTTTAGTGGGTTTACGCCGGTTTTTTTTTTCGAAGATATTTCAGTTATATATATACAGCGACCGATTTACATATCCAGTTCTCCTGACCTGTATTCTAACCATTACTTACTTATCCTTCCACAACGAGCCGGCATCTCTACACGTATGGAGGAAAATCAAAATTTTTGCAAAATTTTCATAAAAGGGTATGTCCTGCCGCGACTGGAATTTGAACATAGTTCGCCGGGTTACTTGTCCAGCGCTCTAACCCGCGGCCTGATATCAGGGGAATTAGAAAGCAAGATATACATGTATGTAACGAAACATGAACTTTTGTTTTCGTTCTAATGATTGTATGCTTTTTTGTTGCCAGTTTACTCTTGGGTACCCATCCGAACATTCCGATGATATTCCCATACTTGAGGTACCTTTTAAACGAGTTATCAGGTCCAATGTAACCATAAAAACAACCCTATAAAGAGTATTACAATGGTAATAAGCCAAGGTCATTCAGTTCCCAATTTCGTTGCTGCAAGTAAACATATGATAACTATACGTATATCCATTTAGAAAAAGGACATGCCTCCCCAGAATAATCACACGATAAGCAATTGAAAATGACAGACTCATAATTTGTTATACATTAGAATAAAGTATTTTTCAAAGGGATCTTCTCTGTAAAAGAACTGCCGAAGCAATATATTATTATTAATGTCCACTGTAGTTCAAAAACTATCACTCTTTGTTGTTAGTGCGTTTGGAAAGAATGTCGAAACGTTGATTATATAAATTAATCAATTCCGAATTTACAATCATTGTTTTGATTGACTGAATCCCAAGGAATGTAAATCTGCGAGGTCATAAATATCACAATCATATTTATATCCGAGTATAGGTTTCATATTGGTGCATATGCTGGGGGAAAATATCTATCTTACTATTTTGATAAATGATCAAATATTCAATCGTCTGAAGTTGGTCTGATTTAATTGTGTTTGTCATGATATATGATAGCTTCAAGAACAATGCCGGCGATATCCGCAATGCATCAACAAATAAAACATGATTATAATAATAAGTAAAAAGATGTTCAGACAGAGTCAACAGGAACATTTCTGTCAACGTCTGAACAGAAATTCTAAACAATGATATTTCAGGAACGCTTATTCAGTGTCCCCTATCGCCACTACCCCGAGCCCATCGCAGTGCTTAGAAAATCATAGGAAACAGGTGAGAAGTGTAGTATCGGTGCTCTACACCGGGTATGATAAAGAACCAGGAGAACTATTTGAAACTAGAGCTATCACAAGGTGACAAAAAACCCACATGCTGTATAGACCTTGAAGCTACAGCAATGGGACTTGTAGGTGACACATCATCTAGTGGTAGTGAACATTTGTGATAAGTTATTTCAAAATCCTCCAATGAATGACATAGTAACAGAGCGGATACATCAAAAAGACCAAAATTATGAACTTTGAACTCTAAGTGTGACCTTGACATTAGAGCTACTGCCATAGGATTTGCGCGCGACACATCGTATGGTGGTGGTGAACATTTGTGGAAAGTTATTTCAAGATCCTCCAATGAATGACAAAGTTACAGAGCAGACACGCCAAAAAGACTAAAATTATTACCTTTGAACTCCACTATGACCTTGACCTTGTAGCTACAGACATGGGAGTTGCACGCGACACATCTTCTAGTGGTGGTTAACATTATTTCAAAATACTCCGATAAATGACAAGGTTACAGAGCGGACACGATTCGGGACAGACATACAGACAGACAAAGTGACTCCTATTTAGCCCCCCCCCCCACCATTTTAGCGGGGGTATATTAAGTAGACATAAAGGTCCTGGTTTCTTATATCGTACCTCCCCTCACTCTATTTGTGCAGCTCTGAAGTTACCAAAGATGTCAGCAATAGATAAAAAAAACAGTTCCGATCAAATATCAAATGTATGCATTTTTTTCTTAACATTCATTTGTCATACTTTTACACGATCGCGTTCATTTTTTGCATTTTATTTGTATAATGTATAACCTGATCACTCACACAATAAAATCAACAAGCATTTTCCTTCAGGAAATAGTGCGCTTGACGAATAAAATATTTGCAGTGATTTTCTTGCAAATTACAGTATATTTTGCCTCAAATGTCTTTTTGAACATTTTATTGCTGTATTTTCTGATTGACAAGAATCTTGTAAAAGCTGGGAGATAGACAGAGGTGTTCGCGGGTGATAAGGAATGACAACTCTTGATAGAGATTGCCCTTAATACGATAAAAGTAATAAAATGTTGTGCTTACAAATTATGCTCCTCTCCAAACCGCAAAGAAGCACCAATTTCCCTGGCTTCTTCATTATGTCTCTCAGTCTTATCACGAACCCTCGCTGATTTTACACATTTACTGAGGGACCAACCGGTGCAGAATATTCATTTATTGTAATGAACACTGTTTCCCGACAAACAGTACATTGATAAATGGTAGGCATGATATTAGCCTACAATCGTTTCTTGGTACTAATCAGATGGAAACACCAAGGGGATCAAAAAACGTATCAAGTAAGAACAAACACAATACTGTGGAATCATTAATTTCCGTTGGGGGTTTTATTTCGTGGGTCGGCTCATCCACGAAATCAAATCCCCACGAATTTAAATGCAGAGGTAAGGCATTGTTTTTAAAAATCAAAATCCAAGAATTTATGTCCCCACGAAATAGCCATTTTAGTAAAATCCACGATAATTGAGTCCAGCGAAAACAAAATACAGTGTTCAAAGGAGAACCTCAACATCGACATCTTGATCAGCAACGTTTTCATCTCGACAATGGTTTACATAATTATCTCAGTTGGTGCGACTTACGAGGGCAAGTATTTTATAGTAAAGTCGTAGAATTTTAAACTAAATTACTGGTTCGGTTATATCTTACAGGAAATACATTTTAAAAATGTGAAAAATTTATAGCCAGAAAGATCACACATTGTCTGACAAAATTGAAGTCCACCTTAAAGAATAACAATGTAATATCCAGATAAACAATAAAACATTGTTCGCGTTTCATGTCAGTTTACAACAGTACATTTATTTCAGTTACACTGCTCTCTACATAAATAACCTGCGATAAGGGATCGATGGCTTAACACGCAACGTTTTTAGCCAAAGCGCCCAGAGAACATACGCCGCGCGAAGGGTTGAAACAAACGAATCCGAGGTCTGTAGACCTAACGCCTTACCTATCGACCTAAGTGATCGGGCTTTACCTTAATCAAAATTGTATGATGATGCTAACTACCGCTATCACAAGCATACATTCCTAGTATACCTTACTTATCTCTTTGTTTCTTTGCTGATTGGTAAAACAACCTTTAAGGGTGTCTATGGCGTCTATGAAGTTCCAAGTATAGAAAAATAAAAGGAGTTATTGTTTGTAGTCGTTCTTGATGGATTGTTTACGCGTGCAAACGATTTAAACGTCGATCTCCTGTTCTAATTTATGTTGAGGAATGCTTTTTGTTAAAATATTTTGCTACGAATGACGCGATACAAAACGAAATCAACCATTAAAGCAATTCAAGGATAATAAAAACACGTGATACAAAATTGAAAATCAATGCTAAACATCATGAAAGTGCAGCTGAACTTTACAAACAAATCCGTCGCCTCACTAGAAATTATACTATTTTTATTACTGAAGTATGCGATTGAATACTGTATTTTCATTTATTTTCGTTGGGCTCAGTTTTCGTGTTTTTTACTAAAATGACTATTTCGTAGGTACATAAATTCGTGGATCTTGATTTTTTAGAAGAAATGCCTTATCTCTGCATTTAAATTCGTGGGGATTTGGTTTCGTGGGTATGTCGACTCACGAAATCCACGCAATTAAATCCCCAACGAAAATTAATGATTCCACAGTATCTAACAACAGGGTTCTTATTGTAATTAACCGATTAAATTAAGTCCAGTAACGTTCATTACTTGCTGCAAATCTTTTATCACTTCATTTCAAGAGTTGTAGTTATGACAAATCGGATCTTATCATTAACGTAATGGTGTTACAGATTTCTTTGATCGCAGCATTTTTTTTCAGTTTATAGAAAATTGAAATTTTCAAAATGGATATTCTTGATTGTGTCATATGTACTTTTATGAACATCTTCATTAACAGTTTCTTTCATGTACTAATAATATTGGAACATTCAATAAATGTGATAAAGCTTTATCAAACAGTTACGCATACTTCATGAACTATTCATGAATATTTCAAGAAAAATTCATTTTATTCAAAGGGGAATAAAGCTCACTTTCACCAAGGGGTTAAACAATTGTTTATTTCTGGTTACCAGGACTACTCAAACCCCGTGACCCAAGACTTTTTATTAGGCCCTCGGAACGTTACGTCAACTTTATTTTATTCCTTTCCGAACGCTTTTAAGAATGTTATAAATTATAGTAAAAAAGATTCGGCACCTACCTCTCATATTTTAACGAATACGTAACCAGAAACAAACATGTTTTACGCCAAACGTTTTATCAGTCTTCTCTGAATTAAGATCATCAAGAAGACTCGACTATACTTTTACAAGCACTACAATGTTGACTAGTTAATTACAAATGCAATTTGTTCATAGATATAAAATGTGTACAGAGGTTATAAACTTAATTGCTTCTTTAAACAAGCGTATGAATAATCTTAGAACTAGTTATATCAAATTCCTGAATTCCTAGTTACAATCTTGTTTTAACGGCAGTTGGTTTCCTTGGGTGACAGACTTAGTTTACTATTTAATGAGGGTCACAGCGATGACAGTAATTCCGATTTTTTAAACATTGACCATCATTGTAGTAGATACGTAGCCACGTTCATTTTTTGTGTTTTCTAATTTTGGTATATATATATATAATAACCAGAGAAGTGTAAGGTGTTGCAGCAAATGAATTGGATATTGCAACGAACGATTCTTCACAACTAAAAAACCAAGGACTATTGTTAAGATATGATAAGGCTTATCAATAATGATGCATATTAAGTTTATGTTATGTTATGAAGTTTCAGCTTCCATGTATTTACAACAAATCAAAATAATTTCTCTTAGGTTTAAGGTCGCAGCAGAAGCCAGGATCACTTGGCGACTGTTCCAGCTTTCAAGATGAAGTATCCACAAACTTACACCTGGGTACTTCCATCCACTGCTGGACAGCTTGCTCACATGTGAGTTTTACTTGTTTGAACTCACAGTGACGGGCTAGTGATTGCTAGTCTGAGACCAGTCAACCTTCAATGACCATGGAGCAAATCTTTGGACATTCGCTTTGAACGGTATAACCATCTCTCACATTAAGAACTCGCGTACAATACACTCCGTCTTATTAGAAGTAAATATGGGCATTCGCAAATAAAAGCATATAACGAACGTCGTAAACCTTGCGTTGATAGAATGGGACCCTGCTCCTCATTTACTCGTACCAATACGTTAACAGTTTTTATTTCTTTCTAAGAAACATATGTTGTCAATCTTACTACATCGGAATATAAGTACAGGGATATTAATGAACCAACAAAGATCAAATGTCAATTTGTCGACCTGAGGACTGTCACAATTGTTAGAATAATGAAGTAAAATGCCTGTACGACTTTTGTTCTTCATAATGAGACTGTGGCCACAAATTAACTGACTTTGAGCCAATGATTGGAGAAACAACGTTTAATGAGACGTTCGTGATATTTCAGAACACCGTGTGGCCAATTTCTGTTTTTATTTCTTAAACAACAATAAAACACATCATCGAAGAATTTCCTTCAGAAGAAAATTTCAACAACGAGTTGATGATCACAATTACAACTGTGGCGTTGTTAAATGTTAAAATCATTGATTATCGTGGGGTTTTTTTGCAGTTGTTTTTTAACTCGTTGCTTTCAGCATCACTTGAGGCGCAAAAATGGACTTCTTTGCAATAAGCAGAATTTGAATGATGCGTACAGTAGAAGGAAAAGGTAATCGGTGAAAAAAACGAATATAGTATTATAATTTACTTAGTTTTAGAGAACAAGGAACAAATTGCAACAAGAGGTAGTTTATTTGTTCCTCTTTTGAAAGGTATTGCTTGACATTCCATTCGCATAAAACAAATTAGTTGACTGTAATGACAACTTGGAAATTGAAAGGTATTGTTTTTGTAGAGACGCAATCAAGTGAATTTGATGTTCTTTTTAGATCCCCATTTCTCTTGAAATGTGAACATGCGATAAATGTTCAAAAACTTTAAAAGTTTTCAAAATAAGCGCATGCAATACTTACGAATATGTTTATATTGGTGAAACAGAAGTAAGTTTAGTTTGAATAATTAAAGGGTTCAATTCTAGAAGGTACCTGTACCTTTTTTGTCAAAATACAGAAAGGATCTTCTTGCTCTCAGACCTTCAATTATTTGGAACGAAACTTCTTCAACCATCCAATATAAGCAATACAAAGGTAATGCTGTATAATTATATACGGGGATTACAAGATTATAAGGGCATTGTCGAAAATGTTCTATCACTTGTAATTTTAACAAGTGAAGCAGTGTAGAATAGTTGACATTAATTGCCTCTTAAATTTGATGGTTTTTTTTTCAGATTTTTTTATCCTTACGACCTGGATTTTCTCTCTGATATTAGTGATTAGCCGACAGGGCACAAGCGTAATGAATTTCAAATTGGATCGTGATTAGAGAAATATTACTTGATTGATTTTTACCGCTGGCGCATTTAAACTGAATGTTTGTAATGGTTCGATTAGCTGAATGTTTCCGCAGAAATCAAATAAACACTCGGTCACTGTATTTCCCTCCCTTCTTGTACGGTTGTTGAATTAATTGAAAATTATCCAAGCTTACAAAGCAATATTTGTTCCAGACAACATTTCATGGACCAAGATTTTCCAGCAGGACAAGAGTTCTTAGTGAGATACTTACGTCTTACTAACATACCAGTAACTGACAGAACTGAAATGACCTCATGCATGCAAATATGGATCAAAACGGGACCGTAAAAACGTAATATGTTGTTGGACGACCCATTCGACAGCTATGGTAATTTCAGAGCCGCCACGGGGAAAAGGTAAAGAAGATGCAGAAGAACCGAGCATTTCGAATAGTATACCTGGATCTTTATCGTGCCCGGTGTAAAGCACCAATACACGCCTCACCTACTTCCTGTGCTTTTCTTAACATATTACTCGGCTTGGTAGTTTGGATGGTGACACTAAAAAGGCGTCCCTGAAATATTTATAGGAGAAGCCGAAATTCGAGCCGACGACATTTCGTTTAGTGTTTCAGCGCCTTAACACTAAACCATCTATCACCCCTTTAAAACGTATGTCATTTTGACTTACTTTAGCAACATAATCCAAAATGGGCATCTTATCAAAAAAAACAACTTTACAAGCCACTTTTTATCTTTCTGATATAATTGCATTGCAAATGTCTCTGAATTTCGCATAGTCAGCATCAACAATCATCTATGATTAGACCACCAGGCCAACATCACTTATCAAAATTGTCCTAATCTTTTATGTACTACAGAGATATGCCTTACAATTTCATATAGCTTTCATCAATTAATGTAGACATCAGCATTATTTTGAAGAATGTAATAGGTTCTCTCCCAATGGCAATGCAGAATAAGACATAATATTACTGAAAACGCAGACAAGATATATAATTCAAAGCAATTGAAGATTATAAACATCTCAAACAACATTAGAATTAATATGGACATCGCATAGGTAGAGTCAAACACCTTTCTCAGCAAGAAGCCAACCGAGACTTCCTTTTATTGAATATGTACATAACCCATTGTTGGGCATGTTCCTAACATGTGTAAGCAATACTAAGTCTGTCTGAATCCATTTAGGAGGTTAAAATGTACAAATAAATAAAATAAATAGAGTCAAACACCTTTCTCAGCAAGAAGTCAACCGAGACTTCCTTTTATTGAATATGTACATAACCCATTGTTGGGTATGTTCGTAACATGTTCATAATGTGTAAGCAACACTAAGTCTGTCTGAATCCATTTAGGAGGTTAAAATGTACAAATAGCACTTAGATACCATCATACCAAACCTATTCACAAGAAGGATTTAGTTTACATTTGAACTGAACGGAGAAGCTATTTTTATAAAAAAAACCATATCGGAACAAGTAAAAATATATGAATGGCATTTGTTTCATTTCCGCTACATTCCAGCATATGGACTAAATGTCCAATCATGTGTCACGTGTTCATATGCTGCTGTCACAACTAAGTTCTCCGAAATGTTCGATTCGGTCCATATGTCAGCCATATATTAAAGAAATTTCAGACTTATGAGAGACAAATTAGTTTCCTTTCTCAATCAGTTACTTCCTGTCTTGATTTGTCTGGGTCGGCCTTGTTTATCATATTAGCTCATTCATATACATTGATTAGGCAATTCATGTCAGTGATGTTTAAGTTAGCTGAATGTGTCAGAAACAGCTCGTTTCTCCTTGAAATAATACAACACCATACAAAGAAGAAGTTACTGTTAAAGACTGTAATGGTCAAAACCATGAATACAGTTTAGAGACACCAGGTATGTGATTAACGCACTAACATGATATACATGTCATAAAGTTTCAGCTTCCGTGTACATACAAGAAGTCACAATAAGGCAACAACCGCAACACGTCCAGCCTTTAACGTTGAAGGAAGACCCGGTTTTGTCACACCTGGGCGGAACCGATGAATTTCGTAAAGTCATCAAGTCTAAATTATCAACATTCATGTAGATAGAAAAAGAGACACTTTTTTACTATATCCGTATTAATCGATTTTAGTCTGAAGGCTACTTTTTCGTTTTAGGAAATGATGAAAACTTTTGATATTTTTTACAGCAAACATGTAATGCCACTGCGGAAAAATGAATATTTTTGAAAATTGTGCTGTAATTATAGGTCATCACAATCAAATATCTAGATTTTGGACATCAAATATTCCGTTTAAATAGTTCATTGTACTTATGGCTTGACAATTTATATACATAGCGCTTTGTATTCGGCTATCGCAACAAATTATTGGAAAGTAACGGAATTCAGATCCATTTTACATCATTACCAGGCAACTGTCGATGGTTCAGTTGGTCAATACCAGTAAATACTTGTTAAGGTTAATCTTTATGTGACTTTTACTGGAAGAAATTACATTCAATTCCAATAAGAAAACCCAATTACTACCGTTCAATCTGACAGTGCTTCCGTCCAATGACGCTTTGCTGGTATTATAAATCTGCTGTACGTAGTACATCGAGACAACCAAAGGCGCTGTTAAGCTGTGCATCAGACACCACATTGATCAACATTCGCGTGTGTTTCTTGGAATGAATATAAAAAGATTTATAAAAATAAAATCTCTGGAGTTGATCAGTCTTCTTATCATGATATGCAGCCTATCTATTATAACACAATTCTTTAGATACCAAGTGGTGCAGAATATTACTCTGTGTGATTGTTCTTTGATAAACAACAGGATACCTTGTGCCAATGTTTCTCGGTAAAACTTCATACAATAAGAGAAGGTCATAAATATGTCCTTGGGAAAACGAGGCGCAAGTAGAATGGGAATAGATATGTTAAAGGAACATTAAAGAGCATTGTCCTTTCACTCAAAAAAGCTGGGGCCGCAGTCGTGATCCAGTGGTTAGCGCTGGATTTGAAACCCGGCGTTCCGGGTTCGATTTCCGGTCGTGACAGGTCATATTCTTCCATAAAGATTTGACAAAATTTGTCGATTTTCTTTCAAGTTGCCGGTTGCTTGTAAGGGTAAGTTAGCACTGGTTAGAATAAGGTCCGGGGAAACTGGTTAGGTGAATCGGTCGCTGTATCTAACTGAAGAATTGTTGAAAAACGGTGTTAAACCCAAATGAAGAGAAATAAATCAAATAAGTTGTATAAAAAAGGACAGGAAACCTCTGTGGGAGCTACTGTAAATGTTGCGAAATAACCTAGACTGTTGATGTAACGTAAAACCCCATTAACAAATATGAGGTACGTTTAGAGAATGTCAGATCACGTGATACAGAGCTTCAAATGTGGATAGAACGTGTTTAATATTGGAAATGTAGCATCACAATTCACACGAATTTATACTCAAACACTCAGGGGTAAAGGATTTAAACATTGTATAATTGAATCAAAATTGAAATTCTTCTCCTACATGTCGTAAAATGTGGTACATGTAGTTGAAAAGGCGATTCTCAATATTAATGAAATATTTGCTATGAATTATTGAACATTTATTCCTTAACTACGTAATATGACCTGAAGGCAAATATCCATGCGACAAAAGATTTAAGGAATCGGATATTCCTAGTCAATATCACATTGACAATACAATATGTATAGACTTAAAGCGTCTGATAGATAAGTTCCCAATGTTTGTTATATCGACTGACTGTCAAGTTATGTTAACAAACGCGCAGCAGGAAGCAACTGGTGCTATAAATACTCTGATCATATCTGTCATCTGCGCTTTCTTTGATGGTTTCCTTAATATGGTCGCATTATAACAGAAAGATTGCAGACTTTTCTTTTGTGATTCGTATTTTGTAAGTCAGTGTGAATTTTTGTAGAGTCGGTGTCGATTTTTGTGGTGTCGGTGTCGATTTTGTGGAGTCGGTGTCAATTCCTGCATAATCATACTTATAAATAACCTTCAAGGCCAAATGAAATATTACCCGTAAAATACACAAGGGTCACATAGTTTATTCGCAACAGTTATTGAACACTACATATTATAGTTGTGTAATGAACGAATCGCCTGCATGTATTGTATTTAGATATTCATTGTATGTCTGGTTGTCAATGTAAAGAATTTGAAAATTTCGTTACTCGCTGACTGTGATTTTGAAAACAATACAAAGTCAACCAATGGGAAGATGATTAAACAATCTTCAAGGAATACTAACAAACACATTACACGGATTGAATGTTAAGCTAGAATGTTTCTATACTGTTCGAGGATTGGTTGGAAAAACACCAGCCGGTCGCGAACATCGGAACATCAATACAAAATAAAGAAAAAAACTAATCAAAACGACTCTTTACAGGAAAGATACAAATTATCGAACAATATGACAAGTACTGACAATACAAACTGTAAATGACATGCAATGTCATCAAATTGATAATTGAAAACGCAGTAGGAGAAATCGAACAAATCCGAAACAACATGATAAACAACAACTGTCATACATGTGTGCATGATTGCATTGCTCCATATCAGATGACGCAGTTCTTAAAACAAACCCATAATACAATGATCCATTATGTGATATAGATCGACATGCTGCAACTTAATTATTGTACTCATTCAATCATAACTATATTTTACATTATTACCAAGGTAATATCAACGCTTAATCTGATCGGTCCATTCTTTAATACGCGCTATAACGTTTTCAGAAATAACGTGTACGGCTGATTACATGTTACAATCGTTTTAAACAAAGACTGTTGCGTTCATGAACTAGCAAATGTCCAGCGAATTAATCATATGGCTCTTGAGTGTCGTACGAATTTTTGCAATGTATTTAAGTCGGCAAATTTATCGTTTCCTTTTAACCATACCGAAGTTAAACATATCACCGCTCACAGATAGAGGGTTGTGGGTTCGAGCCCAGCCACCGACAATGTCTCTCTATGAGAGAAAGTAGGCAGTTGCTTATGGAGGATTGGAGTCTAGTACTGGTTCTTTCCAGGAACGATGGTTAGGTGAACTGTCCGCCTCATATGATTCTGACTATTGAAAAAGGGCGTAAAACTCGATATAAACAAACAAATAAACATCTCAACGTGTTTCATTGATTGTAAAACCATTATTTTCAACTACAAAATATACTTGAATCATTTTGTAATGTAGTCTGTATAATATTCTACTATGTCATTAGTCTGATTGTATCGACGGTTTTCTTAAGTCTTTGTCTGTGACACAAACTAAAGCCTTATTCCACCAAATTCTGACTAACGCATCCAGGCTGGTTGATGTCATTATTTATATCCCCGACGAGTGTAATGTAATTTATATTCATAAAGAGAAGTTTTAAATGGTTTACATTTCAAATATGTCTGTTTCTGGTTCAAAATTATGCCTTAATATTGCATCATTTAAAATTCTTCATATTTTAGTATATTTATTTGAAAACTTCGGTCGCGTCAGTTGCTATAGGAACTGCCGTCATTAAAACTTTTCATGGGAATTCTACACAAATGTTTTTCATCGAGTGACAAATATTATGAAAATCGAATTTATTTTTATGATTTCTTTTTTGCTCTCGGCAATTCTGAGATGTTTTTTTTTAAGAATCTCAAAGCATTGAAGGGAAGCGATCCAGGAACATGTAAATTTCTTAAATGGTTTTCTTCATAGTTTGAAGTATCGTGACTGGCTGACTTGTCATATGAAGTTTCAGTGGGTTAAGATTTTGGGAGAGGAGATGGTAGAAGTTTGGAGAATGTGAGGTTTTTTGGAAACTGAACGATAGTTTAGCTTTCCATAGCCGGCACTCGCTCGGCGCCCATGAATTTTATGTGGACCATGTACTACGTCCGCCATGCAATTGTTAAACTGGTTCCCGTTTCATGCTGCAGTGCAAGTCTACGTAAGTTCAGTTTTATGAGTACTTACAGTACAGTTCTAAGTGCATATAGCCTAGGAATCCATTTAACAATCTGTTGTTTTGCGAACATCTGTATGAGTCATGTTGAAAGTTGACTTCGTGCATGTTTTATTGTGTATCATTGGGTGTTAGGATCTATATGTGTGTCTTATGTATGACTGACTGTGAAACCTCTCAAGAGCGTCATTCTCTTGAGCAGCAACCTCCCTCTAACAACAACATAATTTTTTCCCACTGCACGATTTAATTATTAATTCAACCTCTCTAGAGCAACAACCTCTCAACAACAACATAATGTTGCTACTTCCAAAGGGTGTTGCTTTGGAGAGGTTGCACTGAATCGCTACTAGTATATGACGGATGTTGTGGTGCATAGGGTATGGGGATATGATATTAATCCGGTGGAATTTATTTCTTTTCGCATCTCCTGGAAATCAGTTTCACTTTCTATTCGTACTTGTTGTTCTTTGCCATAAACTTCCACGTCGGTATATAGTTAAAGTAGTGTTGACAACAGACATAAACTCTTAAATTATTTTCTTACATTTACTCATAAAATTATTTCAAGCTCCAAATCTTCTATCAACAAATTTCGCGCCGTAACTTTTCTCAACAAACCAACATAATGTTCGCTTCTTTTTTTTGGGGGGGGGGGGGGGTCAACTTTTATTTGTTTTAAAACTAAAACTTTAATTGTATTGTTGTTTGTTTTATTATTTAAGTTTTTGGGACCACATGATTCTATTTGAAGCGGGCATAATTAAAAGCATCCACCTGATAACCGAATTTCAACTAAATTAACAGTTAATTACCTCTAAATTATTTAGCAGAACTAACTCCCCAGTGGTTAAAATTATCTTTTTCCCTATGATTAGAAACTTTGTTTGTTTGTTTTTTTGCTGTAAAATGATTTTAATCTGATATTTCAGGGAGATGGATAATGTCAACAGGATGCACCTTCACAAAATATTTGTCGTAAAATGACTAAAACTATAGTTCAATTTTCTTAATTATTGGACGATACCATTGTGAAGGTAATAACTGTAAATTGATTGCCAAAATCATTTTAAATCCGTAGTAAAGTGTCATTCACATGACCCAGAGTCATGGTGTATTGGATAAGATGGCATGTACATTGTACATGTATAACAGTTTTACAAAATGAAGAAGCAGATGTGAGTGGTTCGAACTCAGTCAATGGCACTTTCTTTTTAAATTATCATATACATTTATTTTTTATAATTTATTTATTGAAATGTTTTTGTTCTTGTTACATTTTGTATACACCCTGAATAGAACCATTTTTACTCAAAAGAGAGAAAGGAAAGAAGAAATGCATTTTATCTCTGATGTATTCCTCTTTTTTATTTCTTGTATACATTTTATTGCACGAAATCGCGAATACAAATGTAATTTAAAATAATATATGAGACATACTAAACACCTAAACCGGTTTCTACTTATTTTAGTATTACTCTACAATTAGAATATATAAATCCTAATTACTCATGTGAGGTTGTTATATTTTTGTTAATTTAACGGAACAATTTAAATATAAAAAAAATTATTAAACATTATTTTCTTAGAGATATATATAAAATTAACTTTTATTAGAAATAAAAAAAAAGTTGAAAATAAAAAATGATGTCCAACATCAGACGCAGTCCTCAAGATTCACTGTCTTTATGCTTTACCAATCGCGCCGCAGAGGACAGTGATTATAAAGATTCATATATTGTTCTATAGCAAATTACTATAGTATTCTTGTTACCTTAACATGTCGGCCATGTATACAATAACATTGCTGACCTAAAAATTGAACTATACGCTATAATAACCAGGTCAACTTTTGATCGGAAAATAAATAGAAACACAGACAAATCCTATATAGAAAATATTCAACCATTCCAAACATACTTGCCATATACGAGTAATCAAGCAAGCCGTCTCTGTTCATGAAATTAGTCTTAAAATAACAATATAAACACACCACAACATGGCCATACGGGTACTTGGAGTAAATTACCATTCCATCCCCAATACATGAAACAACAATGATAAACACACACAACTTGGTCATACGGGTACTTGGAGTAAATTACCAATCCATCCCCAATACATGAAACAACAATGATAAACACACACAACTTGGTCATACGGGTACTTGGAGTAAATTACCAATCCATCCCCAATACATGAAACAACAATGATAAACACACACAACTTGGTCATACGGGTACTTGGAGTAAATTACCAATCCATCCCCAATACATGAAACAACAATGATAAACACACACAACTTGGTCATACGGGTACTTGGAGTAAATTACCAATCCATCCCCAATACATGAAACAACAATGATAAACACACACAACTTGGTCATACGGGTACTTGGAGTAAATTACCAATCCATCCCCAATACATGAAACAACAATGATAAACACACACAACTTGGTCATACGGGTACTTGGAGAAAATTGCCAATCCATCCCTAAATACATGAAGCAAAAGTGAAACGATCCTACCGACTCTAACCCAGGGTCACTTCGGCTTTGGCACGTAGGTAGGAGCTAGCTAAAATGTTTGTTTGCGGTTCCCTAACTTTAGGTTGGTTGATAGATATGCTTTGTTATTATTTTTGTGAATATACGCATACGCTGATTTTTTTATATTTTTTTAAATTTTGAAACATTATATTACGGATATTAGTAGATCCAGTTGATTTTGTTCGACTTTTCTGCACTGGGTATTAGCGACGCGTCAACAGCCAGGGTCATTTGACAACGTTTCTAGCTTTGACGACGGACGAAGACCCATTGGTACTCTTGGGTAAATACAACGACGTTCCATAAGTTACCTTGATGGATTACTTACATATGAAATTTGTGCGGTCCAAGATGGAATTCGATGTCACAGCAGAAAGGGCTTGGTGTTTACTTGTCAGATGCCATAACTACTCAACATATTTTTTTACTCTTAAAGACAGTCCAGAACGATATTGATTTTAATGGTCTGTGCTGGTCCATTGTTTCAATATTTTGATTTAATAAGACAATTTACGAAAATGTCTGCTTTGGTTTTATTCCAGATCAATTTTGACAACGGAGAAAATTTTAAGTCTTGAGTTGCGTCCCTTTAAACTGTGATCGTAAAATACGAAAACTTGAGAACTTAAAGTTGTGTGTACGGACAAAGTGATGGATGGTAAACAAATATTTCAGCAGTTATTTGGCGTCTTCTTGCACCAAACAAGAATTACAAGACGCACTTACTAAAATATTCATGAGGCATGAACGTTAATTAACTGCTTTTATTCTCAGCCAGAAAATGACAGCACACGTTGTTTTTCGAAGATTTTATCATCTGGCTTAATTATGTGGCGCAAAATGATCCTTGGTGTCATTAAACATTAATGGATATTTTTTCGCCATGTTGTTTATAATAAAAACGACTCTACTAGGGCCAAAATCCTGAACAGGTCTAGAACATAAACTAAAAATATATGAATTTTATAAAATTTAGAAAAAAGATGAATGAAGACATTGCTAATTAGATTCAAACCAACATCACCATTTAACTAGCAGATATCAATTTTATTAATCAAATCATGTCCCCTAATTCTTACAATAATTGAACCACTCGCTCTTTGACTAAACATCTTATGGCTAAGTGATATTTAAGTTTAAATTTCCCATCGTTACTAGAGGTTTAACTGCAACATATCGTGGTACTATTTCTAAGTACATACAGTGTTTACAATCTGTATTTTTGCTGACTTCAAGGCATGATTGACCTGGTTTGTGGCATGAACAGAAGAACAGAACATAATTTTATTTTCACGTGTACACATGCAGGTACATCTGTAGTAATATAATACAGCAAAAAGCAACATACACATATATAAACATTAAATCAAAATACATATATATACATACATATTATTGTATTAATATAAATTAACATGATCTGAATTTTACATATATATATATAAATCAGCAAAGGATAAAACGGTACATTTTTATTGAATTTATGTTATGAATACGTTTTTACGTGATTTTTTTAATCTATAGAGTTCTAATGCATAATGATAGATTTATTAACATTGATATAGTCTGGCAATTTAGTAGTTCAATAAACTTGAACATAGATGGACGAAAAAAAGAATAACGCTTAAAATATTGTTTTCTTAACGTGTCATAAAAAGGACACTTACATTATAACATGATATTCATCTTCCAGGTCATGGGAATTACACGATTCACAATATCTTAAATTACATGGAATACCGTATGTCGAATAACGACCAGTATAAGCTCTTAGTTTAAGTCCAGCATTGAAATAATGCCGGCAATCGTAACTACTCGGCCATTTCCGTAACTGAGAAATACGCATTTTCTGACAAACGCCGAGGAGTTTAGATTGCCCTGCCGGGTGAAGTAATATGTCACGTGTCAGTCACGTGGTATCACGGCTTCCTTTCTCAAGTAACCAATTTTGTTTTAAGGACATAGATCACACTCGCAGAACTATTTGACAACTTGTTCAGTAAGTCGCCAGAAGCTGCAGCCATCAATTAATCGTTCATAGGACGGGATAGGACTCGTGTCTCCTACTTGGTAGTGAAATTAAAAGCTGAATCTCGTTATTCATTCAATTTAAAACGAATTATCGAAGAAAAAAGTAATAAACACTTCAACAGTGTAAGATCAGAAAGTGAAATGACGTTGTATCTTAATGTTCCAAAACGGTACTACTAGTTGTTTGTCGTTATTTCTTTGGCTTTTTAAAAGTTTTTTTCTCTCTCCAAAACTAAGATGGCTTGGCAATGGAATAATGAATATCAGATTGGATGGCGATTATGAAAGTGGCACTCTATCGATTTCCACCGTTGGCGCATTTTAACTAAGTGTTTTGTATTGGTTGAGTTAGCAAACTGTTTCCGTAGAAATCAAATAAACACTCGGTCCTCGAACGTCCCTCTCTTCTTGTACGGTTGTTGAATTAATTGAAAACTACCCAAGCTTATAAAGCAATATTTGTTCGAGACAACGTTTCATGCGCGGAGAATTCTTAATATTACAAGAGTGCTTTCTGAGAGGTACGTACCTCTATCTAGGGAGACTTTGTTGGGCGCAAACCAAAACTTTTCTGAAGAAAATTGACGTAAATAGGTCAGTTTGAAATGTTGATAATACATATATCTAATGAACTGAGGTATATAATATTACGGTAACGTTTTTGTATAAAAAATTACTTGGGGCATGCAAACGTTTTGTAAGACAAGAGCGTATCAATCAAAATTAATGATACCCGTTATTCGACTGTATTTGTGAAAGAATTGCAGCAAAATCCCCCGTCCTTATAGTAGATCTTAATGTGTCCTTAAAGCCGGACATTTAATACAATTTATTCATTGCTCTCAGCGTTACAGCGGAAAATCCCATTCAACGTTGTGTTAACTATACCAGTATAAGGAACAATTGTGAAGTATAATTTCACTCGATGTTTATTATTTGGTCAGTAAATATCTAGTAATCCTGATTCCACCCATCCATCCATCTTTACATAATCTATCACGAGGTTCCATTTAGTTTTATCATGTTAGTATTGTCCAGATGTACCAAAAATCGTGATATCACACAGACTATTATAAACCAACAACATAGAGCTATGTACAACATCATCCATTTCAACTTAACCACAAGATCTTGTCAATCTAATTGTAAACGTAATGCTACCAAATACTAAAGCCTATATCTTATGTCTTTGTTATGTGACTCGAGAACGGTTAATAATTGATTAACTCCTGACACTGATGGAGTAAGTATGTTTTGGTTAGTTGATTCACAATTAATTCGGTTTCACTAGCAAGATTTCTGATAAGAATTTGACCATTCTCTAATTGTATATACAATGTACATATTACAATTGATGTTGTTTTTCTACATACCATGACACAAGCCTATCAGGGTGAAATAATAATGAAACACGAATGCCCCCTAACGGCCAACCGGATGGTAAGACCTTGACGTTATAATAAATATGGATCATCTACATGCAATGACCAACCTGCAAACCAAGTCTAAGGACCTTAGGCCAAATCGTTCTTCAGTCATTGGGCGGACAAGGTTTTTTGTGTTGAAAGTCGCTCTGCCATTGACCTACTGACCTCAAAATCAATAGGGGTCATCTATGGTCTTCTCTAGTTATTGCCCGGACAAAGTTTGGCTTGGAACGGACGGACAGACCGACGGACAATCCTATCGACCAACCGGCATGTGTAAAGCAATATTTCCCCATTTTCTTCGAAAGGGGGCATAATCATGACTACTTTTATGTGGGAGACTTCCATGTTCCTTATGACCTTGTAGTTAAAAAAAATGGAAATACACTGTAACTTAATGAATCCTTAATAACGATTATTGGAAACTTCATCAATTTTTAATTGCCATCATCGTATTGGTATGAGTCGTGGAGTCAGCGAACTGTCTACTTTTAAAGAAGGGAACGACAAGGCGCCTGAAGGGCATGAACTACGTCAGCACTAACATTCATCCAAGTTCTTAAATATAACTCACGAAAATCACGATATAAAACCATACAAGATTGCCATGTTTGACAACATTTTACTGACACTAATGTTCGTGCCTGATCAACTTTTTCGTGCAGCGCGCACGTGATATTTGAAATATCTCTAACTAATGAAAATAACCAATTTGTATGAATTCTGCTGGAATTGAGCTGAAAGCCATTTATCAACTTGCTGTATTTAGCTATTCCTTGTGTTACTGAATGTATACATAGCAGTTAGGTAGGTAACAGACAATTTGGGCAATAAATACCCTTTGTAATTTCCATCAACTCTTACAAAAACTATCCAAAGTTAATCTTATTTCCGGTTGTTTTCTATACAAGATATAAATGTTCGTTGGAAAAATAGCTCACACGTACCTTCGAAAACACCTCGTATTTTATTCCATTTCCAACATTTTCACATAATCCTTGTGTCAGTCGATGCAGTACACATTATTCTTCACGATTATTGTCAAGTTTAAGTTTCAACCTCAACATTAATACCAAAATATCCAAAACAATTAGCAAAATTGTCAATATTTTGCATCAGCTACAATTGCTTTCGACACGGTTCCCGGCTTTGTAGTATATGACTGCATCGAGTACTGAAATTACGAGAACCAGCAGGCAAAATAACATACTGGTTCTCAGGTGTTCAATGCGTGGTGCATTCAAACACTGCGAAGCCGGGAAATACGAGTGATGTAAGTCATAAGACATTGGGAATTATAGTCTATTTTTTCTTGCAACAAGATTTTACGGTATTAATCTTCAAGTAGGGGAGTTTTCGTCAGGAATTTGTTGTTCCTGAAATTGCTGTATATTTGACGAAAGCAATTAATTTTATCAGACACAAAATCGCGAGTCTTAAAATAAATTGTTTAAATTTTGCATTGTTAAACAATGCAAGGTTGAAATCTTGGCAGAAGAAGAAAAGATGCATTGATTATTGAAAAAAATATAAATGAAATGCCTCGACCATCAATTTACACACGGTTCTTGGAACAAATTTGTTGATATATCACTAAATCATCCGTGCAAATAACATGGTCAGAATCTGGTCATAAAGTATAGGACGTAGTGGTCAGAACATGAAAAATACAATATACAGTATAATGTTTATACATTGATCTACAGCTGCTGTTATGATGCTATCTAAATAGAACGCTCTACGTCCCAACTACAGAGCCAAGTAACTGTGTCTAGAAAATCACAGAGAAAGGTCGAGGCGTGTATCTGTTTGTTTGTTTGTTTGTTTGTTTGTTTATATCGAGTTTTACGTCCATTTTCAACAATCAGAGTCATACGAGGCGGATAGTTCACTTAATCATCGATCCTGGGTAGAACTAGTACTAGACTCGGTAAACAACTGCCTACGTTCTCACACAAAGTGACATGGTAGGTAGCTTGGTTCGAACCCATGACCCTCTATCAGTGAGAGGTTACAGTGGTTTGAAGTCAGCGACCTTAACCACTCGACCACGGAGGCGGGGACGCGATAAAGAACCATACAAACATAATAGTATTATAAATAAGAGAAGGGGGGCAAATGCCGGATTTTCCTGTTTCTTATCTCTCCCCTCTAAGGCGTCTGTGAAATGATCATTACTGTAGAGTGGGTCGTTTAACAACATATAAATCAAATCAATACTAAACAGAACAATCCCTGTGACATTTCGCAATCGCCCCTGGTCAGTAAAAAAAAGCTTTCATATTTTACACTATAATTTTCTACAAATTAAATGTATTAGAACAGTAAACTAACCATATGATATACTTAATAAACTATAAATTAGGTAGCTAGATAGATTTCAGTTCCACAACATACGACAATAATATGAGAAAGGTAAGCCCTGGGATACATCCATTCCGCTTTTTATCAAAAGTAAACTGCAAATGAGCCACTTTGAATATTATTTTTTTATCAAAAGTAAACTGCAAATGAGCCACTTTGAATATTATTTTTTTGTCAAAAGTAAACTGCAAAATAAAACTCAACTGCGAATGAGCCACTTTGAATTTTTTTTTATCAAATTTTTTGTTTGTTTTTTGTTTTGGTCTAAAGTAATCTGCGAATGAGCCACTTTGAATATTGTTTTTTTTTTTATCAAAAGTAAACTGCAAATGAGCCACTTGAATATTCATGTCTAGTAATTTTAACAAATATGACTCCTGCCAGTAAATGTCGACACAGTTCGAAACAACTCATAGGGTGGGGATAATGAAATCATTTCGTTTCGCTAAGATGTACCCTACACATATGTACGAGGCGCGTATATCTCAGTTACGGAAATGCCCGAGTAGTTACAATTGGGTGTCTTCCTTCGCCGTTAAAGCAAGAGAATCTAGCCTAGAACCATCTTACACATCTTTTCAAAAACTTTTTCCTTCAAGAAAAATGGAGGAGACCGTTCTAGCGTATAGAACATTTTCACTAATGTAAGACGTTAGTATGCTTATTATGTAGAAATGAAATAGATGAAATGTTATTCCGGCTGATAATTCACAGGTTACGGTCGATCGTATGATTACCTCTGTTAGTGATAAGCAGAAACTAAAACAGAATTACTATATATTATTATATATAAATCGACGTTATAAAGAAAAGCAATGTAGGCAGGTAGTTTACAGATATCGTCTTTGTTAAAGCAGGAAGTATGTGGTTGTTTGTTTGTTCAACACGCAAAATGAAAAAGCAGTATATCATGTAAGAATGAAATCTTGTCAGATCTTATGAGCGACACGATATTTTCTGACTAGTTTGTATAAAAGATTTACAGCCCGTCGTGGATGTGAATTTATTACAAAATATTCGTTAAAATGGCAGAAATAAAAGTATGACACGAGATCAAATTTTGGTTGTATAGACTAATAAGTGACAGTACCCAACGTTAATTCATCAGGCATGCGAAACACTCATACTGAACTGCAATAAAGAACGACCAAATAGCTACATGTATTTTCTTCTTGTGGTTAACGGCAGGAAAGTTTTATCTATGCGTCACAACTTTTTTTTATGTGATGAAAAAGAAAGTGCAATAGGATTTCATTACAGATTAGCCTTTAACACAGTTTCAAATGATTCGGAACACCTCAGCCGATTTCGTCAAATTAGTCGGCTGAAATGTGCCGAGTGATTTTCAAACATGATATCTTGTGAATTACAGCTTTAAGTATGAGCAACAACACATGGATAGTGTCAGTATGATGATAGTTTATCAAGTTTCTCGGTTTACCAACACGCTATTCATGTATCCTAGTCCATTATCAGTTTATTGTCACTTCTAGTGAATGCTCCAACAGCTAGATACATGGAACCAGAATCAAAGTGCTAGAAATACTCATGGAAACCGAACTTACGCAGACTTTCACCGCAACATAAAGCAGGAACTACTTTATCAATTGCATGGCGGATGTAGAAAAGCGTAGTTCTTAGGTCCGCATTGAAGTTAGTGCGCGCCGAGCATGTACATACTCATGTAAATGAGGCCCGTCTTTATCACATTTTTTCCATTTTATACGATTAGCTAGTTTTTAATGATGGTCCTTAATTATCGTGACGCTGATTTTATAACAGATGTAGAACAATAAATCCAACACATGTTGTTATATTTTATCAACTCTTACAGAACAAGGTTAAGACAAGTGTTATTATGTTCTGTTATACGGTTCTGAAAAATGGAATCCCACAAAGGGCTCTAGGCCAAAAGGTTTTTATGAACACCTTCCTATGACAAGTTCTCCACGTCAGATGACCAGAAAAGATCTCTAAGGAGAAGCCCTGGATGAGAACACAATATAGACCACTTACTGAAGCCATCAAGGAGCGCAGGTGGCGGTGAGTTGGACATATTCTACAGTGGGACCAAACAAGTATCACAAGACAGGCCCTCGACTGGAACCCCCAAGGGAAGCGTCGGAGAGGTCGACCAGCCACAACTTGGAGAAGCACCCTAGATACAGAATTCCGGAGTCAGGGGATATCCCGGGGCGAGGTCAATCGGAAGGCACAAGATCGACGAGATAGGAAAGATAGAGTGTGGTGAAAGCACTATGTTCCGGAAGATGATTAAATAAGTAAGTATTATGTTGCCTTTTATATTTGTCTTTTTAACCGTTTTCACCCGTATTTCATTAACATCCTGATAAGTGTTCCCACATGCAGTATCTACCGTACTAACCCCGTAAAACTATTTTTAAGCAGTTAGCAAAAACCCTTTCATTCAAATACAGGTAACAAATTATGAATGCAACTATCTTGAAGTCAAAATTGTCCATGGGAAGTCAGTGCCTAACACGCGCCCTCACATTGAAAAGTCCTTACCTGTTCTAACTTAGTTCACATGAATATATAACCTACACACCCACATTGAACAGTTCTGACCAATTCTAACACAACTTCAATAACGAACTCCATGTATTTATTTTAAGCTTAGCGTTGCATTAAATCATGTTGGAATATTAATTCGAAGACATAGATTACCTATCGAGAAGCCATCTTACTCAAATATGACGTAAGATTCATAAATTGTTAAAATTCTGTAAAAAACTAAAGATGTCCCCGAAGGGATTCCATACTTCAACAAAATGCGTGCCAAAGGTGACCAATTACATTCATACATACAAGTGTTATAAGTGGCCTTTTTGATAATATAATGTCAGTATTGTGCTAACAACGAACATAATACTAGAAAAAACAAAGATGTACTCTTATTTACACAATATGCCCTAGTTTTGACATTCCTACGCATATTTTTCTATTTATTTAACGCCATTTTCTACATTATTTCAGTTATATCATGGCGGGGAGTTATCCTAAGCAGTATTCCTGGATTTCATTCAGACCTTAACCAGTACTAACCACAATCTATCCGCAAGCTACTGCAAAGCTTACTCATAATTCAGAGATGGGGACAATTTAACATAGGATGTAATATCTTCATTCAAATTTGTCACGGAAAGTGTGAGCCACGCCCGGAACTCACAACCTCTTGATCTGTAGACCAACGCTCTAACCACGGAGCTAACCCGGGCGGGCCTTTCTAAGCATAACGTACATATAACATGCATAACGAAAAAACATGTTTAAACATAAAGTTAAAAAATATATAAAATGAGATTTTTTAACATCATAATTATTTCAAGAAATGCTTCGCAATAAAGTGCAAATTCTCCAGAGTGACCATGTCTTGAGAAACAACTTCCCTAATACAACCGCATGATTTTTCTCAAATGTACGATTTAACTATTAATTTAACCTCTCTAGAGCAGCAATCTCTCAACAACAAGATAATTTTGCCACTCCCTATGGGTGTTGCTTTGAAGAGGTTACACCGTAATTCTAAAATTGAATCATATGTAAAGCGATACTTACGGTCGTGCATATATGACACTACAAATCCACGTTAAGAAATAAATCAAATACAAGGAAGTAAGACGTTTTAAAACGAACACAATGAATACAAATTACACTTGTTGAAATGAACAGAGCAATACGCTGTGACCGACTAAATACTTCGCTTTATTTATGTTAAACATTTAATCGGTTATTATATTAGATAACCACTTACTAATCCAGGCAATGCCGGACGTTATTAGATTTTATCGCCTTCGTTGTACCAATTATGTCACCACGCTCTTAAAAACATCCAAGTTCAAAACGATTATGGTACAGTTCATGATGATGATCTTATTGCTGTTGCAGACGTGATGTTTGAACCTGGACGTGGAAGTAGTAAGATGGAACTTTCGCACGGTCATTTCATAGCCATCATGTATACTATCGAGGAAATAAATCGACATGCGGCTCGTATAAAACATCAACTATTTTCAATAGATACAATCGTAAAAAAATCGGTGCAGATTAACTGGACGACAGATTTGTGTCTCCCTGTTGTAACAGAAAACTGAGCACCAAACAGCATCTGTTACGCGGAAATCTGGCTGCAGAGCATAACCCCAGGGCAGTCGTATTCGGTCATACAGTTTACATACATATAATGGAGATTGACCCCGAAGAACTAATTTTCAAGTTGTGTTTATATCATGGCACCCAAATGTATGTTATATCTTGTTATTATTTTGGTATAATAACAATACTGGTATATTATACACAGTGCAACATCCTTTGGGTGTAGCGAAATAATTATGTTGCTGAGACGTTGTAGCTCTAGAGAGGTTAAAGTCATAGTGGGAAAAATAATGATGTTGTTGAAGGAAGGTTATTGCTTAAGAGAGGGCCGCTCTGGAGAGGCTGTACAGTATTTCAATCTTGTTAAAAATGTACAACTACATAAGTATTTGTAATAAAGTGTACATTCGATTTTGATATAACCCTATCCCAGAAAATACTCATTTAATTGTGTTTTTGCACTGTGTGAAATGTTGGACATGTTTTATTTTCAAATAAAATCTATATATCATGTATATGTATTATAGCATGAAAGGAACCGAATAGACGAACGGACACTTTTAAAGTTGATTCACCCTTTAGTATACAACGTGTAATATTTTTATATCAATCACGTTGTCTTGATAAAGGATTGTAATATAACTGATTAAGAAGGAGTTGGTTATCAACACCAAAGAAATTAGATAACAATATATTCAGACATAAAACCACACAGGATTATTAATCTCAAACAATTATCTATCAACCTAATCACGTGTCCTAATTGTTTATAAAAAGAAGATATGTTGAACATATGCATATAAAGTCACTAAGATATATCAATTTTAAAGATATTATAAAAACTAAACAATCGAACTTTGTAATAATTTACATTGTGTATATATACATGGCAACAATCCAATTCTAGCCGAAAAAGAATATTCAATGAGATTACTAAATTTACTACTAAGAATGTAGTCAGATTTCAAATTTCACTAGAAAACGGCGGACATGATATTCAAAGCGAATCAAGGTGATATAAAAAATCTTACTTGAAATGTCCGAATTCTGAAATATCCGAATTGAAATCATTAAGCCTACAAACATTTATTACACTGATACAGAAGTTGTAACTTACGCTGTATACATCGTATGTCGATGATAAGCGGTGTATGAGGTAAATAGGTTTATGCGTAAAATAAATAAATGAAAATCATAATTTTCAAATGTAATTCGCAACAACGAACTCAAGCTAATTATCTTCGCCACATTTTAGTTCATCGGTGCTTTCCTAGCCGACTGAGTTTGAGACAAAAACAGTCCATTTACGGATAGGCGAATACCGTGATGACTACAAGATAAGATCTCGTTAGACTGTAAAATTATGTGTTTCCTGGTACAAAAATGTAAAATACGACTTTTTGAAGCCCTATGGGGTTTCATCGAGTGCTGCTATCGAAATATAACAGTAACCGTGGCCGAATTTTCAGCATGTCCGCCTTCGTAGAGGGAGATTTAAAGATTCGAACCCCTGGGAGACTTGGTCGGTTAGTGAGCCGCCATCTTGTTAAATAAAAGTTACCATAGGCCCATCTCGGTCAGGTGCCCGACAGAAAGAGAAAGGATCCGTTCGGTACTGTACGCATAAAAGATAGGTGTCTGATAAGCCAACTTGGCTGGCCCTTTTAATTAACATGAGTGACGCTAAAATAAACAAAACCTATAACGTTAATAAAATACAAACGGTTGAATGCATATATCATATATAAATAACCAATTGTATGACTTTAGATGTATTTGAACTTAATGACATCATTTGTAAGGAAGTCAAGCTCCTATTATACAGTTAGCTAATCGTGAACATTGGTAAACTTCTCTAATAGGCTTTGTAAGTTTTACCACTTTCACTATCACGTGCATATGGTATTTAAAAAGAATATTGGGCTTATAATGTAAACGAAAAAAAAATGAGTAAGGAATGATGTTATCCTGGTATAACAAAAGGTTATATGAATAATAAAACATAGATAATTATACATTTTTCCTGCGAATGAAAGTTTATGTTGCACGAAAATTGTATGATACTTGACAACAGTTAACAGTGTCACGTGGACGATACTCTCAATATAGACTTGGTTTTGAAAAAATTCAGGAATAGAATCCTTATTATAGATTGGCTCAATTTTCTCGCCACAATTGAATAAAATAATATAAGGATTAACCGCTCAATATCAAGGGAGAGTACTCTTAAAATCAGTTCCGTAATATAATACATAATTGTCTCCCATTATAGAATGAAAGCGTGATTCGTCCAGTTTGTAACATAGGCACGAAAATAAGCGTGGGTCCCGGCTTTCCTTGTAAAAGCTGTCAAAACGTTTAAAGTTGGGGAACACTACAAAGAAAGCAAGGTTCACGGAAAGCACGTGCAGATTCGTAGGAAAGCCGGGATCCACGCTTATTTTCGTCACTACCGTCAATCGAAAAGATGGCGAGTTCACTACCTTGGAGTATTTTATACACTTAAATAAGGGGAAGATGAAGATTTTTCTTTCGACAGGTTTGCGTTGTTTGATGGGTGAAGTTGATTTCGTGATTTTTATACGTTTACAAACGTTATTTTTCAATTTCACCCTTTGTTCACGGGTTTCACTGTACTTTATATACAATTCAAATTCAGCATTTATGACTCATAAACATGTTCCGTACCCAATATGTTTCAATTTTACATTAACGCTCAGGGTAAAGATAGTAAAACTAAATGTGTTAAATGTACCCTATAGTAAGTTGTTCAACCGTTCCGATTCTTAACTATACGACCATAAACCACATACATGTACATTAAAATAATAATCTAACCATATATAGACTGTCAAAAAAATGTATACGTATAGTATGATAGTATTTTGTCAAACCATCCTACATAAGGAAGGAGTACTTGGAAAGTATCATTGTGTTAAGTACAAAGGGTGAGTTAAAGGACAAACATTCTACCATTTCCGGATTAACACTTGTTGTCAATCTTTTAACTGATCGAAAACAAACTGTTCACAGTCTAAAGAACACAAGAAATGGACGATCCGAGACGTACACCGTACAAGATACCACCGGTGGATTTATCTAACCTTCCTGATAGTGAGTAAATGATGTTAAAACTTATTTGAATTTGTTCCAGTCAATGTTAACTATACTTTTTAACGATATTATTTTGTAAGTAACTGATTCGTGAAAATGTCAAATGGACTGATGCTGTTACTTCGTTTTCTTTCGTAATCGAATTGGCATTTAATATATAACAGTTATAATAAAATGTTTATTTTTATATTTTTAAGTACTTAAATCTCTATTATTACTGTTATTTGCTCTCTGACATATTCTCAGACTTTTAATCCATATTACAACATACTATAGGCATTTTTTACACCTCAGTCATATCACCTGCTAGTTTTTTCCGAAAGGGGCTTAAGCAGTATATAGAGATAAGAAACATTTTATCGTCGGTAGTATATTAAGTTCGCTTGTTTGTGGTAACCTGTACATAGTTATTGTTGGACATTATAATATGTTTTATCCTTCCCTGAGCCTTGTTCTAAAAAGATCTAGGTTAAACAGTGAATCTGTCCTGTGACTTGACAACGCAGATTCTAGGAGGAGCAGTGGTGTAGTGGTAGAGCGTCGGACTCCTAACCCGGAGGTTGTAGGTTTGAATCACATCAGTGGCGGACTTTGACCGGTACCTTCGCAATCCCTTCTTTCGTACTGGTCAGAATCCAGGGAGTTGTTAATATAAGTTGTAAGAACTTGCTCTGCAATCGATGTAAAATAGTTATATACGTTTAAAAACTAAATACTGTATACGTCTTAATATTGGCGCCCGTTTTATTTTGGCGATATTGGCGGTCAGCATTGGAGCTGCCAAATCTAGACCGCGCTAATATATAATGGTGGAAACTTATTTTCTTAAGTGTTTTAATTTTGGCGCTTAAGAAGACAGGACATGGTTTTATTTTGGCGGTTGGATATGACACCGCCAAATATAGAACCCGCTAATTCATGAACATCTTAAAAACGCCAAATTTTACACCCGCAGAATTAAAGGCGTATACAGTATGTTATATACATGTAGTATTAGTATTCTATATATGGCTATATAGCCTATAGTTTATTATACTTACATATTGAATGGATATAGTGTTCATTCGTCCGTGTGTTTTTAATAACATTGTAGAATAGATAAAAACAAAACGAATCGACTTCCCGTGATAGCTCAGTTGGTAGAGCGGAAGACTGTAGTGGTATAGACTGTCATCTTTAGGTCGCTGGTTCGAATCCGGCTCGCGGGAGTTTTTTGTAGTTTTTTTATGAAATAAAATTTGACAATAATACCAATGGTTTTATTTTACAAGTTACTAATGCGTCCTGGTGTACAATATCTTTTTCATCTTCACGTGCTATGCATTAAATGTTTAGTAATTAAAAAATGACAATTTAATACGATTCGTTCCAAGCTACACTCGTAACTTTTGAACTCGGTTCGAATCACGGTTACGACATGTCTTAACTTTCCATGAAAATTTGACGACACAGTTTTGTTGTTGTTCCTTTATATGTGGAGAAGATGTCCGGTTTCCTTGAGGAAAGGTAAGATAGTACTGGTTAGAATACAGTTAAGGAAAAATGGTTAGGTGAACCGACCGTCGTATATTACTGAAATATCGTTGAAAACCACTGTAAGTAAAATATCGAATTCGTTAAATGTAGGGATACTTTCGCTGGATATTCATTGAAAGTGTGATCATACAGGAAAACAATCTATTATCAGTCATATCAAAGAAACATTTACCGTCGGCAGTATTTAGTTCGCTTGTTTGTCTGAATCAATGTTTAGTTTAGTTTATTAAATTCTTTTAAATTTTGACCATACAGAAAAACAATATACATACATTCTCAGTTACTGTTTGACAATATACTTGTATATATATATACACTGTATATATATAAATTGTCTTGATCTAAAAGAGGCGAGGTTAAACAGTGAATCTTCTATATATTATTCTATATATGGCTATATGTCCTGCGGGCAAGTGTATAAAACTTATTTATTCAATAGATATAGTGTTCATTCGTCCGTGTGTATTTTAATAACATTGTAGAAAAGATAACAATTGATAAAATCGACTTCCCGTGATAGCTCAGTTGGTAGAGCGGAAGACTGTAGTGGTATAGGCTGTCATCTTTAGGTCGCTGGTTCGAATCCGGCTCGCGGGAGTTATTTTTTTATGAAAGTCGATTCTTTTTCCACACTCCAAGTATAACGTTCAATCATAATTAGACGGCACTGGCGTACAACTCATTTCTTGCATGATTTCAATTCGAGATTACATCAGCGACCACTTTCTAAAAATATATATAATATATACAATACAACCTTTTCAGAGCGGCCCTCTCTTGAGCAACAACCTCCCTTCAACAACAGCATATTTTTTCACACTGCATGAATTAACTATTCATTTAACCTCTCTAGAGCAACAACCTCTTAACAACAACATAATTTTGCTACTCTCAAAGGGTAATGCTTGGAGAGGTTGCACAGTATAATTATGCACATTTGTATTTTCAGTTTTTTTGCAAAACGAAGTGTTAGGTATTATTGTCAAGACCAGTGTTTGATATAACAGCGGTAAGGGTTTAGTGCATGCTTGTCAGAGACTATGACTACTCGACTACGGAAGTCCACTAATGTTATGTTTCAATTCACCTATATAACTTTTATATATTTTTGTCATCACAATTTGGATGTTCATCACCAAGATGTTATTTATTACACTTTTAACTAAGAATCACATGATAAGTACATTTGTATTTTTTCTTCACCAGATATGACAGGATTGCTTGGTATGGTACCCGGTTTAAATCAAAGCGCAGAGACAGCATGCACGTATGTTGATAGACTTGTAAACTTTTAGTTAGGATTTAGAGAAGTGTAGTGTCTGTAATTTATCGTGTCCCCAGGATTTCACTCTTTATTTAGTGTTTTATACTATATGTTAATAAATAAGTGATTTGAAATAGACCCTGTTATCTGTCCGAGGGCAGTCGTATTGGCCCATTTTTATTAAAGGGGCATACCCTACAACTTGGTGCATCTAGAATCAAGGCAAAATGATGATAAATTAGAAGCTTGTAAAGAAAAAAGCCGACTAAGAAAGTTTCAGCCAAAATTTCATCCAATTAAAAATAACATCACAAAAAATGTTAGTTTCCATAAAAGATCGGAAACTCTTTGGAATTTGTTGTACAATTTTTGGGTGGAAGTGATTTATTATTCATAGCTATGCTTTTTGCGGCTAGTACCTAAACTAGTCATTTATGACCCAAGTTCTTCTTGCAATTATCCATTATATATTGTTTTACATATACATCTAACACATTTTTACACTTTCACAGATTGTTTGTCAGTTGTAGGATATTTGGAAATGCCATTGCATTATTATGTCAAGCAGTAAACAAGATACAAGGCTAATAATAAATAGCTATTTAATAATGCTAGTTAATACTTGAACAAAACGTACATGATCGCAGAAGAAAAATAATACACTATTAATAGTTGTACAGAAACCTACATACACACACTATATATAACAACATATTTTATTCTGTAATTTAAAAATATGCAGTATCCAATATCCCCTATGTGTCATTTGATATTTTATTATTATAACAGTAGTGAAGACTTCGTCGTTCGTCACGTGATCGTGCCTGCTATGGAAGCCACATTGGCCTCGTATTTCGAGTATTGTGCCCCGAAGTCAGAAAACTTCATCTCCGACAACTGGTACCTTTGTTCAGTGGACCATTCTTTCAATTGTGACAACATACGGAACTGTAAGTTTGTTTTACCTGTGATTAATTAATATTCATATCACATGTAGGTTTGTGTGCTACATAATCACATGTTTTCACATATCAGTTCTTGTATAAATATTACGGAGACGTCTGACGATTGTTCGTCGTTCATAGATCCCGACTTTTCTTGCCAATATATCCTATACATATTTAAGCGCACTAAATACATAATACATGGTTGACCAATCATAGTAAGGAACCATGGACCTTTTTTACCAATACAATGCGAAACATATTAATGCAATGTGATAAAAATATACTGCCTTTGTAATGCACTCTATAATGTATACATTTGAATACATTTATCAACATTGATCTGTCCTTAGTCCTTCCTTGTTTTTCCATTTATAGATACAGAAAAGTGCAAAATGCATCGAGGTGGTTCATATATACCATTACCAAGTAAGTATGACAACTAACAGCCATTAAATTAATTCGTATGTAGCAAGAAGATAGAAACATGGTAAATAACACAATGACAGTTTATTAATGTCCGAGAGCTTTTAGACAAAATGTGAATATTGAGCCAATCAATTTTATTGCATAGCGTGATATAAACCATAGATGGATGGAAAATGTTTAATACCATAATAAACCATGGTTCTATCTAGATATACGATTTAAATAAAACACGTTCTGTACATATATGACGTAATAGTTCTTTTTCGAGACCACATTCTTGGAAATGCTACTGATTTCGGCAAGGGAGATAACCTTCTTTCCGAAAACGCCTATTTTTCAAAGCTCATTGCTGGATAACACTGTTGGTTCCATAAAAACAAATGTTTTAAAATTGGTCTTCCCAAAGATTTGAGAACTGGTGATATTTTTAATGATTTGACGCCTTGCTGCGACCACTATTTGTTGAGGTCAATAACTATAAGATGATTTTATTTTCTGATAGCGCCCTCAGCAGACACTGAACAAGGAGCTATGTTTGGTGGTACAGGGATAGTGTTGGCTGTTGTTGCTTTGGTGATTGGTATAATTATAGGAGTGATCCTTACTTCCGTCATATGTTTATTTTGTCCTGGAACATACAGGTAAACATACAATGTACAAAATTATAACAAAATAAAGTCAAACATGATAACAAAAGCCACCATTGAGAAAGACATATTGTTACCTTTATAGACAGGTGGTCTTTATTCTGATGTTAATTTGTTCTAAATATTCATTGAGTTTTTTTAAGATTATGGCCTTTATCCAGAGGATGGCCTTTATTCAGAGGTGGTCGCTAACACAGGGTTGACTGTACATGTATATATATTCAACTGGGTAATGCTATATCTGACGGTTCTGTTATTGGCAGAATGATTGTTTGTATCAAATAAGAATCATACTCAAGTACCAAAAGTTAAATATCAAATATTGGAAGCGACCTGTAATTTTTATAATCAACTATGAATAGAAATAAAAGGTAGATAACTTGGATGTTAAAAAGCAATAAAATCAAACATTTTCCATGTCTTAATCAGGCATGTGTTTCCTCCTTGTTTATATTTTATGGTAACCTTGCAGTCACTCATTACATTTTAGATGGGCCAGCAAAAAAATCGGACGAAAAGTATTTTTTCCGGACAACACAAGACAACAGTCAGTTGCCAGTGATTATTATGCTGCTATTGATGAGAGACATGTAAGCAATGTTCTCTATTTAAAATATCATTAATATCATCAATGTCATTAATGTCATCAATGTCATTAATGAGCTTTGACTTATTAAGAGTATACGTATGTTTATACAGTGCAACATCTCCAAAGCAACACCCTTTGGGAGAAGCAAAATTATGTTGTTGCTGAGAGGTTGTTGCTCTAGAGAGGTGAATTAATAGTTAAATCATGCAGTTGGAAAAATCATGCTGTTGTTGAATAGAGGTTGTTGCTCGAGAGAGGGTCGCTCTGGAGAGGTTGTACTGTATATATCTACAACTTTACCGATCATTCTCTAGATGGTACAAACATAAGCATTCTTACAGCATTTTAATGAGTTTTTATTCTAAAGAATAGATAGCGAATAGATCACAATAATTTGTATATACTGCAAACCTTTTGACAGATGGACATAATGTTAATAACCTGATTAAGATATTGTTCTCTTCAGCATTACTAGTTAAATCACTTTATTCAAACGTTTGATTTATTTATATATTTATGTTTAGAATCACCATAATATACAACTACACCAAGTTCCAAATACGACATCTGCAAACAATGAGCATTACCTGGAGTTACATAGAGACCATGATGTGATCACCCTGACCGATAGTGGAATACAGGAAGAGATACGCCCACCTGCTTCAGAGCCTGTGTCAGCGACGCCACGATTGGACAATCAAGAGTCATGTGATTATTCTAACGAAACGTACGAAGCAATTAGTCGTGATCGTCCATATAATCAGAGTCATAATTACGATCGTATAGCTCCCACGACACCGCTTTCACCGGTTGAATCGGAACACTCGTACTTTGTCCTTGAAAAAACACCGGAAGCTACATAGAATGTTGGTATTGTTGAAACTTCACTTCGTTTTACATTGAAGGTATACAATGCTTATACCTATTTGAATCTATTTGAAAGACTTGGTGTGCATACGCTACAGATTTACCTCAGGTTTGGTATCACTATAATAAAAGTATTGTAAACATGGGCAATTAATAGCTGATGTGTAAACTGAAGGCCCTTTCGCCACACCATAGCAGGTAGATTAGCATTCAAGGTTGATTTGGCTGGAACACTTGCAATGAAGGTCTCCCAAGACGTGGATAAAAGGGGTAAAAATATTGACAGGCATTTGCTTCTTTCTACTGTTTCTTGTTCTTGTTCGGTCACTGTGTATTTTACGTCGCACAAACAGACAGGGTCATTTGGTGTGAAGGAAGACCCCAGACCCCAGGCGTGTACACGTGGGTAGAACCACTGGGGCTTTCGTGAGCTAGCTGGACAGCTTCCTCACGTGTGGAATTTGGTCCTGGTTGGCATTCAAAATCACAGCAGTGAGTGGCTAGTGCATAAATTGTTTATATTAATATAATTACATGTATGTACATTTGTATTACAAAATGTATATAGATTAAAGACAATCAAAGATGGATGTATTGAATCTGTGTTTTTACTTTTCTTTCTTCTTGATTTGTGAAAAACTATCAAAGCCAAAGAATGTACACAACCTTCTAGGAAAACTTGAAAAAGCTGTCGATTTTCTTACATATATGTGTGGAGAAGTTATTATAGATCTTTGTGGAAGAGTAAGTTAGTACTGGTTAGAATACAGTCCAGGCGGTCTGGTTACTAGGTGAATCGGCTGCCGTATATAACTGAAACTTAATATCGATGAAAATAAGTCAATTAATCAAATAATTCACTTACATGATTGCCAAATTACATAATATTATTGATCGGTAAGAAGGTAGAGAGAAGAATTGAGATTTTTTAACTTGAACCCTGGACACAACAGGCTCATGTTGGTGGTTAACAACAAATTTGAGCCGGGAACAAGTAAAGAAGTTGTAATATAAATATGAATTATTACATGGTCGTAGCTTTTTATAGCCTCTGATGCACAACTGGGGGATTAATGAAAAAAGGTATTAATTCATTTCGGTCAAATTACTAGTATCTATTTTTGGAATAGCAAATATGCTTTGTCATTTTCCGGGTTTAAAATTCTCATTCGTGATTTGTAGTTGTTGATAAATGCCATTTTCATTTTGTTCCCAATATTGACAGCAAATAAATGCAGACTGTGTTGTTTATTTGCTACTTCTCTTTTCGTGACGAAATGTAACAACCAGACCCCGATGTTATAAAACATAATAATAGTCTCTGAGCTCAAACCTCCAATACATTCTCAAAGATAGAGCTGATTAATATTTCAATCATGCTGTCAGACTAATGTATCAGCAATATCAATAGTGTCTGGTCACAATTCATTTAGAAATTTTAAAGGACAAGATCGGAGGCCGATCTCAACTTTTATAAGCTCAGACTTAGATGAATCGTAACCGTACACGGTCTGAATTTTCATCAGAACATATTTTCCTGTGATTCCAACCAAAGCTCACTGCTGGAAGATCTACAAGCTACCGACCACTTGTCAACACTAAATGAGGTCATGATTCTGATGGATTGTGCTGTATGTGTGGCCTCCATTGATACCATCGCCCTGAACCAAAGGGTCATGTCACATAAAAATATCCTTACAAGAAAAAAAATCTTTAAAAAAAAATTATAAAAATTATTTCATATTTATATAGACAAGGGGTGGAACTCTTGAAATACGCTGTACAATTTGGTCTATCACGGCCGTGTAACCCACTATTACCATACTAAATCACATTAAATAACAAGCGTGACATCGAAATTACGATTTTGTATAATAACTGAATATAAGTTACATCTATCCTCCACACAATATTAACCGCCTGTCATTTATTTATTAATTATGTATAGTCATTCGTGGTTCCCGTTTACAATCATCTGACGTTCACACGGCGGGGTAAGCCGGAAACAATTTACCGCCGGAGAGCTGTCTAGTAATAAACATTTTATACGACTATACCCCCAGCAGAGCTATTCAAAAAGTGTCTTCTAACGTTCGTAAGAAGACACTTTTCAATAACTCAACTTTCACGTGGACATAATCCTTTCTCGTCGTATAAGTCAGATACACGTACTCGTATTTTCTTCAAAAATGTCTTCTTACAGACGCTAAGAAGACGGTTCGCTTAGACAAACAACCAATTTATCCTCGGCTTCGCCTCGGACAAATTGGTATGTTTGTCTAAGCGATACGTCTTCTTACGTCTGTAAGAAGACACTTTTGAAGAAAAACTCGTACTGTATCTATTACATAAACATTGAAGCGTGCAAGTTGATAATCTTTTCAGAAAGGCGAAAATAAACGCACGGTACAGATAGCACAAAAATAACGCACGAAATTCATGATTTTTAATTTTCGGTGTTAACAAACAAATATCTGTAACCCAGTTTTATTGCGCAAACTTGCCTCAATTAGTCTCAAGCCGGGAACAAGGGGGTATCGTCCAATCGAATCGTTTGGTACAACGACGCACACCGAGACAAAATGGCCGATAAATAAGCCTGTCGGTACGGATTTTGATATTTAACTCGCTACACAATCAGTAATTGATCAGTGATTGAATGTTTGTTGCAGGTTAGTATATTTTTGTGTCGGTTATTGTATGCGCCATAAATTATATGCAGGTGCTCGTCTTGTTTTGCAATTTAGCAATTATATTTCTAGATTCCTTCGGTTACACGGTCGTGTAAAACCGCTTCTTTTTTATGCGAGTAGACGTAATGTTAAGTCTGCTATAACTAAATTACTTCATTTGGAAAATAATTTTTTGGTCAGTTGAGACAAGGACTTATGTATGTATATAAGTCCTTGGTTGAGAGATATATATATCAGTACTGTGCGTCGTTTCTACATTTGAACAGAACCAATATTCTGCGAATTTTGACAAATTTTCATTTCGTGGGAGTTCCACCCCTTGTCTGGAGCGAATACATACCGCACATTTTTTTCTCGACCCACAGAGAAGTACTTGTATGTTGAATGCTATCCATTGAGAGTTTGCACCAGTCTGTACTAGCAGCAACATCCGAGAAAAGGGCAGCCCTGTTAATATTTAGAAACAAAAATAATGCTCAAGATAATAGAAACCGCATGTGTGCTTAATATTAATGTTAAACGGGAGACAATCGGAAAAAGTCTAAACGTATCTCAACATTGTTATTGCCCTTGTAATTCCAAGCGCAGTTTCATTACATTGACATTTGTTTCTTTATTACATAAATATAGCGGGTCGTTTTACCCCAATTTTCCATCACTAGTAAATGTTTTCATTCAAGCACATGCATAGTATGAGTTCGAATACACACATATTAAATTTAAAAAACGTCATCTTAAATAATAAAATGATATTTTCACCTTATGTGTAGAAGTAGTTGCTAAGTTCTCAGCAAGTAGAACCAAAAATTATTATTAGCATATATCGGTACGTGTATTTTAGTAACACTTGAGAGGAGGACAATATGAAACTGAAATCATTTACATTTGTATATTTATTCTGCGTACTAAGTTTGGTATTTTTTGTCAAAGTAACATTAAAGTTTGTCGTTGTCAGCAGTGCGTAGCCAGAAACAAATTTCAGCCGAAGCACTCTAGGGAGGTCGAGGGTTACTCAAGGGGCCCAGGGGCATGCCCCTCGACGGTTTTTACCTAGAACGTGTCTGGTGCATTTCGAAGCCGCATAATGTTTTAACCCAAAATTATCGAAACAATGAACGTTACATATGGCAGTTTTGTAACATTGAAGTTATATTTTTACCATACATCATGTATGAACATTCTTTGCTGAAATATGATCAAGGAACCTGATGCTCATAGTGTATAACAAAGGTTATATACATTTTAAATGCGTTCTATTCATCATAACATAATCAAATAAATGTTTGTAAGATGGAATTCATTGAACAAATGATTTTTAAATTCATGCCGAGGTAACTACCTCAATGTGGCTACTACGCTGGTCTGGCGATAAGTTATGAAAATACAAATGTACTTTAACTTTATATTGAAACACCGAGCATTCGTGATAGATAGTATTCATGTTATGAATGGATGAGATTCACTGAAGCGTTAGCTTCATTGATGCTTTTATATTGTATATATTTTTATGAAACCTTTGAACACATAACGTGAGGTATTCATACAAAACGCCAGTCAATATATGTAAATCTAACGTTTGTATGCTATTTTTCATACCAATACTTTTGTCATCGTTATGTTAATGACATTCTTTTTATAAATATTTATATCGGATTTCTTTTAACAACGACATGATTTTGTGGGAAGAAATAGTCCACAACGTCATGATATCGCAAAATCATCATTCATCAAAATCATCTTAATCATTTACATCATCATCATCAGTAGCATCAACATAAATAATATCATCATTTGTTTTACAATGTCAATGGTAGTACACTACGTCATCGCGCACCTGCCGATTCTAAGATGAAATGTGTTTTTATTATAAGATTTCGTAAAAGTAAAGGAAAATGATATAGTGCAGCAAGGAATGGCTATTGTAACGATAAGAATTGTAAAAACAGTTCATGATGTTAATATCTCATCTAGGCGTGAAAACGGGATAATATATTTTTATGAATGGTCCCATCCGGACATTTGCCACAAAAATGAAAAAAAACATCCCGTTTTCAGGCCTAACCACAAACTTTCTTCACGACATCATAGCATACAGTTGTAAATCCTTGGTGCGCTACATCATTTTAAATTAAATGATTTCATACAAAAAATAAGGCAATTTACATGCGAGCCGAGAATTAGAAGGTCCAGGGGAGATCATCAATCTGATCCCATTGAATGAGGACGTTCAGAAATTCGACATACATAAAATTATACACTCATTTGTTTACCAATACAACATTCACCAGTAAACCGCGGTCACATAAAACAGCAAACAGACAATACATATTGTACAAAATCTACTTGTTGAGGAAGCACATATTTTCTAGTAAATAAAGAGTGGGTGAGTTGTGAATTACATACATATATTTGTGTTAATAATTTTATGAAATCTGACAAATTACCGATAATAATTATTTTTTATCAAGAGTTTTTAAAGTACGGTATTATGACTAGGCTTTTTTAAATCGCTTTGTAAACGGATTATATACGTATTTGACAGGCAAGTAAATTTAATAAAATTCAAATCAATTTTTTAAATTCTATATACATGTATATGTATATTTACAAGGGATGTAGACGGTTAACCGATTAAACGTCCGGATATCCGGATATTTGAGATTAAATTCGGTTGCACGTTTACAACACGGAAGTAAAAATTAATTCAGATTTGACTGATACGGAGCAAGCGTTTATAAATTATTAACACATTTTATAATTATATCATGCATTATCTATTATTGAATGTTAATTTAAAAAATAGGGCAATCTACTCTACATTAATAGGAGGACAAAATTAACATTCGCTACCCAATGTCACGATGGCAGTTATTTAGTAAACATGTTGTATTGTTGCACATTTTGCCTGTTCATGACAGGAGTTTGCAAAAGTATGTTTTAATAAACTTTGAATTATACACTGGCCGGCAGTTAATTATTATTGAAAACTATCACGAATACATTATTTTACATTCAAATTTCAAAGTTTATTGGCATAACCAGCAATGATAAATTGCCTTTGGCCATTTACAGAATAATTATGATTTTATGGCAAAGACATACAACATATAGTTAAACATGTACAATACAAGTGATTAAAACAAAAATAGAAATACAAATGTATGTATACAGAAAAACTGTAATCATTTAGATAAAGTTTCCACAATATAAATACGCACATATAAAAATACAGTATCAGATTACTAGGGTATTTTATCTTAGAGTCATAGCTCGTTCAATATGATTTGCTAATTTTACGATTTTGATTTTATTTTTAGATGACAATAATATGAAAACTTTATTAATATTAGGCATGGAAAAATGTCCTAAAAATATTTTCTGATATTGTTCTACTGTATGACGACATAATAAAAAGTGATATTCTGATTCAAGAACATTCTGAAGGCCCATTAACGGAATAGTACGTTACGTTGACGAGTTACATATTAGCAGAGACATAGATGCATGTGTTATTAGTAGGTAAGAAGTTTTACTTGCTACAAAATCAGCAATTTTTCGGAAAAGTAACTCAGTGTCATGCGTGCTATTACATAGGTAAAAGTTGCTTATCCCAGTTATCTATGTCTCTGACATTGGTGTGAAAAAATGGAATACGAATTAAGTTTTATTATTTAAATACAAACTTCGATTGTTGTTTTATATGTTTAATTTTGTTTGTATTTTGTATAAAATCTAGTAATATTGACAGTTAATACTTACAATGTCGATTAATGTTTTAATATATTTATTACTGCCAGCCTTTTGTTTAAAATCTAATTACGTTGACATAATTATACGTTCAATACTTAGGTCCGCATAAAAAACATGCATACCGAACGAGTGACGGCTATGGAATGCTGAACTGTCGTTCAGTTTCCAAAAATAGCATCAGTAATGTGCATACATCATGTACATAATTATCAACTTCAGTTTTTAGTTCCTCCATTAAGAGTACAATATGGTAACTTTATGAGATGCACAATGTCATGTATTTACATGTACATAGGAAGACATGAAACTAAAGGTCCCCCGCGATATTGCATACATATACACTCTAACAAAACATGTTTGTTTAAACATCAAGCATATAAATAATAATTTTCACAGACTAAACATACTTGTGTGAACTTAAACAAACGTATACACTAGCTAAGTAATATATGGACACGAATCGGAAATGTTTGTTTTAAGAATAGTTTAACAACTATACGAATGGAAAACATTAACTATGAACTACATGCACATACATGTATATTACAATGTATATAAATGATGACAATATAGAATTTCACGTGCATATGGCTTATAAGGCCACAAAGATGCACACGACATCAACAAAAATATCGAGGAAGTAGATCGATGGAACTTTTTTAACTAACATGAATATTCTTAGCCAAATACCAAATAAGATAATTAACCTAATGTCATCATACAATGCTGAGCAGCTCATAACATCCCCAACACACTATACGGAACACTCAAGCTCACTCATAGACCTTATATTTGTTAAAAACAAAAATCATGTTATTTCTAGCTTTGTTGCAGACCCTTTTGTTCCTGAATTGACTCGTTTTCATTGTCCAATAGTAACAGTTCTTCTCTTTCATAAACCAACAGGCACCACGTACAAACGTCGCATTTGGCTTTACGACAAAGGAAATTATGACGAATATAGAGCACAATTACGGACGACAGACTGGGACAGCATTCTAAATAGTAACGCCCTCGAAGAATTGACTGCCACAATAACAGACACAATCACATCAGCAGCAACTACTAATATTCCAAACAAGATAATAACAGTGCGACCAAATGACATTCCATGGATGAACAACACAATTCGGACACTCATTAGAAAAAGGCAGAAATCACATAAAAAAGCTAAAATATCAAATACATCAGAATCTTGGGCAGCATTTAAACAGGCACGAAATACAGTAACAAGACACCTACATCAAGCCAAAAACAATTATAGGAATAAACTAATTGACAAAATAAATACATCCAACATTTCAGCTAAAGTCTGGTTCAAAACAGCTAAACAATTGACAAAAAAGACACAATCACAAACAATACCAACACTACTTGACAATAATCTCGAAGCCACCACTGACAAAGAAAAAGCTGACCTTCTTAACCACTTCTTCTGTTCCCAATCGACGGTGGAAGATCAAAATAATGCTCCCCCCGTTCCTATATTTCAAGCAGAGTCCTCATTGTCACAAATTTTCATCACTCCAACTGACGTCAAAGATGCTCTTAAGCTAGTTGATGCCAGCAAAGTATGTGGTCCCGACATGGTCAGCCCGAGACTCCTCAAAGAGGCCACAGACGAACTTGCAATTCCTCTTTCATTGTTCTATAACAAACTTCTTTCCAACTCTTTCTTCCCCGACTCCTGGAAACTAGCCAATGTAACGCCTATTTTCAAAAAGTCCGATCCTTCCAAACCATCAAATTATCGTCTGATTTCCCTTCTTAGCTGCATCGGTAAGCTCATGGAACAATGTGTCCATAAGTATCTTTACAACTATCTTGTAATGAACGATCTTCTCACTCCTTTCCAGTCCGGCTTTATCAAAGGAGACTCGACTGTTAACCAACTAGCATTTCTTCACAACGACATATGTCAAGCACTCGACGAAGGAAAGGAAGTGCGAGCAGTCTTTTGTGACATATCGAAGGCATTCGACAGAGTCTGGCATCGTGGTCTTCTTTCAAAACTCTCTTCTCTTGGTATATGTGACTCTCTCTTGTCATGGGTTTCTTCTTATTTGTCCAATCGCAAGCAACGTGTTGTCTATGCAAATGCTACTTCTTCCTGGTTATCCATCAACGCGGGTGTCCCTCAAGGTTCTATCTTAGGTCCTCTATTCTTTATTACCTACATTAATGACATCGTTTCTTCAATCAAATCCAACATACGACTCTTTGCAGATGACACTAGTCTCTACATCACAGTAGAAGATCCAGCTACAGCATCAATCACGTTAAATTCTGACTTAGCAACCATTCATGCATGGTCCCAGGCCTGGCTTGTCTCATTCAACCCTTCGAAGACAGAATCTATAATATTCAGTAGGAAGAGAAACAAGCCCATATATCCTCCATTGTCTATGAATCATGTAAATATTGCAGAGGTAAACTGCCATAAACACTTACCTTTTCTGCAAATCTGAAGTGAGACACCCACATCTCACTTTCTCTAAAGAAAGCTTGGCAACGCATCGGCATAATGAGGTCCCTTAAATTTCTTATAAACCGATCGTGTCTTGAAAGGATGTATATCTCTTTCATTCGGCCTATCTTAGAATATTCAGACGTTGTGTGGGACAACTGCAGTGACTTCTTAATACATAAAATCGAATCTGTCCAGGTCGAAGCTGCGCGAATTTGTACAGGAGCTACAAAATACTGCAACATAGAGAAACTACTCAATGACCTAAGATGGGAAACCCTTATAGAGAGAAGAAAACATCACCGTCTTGTTCTTTTCTATAAAATGATACATGGTCTCACTCCATCCTATTTGTCAAATCTGATTCCTAATACAAATCAAAACCAACAAAACACATACACCTTAAGACACTTAAGACAAGTTAAAATAAATACACAATCGTACAGCTCCTCATTTCTTCCAAACACATTACGTCAATGGAATCAGTTACCTGCACCTATACAAAATGCACTCACATTGCAATCATTTAAATCAGCTCTCAAAACAAACAAAGCAAGGTCTTCACCTCTGTTTAACTGTGGCTCACGCATCGGACAAATTCTACAAACACGTCTCCGACTCGGATGCAGTTCTCTGAATCATGACCTTCACAGGCGGTCTCTCGTCGATTCTCCCTTATGTACCTGTGGATCCATAGAAACAGTCGAACACTTTCTTATGCGATGTCCGAACTATACCAACTCTCGAGCAACTTCTTTTGCCAACATCAAATGTCCATTTGTCCTATCAAACCTCTTGAATGGCTCTGAAAGACTCTCCTACGAAGAAAACGAATCTTTGTTTCTTGACGTCCAGCGTTACATTATAGCAACAAAACGATTTGAGTAGGCCGGTCTCCCTGTTCCTGACTGACCGCGTGCCGTGAACATGAAACCACCATTTCTAGTATTGTTTTCTCAAACAATCTGTTTTCAAACATCTAACATTATTTTTGCAGTTATGTATTATTAAATATTTATCACTGACCATGTATTTTTCATGACTCATAGCTTTCTTTCACATGGAGAGGAATTTATATAAGTAATCCTTGTTTTCCAATCCAAAATATCCTATCTTAGTAACTATCACAATTCATGTATGTGTGTATGTTTGAAATATAATTTGAAATAAAGTTTAAACTAAGTAGGCCTACTTTGGTCCGCATAAAAAATCATGCGCGCCGAGTGAGGGCTATGGAAAGCCAGACTATGTAAGTTCAGTTTGTATGAGCACTTTCAGTACTTTGTTTTAAGCATGAATGTGTCGTTATTTTACAGTTCATCCTTCCATGAAGGGACAACCTGCAGTTACATCATACAATATTTCCCGCACAATATCGACTGTGACTGATAGTAACTTACTGATCGAGTTATATTGTGAGGAGAAAAAAACTCGACATTCATGCGCTTAAGAAGCTGTGACGTTTCCTGGAGTGATAGGAAGATATTTTAAGGTAACAAAAAAATGTATTAAACAAAAATTAGGATTTCAATTAATATTTAGGGCTTGAATAACTAAACTACCATTTATAAAAGAATAAATAGTGAAAGGTGTATTGTTTGGTAAGTTAATCAATATTGGTAATAAAAAAACAAAGTTTATAAGTATTAAAAGATTCTTGTGGACACTATGCGTTTTCATAAAATTGTTTATAACACGTGCTTGAAAGAAAACCTATTTATAACTAGCACTAAATGGAACATTATCACGTCTAGTTTCTTATCGACATTTTGATTCTAGAGGACAATGTTGACTGATTGTAAACATTTTTCAGTTCAATTTTTCAAAATGATGTTTTACTATTTTGACCTTATTCGGGTATGTTTACAGAATATTTACTTGGACTACGGTCACAAATTGTTTGTCTGGAGACAAGACAGAACTTAACTTGACGGGTTTGACGTAGTCAGTTCTTGTCTACGTCTTTCCCGTGTGTCCATACGAGATCTGACAAATTCATTTAAATTGCGCGTCGTCTGCTGCGATCACACGCATCGCGACTCCCCCTGTTAAAACCGCATCCAATTGTTACCATAGCAACTATTCACAATATTCTCGTGTCAAGCCATGCGACCCGTGATTTCGTGTTTCCCCATTTTCTGCCTAGAATCGATACCCATTGCTTAATGCTATAGCAGTAATCAGAGCGCAGATATTCTCCTTTTTTAAATAATAATAGATCGGTTATATTTCGTGTCTTCTTGGATAATGCTTTCGAAAATCTATTCGTTTCGGGTACCACAATAACTGGACATTAAACTACAAGGTATGCATTAATTGTTCATTATTTGCAATTTTCCAATTTCTGAGTACGTTTTGTGTCTGTGTAGACGATGTTACTATCTGATGACATTCTACATATTATTGTTGTTGTTGCTTGTATTGCTCTTGTCCTAGTTGTTGTTTATATGCCGATGAATTGATATGAAAAGTTATCTACAAGAATAAGTGCATAAATGTATCCCTATATTAAGGCAATTGCAAGCTAATTAAGATGCTGCCTTAGTACGGAGAGTTGCACTCGAGAGGGTAAATTTTACCTGCCATATTTGTCTCAATAGTTCAGTTGTTTTCCTAACATTTTTTCTTCAATACTTTCCTTTGTTTGATGATGATACGGTGACAATATCCACGTTAAGATAGTTCAAATTATGTACATATGTGATAATATCGTATCGATTGTGTTGAGTGTATGAGATTGATATCAGAGCGGGAGGGGAATTTCCCTGTTTTATTGCACTATCAGCTGATTCATATTGACTTATGTTCGTTACCATCAGAATAATAAAAAAACAACCGCAAGCTGGTACCAAATATGAACTCTGGTCACGTTTGATTTTAGTGATCTGTCTAAGTATGTTACTAGGTCTGACTACGTTAAGGATCGTGGAAAACAGATACCAGTTAAGGTGCTTGCCATTTTATGTATAGTATAAAGTATGCCACGAGTTTGTTTGTTTGTTTGTTTGTTTGAGTTTTAAGGTGTATATAACCATAAACAAACATGTGTTGGCCGAAATAATCGCAGTCATGACATTTTATCTTTTTACTGACAAAATGCACTACTATTCATTTCTATGTAAGATTGGGGTAATTTTATTCGATTATTCGGAACTTCGCCAAATATTCGAACATGTAGATTGTAGGTTATTATCATTATTTGTGTCGTGGTGATGGAGACTGGAGAAGCTTGTAGTTAAAAAAAATACAAAACAATGTATAACAGACAATGAGTTGTCATAATATGGCTTTTATTGTATAGAAAGCCGTAACATCATGTTTAAAACACAGTAATATATATTTTAAAATACACTATGGCGCTTTGATGTTATTTGACGAGTTTTTCTGCTTTAACGATTGCAAAAGACCACTGGCGTATTTATATTTTTCTAGATGCTAATGTGATTCGAACTGACAGCGTTGAGGGGCCATTGATTACTAGTCGGAGACCCGAACCAATGGACCTCGGATAGCCAACGCTAAGAAATTGATTGATAAACATATATATATACACCAGTGTATTTTTTAATCTGAGTCCAAACTTGAACCATAATACACAATGTGTGTACGAATGGTCCCAGGTCCACATAAGACAAGTCAGTCTTAATAAGATTGTTGTGGACTTAAATCAAATTACGTAGCAAAGAAGATTTGGCAATCAAGCGGCAACCAATTGACATTTCCTGTGTTGCTTTGTTGTGTTCCGCGATTCTAGACACGTTCTCTGGGTCTATACAAAACAGTGCTAATTACACAGAAATATGGAAATATGAATAACAAAATCCATCACATTTCAATAGCACCAGGAACAAACTGACGACTCAGATATTGGAAGTTAAATATCTAATACAAAAGCCCTTTATATATTGATCGCTGAATTGATAAGTATTCCTACAGCAGTGGCTGATTATCACTTACGTAAAGAGTCACTGAACTAGTGTCAGGGTATAACATTGATATTCTAGTGGAAAATAATGTTATAGTGAATTAACGTATATACATGTACATTACGCTGAGAATCCACATGAAAATCGCAGAATTAGCGAAATTAACAAGCTTCAGACAAAACTAATTAGTTATCTGAGTGAAACGTGAAGAGATATGTTATAATCAATGAATTGCCTTGATTTCCTTACGTTCTATGAGGGGGGGGGGGGGGGGGGAGAACAATGAAGCAAATATATGATGAATTCAGTACGGTGTTCGTTATTTTAAACAGAACTGATCGAATATTTAAATCACAATTTCATTACAGTGGACGTATGTTTTATGTTTATACGTACGTGTCGCCCGGATCATTGTTGGTAGACAAAAATACATTCTAAAAAAGAACACGATGTAGTTCAATGATCGAACTCCATCGAAGTATTAACGTGTAAACATAATTATATAATGTACTGATAATAACAACATATGCCATGACAATGTATGCTTTATTTTGATTGCTATGTACTATCATGTATACGCCAATAAAATATTCTGTTCTGTTTCTGTATTGCCGAAAGTTTATGTATGCATGCATTTATTAATTTAGACTCACCGTATGTGCACTGTAAATCATAAGATAGGTATAAAAGACGGAAGATTCCGGAATACCCCAGTATTAAAATATAGTCACAGTACAAATCGTGTCCCAATCTTTTCTGAAGACGATGTGATGTATTACTCGAAGAATAAAATAACTGAGACATCAAATGACTGTCTCTAATCTTCTACATCAGATAATTAGAACCGACTACGTATAATCAGGTTACCTTTCGATTTCTCTCGGGAAAATTAGTTGATTAAAATGCATAAATACTACTCTTACTTTGTTGCGATTTATGGAAGCTCCGTAATGAGATTTTAAAATCGACTTCCAGTGGATGAAAAATGCCATGTAATCATAAAAGAGTTGTCTTTATACAAGGCAAGCACGGAGTGCAATTAGCGGTCGTTATACGTAGAATTGCATGGTCTTCGATGGATTTTTTCTTATATATGTGAAAACCTGTGAGAATTCAATTAAATAATTCAATTATTAAGTTTGAACTGATCGTTTTGGTGTGTTCATCTCGGATTTATTTCTAAGTATTTTGTCACGACATATGTACATCTTTAATTTGGTATATAACGTAAATGTATTATTTAAAACAAAATATTTATATCACTACACTGAGCCAAACTTCTAATTAGTCAGCTAAACTCGTGTTTGCTTATAAGCACTTCACTGAACTAGCTAATTAACTAACTGGAGAGAAGTGTTCAATTTTACCTTTTTGTAGTTTAATAGAAGTTGTATCGGTCGATCACATGCAGCTACAAGAAAAGTAGATTTATGCTATCATATACAAAAGAATTTGTGGCAACATGATAGGTGACCAATTAAAAATTGCTTGAGAATATATCTTTTTTGAAAACCTTTTTTTTCAGTTTTTACATACAAATATTACACAAACTTGCAAATTTATGTTCAATTATATTTTTAGATTGACACTGAATGTCGGACGGTACAGCTCCCAGTGGAAGTTCCGAGCCATCTGTTGGGTCACCAGAAGGCTTTAGATCAGTAGGGAAAAGGTGTGCAGACAGGTTACAGCCCATGGGATCAGCTGTAAACAATAAGTATGCATAATAAATTCATTAACACTAATTGATTTATGTGCTTACGTGTTCATATATGTGAATAAAGTGACATCACACAAATGTTTTTCGTTAATATATACTGAGTCATTTGGATAGCTTAACGTTTGTTTATCGTATTGTTAAAAAATGTATTTTATAAAGTCTAAATGGGATTATGTCTGGGTGATAATACGATATTAATGACTGGTATATTAACATAGTAACGAAATAATCGTATGTATATTGTAGATCCATCATAAACTTTTCAAAATCTATACAGTACGTTTATAGCCTACATTAATAAGCCACACAATTATTGCTTCCACGTGGCGTGCGTGCGCAGAAAAAGTGTTTGTAGCTATATATGTATGTTCATAAATATACATGTATTAAATTATGTTTAGTGTATTTTATAAATATCCATGTATATCAAGTGTGTCAATGCTTCAGAGTGGGCCCTGTACTGAACTGGGAAGAAGAGAAAGAAAAATCATCAAAATATTCAATTTTAACCTGTACACTATGGATCCTTAATTTGATCAAATGTAAATGCATTTACACAATGAAGCTACATTGTTAATTGCTTGCTCGCTGAAATAAATATGGTATGCGGTACACAATGAACAGAATATCAATGCAACAGTGCGTTGGTTAAATTAGATTGTAAGCCGTATCAAAGAGTTGTAAACCGTACCAACAACCATCATATCTTAATTATGAAATTGTGACCTTAAATACAATTAAATTGGAATTATAAGTAGCAAACTTTCACTTCAAACATGTGATAACAATGTTAATTATCAGGATCAAAGCAAATACATTGACAAATTGTCATTTTTGTTAAACAATAGTAATGATAATTAAGCTTCGTATTCGTGACATTTAAGATGTTTGTTGAATATGTATATAAGAAATAATTATCTAAAATATGATGAGCTTCAACCATCATTTAACTATATCTGGTCTGGCCGCTAATTTTCTATAGCAGTTACTGTAATACGTATACTTACAATTAATGTACTGTACCTGCTTATAATATCATATAGCCGATTATCGGGCCCGTGAAAAAAATGAAAAAATGCGTCTACTTTAACTCGTTGTAAATCACGTTTTACTCCATCAATTTTCAATATCTTTACATTTATAAAAACTAGATTACAATACCTTTTTAATCATGTAGATTTAAAATATATGTCAACAAATAAAAAAGATAAGATGGGGGCCATGTTTTCCGAAACAAATTTTACGGGCGATAAAAAAAAAAAAATATATGAGTCGAATTCAACTCGCCATAAAAAACGTTTTACTAATTCAAATTTAAGTTTGTTTACAGTTATGAAAACTAGAGAGCTTAGGGTTTCCAACAGTATTAAATAAGTATTAAAAAAATATATTACGAAGTGAAAAAGTTAAGATGGGGGCCATGTTTTCCGAACACCAAATTTTGTGATAAAAAAATAGATTTTTTACCTATCTTTAACCATGAATAAATGCATAAAAACAATACGGATTCTATATCTAATTACATATTCTAAAACTACAGAACGTTAGCTTTAATATGATATCGGAATTATTAATATCCAATAAGAAACAAAAAAGTTGATAGGGGGGCCATGTTTTCCTTTAATTTCACACTAAAATCTAGAGGGGCGCCATGTTTTATACTTCGCCAACCGGAAGCGACGATTGAAACCGAGGCAATTACCAAAACATGGGCATGTGAAGACGTCAACTAAGTACAAACGTTTACGCAATACATGACAATAATTTGATTTTTTCAGCATGGCAGATTATTTGATCACCGGTGGGACAGGTTATGTACCAGATGATGGTTTAACAGGAGCACAACTTTTCTCTCACGGCGATGGATTCACTTACAAGTGAGTTGACTCGGTTCAATTCTAGAATTGTTCGTGTTTTTTGTTCTCTTAGAAGTCTGTTACCAGTCTGTGAAATATGACGACTAGCTCATCAACACTAACTTGTCATCAGCCGTAATTAACATCTTTTTTATCTATCGTTGTTAAGGCTGAATTAATCGGTATTTGATTCATAGATTTTGAATATGTTTTTTCTAACCGTCTCCAAAAAAATCATCAAAAAATCGTTCACGTGTTATTTAAAAATTTGATGCTTTTTGGTAAGGAATTTAGGAAAGCTTTTTAGCACTGTATAGCTTCATTTTCTTAAAGAATTAAACACTTATACTGATTGGTCCTATGGTGTAGCCAGGTTTTGTATTATGCCTGGAGGTATTGTCGGGTGCAGCACTTCATGGTTAGCTCAGTGGTTAGTTTTGGGTCCCATAACTAAATTGGTCTTTTTTATTTCGTCTTGTTGACCATTTTAGTTATGGAATTGTCCTCTTACAAAGTCAACAGCTTAAGACGCTTGTTCATGCGTCTATTGAATCAGATCAATTTACATGCTTTCCGGAATGCTACGGACTTAATCCAAAGCATTTACGAGGAACATTTTGAAATTAAGCGTAGTATGAAACATCGGCAAAATATTTGATAACTTTCGTCTGTCGAAGGTATATTTTTGGTCATATTGATAGATTATACTATAATTCATCGAATTGTACACAAGTTTTACGGAAATTTGTGCGTTAAAAAGGGAAATGAACGCGACTCAGATTGAGTCGTTTACCTGTTAGCTTTTAAAGAACAAGTGGCTTTGACGATGAACTGCAATGCAAACGTATCATCGTCAAAGACCCTTCGACTACTCAGTGGTTTGAGCGTTAGACTACTTGTCCAGAGGTTGTGACTGAGTTCAAACCCCGGGCAAGGCTCACACTGTCCATGACAAATTTGACTGATGATAAAACATCCTATGTTAAATTGTCCTCCACCTCTGAATTATGTCGGGTAGCTTGCAGATAGAATGTGCTTAGTACTGGTCAAGACCTAAAAAAATGAAGTTCTTGGAAGCTGGTTAGGATGACTGCCCGCCACAATATAACTGACAAATGTTGAAAATGGCACTAAACCTGATGAAATAAATAAATTGGGAGTGGCTCAAGTGAAAAGCTGATGCATGATTTATGTTCACCTGTACTTGCATTCATCCTGACTGTTTACAATTACATGTACAGTACTCTTATTTATGAACATATATATTTACTTCCCCATATATTGAGTTGGATTTGGCCATTTATATATTCATACTTCTTAGTTTACAGCCCTTTTTTATTGTTTTGGGGAACAGGTATCGGGTGCCTTTGACTGGGGAAATTTGCATTGTGAAACACAAATATATTTTTAACTATGGGGAAATGTTATACTATAGCAAAACATTCAATAGGACTTGAGACCACTTGTAGTATGTCAAAGAACATATTCTCACAGGAAGCTGCATCCTTTACATTATCATTCAGTTTAGGTCTGTAGATCCATCATTGACTATTAGCACTGCTTTTGTATTCACTGTTTTCTGAGATAAGAAATAAGTCTCCTGAACTGAAGATATTCCATTACAGTGATTACACAAAATTGATCTGTCAATCAAACTAATCGATAGCCAAGTCAGGAGTAATATATGACCGATCACAGTATGAAGTAAATTACACTGACTGTTCTCAAATTATGTATGTTCTGTGAACAACATACAGAGTAAATCATTCCATTGATTTTTGTTTGTTTCCAATTTATACTTATATATCCATGTCCATGGCTGATACTGGCTTCATTATTTGTACCATCTTTAATCAAGATTATATCATTGGTCAATTGGGTCGGAATCTATATGGAATCCCGATAAATTCTGTCATGTTGCTTTTGGTCTAATTAAATGGCAAATTTTTATCTCACATGATGCGGTGAGATCAAGATAGTCTATTAGATATTTTATTTCAAATTCATTAGGCCGGAGGCCTATGTGAACATATATACAACACATATTGACATACATTACGAAAGACGTAATAGAAGGCAACTGGTCAATAATAACTAGAGATCATTGTTGAAGCCGTTAAGTAAAATATTATAGTCAATGTACATATGTAACAGTACAAAGAGGAAGAGGTAAATTGTTTGAAAGTGGTGTACATCTTCTAGGGCTTTGGCTTAACAGGAAAAAAAGTCACCAGACGATATGAGATACTGCATCAAAAAGAATATTCGGATTTAAATTTTGCTGATATTTCTATGACCCCACCATTCGAAATGGTGGAAGGGCAAAAAATGTCACCCCTGTCTGAAATTTCGTTTCCAAGCAATAACTCAAAAAAAGTATTTCCTGTTTTACATGAAGGTGTATAATTATAATGAAATACAGGTTATGTTCGACTTCCTTTAAAATCAAAACATTTTCGCCCACAGAGTCTTCTGTGTTACTTACCCCAGCATTTATTTTCTGAATCCATTGAATTGGGAACTAATTGGTATAATATAATTGGTATAATATTCAGAATGGTGTTTAAAATTTGTGTCAAGATAAACAACTCTAACCTCTTGCTGGAATTTCGCTTTATACAATGAAGTGTTATTTAAATAAATATGATTTGCATGTTCAGTATTCATTGCATTATATGATAGATCATCGTGATATTAACAATAAGTTTAAAAACTTCATAGAAAGAAATGTAAATATTTCTGATACTAGTCCTTTTGTGTTAAACTTGAAGGTACTTCAGTACTTTGTGTGTTTATATGTTTATTGTGTAGTCTTTGGCGTTCTGTGTATATCTGTTCATTCTGTTGGGATTGGATTTTATTATGAATCAATGATATTTTATACGCTTGATTGTTTATTTAATAAGCATGAAACTTGGCTCTGTATTCTGTTATTGTTCACTGTATCTCTCAGTTGAGTTCATTTTGTCTGACAAATAAACTGACTGTTGATTTGAGAACATGAGATGCATGTGTGATCATTTATAGATAAACTGGGCCATCCTTTAAAAAAATGTTCGTTTGTGGTAACCCCACCCAGAGAATTTTCAGCAGGTAGGTAGGCAGGAAATATATTTTGTTTAAATTTTTATTTTTATATTGAACCCAAAATACATGTCAGAATGCTATTTTTCTATTTAAAAAAAAAATACCTGAGAGGTCAAAAAAAGATGGGTAAGGGCTTTTTTGGTGAGTAGGTAGTGTCACAGCATACAACATATCTTTTAAGGATGGTATGGTCCTGGTAAATGGAAAACTTTGATCACAGTAGTATAGTGCTGAAATAATTTTCTTCTATAAATATTTATAAAATCTGAAAACAAATTTATAATTCCAATTCTATCTTCCAATAAATTCATAAGTCTTTACAAGCTCTGACTTTAACTTTTAGCATTGTAAAAATAATATTCTTTGAACTATTGCTGTTGTGAAATACTGAATAAGCTTAGATTAATGATACAATGTGTATTTCATTCTTATTACTGATCTTTTAGGAGAGAACTGATTTTCTTCTGATTTTTCATATAATTTCTTTTTTGTACTTGTAAAAAATTCTTGAATTTTCATTTTCATCGTCATTTCATAAATATCGGCATAATTTTCCTGTTTGTTTGTTCTTGAACATAAAAGAGGATACAGTTTTTTATTTGAGAAAAAAAAACTCAAGAGAATTTATCTTAAACAGAATGTGATGTATTAGGTAAACAACATTTTGAAATAGATTGTGTAAATTTTTGTGTGTGTTTTTTTTCTCAACGTTTTCGTGCAAATCTAAAATAAATATAGGAGTGTCTTAAATACTTTGTTTTGAACAATGACTTAATTATTTGTTTACTCTTGTAAATGATAAGATTTGTGTTTTGTTCATTGTGGTAAAATTTAACTCTGAATGATTTGTTGTGTCAAAGATGATCACACGATTCAAGAAAGCTGATGGCATGATGCATGAAAGTTGATCACCTTATGCATGTGTCCTTTGGACACATTTTTAGTTTTGTTCCACACCCAGTTTACCATAAATTATGTGATGATTTAAGTGGATTATTTGTCTATCATACTGTGTCCTGACATGGAAAAATGACTCGACGTCTCCAGCAAATAAGTCATTGGGTGAATTGAAAGCTTTGGGTTTAAATTTTAATATTGAGGTTTTTTTCAGCATTTGACTGTACATGTATCTTATATTTGATATGTTGAGTGTATATTGTACAAGCACTCACCATGCAGTTACCATGGTAATTGTTCGATATTGTCTGTGACTGAGGACTGGGCAGGGGCGTTGGCTCGTGGAAATGTGTTTGTGGGGAATTAACTTGTTCGTGAACATGTAAGTTATAACAAACACATGTATTTTATATTTCAGTGATTTCCTCATTCTTCCTGGTTTCATTGACTTTGCTGCAGATGAAGTAGTAAGTAATAAACTAAACATGTACAATCAAACCTGTGTTATAAATCTTCATATAAGTTCCAGCATTCAGAGGGTCGTGGGTTGGAGCCCAGCTACCGACTATGTCTCTTTATGTGAAAAAGTAGGCAGTTGCTTATGGAGGATGGGAGTCTAGTACTGGTTCTGCCCAGGAACGATGGTTAGGTGAACTGTCCGCCGAATATGACTCTGACTGTTGAAAAGGGGTGTAGAACTCAAACAAACAAGCAGAAATAGACTGTATAGCAACTGGAGGGAGGAAAATTAGGACTCAGAAATTTGTTTGATTTCAGAAGTTCCCAGCTATCAAGGGTTCGATATTCATAAGCTACACTGTATTTTAAAACTAGCAACATTATCCAATGTAACGTTATATATGATGTATAGTTAATTGATTAATACACAAATTACCTTATGTACCTGATCTGTCGTTTCTTGTAAATGAAATAAGAGACATTGTTTGCTGATTTTTTAATTTTAAAAGTAAGTTAAAGTAAGAATGGCCTAAAAATCTACAGAAGTTTTCGGAAGTTCTGGCATTGGAAGTATAGACTGTATAGCAATTAGTGGGGGGGGGGGGATCACAGTCTTCACGCTAGCGTACAGCCCAGGGCTAGAAAATTTCTATTCAGGCTAGTGGTAAATCGTCTATTTTCAGTTATACATTTATAGTTTCGGCTAGTGCTTTAAAAAAATTAGCTTGGGCACTGAAATTGGGACTGTAAAATTTGTTCTATTTTCTGAGGTGTTTGGTTTTCCAAGGGTTCGGTACTTATATATTACTCTGTATTATAATAACTACCTACAGCTACATTATCATATTTTCTGTTGTATAATTAACAGTATTAATGTACAAATGTAATTATTGTAGGATCTAACATCTGCACTGACGAAAAGAATCACATTACGAGCACCATTAGTATCATCCCCTATGGATACAGTCACAGAATCTCAGATGGCTATTGCCATGGCAGTATGTACTCATTATCAGTTATTGCTTTGATTAGGATGTTAATTCTTGGCCTACTGTTATTCTGTAAATGCGCCTCAGTCCATGAAATTAAGATTGGAAATGTGGTTGCAGAAACAGAAATTTTAGCTGCTTTTGCTTTGATTTATTAATGAAAAATTGGTTGTCCCGGACAACAGGACAATGGCTAATTTCGCAGACTGGCGCCTTGCTGTTGTCAGACTGTGCAGAAATTAACTAAGAATATGTCAGTCTGTGAGTACATGTATGTAGAAGATGCTGACATGTTATAGAACATTTTGTCAGATTAATTCCTTTTTCATCAGTGAGGACTGAGTAACTGACAGTTTTTATATGCCTTGCAATTTTAGTATAGTATAGGCTGTAATTTGTATGTGTTCATTTTCTTCACATATTTATATCATAGTACAGAATTTTACTATTGATTTATTGCTTAATAGATAATAAACCATAGCATTAAACTTGATGTATAAACTCTACCAGTCTATTATGTTATGTTTATATTGGGCCATCCTTAAAAAATGCTGGTTTGCGGTAATGCTACCCAGAGAATTTTCAGTGGGTAGGTAGGTAGGAAATATTTTTTTCTACAATTTGATTTTTATATTGAACCCATGATACATTCACCTGAAAAGAAGTTTTTTTTTGTTGATAGGTAGCATCACCGCCATGGAAGACCTATTTGTTGTGTATAATGTATATATATGTGTATATTTCAGCTATGTGGTGGGGTCGGTGTCATTCATCATAATTGTTCACCAGAATTTCAAGTTAATGAAGTCAGGAAAGTCAAGGTAAGTTATGTCTGGAACTTTCTGAAATTGAAACTTTCTAATATCCAGTTGATAAAATCAGTTTTATAATCATTATTATGCCCCTTTCGAAGAAAATGGGGGTACATTGCTTTGCATGACGGTAGGTCAGTCTGTCAGTCAGTTCGTCCATCCGTCCGTCCGTAACCAAACCTTGTTCAGGCAATAACTAGAGTACTATTTTGCCTAAGCTCCTTGGAGGTTGATCATTACATGAAGATGACCCCTATTGATTTTGGGGTCAGTAGTTCAAAGGTCAAGGTCATACTATCCAGTTGGCCTTCGGGAGGGGGGGGCATCCGTGTTTCACAAACACTTCTTGTTGTTCTTTAATTCCATCAATTACCTGACACGTTCAGAAAAAAGGGTGAGGCGTGTATCAATGATCTACACGGGCATGATAAAGGAGCAGAAAAATCACTCGAAAATAATGGACTGTTAAACAACAGAATAATCAAGGGCTCAGCGCAACACTGTCGTAACTTGTTCTTATTTCAATATGAAGTTACGACACTGTTGCGTTGAACCCTCGAGATGAATACAAACAAATTTTAATTTTTCTTACAAAATTTTATTGATTTCAGAAATACGAACAAGGTTTTATTGTGGATCCCGTTGTTATGTCACCTTTACATACAGTGAAGGATGTGATAGATGCTAAAAAGAAGTATGGTTTCTCTGGTATACCTATCACTGTAAATGGTCACATGGGTGAGAAACTGGTTGGTTTGGTAACGCAGAGAGATATTGACTTCCTGTTATCGGATGAATTCAAGACTCCGGTATCTGAGGTAATGAATGACTGACGATAATTACAATATATCATTGCCATAGTATTGGTCAAGCTGTCTTTTTAACATGAAAATTTAAATTACAGTCAGACCTGTGAACAAATGCTATCTTTGGGAAAGACAAAATGTGGTCTGTATCAACAGGTGCCTATTAATCAGAAGTTATTTGTTCTAAATTATCAATGAAGATTTGTAAAAGAATTACCTTAATTCACAGGATTGCCTTTATTCTTTATACCCCCGCCAACGAAGTTTTAGAGGGGGTATATTGGAGTCACTCTGTCGGTTGGTCGTTGGTCTGTCAGTCTGTGCGTATGCAGTATCACAAGTTTGTGGAGCGAACTACTTCCACATTTTTCAAGGGAATGAATTGAAACTTGAAATATATTTATACTTGGCTCTCATTCCTTACATGTATATTGCTGATTCAAAACATTGTCTTATTTACTCTGACTACAAGTCTCTAACTCTCTATATAGTTTGTCCATGAAGTCTACAAGAGTTAATACGATTGTTATAAAATTTGCATGCAATAGCCAATGATTTACAATGTGTGTATTTGTTAAATTATTTGTTTTCCAGGTAATGACACCATTTGAGCAGCTTGTATGTGCCCCGGCTGGTGTTACACTAAAAGAAGCCAACCAAATCTTGCAGAAAAGCAAGAAAGGTGAGAGCTCATGCAATAAGTATAATCAGATCAATTTTATTGTTAGGTTTGTGTCTGTAATTCATATCAAATGTTAACATCGGTCAATTTGAGCTGCAGTCAGACATGTGCTAGTAGCCATCTGTGAATAACTGTCATGCATTAAAAAAACATCATTGATTATTTTGAAGAAAAAACATCTTTGAATTAGGGTCACCTGTCAATAAAGGCCATATTTTGTCATTCCCAAGAGAAGCCTTTGTTCACAGGTTTGACTGTTTTAAACTGTTACCCTGACCTGCTACATATTTTATTTTATATTTGTTATTCATGTAAAATCGAATCACTAGTAAGATCAGATTAAGGTATTTTCTCAGCACTATGATTCTAATTGTATTAATTGGTAATCAATCTCATAAATAAAACATGTGTTAACTTAAAGACCTCACTAGGCTTCACTGAAAGCTGTTGTCTGCTGGTATAAATTAACACAAAAACTTGCATTTTATTTGTAAATGTTTTGTATATGCTGGGACATGACTGGAAATCTAAACCATATGTCAGTTGTTGTTTATTATTAAATTCAACCTCATTCATTGGACCGGTCAATAGGTTATGGTCTCTGACTAGTAAATCACCGGCCCTTCTTTGCTTTGAGTTCAAACCCCACTTGTGACTAGAAAAAATCACATGTTAGGAAGTTGTCCAGCTGTACATATTAAGGTTGATGGTCCTCTACTGTTATAAGCTTGAGCCATCACCTAATCACCCTGGCTGTTGTTGTGATGTTAAACACTTGAAAAATAATAATACCCACCTCCAAGGTCACTGACTCCAAATCACTCTAACCTCTCACTGATAAAGGGTTGAGAGTTCGAACCCAGCTATCGACCATGTCTCTTAATGTGAGAAAGTAGATAGTTGCTTATGGAGTTCTTCCCAGGAATGATGATTAAGTGAACTGTCCGCCTCATATGACTCTGACTGTTGAAAAGGGGCGTAAAACTCAAAAAAAAAGAAGAGGACCAGTTTCATACATGTACATCTAGCAGTCTAGGGCTAGTAAATTTCTACTTGAGCCAGCAAACCTTCTCAAAATTATCTATTTTGACTTCTTTTTCAATAGCTCAGTAGTCTTATACATGTTGTTTTGGGTGGTGTTTTAAATTGAAGCTCAAACACTTATCTAGTAACCACTGGTATGGACATCATTTAAATCAGTTGGTTATGTTTTTCTTCATCTAAAACTAGGTTAAACTGATTGTAACCTATAGTTTTATACACTGGTGAAGCACTTACAAACATATATGTTATAGCCAATACTACTTCCTGTTATTCAAGTGTTATAGTAAAACATAAGTACTTGAAATGTTTGTATTGTGTGGTCGTAATATTTCTTCATATAATATATTTCTCAATATTGTAACTGTTAAAGTTACTCAAGAACTGTTTTATTCATAAAATGTTCTCTAAAATGTTCAAAAAAATAAATTTCATTGAAAACTCTGGTTGCCATGGCAATCAACAGGAAAATCTTTAAAAACTTCTTGTCTGAAACCACAGGGCCTATAGTTTAGATATTTAGTGTGTAGCTTTATCTATTGGGCCTCTTACAAGTTTGTTCATTTTATGGCCCTGGGGTAAAAATTGGCCCGTCTGGGGGTCATTCGATTTGACATACTAGGCTCATACAGGGAAAAAAACGGTATTTTTTCTGGTGAGCGATTATAGGACCATCATGGCCATGTGGCAAAAAACTTTTTTTTAAATATCCCTTTGTACTTTGTGGTATAATTGGCCCCCAAAAAATAATTCTGTAAATTTGATTTTGATGTTACTAAATTTAGGTTTATTGACTGTTGTATTTGATACACGATCCAAATACCTCCTATTGTACAGTATGTGAGACATAAATCCTCCACTTCCTGTATATCAAAGTCAGTGAAGCAAATACTGACACTGTCAGGACACATATGAATGAAGATATAATAATACAGTCATAATATTTGGATATTTCAACAAAACATTATAAGTTAACAAGAAGGAACTGTCTGTACAGAGTTCATGAAGTGTAGTCATAATGTTCTGATTTTCATCTCTTTGAACAGCAGCATAGAGCATGATTTAAATGTCCCAAAGCTGATGAATATCAAGTAGTGTCATCTGTGATCATTTTGTAGCTTGTTACAACGCTAGCCTACTCTTCAGGCAGATATTCATCTAACAGTGATAAATTATCAGCATGAATGGAATTAATTCACTTTGTTGATACAATCATCTTATTTTCCTTTTATTTATTCAGGTAAATTGCCAATTATCAATGACAATGAAGAACTGGTCGCACTAATAGCTAGAACAGACACAAAGAAAAATAGAGAATATCCTCTGGCCTCCAAAGACGACAAGTATGTAATACTTTGGTGTAAACAAAATTTACTGGGTTCAGTAATATAAGTTGATTGAAAACGTTATGTCCCTGAAGCATCTTTGTGATCCAGAAAAAAGAATGCAAGGTCTAAAGGCTCCTTACTTCATTATCTGTCTGTCGATTAAACTGTGAAGATATTTTGTAGACTCATAGAAGAGCCTGTCTGCAAATTTCTTTATTTTTCTTCAACATTAGTATGGTCATTTTTATGCCCCGTATCAATAGATCAGGGGTATGTTGTTTTTGGCCTGTCTGTCTGTTTGTTTGTACCAAACTTTATTCTTGCCTATAAAATCAATGCGCTTTCACCCACAATCATCAAACTTCGTATGTTGGATCCTTATAACAACCTCTACATGCCTGTGCATTTTCAGGTCAGTAGGTCAAAGGTCAAGGTCACCCAGAGGGGGCATTGTCTTTCATTAACACTTTTATTATTTTAGTTTGTATTAAAGAATCATATGACAGTGGAACACAGAAAGATTTTCTGGGGACCCAAATAACTATGTCCCCTTTCAAAGAAAAGGGAGTATATTGCGTTACACCAAACCTTGTCCAACCAATAACTAGAGAACGATTTGGCCTAATCTCTTCAGATTTGGTTGTATATGTAGATTACCCCTATCAATTTTTAGGTCAGTAGGTCAAAGGTTAAGATTTTAGGTCAAAGGTTAAGGTCACAAGGGGCATTCGTGTTTCATGAACACTTGTTACTTAATTATATCCATACTTCAGTCTATCAATAACAAAGAAATAAAGTAGGATACATTCTTCATTGTATCTTGGTCTTCACTATAAAAACGTTCACAATAACCGTGTTTTACTATACATGGAAATTTTATTTTTATGATAACTTTCTACCTATATTTCCAGAAAACAATTATTAGTTGGTGCTGCTGCCAGTACTCACGATTCAGACAAGATGAGAGTGGAAGCGCTTGTTGGGGCTGGTGTAGATTTCATTGTCATCGTAAGTTTTTACTTCTACTTAATACATTTTTCTCTATCTTCGTCAGACTTTTATTATAATCTGTATTTACTTTAAAACATCTTTTATATTATATGATTATATATTAAGAGTTAATGTGAAATTTAATGCAGTGTTCAAAAACATTATTATTATTATTGCTTTGCACAGTCATGTAGGATGGTTCATCCATCCGTCATTAACCAAATCTTGTCCGACCAATAACTAGAGAACGATATGGCCTAAGCTCTACAGATTTGGTTGGGAGGTTGCTACTGATTTCGAGGTCAAAGGTCATGAGGGGGGCATTTGTTTTTCACAAACACTTATTGTTATATAGCTTACGTATTACAGTACATGTTTATATTGTAGGATTCATCACAGGGGAACTCTATATATCAGATTGATATGATCAAATCATTAAAGAAAAGATTTCCAGAACTACAAGTGATTGGTGGTAATGGTAGGTACTCCAAACTGCCTTACTGGTGTTTATGGTGCCTTGATAATGAGGATTGTTATCTTAAAAGGGTCGTTGTATCTGTATTTTCTATGTAAGGCCGTGAAAACAATAAGACTTAGTGATCCTCACCCTGGGTTGAAAATAAAAATTCATTTGTTTGGAGGGCTCCCACCCAGAATTTTAGCATTGGGTTGATAGGTCGGGATTTTTTTTAACTATAAAATAATATCTAAAAAAAAAAATACCTAAAAAATCATTTGCTAGGATTTTCGTGAGTAGGTCGAAGCATTCTAAACAAGCTTACTTTTATTTTCAGCCCTAGCCATCCCCTATCTGAATATAATACAGCTGGGGCATTATAAAAACATGCCAAACACCTTTTTCTAAAACCGCCCGCTCCTGTTTTGTTGAGTGAGTGTATGAAAAATGATTGAAGTGTTGAACATTTCTTTTGTCTGTTTCATTACAACTTTTTTCGACTACCATTTACATAATCGAAACTGGATTTTTTCTACCCCATCATTATACAGATAGTCTGATGAATTGAAACAACAGCTTTCATGACCTTATGTAAATATATTGATCGGGTAATAAATCAGTGATTTCACGCACGCATTTCATCTCCTTATATAAATGTATAGATTTGATAATTAATTAGAGAGTTCACACATGCAGATACTTGTTGGTAAAAATAGGTTCATTAGCTTATTTAATGGTATAGATTTTCAGTGCTCTGTTGTTCTTGATAAAACACTCCTGCTGAGCTTACAAATTTATAACAATATTTGCGAAAAGTGGGATCATTATAGAAAATAGTGTCAGCTAATTACGAATTGAACTTTTTCATATGATACACCCAGTTAATGTTTTGTTTGGCATTTTAACAAGCAATACAGTTATTACTTTATCAATTGAGTGCTGCGTTGTTTGTGCGGTATGTTTTCTGCTTCTAACAAGGTCATTTCAAAGTACAGTACAACCTCTCCATACTGGCCTGCCCTCTCTTCAGCAACCACCTTCCTTCAACAACGTGTTTTTCCCACTGCATGATTTAACTGATAATTCAACTTCTCTAGAGCGACAACGTCTCAACAACAATATAATATTGCTACTCACAAAGGGTGTTGCTTTGGTGAGGTTTCACTGTATCAGTCTTCACACTAACCCACTAGCCCACAGCCCTGGGCTAGTAAATTTCTATTCGGGCTAGTCAACTTTTTTAAAATTGTGTACTCGGGCTAGTGGTAAATTTTCTACTTTCAATAATCCACATATATTTCGGGCTAGTGCATTAAAAAAATTAGTTCGAAGACTGCTGTATGTATAATTTTCATGGTCTAGGTTAAATTGTACTTAATTTATTGTATTGGAGAAATAATTGTCTAGGTTAAGTTGTACTTAATTTATTGTATTGGAGAAATAATTTCAGACCAAATTTTGTTGTTTCAGTTGTAACAGCCGCCCAAGCTAAGAACCTTATAGATGCGGGTGTTGATGGTTTACGTGTGGGTATGGGTAGTGGTTCAATATGTATCACGCAGGAAGGTAGAAGTGTGTTTATAGTAGAATCTTGTATATTCTTGTTAATGTTCCTGATTGTTCAGTACAGTCAAACCTGTATACAAAGGCCACCCTGGGGAAAGACAAAATATGGCCTCTACTGACAGGTGGCCTTTATTTGGGTGTCATTTTGTTTTAAGTTATCAATGAATTTTTTTAAAAGAATGGCTTTTATTCACATGGTGGCCTTTATTCAGAGGTGACTGCTAACACAGGCTTGACTGTATGTTTTCTTCATGTTGAATAGTCTAACATTGTTTCCTTATTTACCAACAGTATTTCAACTCTATATGGAGTCACTAGACCAAACCAGTGCACTAGTACTAACATGATCCCCTGCATGCTTCTGCCAACATCCAAAGGATAAGAATAGGACCTAATTTTGTAGCCTTAAGGCACAAAAAAAGATTCTTGTTCCCCTATTTTTAGTGAATTGCTTATAATGATTAATAATTAGATAAACAGCTGTATGTTGTTTTTCACTCTTCTGACACCTTACAATGCAGGGAGGGGTATTTAGTGATTGCCTTGTCCGTCCCTATGATGTTAGATTTTATCACTTTGTCAAGCATACCACCTGGAGAGGGAAATATGCTTTCTATTGCACTCAGTGTCTTATTTTCTTATTTCACTGTGGATTAATGTCACACTAACAGTCAGAGATTTGGCAACTTTCCAGGCTTATTGGTAGAGGAAGACTCCAGGCTTACACTTGGGTAGAACCACTGGCCTTCCATAAGCTAGCTAGACAGAGCTATTTGTTACAGTTTAATTTAAACGTCCCTTAAAGACGTTTACTACAGTTTGCTACATTTCTCACATAGACATATAGGCAAAATGATTTTAAACTTTGCATGATCATAGCTTATGATAACTGAAACAATTTAAGCGGGAAAAAAATTGTTTTTTAAATTATCTGCCCTTTATTTGAATTTTTTGCTTATTTTAGGTCATCTCATGTAGTGAACTGTAGCAAACGTCTTTAAATGGAGCATATTTGTTGTGGCCTTTTTTATGATTTCTGTATTCACATACAGTTGTCCATTCTTTCGGGTCATTACATTCCCAATTGTTCTTTTGTAGTAATGGCTGTTGGCCGTCCACAAGCTACCGCAGTTTATAAGGTAGCAGAATATGCTAGAAGATTTGGTGTACCTGTGATAGCAGATGGTGGTATATCAACAGTAGGTCATCTTATCAAAGCGTTATCATTAGGGGCTTCTACTGGTAAGTATACACAAATAAGCCTGGATTTAAGCACGACCTTTGGGACCCTAAAGAAATGGGTCAATATACTGTGGAATCATTAATTTTCATTGGGTTCAATTTTCGTGGTTTTTACTAAAATGGCTATTTCGTGGGGACAATAATTCATGGATTTTGATTTTTGAAAAGAAATGACTTATCTCCGCATTTGACTTCGTGGGGAATTGATTTCGTGGATGAGTCAAACCACGAAATCCACAAAGTTGAATCCCCAATGAAAATTAATGATTCTACAGTATTCAAATGGCCTCATGATCAAGCTGAAGTAAAATGGGAATGTTAAAAGCATTGTCCAAAAATATGATGCTGCTCAAATATGGTGGTTAATTTGAAGATGGTTGCAAAGTGAAGTTTTATTATACCCCCGCAAACGAAGTTTGAGAGGGGGTATATTGGAGTCACTCTGTCGATCGGTCGGTCCATCCGCATAAAGTTTGTGAACTACTTCCACATTTTTTAAGCTATTGCAATGAAACTTGAAGTATATTATCACCATGAAGTGTAGATGTGCAAGACACAATTTTCATGCCCAGCGATTCACTCATTCCAGAGTTATGTCCCCTTGAACTTAGCCATATAGTGTACTATTGCAGTATTAGTGTCAAAGTGGCGGCGGGGGTATTAGTCACCTCTGTGACAGCTCTAGTTGTATTTACAAGGGGTGATCATTAAGTTTGTGGACAACCTTCCTCTTACGGGTATAATTAATTATATACTTAATGAGATTTTCATTTAAGGTTAAGGAATATAGAAGGAATAATTTCCAATAATTTCAAGTAATAGACTTTCATAAGCACATGAAATTGATCACCATAGCAACAATAGTGTGCATAACCACCACAGATTAGAATTTTTATCTGCAAATACAGTATTTAGTGTGGCATTAATTTGGCGCAAAATCATTAATCAATGACGTTGACTTCATATCATAATGTCTTAGCTGCTTGAAAGTAAACAAAAATTTGAACTTGTTATTATGTAATGATGGAAATGTCAAGATACTCAGGGTTGATTCAAATAAGTAATCCTGGCATTGGACTTCAATGTCCTAAAATTGACTTTCGGACCATTAATGTCTGTCATGAGATATTTGTGGTAGAGAAAATAAGTCAAAAGAATGAATTGACCATTCTACCATATGATGCTTTATTTACTGTTGTGAAGATGAATCTTAGTTCTTGTAGCATAGCCATTCTTCATAGATACCTTAAAAACACAAATACCTGACTTATAGTTACTTTGTTAGTCATTTAATAGAATTAACGAGAGTAATTTGTGATATATGATGTGTTGGTGTCATATAGTTTTCAATTATCCTTTCAAAATGTCTGAACTTATTTCTATGTATGCTACAAACTTGACAACTTAACTTGATCAGTATTGATTTCTGAGTCCTGTAGACTGCTAAGTAATGGATATATTGTGTAATGTAATAAAACACGAGTTCCCTGTATTACTGGGTTAACCAAATTATTCTGACCCCACTGATATACTTGTTAAAAATTCATCTTACTGGAGTGAGTATTATGTATAATGGGTCTGTGAAACATGTGGCCTAGTTTCTTATAACTAGCTTAGAATTGAGGTCTTATAGCAATCACAGTATGCTGTCCTTTCATTGGTCAGTTCAAAGATTTGTTTTAAATCCAACCAATCAGATAAGTGGTCTGTGGAATGTGTCCTGTTGTTTATTATCACTAGCACAGAATTGAGGTTTATTGCCATCTCAGCATTCTGTCTTTTCATTGGTCAATTTAAAGATTTGGTTTGAAACTAACCAATCAGATGCTCTGTTCTTTCTTGATTCCAGTAATGATGGGTTCAATGTTAGCCGGTACATCTGAAGCACCGGGTGAATATTTCTTTGCTGATGGTGTACGTTTGAAGAAATACAGAGGAATGGGTTCACTCGATGCAATGGAGAAACATCGGGCTAGTCAGAGTAGATATTTCACGTAAGTATAATCCAGTCTCTCAGACCTCGCGAAAGACACACCGGCAGACAGACTATACGAAAGATCTCAGAATTTTACCAGACAGTCGGTATGGTGACTTTGGAAATTTACCAGACCGAACAAATTTTACCAGACCAAAAATAATCGCAACATTTTTTCTGTGGTTATTGGAAAAAGAGAACACATTCTTGTCAGCTAATAATATTCTATTTATTTTTTATTCATACATTAAAATGAATATGAAATTTCCCAGAAAAGCAGTCTGCAGTTCATATTCAGCAAATTTTCTTCAGGAACACTGATTGCTGTGTCATCTGGATGCTTACTGGAGTACTCCTAACTTCTGGGGCTTCAAAGCAGATCACTGAAAAATTACCAGAAAACAGCACATGAAATATGTAGCTTGAATCATTGTATATGATCTAAAATCATTAAAAAAAATCGATAACTAGCCTTTATATAAATTGAGAAAAAGAAAACAATAAACAGCTGTTTATTCAAAGAATAAAAATAAACCTATCATACTAGACTCAGTAACGACAACTGTAAAGTAGACAAGGTCCGATATCATGAGTAAAACGCGATGGAAAGAAGATTTATGTTCGAAAATAAATATTTTGAAAACGAAATCACCTGTTTGGAAGATCTTTTATTAAAAATCCTTTGCGAAATCATATGACAATAAAAATACGACGCTGGTTCTCGATTACGATATATTTTCAATCTACAAGCCGGAAGCAACTGTGCGTGAAATTCGCTAACCATAATTTTCACTTTTCGCGGGTTATGTCTAAAACTCAGTACTTTTACGGACAGTCGGACCGACTAAAGGGAAAATTTTACCGACCAGCACGGATTTTACGTGACGGACTTTCAATATGACTGATTGACCTTTGATTGAAATCGATTCAATGTTAAGAAGATAATTAGATAAGAAGATAATACGACAATGTTACAGGTAGTTAAACTGTTTTGATGTGATTAAAGCTAATGTTCATTCACTGAGGGAGTTTTTTTGCAATTTCATAATTAGATCAGGTTTAACATTGCACTAACATCCAGAATCATTTGGCGAGCATTTCCAGCATTAACAGTGGAGAAATATTCCAGGCTTATACCAGAGAAGAACCATCAAACTTCAGCAAGCAAGCTGGACAGCTTCCTCATACATGAAATTTGTCCAGTCCTGTGTCGGATGAGGGACTAGTTATTACTAGTCAGAGATCATTACTAATTGATCACATAGATCCTAGAAGATACTGTCAATTATCTTCATCATTAACAACTGACATTATCATCATTCATATTGTTAGTTTGACTCATTCACTTGATGATAAAAAATTTGTAATTGTCACATATTTCTGCAACGTCTTTTACATCTTGACAGGCAAATTTAAGTTAGATTCATGCAATTCTCTCTGTAAACTATGACACTTGATACAGTTAACTGATACAGTACAACCTTGCCAGAGTGGCCCTCTAGAGCAACAACCTCCCTTTAACAACAGTATGATTTTTTCCCACTGCACAATTTAACTATCAATCAAAGCTCTCTAGAGCAACAATCTCTCTACAAAAACATACTTATGCTACTCCCAAAGTATGTATATAATCATTATCATACAACATTATTTTTGTATAATTATATTGTTTTACAGTGAAAGTGACAAGTTAAAGGTTGCACAGGGTGTTTCTGGGTCTATACAAGATAAAGGATCCATACATAAATTTGTCCCTTATTTGATCGCTGGTGTTCAACATGGTTGTCAAGATATTGGTTCGAAGAGCTTGTCACATTTAAGGTAGGTATGCGGAACAAAGGTAATTCATGATAAACATGAGTTTTCACCTTGAGAGGAAGAATTTGTCTGATGAAAATCATAGGGTAAAATTGCTAAAAAATCGCTTACAATCCCCAAGTTTGACAATTCTTATAGTTTAGGCGGCCCCCTTGACCCCCCGGCCAAATATGTTACTTTCATAAGAAAATCTGCTGTACTGAATATTAATGAAAACTCTTGGAGTAGAGTTTAAATTTGTCATTCATTAAAGGACAGGGGTTGTAACATTCCGGAAATCCGGATTTAAAGCCGCCAGGGGCACTTTTGAGATCGATGTAAATCCGAGGAGTTTTTTTCGGGGGGGAGGGGGGTACGGATTAGGATGGCTGTTAGCACATCCCAGCATCTGGCTCACTTGGGCGTTTTTCCTATTCACTAACACTTGGTTAACAAGCGTCTATATACACAAGAGTATTTGCAATTGCAGAACGAAAATTCGAGTGATATTTAGCTTAAAACTCGAAGTTAATCGAAGCTTATGTACTTTTAAATCGTTGACAATTTGTTGGTTAATGGGTCCTATGAAATGAATAATTATCAGCAACTTTTTAAACATAGGTATCAGTACATTTTGACACTGACTCGGCCCGAAATATTTCAACCCCATTAATCGAGGTAAGAAATTCGATCCCTATGACCTTGTCATGGAAACATTTTGTGCACATAATTTGATATAAACATGAATTGGCTGATTCATTCCTATGTATTAACTTGTAAAAAATAGTGGGTGGGGTAGCAAAATTGAAGAATCTTTCAAGCAAGTTCCAAGGATTAAGTCTCCCATCTTGTGTCAGGTTCCCCCCCCCCCCCCCCCAGTATTTTGGGAACATGACCCATACCCTTGGGATTGGTAATTTCTTCAGTGTTTTGTTCGATATTGGGGAAATATGTGCTATTCCAATTTTGAAATACACACACATAAATTGACACTATCACTGACCATAATGGGAACTTTCATTTATTACATATCTTTTACAGTGAAAGATCTCTTGTTTTCAGAGATTTTAGTTATTATCTTTTTTTGTTTTATTTTTGGAAGTTTCAATTGGGAATTTTGGTCTGTGAATTGGAAAAGGATATTTTTTTAATTGGGAATATGACCCAATATCAGCTAAAAAATTAGCCCCAAAAATCCCTTTTAGAAATATGGAGAGAAAAACAGAATTTTTGAAAAAAAATCATGAATTTGTATTGCCGAAATGTATTACAGAAGAACCTGAAAATGCTCAAAATCATTTTGCTTTGGGGGCATTGCCCCCCTGAACCCCCCACAAGGGCTCTGCCCTTGACCTTGCTGGGGACATGATTTTGTGCCTCAGTTGTCTGTTTCTATTGAAGTATTTTTAGAAAATGTAACAACTGTTATTCCATCATTTATTGGGTGATATGTTTAAATATATTGTATTTCTGATAACTTTTGATGTATATCAATGACAATATTACTATTGCCATTGGCCCATATGTTTTACTTTACATTTGTTTAAATTTGAGATGTGAATATATGTACTCATGGACTGTAAAGTTTTGAAATAAACTTGTATCTTGATGCAATTGAACAAACAACTAAAAACAGCTTTCAACGGTACATTTTTTGTGAAATACACATTTGAATATATTTGTTTATTCTGTATAGGTCTATGATGTATTCCGGTGAACTCAAATTCGAGAGAAGAACCACATCAGCACAGATAGAGGGTGGAGTTCATAACTTGCATTCGTACGTATTTTATCTTTGTTCATACTTGCATGATTTATTTGCCATCAATTTTATTGTTAATTGCCTTCTATTGGTTTGCTTTTAACGTTCGAATAGTTGTCAAGCAATTATTTATGTTTCTGTTTCTATGGTAACGAGATGGCTGTTGCTTTGTCTGGATTTTCAAAAAAAAAAGAATTTTTGTTTTACATTATCTAATGAATGTTTTTTGGTAGTTAGAAGTTTGGGTGGTTGGACTTTTTCTTATAGATGTAAGCTCTAATATTGTTTTTATGAAAAGGGGGTATATTGCTTTGCACATGTCAGACAGTCTGTCTGTCCGTCCGTAACCAAACCTGTCCGGGCATTAACTAGAGAACTTTTTGGCCTGTGCTCCTCAGATGACCCCTGTTGATTTTGAGGTCCATGTCATACTATCCAGTTGGCATTTAGGGGTCATTGGTGATTCCCAATCACTTCTTGTTTATTTAATTTTGATCTGTTTTGATTAGTTATACTTTTATTGATATGATTTTATGTAGAATTTTTGAATGTAAATAAAAATTTCTTTTAGTATTCTACGTCTGTAAAAAACCCAGGGTGAGTAAAAACTGCGTGGACAAAGATTCCTTTTTGTTCATTTGCGTGACATCACCGGCTTTTGATACCATTTATTACAAAAACCTGTCATGATTAATAATTCTTCATGATTTTTTCAACCCCAAGTTGTATTTTTACAGTTTGAAAATGTACCATGAATTTTTGGCAATGTGCCCAACCTCTCCCAGTTTTGGAATGATCTTAATGTTAAAATGATTTTCCCGAATACTAGAAATTTAGTATTTTTTTATATTCACTGACTGTAGTTTGTACACATTTTTGCTTATTGCTGGCCTATTGTGAAATGATAGCAAATATGTGTCACTAAAATCATTTGCTTTTTATTTGCTATTTGTCAGAGTTGAATGTATGGTAGTTTGAGACAAAGTAATGCACACCCAGGTGTTACTAGGTCATGTGACTTACGTTGTAATATGATTGGATGATATTTATAAACATCACATGTACAAATAATTTTTATCGTAAAATTTTCTTATTTATGATTTTAATGGGTACAGATTCTTACTAGCTCCTTGTTCAGTTATTGTAAGTACCATAATTAATCAAATTAGCTACCTTGAGGTTGTATTTCTGTGGTGAGTCTTTGACAGGATGTACTGAGTAATGGCAAGTTTTTTTAAGCAAGCCTGTTTCGTCATAAAATAGGATCAGAGCATTTGCAACTTTTTCTCAGTTTTTTGACACATTTATTATAATAAAATGATGTCCAATAATGCTTCATTACATGAATTTCAAAATTATTTTTTTTACATTTTTATCATATTTAACATATTGTTTCTGTCTTTTGCATTCTATAATATCGTAACACACTCCTGTGGGTTTTATGGCTGATTTATTTATGTTACCCCCCATGAAACAAAGTTTGAGATGGGGTATATTGGAGTCACTCTGTCAGTTGGTGGGTCGGTCTGCATACAATATCACAAGTTTGTGGAGCGAACTACTTCCACATTCCTTAAGCAATTGCAATGAAACTTGACATATGTCATCACCATGAAGTGAAGATGTGTAAGACACCATTTCCATGCCCAGTGATGTATTATACCTCTCAGATTATGTGCCCTTGAACTTAGCTATATTGTGTACCATAGCATTCTTAGTGTCAAAGCGGCGATGGGGGTATTAGTCACTTTTGTGACAAAACTCTAGTTTAAACTGAAGTTTTTACTCATAATCATTCTATAAACTCCTTAAATACTAAAATAATAATATCTGTTTAACATTTGAATGTGTTTATGTCATCGCCACAACGTTGGATTCTTGTATTATCTTACGAAACTTTGAGCGTAGATAACTTATTTAAAGTACAACAATATATCTGTGTGGTATATATTCCACTTGATATTCAATTAATGATCGATTACGTTTTTACTAAAATTAACATATTTTGTTGTACGCATTGTGCATATTATAATTGAATTCATTTTAGTTCATTGATATGATTTGTTTTGTTAATAGTATTGTGGTACTGTGAAATATATTTTCTATTTAAGAAAATAATAACTTTATCATTTATAATCAAATTAATCTTAATTTGAAATTATCTTTTGCAACTGTCATAGTGTTGTACTGTTTACTTTAATACTTAACATCTTGAAGTAGATTCTCAATTTTGGAATTATGTGTTTTCTAGCTGCATCAGCTGAATTTTTATATTAAAAATAATAAATATCAACTCTAATTAATTGATCGTTTGATCAAATGATTGATCAATTAATTGATTGGTTGACTGATCATTACATTGATGAAATGATCAACTGACTGACTGACACCGATTGACTGACTGACCGACCGACTGACTGACACCGACTGACTGACGCCGACCGACTGGCACCAACCAATTGACTGACTGACTGACTGACATCAACCGACTGAATGACTGACACTGACCGGCCGACTGACTGACTGACACCGACTGACTGATTGACTGACTGATTGTTTTGTTTAACTTGCTATTAACTTATATCATCCTATGAAGAAATGACTATTGTTTACTGTTATCATGATATCATCGCAAAGTATATATTCAGTGTTGGCATTCACTTACTGCAGCATGAATAAGATATTAATGCTCTAATTTGTAATCATTCTAAGATGTTTTCAAACTGTTGTTTCTGACAATGAATGTTATATATGATTAAGAGTATGGTAATCAAACTGTACTATATTTTCTGTTAGCTATCAAAGCAGTAATGCAGCATAGGATGGTTGGATCTGGTAGATATGTTTAACTCTCCTAAACGTACCGTACATACTGTACTGTTGTTGTAACTTTTTATGTTACCATATTGTTTCTATTAAATGCCTGGGTGTTCTTCACCGTATATATTCCCTATGACTCACAATATACAGTATGGTATATAACATTGAGCTTTGCATTTCCTTCTTGTTGCCTTGTAACAAATCAAGAGCAATCTTATGTTAAGCTACTCTAGTTAATGATACCTTGTTTTGGATATGTTGTTTTTTTCTTGTTTTTTTTTCCGTTAAATCTTTTACAACAAAATGGATGTTATAATTTCTTTCCCTGTGGCATGTTTATCCTATTTTAAAAATCAAGAGATTCTGAATTGACATAAACCCTATTTCTATGACTGTGATATTTGATCATAATTAGTCTATGTCTGTGATTTACTTAACTTTTTTTTCTTGCTTACATTTGCCGGGTACCAATAAACATCTTGCCTTAATGTGACTTTACTCTGTAATGTAATCTGGTTCCTGGTTTTTTCTACAGTTTTGCTTTTTAGTCATGTGATAATTTGTATAATTTTTTAATTTCGGTTTGTGTATTGAACAAAGCTCACATTTTTGTATTTTGACTGATTTATCTGAATCCATCACTGTACCTAAATTCTGTTAAGTTGGCTTGAAAAATATTTGTCATGCCCTGCCAATATCTGTATCAATAGAGTAAATAATAGTGCTTGAACATTACTGCGTAGTTGTATTAGTTCATGCATTGTGTGTTTATGTGCATATATTTAGCTGATGTGGCTAGGAAACCATTGAAAATTGTAAATTATCATTTCTGTGGGTGCTATAATATGTTGTTTAGTTGGCTTTTGCATTTTTTTCCATGTGAAACCTGACCTGATGGCTGATCTCAATGCATGTAAGCCAATTTAACTAAGGGAATTACATGTAATTGAGACTTATTTTTCAATATCAAAAAGTCAAATGAGTTACTTCCCTTAGAATATTTTAATTTAAATTCATCCGATATGGTATTATTTTGTGGTTGATTATTACATACTATTTTTGTCTGTTAATGGTTGGCATTGCTAGGCTTGATTTTGTTTCTGACCTCATTCCACCTCAGTCAAAGAGTTACTACTAATTCATGAACTACCGGTATTCATGAAGTTCAGACGAATAGTTCAAGAAAAATTCATGATTTCATGAAATCCTTTCAAAGGGTCAGAAATGTTCCTCATATATTAGATGTTGATATTAAGATAGATTGGTGTATGGGATCTCTGCTATTTTCATTGCTTATGACTCTCTCTGGAGACTTTATGATAAAATACAGTAAGTTCACCATGTGTGTGCATTGATTGCTTCATCTGACACATTTTGTGCTTATGATCTTATGATTGTTTGTTTTGGTTGTCTTTGAAATTTTCTGAGTGTAAAGATAATTATGCCTGCAAATAATTTACCCCAAAAAAAACCTGTAAATTTGTCAGTGATACTATGTGGAATTTTTTTGTAAGTGTTTGTGACTAAAGACAGTTTCCTGATCACTTAATGTGGATATTTATATATTTTTCCTACTATGTAAGAGGCTTATTAACATACCATACACGTATATTAACTATTTGTTTTATACATGTGTTCACATAAAACATTTTCAGATTTAATTTGTTTGAAAAAATTATGTAAAGTAAGAACTTATATTTTTTAAGAACTTGTATTTTTAAGTTATCTTAATTTTTCTTTTTGTATTTAATTCATTATGATGTAGGTGCTAAAAAGCTTTTTTGTCTTGTGCATCTTTAAGTTGATAAGTTGGAAGTAGATATCATAATTCCTTTGCAAGGCATGCTTTATCCAGCTCCCAGTCCGTCCACTCCATAAAGGTATGTGACAGCAATATTATGTAATGAGGACATTATAACAACCTTGTTGTTTTGAGTGGAAAAGTAACAATTTTATTCTGTTTTCCTTGACTGCCTGATGATATTGTCTATTACTAGTGATCACTAGCTAGTGATATTCATCTGAAACTAAAGATAGTCATGCAAATGCCTGGGTTACCTCCCCTGAAATGCTCCGAACATTTTCTGAGACCACTCGGTCACATTCTCTGAAGAGTAAGGTATAAATTCAGGGATAAAAGATAAAGAGTGCCTATTAAGTGTTGTTAAATTAGTAATATTTGCCTTTAATTTATGACTCCGTAATTATTTATTTATCGTTCTCTTCTGTTCTAGGTATGAGAAACGTCTGTATTAATGGAATGGGAACAGTTTAACAAATCCAAGGATCAGCGTGCAATTAAATCATCCAACATAATACTTATATATGTCTGAGATTATAAACACGAGGATATCTTCTGCAACTGCGGGAATTTCATTCAAATAATGTGCTATTGTACTATAATTTAATTATCAATTGTGTTCAAAATGTGTTTATGAATTGTATGTTCTATGTGGTAATCTGTTTCGAGATTGCCGCTCTATTCACTAATACTGCCATATGTTGGTTAAATCTGTTCACATTTACAGTTCATTTTAGTATTTTACAGTTTCTTGTTCTTAATGTTCATTCAAGAATAATATATTGTCAATTATACTACTTGTCTTGTATTAGTTATCCTTCATATTTTGGAGCGATATACAGTGTTCTCCAGTAGCCCCAGCGACTGGCAATTTCACCTTCTTCTCGAAAACCTATCACCGGCCACTTTTTGTCATTCCATAAAAGAATTCACACCAATAAAATGTATAATCAATTAAAAAAAAATGCTACAATTTTAATTAAGCCCATTAGTTCTAATCTTTTGAAGAACACTGAATGTCTTTCATAAAATTCGAAATATGAACGATAACTGACTTACAGTTTGTCCTAATTTCTGTTCATACCAGAAACAATCAGTTACAGGTTCTCAGCCCATTTTCTGCGATATATTTTCCAAATTTCAAATGAAATTGCGGGCATTACATTGGACAAGAAATTCGGACATTTCATTGGACAAGAAATTCAAAATTCATACATATCATTGGACTGGAAATTCGGACATTTTAATTGGACAAGAAATTCGGACATTTCATTGGACAAGAAACTAGGACAAACTGTTAGCTTCATTATGTTAGTCAGATATAACTATGGTAAAACTCCTCTATTATTGACAGTTTAGGTTTTGTTGAATTGTTTTAAGGCAAACCCAATCATATTTTACTTTATTGACAACAGGGTCAACATAAAATTTATCAAGTTTATGTCAAAGCATTAATAATACTTGTCGTATTCATTTATGTATTGTTAGTAACTATGAACTAAACCTGAATATCACGCATACTTTTTGCTCCAAAATTATTATCCAAGTCATTATTTCAATATCACTGATTTCTTGTGTTTTTAAAGAAAATTGGTCTTTATTGCTTTGTTCTTTTTGTTTGTCTATTCTGTAAATTTCGGACTATTTTTGTAATATTTCATGATATATTGTGCTATATGTTTTTTGCCAGGTATGGTTTACAGTGATTTTTTCACAAATGCTATTTTACTTGTACATTGAATTCATACTGATTTGACTTAGGCGTAAAAAAATGTTTATTTCTGGTAACAGTCTCATTAAAATAGGGTAGGTAGGCAGGGATTACAGGGTCATCTAAAAAATGTCTCACTGCACCAAACAGTCTACTTAAGCCTAATTGGTAAAGGTGACTTTTTGCACTTGAAAGCTTGTGGCAAGGAAGATAAAAGAGAAAAAGGATGTGCTGACCTCGGAATAAATGTCTAGGGTTGCAGGAAAAATTAGAGTAGGTCGGATTACCAGAAACAAACATTTTATTTTACGCCTAATTAAATCGTGACTTACCTGTGCAGGGGTGACAATATTCCACATATATCCAGAATTTTTTTTTTTTCCTAAAAGAGTGATGATTTCTGAGCAAAATATAAGTTATTTGATGAAAATATCTCAAGTTATGGTCAAATTAATCTGCTCTGAAGGATTTTCTTTAGTACAAACTAACTAAAATATGGAAACAATGTGGTTGAAGGCCTCTTGTTTGGCAAAAATGGTCGGCCGCGTATGATTTTCATGATTTTTAATTTGGCTCTATTGACACCCCTGTCTGTGCTTCTTCAACTGTGCTGATAATTCCACTGTGGTTCTCTGTTCTATATAATACTCTATCACAATTTTACTTACAGTTATATCACTGTAGTTTACATACATCTGTCTCTAATTGTTTGTGTTAATATACACTTGCTTGTCTCAATATGAACTGATATTTATTATAAAACCCGATATTTTTTTAAGATTCTGGTTTTCTTAATATTTTTGTAACCAAGATCAGCTTTTGATAAACAATCTGAAAAAAGGGGGGACTTGAAAAATTGTCTGATTTTCTTAGAATTCCGATTTTCAGGGAGTCCGGTTTACCTTTTTTTTCTGTAGTTTAAATAAGATGATGTAATCCACTGTTGGGTCTGTTTATAAGGACCACCTGTGGGATGTGAAAAGTGGTCCTTACTGGAGATGCTATTTTCTAATTATTGAGACTAAAAACTTACTGCATATTATTGTAATGGAAATAAAACCGCAGCATGTGGTCACTATTCAGAGGTGGTCTTTGGAATAGGTCTGACTATAGTGTAAGATTGATTGTTGATATTCTTACAATGGTTGGCTGGTCGTAGAATTTTATTTTCCTTCTTAGTTTTACCTTGCCTCAAGTGTAAATAATTTTCATATTTTAGGAGTGTAACATCTAAAAGTTTAACAAGTCATGCTCTATTCTTTCTAATTCATTAATATTTACCTATCTCAAAGCTAAATTATCACTCACATTTCTTATTAATTATTCACAATATTTATTTTTTAAAAGGAGCCAGGCATTCATTTTGTTTTAGATTAATTTCAGACAGTGCTCCATATGTGCGTGTAATATAAAAAAAAGGTGCTATAATTTACCCCCCCCCCCCCCCCCCCCTCCGCCCACTTCTTCTGGTATACTTTATTTTACATTTAGTGTCAGTCTGTCAGACAGGTTGCATTATCATAATAATGTAGATTTATTTCTGGACATTTTTATTACAGTTCTGAAATCTGCTCATTGATAAACTGTATTGATTATTGCATTAATTATTATTATTACATTGCATTATTTCTGTGTATGTATATTAAGAAATTTTTATAATTCAATATTGAACGCTTTTATATCCAATTATCGTTCAAAGTGGATGTCTACCATTGTCAAAGTTGAGTATGGGCATAAGTAATACTTGTAGTAAATAGAACTAAATGCATATCTTACGTGTAAATATGTAGTACATAATATTATGTTCATTGTTTTATATATACTGTGTAACCTCCATGAACGGTCACCTCTGAACAACAGCCACCTTCATGTTACAGCCAGTATACTAGCAACCCCAATTTTATGTTTTACTCTACTTTCACTCTCTCATCAACAGCCACCTCTTTACAACAGCCATTTTTTGTCCTTTCTATTGGTGGGTGTTGTTGGGAGGTTGCACTGTACATGTAATTATCACATAGAATGTTCCTTCAAAAAAAACATTGGATATTTCATCATATTTTTGTATTTCTCCTTAGGAGATAAATTTCAATTGCAAACACCAGTGAGCAAAACTTTTCACATTTCTGCTCTTACGTTGTTTACTGATACATGTGTTATTCACAAAGTTTGTCAAAATGTGACCATTCCATAGTACAGACCAAGTTTGGCTGATTATTTTCTGATGTATCTAATACGAGATGTCATGAATGCAGTACCCTGAGTGATGTAACATTGAAGAATAAAGTTCAGAGTCAGTGAAATAGATATCAGATAGAATCTGAACGTGTTTGATAGATTCTATTCTGCGGAGTGTACTGAAGGGTTTTTTGAGCGTGCTTGTTGTAATAGATTGTTGATTTACTGTAAAAATGAGAGTTTATACTTGTATGTAGTCTGTACAGCTTAGTATGTGTTTTGAATGCCATTAAGAAGTAAAATGTTTATTTGATAATAAAAAAGAGAGAAAAAAGTCTGATCGTTGTTATGTTTGATGCAATCATCAAACTTCATATGTTGTTTTCTCATGACAGCCTCTACAGGACCTGTACATTTTCAGGTCAGTTGGTCAAAGGTAAAGGCCACAGGGCCATTGTGTTTAAAAAACACATCACATTTAGGAAACTGATTTAGAATACATACTACAGAACCATAGTCGACCATGATGACACTGCAGTCAATCGAAAGACATCTTGCTGTTCAGTTATTTACCACAAGATGTACAAATACAAATAATTACATTTTTACATAAACATCTTTAAAACATTTAATGGTATGAGCTATTGGCTTAATTGTCAACGTTAGAAATTTTCGTTATCAAAATATTTTTTAACATATAATGAAAACTCCTTCATTTGCGGATAATTACCTCCCTTTATTATTTTGGAAATATAATTTTTAATAATACTTAATTGTATTCATTTAAAAAATATTTATATTTAAGTTTATAAACCTTTATTATATTGTACAGATAGAGATTAATTTTAAATATAAAATGTGCAATCTATAAACCAACATTTACAGTAATTACTTATCATATATAAACCTTTTCTGCCCTCTCGACAATAACTCTGGTTTCACTACAGTCACGTATAAATCTTTCGCCTTTTACTAAAGATTTCCGTGCAGTGGAACAATCAATGAGTCTTATGACTTATTTCTTTAACCCATCGAAAGATGGGTATTCATTATGCCAATCATCGACCTCTCATACTTCCTCGCCTAGACAATTCTACTCGCATGTAACTCCTAAACTGCTTGGACAATTTAACCCCTCGTATGTATGAGGGATAATCAGTTTTTAAAAAATAAGTTCATGTTAATAAAAAAATATATTTAATAAGATTTGTAATACTTATAAAATTCAAAAATATAACAATTTAAATAGATAAAAAAAAATTATTAAGAGTTATTAGTTTTTTTTTTTATATAAATGGGTTTTAGTATGTGTTTTTTAAAAAATAAATATGTTGAAATTGGAACATTATAATGTTTAACATTTTTTAAAGAAAAACATATTTTTTGACACTGAAATTTCGCTTGTATCTGATGTATTATGATCGGTTAAATGGACAAAACACTGACAAGAAATCATTTACGAGCTTTACAGTTTAAACCCCGCACGGGATTCCCGCCAAATATCACTGTACTGAACTCGATACGCAAAGACAAACATTTCACTCTATGTATATTTTGTAACGCGTGAAATTATTATTCCCACGCATCATATGTCTGCTGCACAATCAACCTTGTGTTATCTATACGACAACTTACAACCCGACATTAGGGTAAAAGATTCAGCAGCTAAACTTGATCGAATTCCAAATTCGATTTTCAGTTTCCGTCGGTTACATTGTTCTTTCTTTAGAATACTTTATTTGTTACGAGTAGTCAAGTAAAGTTTTCGGTATCTTAAAGGAAAAATTACTTCCTGTCACAAGTTCCTATCTTATCTTTACTTACATTGATTTATTGCGCAACACATAACTTTATACCCTTTCATTGCGTTCTGGGATGCACTCTCATTTTTGAGATGTCAAGGAAACTTGTTTTCAGCATTTTACGTATCCTTGCTATTATCTTGTCACGTGAGTAGGCCTGTTTCTCGACCTGAAACTTAAGTTACGTCGGATTTACTGCGAAAACTCAAATTTGTCGCAAAACACACTTTTGTCGTGTCTTTAATTCTAAAATGAAATTTTAACTATTCATAATCCTCAAGGAAATTTGAATAAATGTAAGCTATCTTTAGCAGCTACCTAAGTCACGGGTTGCACGTGTCGGTTTGACATTAACTGACTAAATATATTCACTTTTAAGAAAGAAAAAAAAAACAGGATTTCGGTGTAAAAATTTCGTACAACAAAAACACTTGTGGAATAACTCTTCAGGTATGTATTTTATTTCTTGTATAAGCTATTTTGTTCGCCTTCCGAATTCCTCCGGGACACCCTTTTCTTTAGGACATTTTCCCTGTGTCCCCAACACTGTACGGGTCTAGCAAATCTCGGGATAATGGATGAGGCGTGTATCGGTGCTTTACACCGGGCACGATAAAGACATGGGCTAACTTCGAAATAAGAGTAAAGATACAAATGCACGGTTCTCCTATACCCCCACCCCCCTTCTCTCTGGGGGCGGCCTTGAAATTACCGTAGCTGTCGAATGGGCCGTATTGCCCGTATATATGAGTTACAGAGTTTATTTATTTCAGATTCATAAGGCTCTCAGGCCCATGTGAACAACATATTGACAGTCCTCAATATTCACATTTTACAAAAACCCTCCACACATGTGTTTACACTATGTACTACACAGTAGCCTAAACAAATATGGAAGAAAAATCACGGTGTGAAAGTTGAGGACTGTGTTAAGAATTGAAAATAAACATGGAAAAACATTTAATATTGAAAAATTAAAATATGGAAACCCTCAATGACATATTGAAGTTATTGTTGGACATTGTAGTTTAAATTAATTTTGATATTATGATACATTATTTTGGCGACTGGAATTCGCGTAAGTTCAGGTGAGAATTGTAGATACTTGTTAATCATCAAATATTATTTTACTGGTGTAGAAATGTACATTGAATCATTAGCTATTGATAAAAACTCATTTCAGTTATGTACTTTCAGTAATTATTGAACAACGCCATGTTTTAGGATGCATAGCAAAAATGTCAGGTGGCTATTTTTTCACAAATTTGTGATTTGACGATTCACCTTAACAGTGGTACATGATTTAGAACGTAAATATAACTTGTAGTTTATTCTAACCTTTTGGTACGCGCTTACGCTATTTAAATTAGATCAATTAATTTATGTGTAAAACGGCTCGTCAGCGTATGTTTCGCAGTTTCGACCACTTTTAAGTATAAAATGTATTATCACTATGTCAAGTATAAATGCACCATTAACTTTTTTTAATGATAAGAACATTTTAAATCGCATTCATTTCATCTAAACTAGGTCCATTGAGATACGATGACATAAAACATGAAAGAGCAATTATAAGTACATTAATACAAATCTAAAATCTATTATTCTTCTTCCTCACGTTCACTGCTACACGGTCAGGTCAGTCGCAAGGATGAACTTAGTGGTCCGACTGAGGTCGTCCACGTCATCATGTATAGTTTCTGATGAGGTGTCAGTCTCAGTTGGCCATGTTGTAGTTCTCTCCTGGTCGTGCCTTTTACATTTTTGGAGTACAAGTCATGCTCCTTGGTCTAGTCTTCCTCATCGCGCGGACAAGCTTGTGATGGTGATATTTTCAGGGCCGCGGTCCAGTGCTTAGAGCGCTGGATTTGTCACAATAACCCGTTCGACTCCCGGTCACTGCAGGGTCATACCCTTCCATGAAAATCTGACAACTGTGTCGACTTCCCTCCACTTGTGGAAAAGTTGCCGGTTCCTAGTTCAGTCCTGGGAAACTGATTAAGTGAATCGGCCGCCGTGTATAACTGAAAATGTTTAAAAAAAGGGCGTTAAACCCAATAAAATCATAAATATATTTTGAGGTACAATTTTGTCTGTTAACAACTTACTGAGATCGTCTCATTATCTTATATAGAAACCCGCTACGAAAATAAAAGGCCGTTAAAATGAGTTAGCCGTACTTACTTACCAATTCATGTCAGTTACCCTTCAATTCTTACTAATATAACTATTCATTTTTGACGAATTATTATTGTCGCTAACCCCTAGAACTACTATAATTATTATAGTATCTAAATGCGCGCTACAGATCCATGCGTTGTTGATGTGCCATAACAACATTTAAAACTGATTTGGAAATTAATAAATATAACAACATTACAGTTGAATAAGTTAGCGTATACACTGCAACAACTGGACTCAAGTTCATAATATCAGAATTATAAAGGCAATAAACTTTATAAGAACCTCTTCAAGCTCGAATTTAGATAATCAACGTAATTAAATGGTGCAAGAAGTATTTATGTACAGTGGCACGTATAAAATCTGACAATACGAGGGCTGTTACATGAATCTTCCTTGAGAATCGTATGCAACATGATCACGAAGAATTCTCATTGGTTATTCTTGCAACCTGAAAAATGAAACGCGACATTAGACTAAGCCATCATTTTGAAATGTACAGTCGCCGGAAATAAAAACTGGTACGTACGAAATTAAGCGATCAGAATAATGAATAGATGTTGATATTAAGATGGTTGTTAAGCATGATTTAGCTGTATATATAAACTGATAGTTTCTGGTTACTCGATCTACCCTTATCCCCCCCCCCCGCGATCCTGGACTTTTAATAAGGCCCCAGAGGAACGTATGCTACATCAACTTTTCACTGGTTTATCTCTCCGCACACGCTATATATATATTGAGCAAAGAAATCCCCTTCTTCAAACCTACGGTATTTTTACTTAGCATGTAACCGAAATAAACGCATAAAAAACGCAGAATCTTACTCCTAATGCATAATATTTAAGATAATCATATTCGGCAACTGTATACACAAGACTATTTTTATAATGGTCTTACAAAAATACAAGATGTACATTAATAAGTTTATTTCCTGCAATTGTATAACAAATTACTCGTGTCATTCAGCACACTGAGGTTTTAACGGACCCTAACAGGTTACTAGACAGTACACTTGTTTTCTGGGACGACCCTCGTGCAGTTAGAGTGAGCGGTTGAACTTGACCAATTTATTGACTTTGAATGACAGAACTAAAAATAATCTCGTGAGAAAATGCGGTATACAGAATGGTTTAGACAAATGGACATTCACGAAATATTAAGGAAAATTATCATTCAATATTAGATTGGTTGAATACATTGCGTCGGCTTATTTCTACAAACCCGTATGTCATTTTTCCCATTTTGTGAAAATCGCATGTCAAGTTTTGAAGTTTGTGGAATTTGGATTAACCTATTAAGTGGAGATCTAGAAGCAGGTAAGTATGTACATTTTAAAGAGCTCATCGAGACGAAAAAATGATACCAAAATCACAATATCGCCAAAAATTGAATTACGGTGTTGTAGAAATTAAGCTGAATATTAAATAATTGTTTAACAGTTTTGTTTGACTCTCGCTCAGCAATAACAACTTTACTAGCTTATAAAAATATAATTATGTAGGTGGTGTTCATTAAGATAAAGTTGATTATAAAAAGCACTGCGCTACCATGACAACCAGAAAGAACTATTCGTTGTGCGGAGGTAGAAGGAATGCATATAAATTAGAGACAGTTTCGAGGTACTGTATGACAGACAGGTATATTATTTTAACTAATTATTTTTAATATTCTTTAGATGGTCTAAATGGACGAACCGAAAATATGAATGAATCATGCTGGATTTGTTTCGGGATTGGATAAATATTTCGTTCGGTTATTAATTATCTCCTACGGATCCAGCTCTCTTTCGGTTTTGATCTAAAGGTCACAGGTTTTAAATCTTCAATTAATGAATGGCTGAAATTAAGGTATTAGATGTATAATGCATTACCTCCATTTTGAAGAGTACTCAATTTCATATTTTTTACGTACAATTAACAAATTCCTTGAGGACCCCAATGGGACCAAATTTTTTTCTTCTTTTTTTAAAATTTTTAGGTAATGTTTTGTACTTAGAACATGAATTAACACAGTAATATGAAGGAAAATATATATTCCAAAATATTTTGTTCAGATTATTGGAATTTATACATCGTTAATTAACGAAAATCAAGTAACCATGGATTTCTGACACTCATCTTTTCAAAACCAGATGGTGAAACCTTTTAAAATTTGCTATAGACATTATACACACACAGTAGTCAATTTTGAGAAAATTTCAGGCGTTGCCCCACTTTAGTTTTTATCTTTAATATTGATACTTATCAATTTGTTACTTTTTGCCTAGTTTTTGGTAATAAGCAAAAATCTTCACTAAATCTTAAAAGGGCGGGGTTATATTTTTAATTTTTTCTGCAACATAGTAGTTCCAAATATCATATTTATACTTTGGATTGACAAAATATTGGTTTCCCTCAGACTTATACACAGTTTTGCATTTATTGTGTCATCTGTTATAGAGGTAGATCGATTTTCATACAGGTGTCTTCGTTAGATTTTAAGGTACTTTTTTACGTTGGGGTAAAGGAACAAAAATGGTCGTAACTCTCTTAACTGATGGTGATTTTTAAAAAAAAAATCATCTGTGAGTTTGCTACTGGATGTTCAAAAGAATGGCAATATTTAGAATGCAATCCTGAACACTTCATATTATGCATCTATTACCTTAAGATACACAAAGTTAAGGTAATTTTAAGAATTACATTTTGTAGATTGTTGCACTTACATAGTTTTGTAAAAGGAATATATTTATGCAATGCTTAAGTATATAACAGAAAGACAGACCATTATTTATGACACCACTCCACATATACTGTAATGAAGTGATACAACTCAAGAAAGAATGTTATTAGTAACAACACTTCGAATAGACTGTAATTAAGGGACATCACTCCAGATGGAATATAACAAAGGGACACAACTCCAGATGGAATTGTAATAAAGGGACACAACTCCAGATGTAATAAAGGACACAACTCCAGAAGGAATATAACAAAGGGACACAACTCCAGATGGAATGTAATAAAGGGACACAACTCCAGATGTAATAAAGGGACACAACTCAAGAAGGAATGCAATAAAGAGACATCACTCCAGATATATGTCGTAAAGGGGCGCAACTCCCAACAGAATGGTATAAAGAGCACTCTCTTTAGGTAGAATGTAATGATGTACACATATTTAGATAGTCTGTGATAAAGGAACACTTTTTCAGATGGACAGTTACGAAGACACAAATAAAGGGGCACAACTCCACATAAATATTGCAATAAAGGGGCACAACTCCAAATATAATGTAAGAAAGGGATACAACTCTAGATATTATGTAATAAAGTGACTTAGCTCTTGACTGCACTGTTTCCAAACATAACATTATTTTGTCGTCTCGTTTATCGTTCGTATTTAATCACAATCGGCTATTTTGTTTCTTGAAACTACCATGGAAACGAAAGGGAAAACGAGTTAATAAAATTCTCAAATTTCCATGTCAAGAACTCTTCAGTTCTTTTCTGTCAGTCAGTTCGTACAACGTTTAAATGTCAACTCTTGATTGTAATCAAGCTGTGACCGTCAATGTGTACTCATGTCAATAGTATTGCATTTCAAACCTGACATTTTCTTTAACAAAAATTTTGTTAATGGTGCTTTCTATCATTCAGTGATCAATCAGTCTTAAACTACCGAAAAGTGTCATTTTGAATCGTAAAGTATCACTCATTAAGCGATGGATTTATAATTTTAACATCTAAATGAACAAATTTTACGTTTTGAGAGTGTATCAGTTCGATTCATGCATGAAAACATTAAGACGCATTTAAGTGATAATTTTGATAAACATAGCCTTCATCTGAAGTCGGGATTAAATAAGGTAAATAATTTTTAACATTGCAAACAAAATAGTTTGTACTTTTTATGAAAATATAAATTATGTTGATTTTCTTATGATACTGAATTTGAAATTTCCGTTTATGGGCTTTTTATTTTGAATGTCTAATTTTAAACAGATCTATGAAATGACGTCAAGGCTCACATTTGTAAAATGATTTCTAAATTTACGATTTCTTATTTTTTGGTATTTTAATTAGTCCTGTTTAAAACTGTTCATTTTGTACTTAAATTTGAGAAATATCCAAAGTGTTATTCGTAAGTGATATTAGACTATTTTCCACTAAAAACAATAAAGGTATCTTAAATATTTAAGAAAATATCCAAAAGCACATTGGTTGACCCAATCACCAATAAGACAGTTATGGAAATACTATTTAGCTGAAGTTAATAATTGTTACCTCACCTAGATATATGAAAGGTATGTTACCGGGTAACCAGAATCTACGTTGCATGTTGATCATGTCGTTTGTTATTTATCATCAACAATTCCATGAGTTCACTCTCTACTAAGACGTTTTTAATAGCATTCAAAATTATAACTTATAAAAATATTCTTAGCTTAGATATTTTAGACCATGATTAAGAAGCTTTACGAATATGGGCCCAATTCTACAAAACAGATTGTTGTTGAAATCTAATATCAATTAACCTTGTTAATAATTGTCGCACTGATTTTTAAACGTGCACGTATATACATCTCGTTGTTAAATTGAAATGATGTAGTGTTTGTCTTGATTATAAAATTAGAAACCGTGGGAAGGGATGTTTTATTATCATATTCTATGATGAAATGTTGAAAGTTCGATGCCGATTTAATCGTTTATTTAGCATATTGGTTTGTGGGAAAATGCGCTGTCCGACACGGAACGTCGTAGATTTCTTCAGCTTAGATTAACCTAAAGTTCGCATTATTGGATTCTTTAATCAAATTGAAAATGGACAAATGAAAATTGAAGGGTTCTCCTAAAGACAGCCTTGCTTCATAATATACGTATATACAGTGCAACTTCTCCAAAGCAACACCCTTTGGCAGTAGCAAAATTATGTAATTGTTGAGAGGTTGTTGCTCTAGTGAGGTAAAATTAATAGTAAAATAATGTTGTGCGAAAAAACATGCTGTTGTTGAAGCGAGGTTGTTGCTTAAGAGGGCCGTTCTGTAGAGGTGTTACTGTACTTTTTGAATATCATATAAGTATTATTTTAACATTATTGACAATATAAACAGATAGGAGATAAACCCATACATTATTCTACGATAAAGCATGATATTCGTAACCTCACTAACCTAAATGTCCTTGAGTAAAATCGAAGAGACGACTCAGGGATTTTCTTAACGTCTCGAGGAAGGCACCCTTATTCTTAACATGGGGATAAAATAGCGGGTTGACGCCTCATTTATTGTCAATATTCTCGTGAAAATTGTATGATTTCAAAGAAATCATCAAAGGAGAAGGCGCCCTTTACAAGCTACAACAATATATGGGGCCACATATAATAAAGAAAAACCACTGCAACTGAAAATGTAGAGCTTGTTGTTCTCTAGTAGAAAAAACACCAGCGTAATATTTTGTTATTAGAATGGAAATAATTAATTGTTCGGGCTGAATTATTTTCTGTTGTGATAATTCTGAAATAATAGTTTGACTCTGTGTAAATCAAACACTGGAATATAACTGAAATGTATACCACGGAAGCCGGCTCCATCAATCTCTGAATACGCCCTAGAATATCGTGCCTGAAAAAAAACATGCATATATATAAATTATACATTGTACATGTATACCTCAAACATTTCTTTTATTCCGTAGCGATTAAACACTCAATATTTTCGAAATTCGTGGAGGTAATGAATGCGCAGAAGTCTTTCTCCGCGAAATCTCAAAAACGTTAACTATTATCTCGGAAAACCGTATTCCTTTAAGCTTACTCATTATGAACCATTTCAAAACTTCATAGCAAAATTAAACGCCCTATGAAAAAATAGAAACCACATTTCGTTAATTGATGACAAATTTTTGTAAATAATCTAATAAAGTACTATTTAAAGCTTTCATTAATCTTTTTTGCTTTGTTTAGGTAGCTGTTTTTGTAATTTGTAAATAATAGAGTCACGAATGATCTTAAAACTTTATAGTAATTATGCATACAGTGTAATTATTATTAATGAATGGATTGTAAATCTAAACATTTCGCGGGTTTCATGTTCAAATAAAAAATTATCACCTATAAGCACTTTCAGGTTACACGCTCGTTGTCCAAATCACGGCATAAATTCTATGAGGTCATCTGTGTCATCTAACATCTTATGGAATATTGTCCTCAGTATATTTCACACATCATTAGTAATTCTTTATCGTTTTTTTTTTTGTAGTGCAGTAGTCAATTTCTTCCGAGGGAGCTCTAGTTCTGTTTGTAATGCACCTGTCAATATTTTTCCCGCCCGGGGTGGGGGGGGGGGGCCAAGGGAATTTGACATTTAAAAAATTTTGATGCCTAAATCCCCACCATAGAGACAACCGTATTCGTCTAAATCGCCATCCTAAATCCTACTTGGTCTATCGAATGCGACAGGGATGTAAAACCAGGCCAAAGTCTATTTCCCGGTACCCGGAGTCATTAAGTCGGAAATGGTCTTCTGTCTTAAGTCCCGTGTATGTCCGCCCCCCCCCCCCCCCCCGGGCGGGCAAAATATTGACAGGTGCATAACCTTTACTGTCAGACTATTAGTGACCGACCGTCCTCCGTGGTCAAGTGGTTAAGGTCGTTGACTTCAAATCACTATAACCTCTCACAGATAGAGGGTCGTGGTTCAAGCCCAGCTACCGACCATATCTCTTTATGTGAAAAAGCAGGCAGTTGCTTACGGAGGATGGTAGTCTAGTACTGGTTCTACGATGGTTATAGGTGAACTGTCCGCATTATGTGACTCTGACTGTTGAAAAGGGGCGTAAAACTCAAAATAAACAAAACAAATAGAACGTTCATCATTAAAATACTTGTATTGTGAATGTAATTTATGGAATCTATCAATAATTCTCCATTGTCTCGAAATTATTTGCTCATTATGGATGCTTTGAAGTTTCAAGCGGAATTCAGGATTTGTTTTATTACTTGACATTCAACTTTTGTATTTTGAAATCAAATTACATTGCATTAATCATACCATTTTTAATAAATATCTCGAAAATCTGGGTGTATCATGAAAATTACACAGCGTAAAATTCGTGATAATGTAAGCCCGATCATTCATCACCATTTTTGGTAATTAGGATTTTTCAATAATTAATTGATGATAAATTTCAGTAATTTATTGTTATTGCGGTTCGTTTGTGATGTTTTATTGCCACAGATATATACAATTAATTGTCTTTTTTATGCGTATATAAGAAAGTCAAGTAACGAGGTAAACAATGAGGCTTGAATTAATATTTTCTCATTAAGCTGTAAATTTATTAACAAATTCATGTGCTCCATCTTACTTTGTTAACAAATATTTCACACGATAGATTGCCGTGGAGCATGCGTGCAGTTTCATTGAGACAGCTAGGCTATCTTAGATATACATTGCAACAGGACTAGTAAAATGAATCGTAGAAAGATAAATTCATGTCAGAAAAATATACTAGCAAATAGAATCTATACTCGGGTTTTCTTGCAAGTAGGCAAAAGCCTGAACTATAATTATGGCACTGACATTATTTTTATTTCTAAATTTGTTATCTAAGGTAAAATACGTAGATTCTACATGTATTTGAACCAACTGCCTGATAAAACTGGACATTCTTTCTTTCCTTAAAATAAAAAATAGCTTCATATGTTTGAATGTCTTACCGTCTTAATTATTTTATTTCAGAATGGACAATCGTGCTTTTCAAGGAGATGACCTAAAAAGTTCACAAAAATCAGACGACAGTGAAATTAACCTCGGAATCACTAGATCTGCGTCGCAAAAAAGCACTGAAGTTGCAGCAGACGATAACCCAACCAATCGTGTTTTCAACGAGGCTCCTGTACAAGAATATTCAGAAGAAACAACAGACGACCAATGGAGCGCTCATCATGACAGGTATGTCCGCAATGAGCTTCAAAACATGAAAACACCAAATGGAAATGTTCAAAGTGCGTCGAGTGAAGTCCAATCTTCGGCCACAAAATATACGATAGAGACGGACAAAGGTCTCAACAAGCAGATTTTGGATCCGTCGCATTTACTGAAACCAGGTAAAATATTTATAAAACCGATTACATGTACATGTTTGTATTCTGTTTGCTCCAAAAATGACGTGGATAGGGTAATAAACGTGGTGACACAACGTGCCAGACACCTCATAAATACTAGCATGTTACTGGACATAAACAGGTACTTTAAGATATCTTTCGGGTAAAGTTTACGAAAATAAAAAAAAATCGTAAACTTTACGACAAAAAAACCCTCCTAATCAGGAATCCTCTGTAAATAGCTCAGTTGCTTAATTGCTTGAACCCATGTAAATGATAATCTGTCCACAGATGATTAATACGCGGGTTATCGTTATACCATATCCTGTAGCCCATTCCCGCTGACTCGATAAACACCATCTGGATCAGTGAAGATACTGAAATGCAGTTCTCATATTTGGTCAACTATGAAATGTATGCCAATTTTTATAATTCGTATTTGATAAGGGATTGTGTGCATGAATAAAAGTAAAATATTAACAGGTGAAAATTTGAAACATTGAAATTGACAAAGCAGCTTATTTTTAGTAATGAACGATAGAGCGTTTCTTCACATCCTTGCTGAATTTCAGTACATGTATGTCTTTAAGAAGGGGTGTGTGTTTAAGTTTACACCGAAAGTTACCATCCATAAAGCCTTGATCCCCCACCCACAAGAAACACAATATGAATGAGAGAAGTAAGAAATTTTGTAACGTATGAAGTATACAAATTTTGTAACGCATGAAGTATACAAATTTTGTAACGCATGAAGTATACAAATTTTGCACTTTACGAATAGCGAACACAAATTGCACAAATTCACGAGCACTGAGTGTTTAATTACACGAATAGCTTTAATCACAATTTTCTTACAAAACTAGTAAATTACATTACAGAGATCAGAGAATAGTTTAAATGATCTTAGTATTTCAAAAATGCTATGCTCGCCCGATGAGGGGATGTACAGTGATGGATAAAAGCGACTCCAGACTCTATTTTGTTAAAATCTATAAAATCCTTCCATTTGATTGTACAAATGTATAAATGTTTGGAGCAAATTGGGCGGCCTCCTCACGCAATATAACTTCACCCTTATACATCTAAAGCAGGCTACGTAGTACATGTACATACTTCTTGAACAAAATTGCAAACATTTTCCGCAGAAACGCGGAAATCGAACGCTTGTCAGCAAATGACATGTACCTTGGCGTCATCGCAAACTATTGGCCAGCAGAATGGGTGTTATGGAAATATGTTGTTTTTTCTGAATGTATACGGCGTTTGCAGTATGTTGTTAAACATTGTAGGTGTGATATTCAAACATTTTTTTGAAGGAGATGACATCTTCATACTCCGCTGTATTCATCTTTGTGTTTAGAAGTTTCTGTTGACATTCTTGCACGTATACATTGTATATTCAGTTATTCATGATATTGTAATTTATTTTGTAAAAACCCAATTTTAGAAAAATGTTATAGAGGAGGAAAATGCATTTTTTCCAGTGCAAAATATGTAGGTAAGGAACAAAGTTTATATATCTTACGTTTAGATCGATTGTTCCAAACACCTGTTCATGTTAAGAAGATATAAAGCACATAAAACTGCCAAGCATGTGGTCGTTATGGGGGTGATTATTTCATCATAATGTAAGTCCTAGTACTATATGTATTTAAATACCTTAAATTTCTATAAAAACTTAACACAAGACAATGTTCTGCTCGTGTATCCACAAAGTATGTTGTACATACTATATGTATGTGCTTATTTGCCACACCACTTGTCTTTTTATACTTGCAAAGGTATTTATTATAGCTTCACCAAGTTTATTATGATAAATTTAAAGTTAATTTGGAGACATTATATGCATACATAATGTTGAGAAATGCGATTCATATTGAAGTTAGAATTGAGTGCTTGAATAATAGATCCAATTAATGTACCACAATATTTCGTATGCAACTCAGAACGATTCCGATTTTTTTTAATGATCCCGAAAGATTCCTGAAACCAATAAAAATAATACTTCTCAACCGTAAAGCATCGATCAGGACTGTACAATCGGTGGACGGTAGGTCTGAAGAATATGTGCGCTATGCCACGGTACAATCCGCATTTATCAATATAAATATGTCTTCTAACAGTATTTTGATATTGATACATGTACTTACAAATTCAAAATGTGAAAACAATATTTGAGTTATAAATCCATCATGCGTGTCATAATACGTGGAATAATTAATTACATCATGTGAAAACAACAAACAAATCAACGACGGTATGATTAATAGCAAACAATTAAAGGGTAGTTTGAGGTATTTCGTAAACAAAAAAGAGACAATTAAATCAAATCTAAAAAATATTTAATCTATCATTACTCAATATCATTCAAATTACTCCGAGACGTATATATTATATTATACGTCTCTAATTTACTTGATAATTTAGTTGAACCAATGATTCAATGGATGTCTTGTAGCGTAATCATTCCAGTTCTACCATTGCTATTAAAGCACGATTATAAACGAAAAAGATGTTGCCTTTTTGTAGGCCTGGCCCCAGTTTCACGAACAAAATTGAGTAGAAACTCAATAATGGACTCAAGTATTTTTTCTGTCTAGAAATGTGTGTTACTGACTAGAAATGTTACCATTTGTTTTCTGATATACTTAGGACATGTTTAACATGCCAACATAAATTATTTTTGGTTCAGTGGACAAATTAAGGCTCAAAACCAAGGACTTATATGTATGTTTATAAGTCCTTGTCAAAACTCATTTTTCATTTGAGTCGAAAGTCTAATATCCAATAACAGACTCAAGTCATTTTTATTCAATTATTCCATATCAAAAGACTATTGTTAGATTGAAATTGTGGGAAACTGTTATTAGACCATATTTGTACCTTCTTTTAATGCCACCTTTAGAGTAAAATACATTAATATAGAGAAATAATTGATATAATAAATAAGTTGAGTTTGAGCAAAAACTTAAGTTTTTTGTGAAACTTGGGCCTGACATAAATTTATACTAGTTAGACATTTGTCCATAAGTGTTTTAATTATTATTGGTTTAGTGAGTACATAAATATATTTGTTCGGTTGGACCCTAAACGCTTTGATATAGTTTCTTATCTATAATTACCTTTTAATTATATTTTAGTATTATTTATTATGATTTCACGGATTTCAAGGGAAACAACCAAGATTAAGTAAATTTTCTGGCGGGAAATATTGGTACTAGTATTCGCTGCGCGATTTAGCGAAGATTGAATCATAAAGCAAAGTACCAGTCAGTCGACAGGAACAAAATCAATAGGAAACCTCAGTGATTTTCGTTGAATTTCGAATGAATGCCGAAGGTCGTTTGTTTACATTATGTCACGTTCTAAGCGAAACAAGTAAATGGAACAAAAGATTGCGTCACGGTTAAGTGTCAGATGTAACTAACACGGACATAACTTGTGAACTCACAATATTCACCATTGTTTTGTTGTATGAATTTTCTGATGTGGAAGGCTAAAACGTATCTTTATGATGGAAGAATTTGGATACGGTTTGTACCAATATTAATTCGATAGATGTTTCCTTGTTCGGTTTATTTTTTTGTAGGAAACATAATTACAAATTTAATTGAGTATATATCTTAGATTTATTTAGAGATGTGTAAATAACAGTTTTGTGTTTGATGTGTAAGATTAGTCGGATTTGTCATTCATGGTTCATGGCAGTTTAACTTTATATTTTCTTATCGTGTCCGTGTTTTCTATTTTCTTTTCTACTTTCTGTTTCCATATATATTGCCTTACGTCATTCAACTTGACCTTTCATCCAACTGTTTACTCCAGTCAATGGCAGTCATATCTAAAAATAGAATCAAACGTGAACATAAGTATGCACTAACAAAATATATGTTGTTTTTTACTTAAACACAACTAGACAATAGCCTCAGTGCAAATATAATATATTTATGTATGCTTCTTTTTATTTATCTCATCGTATTTAGCGCCATTTTCAACATTATTACAGTTATATTGTGGCGGCCAGTTGTCCTGGATTTCATTTAGGCTATAACCAGTACTAATCACATTCAATCCACAAGCTACTAACTACAAGGTGTAATATCTTCAGTCAAATTTGTTATGGACAGTGTGAGCCTCACCCAGGGTTTGAACTTACAACCTCTTGATCAGGGGACTAACTATCTAACCACTGAGTTAACAGGGGGGACCTTATATGTATGTACTTCTTTATATGATACTTTTCTTCTCTGAATTCTGCACAATGTGAGATAAAATGATGTCAGATGTCTTTAGTTAGGATATTTTCCCAGGTTATTTTATTTGAACCAAATCATAAGTTACAATTCCCTCCATCCATTCAGGAGCTTATTTCATGGATGTATCCTTGCTAAAAACAGGACTGTAGGAGCTGGGTGCTAGGGGAGGCTTAGTCCCTCCCCCCTCAATAATTTTGGCTATAATGTTGTTTACACTCTAGCATCAACAGCTCTTAATCAATCATAATCAAACTTAGTCACAGTGTACCGTATATGGCCACAATGTATCGGCTAAGTTCTATTATGGACTTCGTGAGTTATGTGTCCTTGACTTAGAAAATTTGCTACATTTAGCTTGTTTACACTCTAACACCTTCATTTATTTACCAATTCTAATAATATTTTCAGTAGATATGTATTTATAACCAAAAGATCTTGGACAAGTCCGATTATGGGCTGAATCGGACCAGAACTTCAAGAGTTATGGGCCCTTGACATTGAAAATTTGCTATATTTTAGTTTGTTTACTCTCTAGAACAATCATTTATTCACCAATCCTAATCATATTTTTAGTAAATGTGTATACCGTAACCAAAATATCTTGGACATGATCGATTATGGGGGAATCGGACCAGAACTTCAAGAGTTATGGGCCCTTGACTTAGAAAATTTGCTATAATTAGCTTGTTTACACTCTACCGCCTTCATTTATTCACCGATCCTAATCATTTATCCATGTGTATGACCTTACGGTCTTGGACAAGTTCAGTTATGGGTGAAATCGGACCACAACTTCAAGAGTTATAGGCCCTTGGATTAGAAAATTTGCAATGTTTTAGCTTGTTTAACAGTGTTATACCTACATTGTTAGTTTTGATCTCAAAATCTACATAAAAATGGGTTATACTAGATGAAAACTATATTACCTGGTCATTAATTATAGTGCCTTTGTTCTCAGGTGAGTGATCTAGGGCCATCTTGGCCCTCTTGTTTTATAAAGGACTATATCTGATACTCCCCTCCCCCATTTTGAGTCAAAATCAGCCCCCCGCCAAGTGATTTTGCTGGGTTTTCATTAATATTCAGCCGACAGATTTTCTTAAGAAAGTAACCAATCTGGCTAGGGGTCACTTGGGGATTGCAACCGATTTTTTTGCAGTTTTAACTGATGGTTTTCATCGCCAATCAGTTCTGAAAAACCCTGTTTTTTTTAATCAGACAAAATCTAGTGAGCCCTGATTTATAGATCTATCATCTTCACAAATACTTTTAAGAAACCACATCAGTTGATACTTAATGTAAACAAGTTCCAAAAGCAGGTAAGTCCCCATGAAGAAGAGAGCATGAATTTTTAGGAATTTAGGGGGAAAATACACACTTTGCAGGGAATGGGCCGAAATTTGGCCACAAATCAGTCCCAAAAGCCACTGCAGTAGAACTTGGATTATTCATAATTGACACAATGAAACGTTAATGGGATAATCTATACATAGTTTCAAATAATATATGGGTTTGGAAATCAAGTTCAAATGGTTTCGCTCACACGTACTGTATGCTTGCAGCTTTTTGTGACATTTTGATACAACTCTAAAATTAATGTGATCACTTGAAATGTAAATTCAGTGTCAGATTCAATTTATAATATCTTTGAATGCAGTTAATATACCAAACTAATTAACATATTGTATAAGCATCGTAATATGGTGATTATGTTGAATTGTTCCCGTTATAGCAAACAATTAATCAAACATACAATAGATTGTTATGTGCGGTTTCATCACTAGTGGTTTGCACCTACTGACACATTTAAGGGATTCTTTAAAGCCCCATTAACTTTTTTAATGTTAAAATTGAATTAGATCTTATTTTATCTAGAAAGATGTCTTATTAGTGAAACTTGCAGTAAAAACATTCTGAAAGTTTCATATTTCAAAAAAGCATCTGACAACATTTTATGGGATGTGGCTAAAGAATGGCATTATGTAAATATTGTTTAAGAACAAATAAAATTTATGTCTTTTATTTTACTATCATTCTATCTATTGTTCTGTATAACTTATTTCAGAAAGCTAATGCCATGCCTTGCATCATTAAACTTTAATGCACAAGGTTAATCTGAGTCTTCAATCTGAGCTAAATGGTGATACAAATGTATCAGATTATAAATGTGGAAGTATGCGTTTGCATGATTTTATAAACATGTTTATCACTACTGATAAGCCATTGTGATCAAATTACGCCTGGTTTTCATATAATCTATTGTCAAATAATTGGGGTTCTTATTTAGTTAAATGGCCTGGAAACCAGTCGTGTTTCGATTCCTGTTGGATGTTTTGCATGAGAGATACATGTAGAAAGCAAAATAAGGATTTTCGGGAATTATTTTAAACAAAAATATCCACCCCTGCACACAGCAAAAGCTTGAAAACAATGATTATATTAAAATGAATCTATTTTGTTCAAATCAGGTTGATTTTTCATTAAAAGCGTTTGTGACCGAGGGTTTGATGGAGTTCCTGGCTTGTGTATAGATTAAGACTTGGGGAATTGCTAATTTTTCTGACAGCCCTAATTAACTATTTCAACATCCTCTGTATGCAGTTTTCATATAATGGTACAATATAATGTTTATTTCATGTACATTAAGGTACCAGTAATGTACCTTCTGGGGAGGGGGGGTGGGGGGGGTGGGGGGGGTGGGCTAAGGAGCATAAACACCCCTTGTTTCCATATTATAAGAATAGTCTTAGGGCACTTAAAGTGTTTCTATTATCATATGCTTTGATCATGCAAAGTTTTAAAAAATTCTGTCTATAAGTTTTCATGTATGTTTTCATTCTGCCTATAATATATTGTCTAAGTGCAAAAAACTGGAAACTGTCAGAAATGTCCTTAACAAATGGTAGCCTAAAATAGTAAATAAACAACCTCAAGTAATGTGTGAAGAAATACCATGAATGCATGGCAGAATGTAAATTAAAAGATCAAATTTAAAAACACTTGCAATTACACATTCAAATTGATTAAATGATTGAAATGTAGGTACAGTAATAAGAAATGCGTTTACGACTTGTAAATAACTATGTTCTTTGCACTTTTGTACTGATATTGGTTACTTATATCTGAGATTATGATTTGAGAAATTCTTGTACAATGTATATAGTTTTTTGGGTGTTGATAAATAATAATTGAATTCTATGTGTTTTGTTTTTTAATATTTAAAAGATTTTTTGAATCAGGAAAAACTGTTTGAAATAAGATTAAGGATATAAATGCCCGGGTCTCCTGTGTACCTTCTCTCTCCCCTCTCTCTCTGGGGTGGTTCCGAAATTACCATAGCTGTCAAATGGGCCGTTAAACAACAGGTAATCTGGGAGTTGTTGACAACCCTGAATACATTATTTAAATTGATAGAGAAAGAAGGAAAATATACTGGGCTACAGAAATTTTAGTCAAAGAACCATAACTGTTAAAAGTGATTTGTCATTAAAGAATTGGAGTTAGTTCCCTTAGTTTTTTTTCAAGACAAATTATTTCTATCAGATGATAATGTTACAATGCTCAGTGTATGACTGTTAGAAATCAAATTAATATGAACTTTTTACCCGTTCCTTATTGTAGTGCCAGTTCAGTTTCCATGAGTCCTTTCAGTGCTTTGATTTACATATTACCCTCTGGCGCCAGCAAATAATGAAACAAACATGGTACATATGTATATTTATTAGTATTGTAAATTGCCTTATTGGTGATAATTATCGAGATCTTTGTTTCTTCCTACTTATCATTCATGTTGATTTTGCTGGCGTTAATTGCTGGATAGTACATTTGTTACCTGACTGTTCATGTTGCTACATCCCTGCATAAAGGGGATGAAAGGGTTCAAGGGTTTGCTCAAAGGGGAAGAAGGGTTCAAGGGTTTGCCCGAAGGGGACGAAGGGTTTAAGGGTTTGCTCAAAGGGGACGAAGGGGTCAAGGGTTTGCTCAAAGGGGATGAAGGGTTCAAGAGTTTGCTAAAAGGGGACGAAGGGTTCAAGGGTTTGCTCTAAGGGGATGAAGGGTTCAAGGGTTTGCTAAAAGGGGACGAAGGGTTCAAGGGTTTGCTAAAAGGGGATGAAGGGGTCAAGGGTTTGCTCAAAGGGGACGAAGGGTTCAAGGGTTATCTCATAACCAGTTTTAAAATAATACAACCCTGAGCTTTCACTTTCAAGATTGAGAAACCTACTCATCTGTTTAACCAAATCAAATGAAAAGCATGAGAAATCATTTTAATCAATGTGATTTGTTATTTTGGGAATGACGATTCATTCATCAGGAGGATCAAACTATGTTACGATAAACATCAAACTTTATACTTATACTGTTATTCACTCAACTCAGATAAACATTACATTTTAACAACTTTTGAGTAATTCAGGCCCGTAGGCAGCAATTTCAGAAGGGAGGGGGGTCATTTTAGATTTTTTCCAATAATGGTGGATAGAATCAGTAATAGCCTCTTTTATTTGCTTCGTCTATGACCATCAAGATATATCTTGTTGATGATTATATGTAAGGAGGATATAATTCGAGGACTCAGTGCAACTCTGTCGTAACTTATTTCAATATGAGTTACAACACTGTTGCGTTGAACCATCGAATTATGTATATACCTGTGTCTACATTGTCATATTATTGTTCCTCCTTTTCCCGTCAAGCTGGATTTTTCCCTTTCCTAAGGCCCTGTCACCTTTCTGCCTTAATCTTGAGCATACTGAGCATTAGAAAGGATACATTGAAGATTTCTGTCAAAGAACAGTAACTGCTTCCACTAATTTGTCATTAAAGAAATGGAGTTAGTTCCCTTTGTTGTCAATGTTAGTATTTAAGTTAACATGATTTAGATGGTATAAATCAGGCAAATGATCAAAGAATCAAACAATGATAGAATTGTATGGTAAGACAATCACAGTTATCACACTATTGTCTTAATTGTTCTATTTTCATTAAAAAAAATTGTTGCATATTACACTTTTTTTCACTTTTAGGAGAAGGTGGCTGGGCCCTTTGAAAGGGAAATATTGCATGTTGAAGTGGAAAAGGGGAACAATAAAATGACAATACATGTATATACATAAAATGAATTATCATGCCAAGCCTCCCAACATTTAATTTTCAATGGATTATAACCTTCATGGTTAAGGACAAAGAGCTATCCTACAGTACACATAGTTCTTTAGTCTGGTTCCCGGACATGCTCTACACTTACGTCAGGCAAAGCTCAATAATGGCGGCCCGCAGTGCTGATGCACAGGCAACAAAATATGCTTATTTTGACTGATCATTTGTGATGTTATGTCTAATTTTAATTGTTTATGTACTAATATTGTAACAGCGGCGAGATATTTTAAAGATCATTCTTATTTGTTGATAATTATACACTTTCATGAAGTAGCTATATAATTTCGGACATGAGTCTTTATAGTGTCTAAAAAATCTTTTGTGATCATCTAAAAAATGGACGTCTACAATATATATTATATAAATAGGATTCATTCCCAAACCTTACAAGCACTTGATCACTTGATATAAGAAAATACCCATACTTTTGAATGTACAGGGCGCCTCCATTATTGCGCATTGCCTGACCCGATAATATATTGTAAGGAGAAGGAACTCCAGACTAATAGTTCTTAGGCTATTACAACTTGCTCAAGCACGCCCGGTTAGCTCAGTGGTTAGAGCATTTGTCTGCTGATCAAGAGGTTGTGAGTTCGAACCCCAGGTGAGGCTCACACTGTCCACGACAAATTTGACTGAAGATATTACATCCTATGTTGAATTGTCCTCCACCTCTGAATTATGTGGGGTAGCTTGGTAGAAACTTACGGATAGAATGTAGGTAGTACTGGTTAAGGCCTAAATGAAGTCCAGGAAAGCTGGTACGTATAACTGCCCGCCACGATATGACTGAGATAATGTTGAAAATGGCGTTAAACAGATGAAACAAACAAACAAACAGACATCACAATTTGCTCAGTTGTTTTTGATAAAATATTGACCAATTAACATTAAGTTGAAGCTACTGGTATGTAAGTAACATACTTTATATGTGTGGTGGGTGCTGGCTCTTTGTGGAAGTATAAGTCAGTACTGGTTAGAATACAGTCCAGGAAGACTGGTTAGGTGAACTGGCTGCCTTATATAACTGAAATATTGTTGAAAAAATGGTGGTAGGCCCACTGAAAACTGTAGTTAATATTCATTACATACCATGGATGACACTTGTACCCAATAAATTGACAAGCAATGCTTTAAGCATGCATATTTCTGATACCTTGTGTGAGAACAAACTCATTAGTTGTCTGAAGGACATGATAATCTCATAAATATGTCAAATAAAACATTGATGTGCTTTGAATATTGACACTTGTCAGTTGTAATCACCTTGTTAACACTTAGGTTCAGTTTTCTTGAGAAAATTACAAATTTCTATGAAATAGTAAATGTTATTAGATGGTGTACTAAGTTAAAGCTTCTTTGCTGTTTATATAAATTAAGTGTAACCTCAACAAAGTAACACCCTTTGGGAGAAGCAAAATTATGTTGTTATTGAGAGGTTGTTGCTCTAGAAAGGTTGAATCAAAAGTTTAATCATGCTGTTGTTGAAGGGAGGTTGTTTCTCAAGAGAAGGTCACTCTAGAGAGGTTGTACTGTATTTTGGTAATTTAGTGAGGAATCTTGTACTGGTACTAGTGTGGTAATTTTAAGCAAACCTATTGTTATATGGATAATGACACTTTGCAATGCTTGCTGAAACCATTGACCAAAAAGTTGTATATAGAATATTCCTAAATGCGCACCTCACAGATTAAAAAAAGTGTCTTGAATCACAATAAATACTTTAATTCTAGATCTGCTTTAAATTGGAGGTAGACAGATCTTATGGTAATTGCATCAAAGTGAAATTTAAATGTTTTGCGCAAGAGTGTTGTAACTTAATCAAAACAGAGTTACTGTATAATGAATGTGTACAGAGGCTTATGTTTTCTATAAAAATAGACATTTTGTAGCATCTAAGATAATTTTCATGCAGTTAACCTAATACATTTTAGACATTGTGATATTGGTATTGTTTTAACAAATTATCGTACTATTAAATTAATTCATGTTAAAAGCCTGCACTAATTGAGGATTTGGCACTTGTATTGTAACCATTTTTTTACTGAAAATGAATCATAATTACTTCGCTCCAATCTCTTCAATGACGAAGGCAAGTTTTCTTTATCAATATCATGATAGTTTTAAATTGTTTGCTATTAAACTAAGGTCTGGTAGGTATGCTCATTGCTCTCTTTTAGTCCAGTGAACAGTGCAGTGTATAAAGGCCGCGGCTGTAGTCCAGTGGATAGTGCAGTGTATAAAGGCCGTGGCCGTAGTCCAGTGAACAGTGCAGTGTATAAAGGCCTCGGCTGTAGTCCAGTGGATAGTGCAGTGTATAAAGGCCGTGGCCGTAGTCCAGTGAACAGTGCAGTGTATAAAGGCCTCGGCTGTAGTCCAGTGAACAGTGCAGTGTATAAAGGCCGCGGCTGTAGTCCAGTGGATAGTGCAGTGTATAAAGGCCGTGGCCGTAGTCCAGTGAACAGTGCAGTGTATAAAGGCCTCGGCTGTAGTCCAGTGGATAGTGCAGTGTATAAAGGCCGTGGCCGTAGTCCAGTGAACAGTGCAGTGTATAAAGGCCTCGGCTGTAGTCCAGTGGATAGTGCAGTGTATAAAGGCCTCGGCTGTAGTCCAGTGAACAGTGCAGTGTATAAAGGCCTCGGCTGTAGTCCAGTGGATAGTGCAGTGTATAAAGGCCGTGGCCGTAGTCCAGTGAACAGTGCAGTGTATAAAGGCCTCGGCTGTAGTCCAGTGAACAGTGCAGTGTATAAAGGCCGCGGCTGTAGTCCAGTGGATAGTGCAGTGTATAAAGGCCGTGGCCGTAGTCCAGTGGATAGTGCAGTGTATAAAGGCCGTGGCCGTAGTCCAGTGAACAGTGCAGTGTATAAAGGCCGTGGCCGTAGTCCAGTGGATAGTGCAGTGTATAAAGGCCGTGGCCGTAGTCCAGTGAACAGTGCAGTGTATAAAGGCCGTGGCCGTAGTCCAGTGAACAGTGCAGTGTATAAAGGCCGTGGCCGTAGTCCAGTGAACAGTGCAGTGTATAAAGGCCGCGGCTGTAGTCCAGTGAACAGTGCAGTGTATAAAGGCCGTGGCCGTAGTCCAGTGGATAGTGCAGTGTATAAAGGCCTCGGCTGTAGTCCAGTGGATAGTGCTGTGTATAAAGGCCTCAGCTGTAGTCCAGTGGATAGTGCAGTGTATAAAGGTCGCGGCCGTAGTCCAGTTGATAGTGCAGTGTATAAAGGCCGTGGCCGTAGTCCAGTGAACAGTGCAGTGTATAAAGGCCGTGGCCGTAGTCCAGTGGATAGTGCAGTGTATAAAGGCCGTGGCCGTAGTCCAGTGGATAGTGCAGTGTATAAAGGCCGTGGCCGTAGTCCAGTGGATAGTGCAGTGTATAAAGGTCGCGGCCGTAGTCCAGTTGATAGTGCAGTGTATAAAGGCCGCGGCCGTAGTCCAGTGGATAGTACACTAGACTTGTAACCTGGCAATCTTGGTTTGAATTCGGTTGCAACTGGTCATACCCTTAATTTTATGAAATTTGAAATTAATGTCAATTTTACTCCATATGTGGAGAAGTTGGCGGCTACTTGTGGAGTCATATACAACAGAAAAACTTGCATGTTGAAAAAACAGCATTTTTAAAACCCACTCAAACAAGGAGTTTATATTTTGGTTGCTAATTTCTAAGGATGGTGATTGCTGGCTCTATGAGAGATTAATGCTCAACACAGAGTATTCTGACCACTAGGTTTACAATTGTTTTACTGCCAAAGGTACAAGCTTGAGTTTGTAGACCTAATTCTGAGAACAGCTTTAATGTTAATATACTTCTTAAGGTTTCAACCAATCATATTGCACCTCTGAAATCTTAGACTTATAAGCTCAGACTAATAGTTTAAAGCAGTGTTATGAACTCTTAAGCTGGTTTAGTAGAAAAGAAATTGAACAAACTGCATGGATAGGTAGGATAAAGATTAAAGAACTTTCACAGTATAATAACATCACTAATGTTTTAGTTCCCACGAATATGTCTAAGTGCTGTTCAATAAAATCACTTATTGATAACTCCGTTTTTCTAACTTGTTCGCACTCCTGCTGCTCTGCTATTGTTTTCAGTCAGACATCAGGTTAGCATCGGAGCGATGCCAGGTATTGTATTGATTTTGATAATTCTGATTGAAGAGTTTTATGTTGCTTAGAATTGAAGAATAATGTGTTTGATAACATTCCAAAATGATACAAGTTATAAATTTAGACTCTAGACGTCTGAGAGCCTGAGGGTGTGGGAATTTCTTGTTTTCAAAAAAATAATTTGAAATGAAACTGCGTATTAGATTTAGTCCCTTATTTCTTTCGTATGGTATTGACTAATTTGTGAGGATTCTGTTTTTCAGATATTATTATAGCTAACTTGACTTTAATAAGAAATTAGGGCCACTGGAATGGTATTTTACCTAATTAGCACAAAGTATTGAAATATACCTCAGAGCCTCAGATATTAGCTTTTGGTGTAAATTAGGGTATTCACTAATTACTTTTTTCTTTAATTAATAGGTTTTTTTTTAAATTCAATTGAGTAAACCTAATATTGTAAGTAATTTGTTACCCCTCCATTTTAGAAGAAATTGGGTATTTGCTAAAATCTTTTTTTTTCAAATTTCACTCTAGATTTTGGTTTTCCTTGTGATTCTATTATTAAACATTAAACATACTCTAACACAGATTTGGAATGTTTGTTTCTGCTACTTTTCCAATAAAAATTTAACCTAAAATCTTGTATCCGTTTTTTGTGCCTGTGTGGGAGTTCCTTCTTTCTTAGTCCTGGAAATGTTGCAAAACTGAAGGGGACTCTCTCATATTGTTAGGAACTACAGTCATACCTAGCTGTGAGCAAAGGCCACCCCAGGGAAAGACACTATGTGGCCTTAGTTGATAAGTGGCCTTTATTCGGGGGAGTGAAACACTAAAATGGTCCTTTACTAGAAATGTGTTGAAACACTAAAATGGTCCTTTAGACCTTTACTCAAAATGTGGAAAAATACTGAAATGGTCCTTATATACAAAGAAATCCTGATAAAATTCTCTTTACCAGCAACCCATTTTGACTTGTTCTTATAAAACTTATAAAAAGGTAACAAAATAATACAGATTAAGTTTCTAAAAATAAGAAATATATTGACAGCAAGCTTTAGTGTACACTAAGTCTTATTATTTCTGAATTCTGTACAAAAATTAAAAACTTTCCAGTGAGGGATATAGACATGGTTTAAATTAAATAGAATCAATTTATTTCCCTTTAATTGTTTGTAATCATGTGGGTGTAATACGCAGCGTGACGGGTGGAAATAAAACTTCAACATTTTAACTCCCCTTTTATTGAACGCTACAATGTTAGTATATTACAAGTATATGATGATTTAGAAAGCCTGGTGTTTTCAGGTTGAATTGATGGGAGATTATTATCATTTTATGGATAGTTTAACCACAAGTGAATTCTATTTTTGTGCATTGAAAACTCATAATATTTTGGCACTTACCTTTGAAACACAGTGTATGCTGTCAATATTCAATTATTCTCTTTGTAAAATGCTGTATGTGTTGAATTTCTGATTCTGTCTTCTCGTATACCATAGTTTGTCTGAAATTAGAGGAAATCTATTTTTTCTTGAAGTCTGACTTTTCTCTAATTGTTGGACATGTACATGGTCAGTCAATTCATCTGTCGGCCGAGGTTGACAGAACGTTGCTATTAAACTGTTTAGAATTGCTGACAGACAGAGGGGGTGGGGGGGGGGGGAGAAGATAAAGGTGAACTGGGAATTTATATCCCTACCCTTTTTAGCTCACCTGATCAGGTGAGCTTTTAGGATCGTTGAATGTCCGGCGTCCGGCGTCCGTCCACAATTAATTTGTTTACACTCTAGCATCTGCAGCTCTTAACGAATCGTGATTAAACTTGCTCACAATGTATATGGCCACAATGTCTCGGCTAAGTTCGATTATGGGCAAAATCTGATAATAACTTCTAGAGTTATGGGCCCTTGAATTACAAAATTTGCTATATTTAGCTTGTCTACACTATAGCACCTACATTTATTGACCGATCCTAATAATATTTTCAGTAAATGTGTATAACTAAAAGATCTTGGACAAGTTCGATTATGGACGGAATCGGACCCAAACTTCAAGAGTTATGGGCCCTTGATTTTGAAAATTTGCTATATTTTAGCTTGTTTACACACTAGCGCCTTCATTTATACACCGATCCTAATAATATTTTCAGTAAATGAGTATAACCAAAAGATCTCGAACAAGTTTGATTATGGGCGGAATCGGACCACATCTTCAAGAGTTATGGGCCCTTGACTTAGCAAATTTGCTATATTTTAGCTTGTTTACACTCTAGCGCCTTCATTTATTCACCGATCCTAATCATATTTACAATGAATGTGTATGACCTTATGGTTTTGTACATGTTAAGTTATGGGTGGAATCTGACCCAACATCAAGAGTTATGGACCCTTGGATTAGAAAATTTGCTACGTTTTAGCTTGTTTAACAGTATTATACCTTCATTGCTGGTTTTGATCTCAAAATCTACGTAAAAATGAGTTTTACGAGATGGAAACTATATTACCTGGTCATTGATTATTGGCCTTTGTTCTCAGGTGAGCGATAAAGGGCCAATGTGGCCCTCTTGTTTGAAAACTACCCATATATCATTTAACTCTCAACACCTTTTCAATAGACTTAATCTCTTAGTTTTTGTCATACCCTAAGGGGCTAAAGCACTACACATCAGGGAGCAATCATGTGATGTAAATAATAATATAGTGTTACCTGAATATTGATTCTATGAAAACAATACCTGACACTCAAGTTCAGTGATAGGTTGTGCACTTTAAAATCGAAAATTTATTCATGAAGTTATTGAAAAAAATCTTGATCACTGCCAGTTTTTAGTATTTACTGATAAATTATGTGTTCTTCTGGATTACCTTATTAATTTTTCATGAGGCTGATATTAAGAAAGGACTACTGTACTGTTTAAGTATATTTGGTTGTCTTCAGATTCCAAAAAGGCGACTTACTGTCTACTCTATCCAAGATGGCAATTTCATGCTGGAAATATGCTACAGGGGATCACAGAGGTTCTGCAGTGTTAGGCTATTCTATGAGCCACAGATCATAGCTCTCAATCTTGGCCAATGCCACTGGTCATTCTGTTATGAATTATCAATGACAGTTTTGTAAAAATGACCTTTTTTCACAGGGTGACCTTTATTCGGAGGTGGCTGCTTACACAGGTTTGACTGTTCCTTGCTAGAACCCTCCTGCTTGATTTCAGTGTCCTATTTACTATCATTTCTCTCTAAGTATACTAGCTGGCCTAGTATGGCATTCAAAAGTGGTTGTATCTCACTGAAGACCTTTAACCTTGTTGAAATTTAGTGTTTTAGTAACCTTAAAGATACCATATAATGAAATAACTTTAAAACCTTAGGTAGTTGATTTTTCCTCAGTTTTACTATTTATGAGTATTTTTGAGAAGTCTTGAATAGACATGATTTGTATAAATTTAAATTTTTGTTATATTTTTGTATAATGCCCCCCCCCCCCCCCTTTCGAAGAAATGAGGGGGATATTGGATAGTTCATGTCTGTCTTTCTGTTCATTGGTAATCAAACCTTGTCTGGCCAATTCGACTGTTTTGGCCCTTAGGTTTTCACTTGGTTTGAAGGTTGGTCACATAGATAGATGACCCCTGTTGGTAAGGTCTATCAATAGGTCAAAGGTCAACTATCCATTTGCCCTTTAGGGGGCATCGGTGTTTCACAAACACTTCATTATAAGAGCGTTTTAGTACCCTAGTTTTAACTTAAGATATATCAAATAACTTTCAAACATAGGCATTTATTTTTCCTCAGCTTTAAGTTTTAAGAGTATTTTTACAAAACTTTATTCCTATCCCAGCAGTTATTTCTAATAGGTAAAATGCCTTGAATTGACATGATTTATATTTTTGTCATATTTTTGTAATTGTAGGGTTCTTTGGTAATGTTCTAGTTATGCCCGCTCTCCCCCACCATTTCGACAAACTTTGGTTAAATTGGTTGGCTCATTTCGGTCTTTCAGTTGGTTGGTTTTCAAAGCTTGTCTGGTCAATTACTAAGAGAACGATTTGGCCTTTGGTCTTTAGACTTGGTTTGGAGGTTGATCCTCACATGTAGATAGATGACCCCTATTGATAAGCAAAGGGCTACCCTACATAACTTTACACACTCTGTGAGTTCTATCTGCATTGTAATGACTCTTATACAGAGGTTCTGCAGTGTTAGGCTATTCTATGAGCCACAGATCATAAGCTCTCAATCTTGGCCACTGCCACTGGTCATTCTGTTATGAATTATCAATGACAGTTTTGTAAAAAATGACCATTTTTCATTGGGTGGCCTTTATTTTGGCCGCTTAGACAGGTTTGACTGTTCCTTGCTAGAACCCTCCTGCTTGATTTCAATGTCCTATTTGCTATCATTTGTCTCTAAGTATACTAGCTGGCCTAGTATGGCATTCAAAAGTGATTGTATCTCACTGAAGACCTTTAACCTTGTTGAAATTTAGTGTTCTAGTACCCTTATTTAACTTAAGATATAATGAAATAATTTTAAAACCTTGGGTTGTTGATTTTTCCTCAGTTTTACTATTTATGAGTATTTTTTGAGAAGTCTTGAATTGACATGATTTGTATCAATTTAAATTTTTGTCATATTTTTGTATTATGCCCCCCCCTTTCGAAGAAATGGGGGGATATTGGATAGTTCCTGTCTGTCTTTCTGTTCGTTGGTAATCAAACCTTGTCCGGCCAATTCGACTGTTTTGGCCCTTAGGTCTTCACTTGGTTTGAAGGTTGGTCACATAGATAGATGACCCCTGTTGATAAGGTCTATCAATAGGTCAAAGGTCTACTATCCATTTGCCCTTTAGGGGGCATTGGTGTTTCACAAACACCTCATTAAAAGAGCATTTTAGTACCCTAGTTTTAACTTAAGATTTTACAAATAACTTTCAAACATAGGCATTTATTTTTCCTCAGCTTTAAAATTTTAAGAGTACTTTAACAAAACTTTATTCTTATACCAACAGTTATTTCTGTTAGATAAAATGTCTTGAATTGACATGATTTATATTTTTGTCATATTTTTGTAATTGTAGGGTTCTTTCATAATGTTCTAGTTATGCCCGCTCTCCCCCACCATTTCGACAAACTTTGGTTAAATTGGTTGGCTCATTTGGGTCTTTCAGTTGGTTGGTTTTCAAAGCTTGTCTGGTCAATTACTAAGAGAGTGATTTGGCCTTTGGTCTTTAGACTTGGTTTGGAGGTTGATCCTCACAAGTAGATAGATGACCCCTATTGATAAGCAAAGGGCTACCCTACATAACTTTACACACTCTGTGAGATCTATCTGCATTGTAATGACTCTTATACAGAGGTTCTGCAGTGTTAGGCTTTTGTATGAGCCACAGATCATAACTCTCAATCTTGGCCAATGCCACTGGTTATTCTGTTATGAATTATCAATGACAGTTTTGTAAAAAATGACCTTTTTTCACAGGGTGACCTTGATTCGGAGGTGGCTTCTTACACAGTTTTGACTGTTCCTTGCTAGAACCCTCCTTATTGATTTCAATGTCCTATTTACTATCATTTCTCTCTAAGTATACTAGCTAGCCTAGTATGACATTCAAAAGTGATTGTATCTCACTGAAGACCTTTAACCTTGTTGAAATGGTGTTTTAGTAACCTTATTTATTTAAATATGTAATGAAATAACTTTAAAACCTTACATAGTTGATTTTTCCTCAGTATTACTATTTATGAGTATTTTTGAGAAGTCTTGAATTGACATGATTTGTTTAAATTTTTGTCATATTTTTTTTTACTATGCCCCCCTCCCCCCTTTCGTAGAAATGGGGGAATATTGGATAGTTCATGTCTGTCTTTCTGTTCGTTGGTAATCAAACCTTGTCCGGCCAATTCGACTGTTTTGGCCCTTAGGTCTTCACTTGGTTTGAAGGTTGGTCACATAGATAGATGACCCCTGTTGGTAAGGTCTATCAATAGGTCAAAGGTCAACTATCCATTTGCCCTTTAGGGGGCATCGGTGTTTCACAAACACTTCATTATAAGAGCGTTTTAGTACCCTAGTTTTAACTTAAGATATATCAAATAACTTTCAAACATAGGCATTTATTTTTCCTCAGCTTTAAGTTTTAAGAGTATTTTTACAAAACTTTATTCCTATCCCAGCAGTTATTTCTAATAGGTAAAATGCCTTGAATTGACATGATTTATATTTTTGTCATATTTTTGTAATTGTAGGGTTCTTTGGTAATGTTCTAGTTATGCCCGCTCTCCCCCACCATTTTGACAAACTTTGGTTAAATTGGTTGGCTCATTTGGGTCTTTCAGTTGGTTGGTTTTCAAAGCTTGTCTGGTCAATTACTAAGAGAGTGATTTGGCCTTTGGTCTTTAGACTTGGTTTGGAGGTTGATCCTCACATGTAGATAGATGCCCCCAATTGATAAGCAAAGGGCTACCCTACATAACTTTACACACTCTGTGAGATCTATCTGCATTGTAATGACTCTTATACAGAGGTTCTGCAGTGTTAGGCTTTTGTATGAGCCACAGATCATAACTCTCAATCTTGGCCAATGCCACTGGTCATTCTGTTATGAATTATCAATGACAGTTTTGTAAAAAATGACCTTTTTTCACAGGGTGACCTTGATTCGGAGGTGGCTTCTTACACAGTTTTGACTGTTCCTTGCTCGAACCCTCCTTCTTGATTTCAATGTCCTATTTACTATCATTTCTCTCTAAGTATACTAGCTGGCCTAGTATGGCATTCAAAAGTGGTTGTATCTCACTGAAGACCTTTAACCTTGTTGAAATGGTGTTTTAGTACCCTTATTTATTTAAATATGTAATGAAATAACTTTAAAACCTTACATAGTTGATTTTTCCTCAGTATTACTATTTATGAGTATTTTTGAGAAGTCTTGAATTGACATGATTTGTTTAAATTTAAATTTTTGTCATATTTTTTTTTACTATGCCCCCCTCCCCCCTTTCGTAGAAATGGGGGAATATTGGATAGTTCATGTCTGTCTTTCTGTTCGTTGGTAATCAAACCTTGTCCGGCCAATTCGACTGTTTTGGCCCTTAGGTCTTCACTTGGTTTGAAGGTTGGTCACATAGATAGATGACCCCTGTTGGTAAGGTCTATCAATAGGTCAAAGGTCAACTATCCATTTGCCCTTTAGGGGGCATCGGTGTTTCACAAACACTTCATTATAAGAGCGTTTTAGTACCCTAGTTTTAACTTAAGATATATCAAATAACTTTCAAACATAGGCATTTATTTTTCCTCAGCTTTAAGTTTTAAGAGTATTTTTACAAAACTTTATTCCTATCCCAGCAGTTATTTCTAATAGGTAAAATGCCTTGAATTGACATGATTTATATTTTTGTCATATTTTTGTAATTGTAGGGTTCTTTGGTAATGTTCTAGTTATGCCCGCTCTCCCCCACCATTTTGACAAACTTTGGTTAAATTGGTTGGCTCATTTGGGTCTTTCAGTTGGTTGGTTTTCAAAGCTTGTCTGGTCAATTACTAAGAGAGTGATTTGGCCTTTGGTCTTTAGACTTGGTTTGGAGGTTGATCCTCACATGTAGATAGATGACCCCAATTGATAAGCAAAGGGCTACCCTACATAACTTTACACACTCTGTGAGATCTATCTGCATTGTAATGACTCTTATACAGAGGTTCTGCAGTGTTAGGCTTTTGTATGAGCCACAGATCATAACTCTCAATCTTGGCCAATGCCACTGGTCATTCTGTTATGAATTATCAATGACAGTTTTGTAAAAAATGACCTTTTTTCACAGGGTGACCTTGATTCGGAGGTGGCTTCTTACACAGTTTTGACTGTTCCTTGCTCGAACCCTCCTTCTTGATTTCAATGTCCTATTTACTATCATTTCTCTCTAAGTATACTAGCTAGCCTAGTATGGCATTCAAAAGTGGTTGTATCTCACTGAAGACCTTTAACCTTGTTGAAATGGTGTTTTAGTACCCTTATTTATTTAAATATGTAATGAAATAACTTTAAAACCTTACATAGTTGATTTTTCCTCAGTATTACTATTTATGAGTATTTTTGAGAAGTCTTGAATTGACATGATTTGTTTAAATTTAAATTTTTGTCATATTTTTTTTTACTATGCCCCCCTCCCCCCTTTCGTAGAAATGGGGGAATATTGGATAGTTCATGTCTGTCTTTCTGTTCGTTGGTAATCAAACCTTGTCCGGCCAATTCGACTGTTTTGGCCCTTAGGTCTTCACTTGGTTTGAAGGTTGGTCACATAGATAGATGACCCCTGTTGGTAAGGTCTATCAATAGGTCAAATGTCAACTATCCATTTGCCCTTTAGGGGGCATCAGTGTTTCACAAACACCTCATTAAAAGAGCGTTTTAGTACCCTAGTTTTAACTTAAGATGTATCAAATAACTTTAAAAACATAGGCATTTTCTTGTCCTCAGCTTTCAATTTTTAAGAGTATTTTTACAAAACTTTATTCTTATACCAGCAGTTATTTCTGTTAGATAAAATGTCTTGAATTGACATGATTTATATTTTTGTCATATTTTTGTAATTGTAGGGTTCTTTCATAATGTTCTAGTTATGCCTGCTCTCCCCACCATTTCGACAAACTTTGGTTAAATTGGTTGGCTCATTTCGGTCTTTCAGTTTGTTGGTTTTCAAAGCTTGTCCGGTCAATTACTAAGAGAGCGATTTGGCCTTTGGTCTTTAGACTTGGTTTGGAGGTTGATCCTCACATGTAGATAGATGACCCCTATTGATAAGCAAAGGGCGACCCTACATAACTTTACACACTCTATGAGTTCTATCTGCGTTTTAATGACTCTTATACAGAGGTTCCGCAGTGTTTGGCTTTTGTATGAGCCACAGATCATAAGCTCTCAATCTTGGCCACTGCCACTGGTCATTCTGTTATGAATTATCAATGACAGTTTTGTAAAAAATGACCATTTTTCATTGGGTGACCTTTATTTTGAGGTGGCCGCTTAGACAGTTTTGACTGTTACTTGCTAGAACCCTCCTGCTTGATTTCAATGTCCTATTTACTATCATTTCTCTCTAAGTATACTAGCTGGCCTAGTATGGCATTCAAAAGTGGTTGTATCTCACTGAAGACCTTTAACCTTGTTGAAATTTAGTGTTTTAGTACCCTTATTTAACTTAAGATATAATGAAATAACTTTAAAACCTTGGGTGTTTATTTTTCCTCAGTTTTACTATTTATGAGTATTTTTGAGAAGTCTTGAATTGACATGATTTGTATAAATTTAAATTTTTGTCATATTTTTGTATTATGCCCCCCCTTTCGAAGAAATGGGGGGATATTGGATAGTTCATGTCTGTCTTTCTGTTCGTTGGTAATCAAACCTTGTCTGGCCAATTCGACTGTTTTGGCCCTTAGGTCTTCACTTGGTTTGAAGGTTGGTCACATAGATAGATGACCCCTGTTGATAAGGGTCTATCAATAGGTCAAAGGTCTACTATCCATTTGCCCTTTAGGGGGCATTGGTGTTTCACAAACACCTCATTAAAAGAGCGTTTTAGTACCCTAATTTTAACTGAAGATTTTACAAATAACTTTCAAACATAGGCATTTATTTTTCCTCAGCTTTAAATTTTTAAGAGTACTTTAACAAAACTTTATTCTTATACCAACAGTTATTTCCGTTAGATAAAATGTCTTGAATTGACATGATTTATATTTTTGTCATATTTTTGTAATTGTAGGGTTCTTTCATAATGTTCTAGTTATGCCTGCTCTCCCCCACCATTTCGACAAACTTTGGTTAAATTGGTTGGCTCATTTCGGTCTTTCAGTTTGTTGGTTTTCAAAGCTTGTCCGGTCAATTACTAAGAGAGCGATTTGGCCTTTGGTCTTTAGACTTGGTTTGGAGGTTGATCCTCACATGTAGATAGATGACCCATATTGATAAGCAAAGGGCTACCCTACATAACTTTACACACTCTGTGAGATCTATCTGCATTGTAATGACTCTTATACAGAGGTTCTGCAGTGTTAGGCTTTTGTATGAGCCAAAGATCATAACTCTGCATCTTGGCCAAAGGCACTGGTCATTCTGTTATGAATTATCAATGACAGTTTTGTAAAAAATGACCTTTTTTCACAGGGTGGCCTTTATTCGGAGGTGGCTGCTTACACAGTTTTGACTGTTCCTTGCTAGAACCCTCCTGCTTGATTTCAATGTCCCATTTGATATCATTTGTCTCTAAGTATACTAGCTGGCCTAGTATGGCATTCAAAAGTGATTGTATCTCACTGAAGACCTTTAACCTTGTTGAAATGGTGTTTTAGTAACCTTATTTATTTAAATATGTAATGAAATAACTTTAAAACCTTACATAGTTGATTTTTCCTCAGTATTACTATTTATGAGTATTTTTGAGAAGTCTCGAATTGACATGATTTGTTTAAATTTAAATTTTTGTCATATTTATTTTTACTATGCCCCCCCCCCCCCCCCCCCCCCCTTCGAACAAATGGGGGATATTGGATAGTTCATAACTGTCTTTCTGTTCGTTGGTAATCAAACCTTGTCTGGCCAATTCGACTGTTTTGGCCCTTAGGTCATCACTTGGTTTGAAGGTTGGTCACATAGATAGATGATCCCTGTTGATAAGGTCTATCAATAGGTCAAAGGTCAACTATCCATTTGCCCTTTAGGGGGCATCAGTGTTTCACAAACACCTCATTAAAAGAGCGTTTTAGTACCCTAGTTTTAACTTAAGATGTATCAAATAACTTTAAAAACATAGGCATTTATTTTTCCTCAGCTTTCAATTTTTAAGAGTATTTTTACAAAACTTTATTCTTATACCAGCAGTTATTTCTGTTAGATAAAATGTCTTGAATTGACATGATTTATATTTTTGTCATATTTTTGTGATTGTAGGGTTCTTTCATAATGTTCTAGTTATGCCTACTCTCCCCCACCATTTCGACAAACTTTGGTTAAATTGGTTGGCTCATTTCGGTCTTTCAGTTTGTTGGTTTTCAAAGCTTGTCCGGTCAATTACTAAGAGAGCGATTTGGCCTTTGGTCTTTAGACTTGGTTTGGAGGTTGATCCTCACATGTAGATAGATGACCCCTATTGATAAGCAAAGGGCTACCCTACATAACTTTACAAACTCTGTGAGATCTATCTGCATTGTAATGACTCTTATACAGAGGTTCTGCAGTGTTAGCCACAGATCATAGCTCTTAATCTTGGCCACTGCCACTGGTCATTCTGTTATGAATTATCAATGACAGTTTTGTAAAAAATGACCATTTTTCATTGGGTGGCCTTTATTTTGGCCGCTTAGACAGGTTTGACTGTTCCTTGCTAGAACCCTCCTGCTTGATTTCAATGTCCTATTTGCTATCATTTGTCTCTAAGTATACTAGCTGGCCTAGTATGGCATTCAAAAGTGATTGTATCTCACTGAAGACCTTTAACCTTGTTGAAATTTAGTGTTTTAGTACCCTTTTTTAACTTAAGATATAATGAAATAACTTTAAAACCTTGGGTTGTTGATTTTTCCTCAGTGTTACTATTTATGAGTATTTTTTGAGAAGTCTTGAATTGACATGATTTGTATATATTTAAATTTTTGTCATATTTTTGTTTTATGCCCCCCCTTTCGAAGAAATGGGGGGGATATTGGATAGTTCATGTCTGTCTTTCTATTCGTTGGTAATCAAACCTTGTCCGGCCAATTCGACTGTTTTGGCCCTTAGGTCTTCACTTGGTTTGAAGGTTGGTCACATAGATAGATGACCCCTGTTGATAAGGTCTATCAATAGGTCAAAGGTCTGCTATCCATTTGCCCTTTAGGGGGCATTGGTGTTTCACAAACACCTCATTAAAAGAGCGTTTTAGTACCCTAGTTTTAACTTAAGATTTTACAAATAACTTTCAAACATAGGCATTTATTTTTCCTCAGCTTTAAATTTTTAAGAGTACTTTAACAAAACTTTATTTTTATACCAACAGTTATTTCTGTTAGATAAAATGTCCTGAATTGACATGATTTATATTTTTGTCATATTTTTGTAATTGTAGGGTTCTTTGGTAATGTTCTAGTTATGCCTGCTCTCCCCCACCATTTCGACAAACTTTGGCTCATTTCGGTCTTTCAGTTTGTTGGTTTTCAAAGCTTGTCTGGTCAATTACTAAGAGAGCGATTTGGCCTTTGGTCTTTAGACTTGGTTTGGAGGTTGATCCTCACATGTAGATAGATGACCCCTATTGATAAGCAAAGGGCGACCCTACATAACTTTACACACTCTATGAGTTCTATCTGCGTTTTAATGACTCTTATACAGAGGTTCCGCAGTGTTTGGCTTTTGTATGAGCCACAGATCATAAGCTCTCAATCTTGGCCACTGCCACTGGTCATTCTGTTATGAATTATCAATGACAGTTTTGTAAAAAATGACCATTTTTCATTGGGTGGCCTTTATTTTGAGGTGGCCGCTTAGACAGTTTTGACTGTTACTTGCTAGAACCCTCCTGCTTGATTTCAATGTCCTATTTACTATCATTTTTCTCTAAGTATACTAGCTGGCCTAGTATGGCATTCAAAAGTGGTTGTATCTCACTGAAGACCTTTAACCTTGTTGAAATTTAGTGTTTTAGTACCCTTATTTTACTTAAGATATAATGAAATAACTTTAAAACCTTGGGTTGTTTATTTTTCCTCAGTTTTACTATTTATGAGTATTTTTTGAGAAGTCTTGAATTGACATGATTTGTATAAATTTAAATTTTTGTCATATTTTTGTATTATGCCCCCCCTTTCGAAGAAATGGGGGGATATTGGATAGTTCATGTCTGTCTTTCTGTTCGTTGGTAATCAAACCTTGTCTGGCCAATTCGACTGTTTTGGCCCTTAGGTCTTCACTTGGTTTGAAGGTTGGTCACATAGATAGATGACCCCTGTTGATAAGGTCTATCAATAGGTCAAAGGTCTACTATCCATTTGCCCTTTAGGGGGCATTGGTGTTTCACAAACACCTCATTAAAAGAGCGTTTTAGTACCCTAATTTTAACTTAAGATTTTACAAATAACTTTCAAACATAGGCATTTATTTTTCCTCAGCTTTAAATTTTTAAGAGTACTTTAACAAAACTTTATTCTTATACCAACAGTTATTTCCGTTAGATAAAATGTCTTGAATTGACATGATTTATATTTTTGTCATATTTTTGTAATTGTAGGGTTCTTTCATAATGTTCTAGTTATGCCTGCTCTCCCCCACCATTTCGACAAACTTTGGTTAAATTGTTTGGCTCATTTCGGTCTTTCAGTTTGTTGGTTTTCAAAGCTTGTCCGGTCAATTACTAAGAGAGCGATTTGGCCTTTGGTCTTTAGACTTGGTTTGGAGGTTGATCCTCACATGTAGATAGATGACCCCTATTGATAAGCAAAGGGCGACCCTACATAACTTTACACACTCTATGAGTTCTATCTGCGTTTTAATGACTCTTATACAGAGGTTCCGCAGTGTTTGGCTTTTGTATGAGCCACAGATCATAAGCTCTCAATCTTGGCCACTGCCACTGGTCATTCTGTTATGAATTATCAATGACAGTTTTGTAAAAAATGACCATTTTTCATTGGGTGGCCTTTATTTTGAGGTGGCCGCTTAGACAGTTTTGACTGTTACTTGCTAGAACCCTCCTGCTTGATTTCAATGTCCTATTTACTATCATTTCTCTCTAAGTATACTAGCTGGCCTAGTATGGCATTCAAAAGTGGTTGTATCTCACTGAAGACCTTTAACCTTGTTGAAATTTAGTGTTTTAGTACCCTTATTTAACTTAAGATATAATGAAATAACTTTAAAACCTTGGGTTGTTTATTTTTCCTCAGTTTTACTATTTATGAGTATTTTTTGAGAAGTCTTGAATTGACATGATTTGTATAAATTTAAATTTTTGTCATATTTTTGTATTATGCCCCCCCTTTCGAAGAAATGGGGGGATATTGGATAGTTCATGTCTGTCTTTCTGTTCGTTGGTAATCAAACCTTGTCTGGCCAATTCGACTGTTTTGGCCCTAAGGTCTTCACTTGGTTTGAAGGTTGGTCACATAGATAGATGACCCCTGTTGATAAGGTCTATCAATAGGTCAAAGGTCTACTATCCATTTGCCCTTTAGGGGGCATTGGTGTTTCACAAACACCTCATTAAAAGAGCGTTTTAGTACCCTAATTTTAACTTAAGATTTTACAAATAACTTTCAAACATAGGCATTTATTTTTCCTCAGCTTTAAATCTTTAAGAGTACTTTAACAAAACTTTATTCTTATACCAACAGTTATTTCCGTTAGATAAAATGTCTTGAATTGACATGATTTATATTTTTGTCATATTTTTGTAATTGTAGGGTTCTTTCATAATGTTCTAGTTATGCCTGCTCTCCCCCACCATTTCGACAAACTTTGGTTAAATTGGTTGGCTCATTTCGGTCTTTCAGTTGGTTGGTTTTCAAAGCTTGTCCGGTCAATTACTAAGAGAACGATTTGGCCTTTGGTCTTTAGACTTTGTTTGGAGGTTGATCCTCACATGTAGATAGATGACCCATATTGATAAGCAAAGGGCTACCCTACATAACTTTACACACTCTGTGAGATCTATCTGCATTGTAATGACTCTTATACAGAGGTTCTGCAGTGTTAGGCTTTTGTATGAGCCAAAGATCATAACTCTGAATCTTGGCCAAAGGCACTGGTCATTCTGTTATGAATTATCAATGACAGTTTTGTAAAAAATGACCTTTTTTCACAGGGTGGCCTTTATTCGGAGGTGGTCGCTTACACAGTTTTGACTGTTCCTTGCTAGAACCCTCCTGCTTGATTTCAATGTCCCATTTGATATCATTTGTCTCTAAGTATACTAGCTGGCCTAGTATGGCATTCAAAAGTGATTGTATCTCACTGAAGACCTTTAACCTTGTTGAAATTGTGTTTTAGTAACCTTATTTATTTAAATATGTAATGAAATAACTTTAAAACCTTACATAGTTGATTTTTCCTCAGTATTACTATTTATGAGTATTTTTGAGAAGTCTTGAATTGACATGATTTGTTTAAATTTAAATTTTTGTCATATTTATTTTTACTATGCCCCCCCCCCCCCCCCCCCCCCCCCCCCTTCGAACAAATGGGGGATATTGGATAGTTCATAACTGTCTTTCTGTTCGTTGGTAATCAAACCTTGTCTGGCCAATTCGACTGTTTTGGCCCTTAGGTCATCACTTGGTTTGAAGGTTGGTCACATAGATAGATGATCCCTGTTGATAAGGTCTATCAATAGGTCAAAGGTCAACTATCCATTTGCCCTTTAGGGGGCATCAGTGTTTCACAAACACCTCATTAAAAGAGCGTTTTAGTACCCTAGTTTTAACTTAAGATGTATCAAATAACTTTAAAAACATAGGCATTTATTTTTTCTCAGCTTTCAATTTTTAAGAGTATTTTTACAAAACTTTATTCTTATACCAGCAGTTATTTCTGTTAGATAAAATGTCTTGAATTGACATGATTTATATTTTTGTCATATTTTTGTAATTGTAGGGTTCTTTCATAATGTTCTAGTTATGCCTGCTCTCCCCACCATTTCGACAAACTTTGGTTAAATTGGTTGGCTCATTTCGGTCTTTCAGTTTGTTGGTTTTCAAAGCTTGTCCGGTCAATTACTAAGAGAGCGATTTGGCCTTTGGTCTTTAGACTTGGTTTGGAGGTTGATCCTCACATGTAGATAGATGACCCCTATTGATAAGCAAAGGGCGACCCTACATAACTTTACACACTCTATGAGTTCTATCTGCGTTTTAATGACTCTTATACAGAGGTTCCGCAGTGTTTGGCTTTTGTATGAGCCACAGATCATAAGCTCTCAATCTTGGCCACTGCCACTGGTCATTCTGTTATGAATTATCAATGACAGTTTTGTAAAAAATGACCATTTTTCATTGGGTGGCCTTTATTTTGAGGTGGCCGCTTAGACAGTTTTGACTGTTACTTGCTAGAACCCTCCTGCTTGATTTCAATGTCCTATTTACTATCATTTCTCTCTAAGTATACTAGCTGGCCTAGTATGGCATTCAAAAGTGGTTGTATCTCACTGAAGACCTTTAACCTTGTTGAAATTTAGTGTTTTAGTACCCTTATTTAACTTAAGATATAATGAAATAACTTTAAAACCTTGGGTTGTTTATTTTTCCTCAGTTTTACTATTTATGAGTATTTTTTGAGAAGTCTTGAATTGACATGATTTGTATAAATTTAAATTTTTGTCATATTTTTGTATTATGCCCCCCCTTTCGAAGAAATGGGGGGATATTGGATAGTTCATGTCTGTCTTTCTGTTCGTTGGTAATCAAACCTTGTCTGGCCAATTCGACTGTTTTGGCCCTAAGGTCTTCACTTGGTTTGAAGGTTGGTCACATAGATAGATGACCCCTGTTGATAAGGTCTATCAATAGGTCAAAGGTCTACTATCCATTTGCCCTTTAGGGGGCATTGGTGTTTCACAAACACCTCATTAAAAGAGCGTTTTAGTACCCTAATTTTAACTTAAGATTTTACAAATAACTTTCAAACATAGGCATTTATTTTTCCTCAGCTTTAAATCTTTAAGAGTACTTTAACAAAACTTTATTCTTATACCAACAGTTATTTCCGTTAGATAAAATGTCTTGAATTGACATGATTTATATTTTTGTCATATTTTTGTAATTGTAGGGTTCTTTCATAATGTTCTAGTTATGCCTGCTCTCCCCCACCATTTCGACAAACTTTGGTTAAATTGGTTGGCTCATTTCGGTCTTTCAGTTGGTTGGTTTTCAAAGCTTGTCCGGTCAATTACTAAGAGAGCGATTTGGCCTTTGGTCTTTAGACTTTGTTTGGAGGTTGATCCTCACATGTAGATAGATGACCCATATTGATAAGCAAAGGGCTACCCTACATAACTTTACACACTCTGTGAGATCTATCTGCATTGTAATGACTCTTATACAGAGGTTCTGCAGTGTTAGGCTTTTGTATGAGCCAAAGATCATAACTCTGAATCTTGGCCAAAGGCACTGGTCATTCTGTTATGAATTATCAATGACAGTTTTGTAAAAAATGACCTTTTTTCACAGGGTGGCCTTTATTCGGAGGTGGTCGCTTACACAGTTTTGACTGTTCCTTGCTAGAACCCTCCTGCTTGATTTCAATGTCCCATTTGATATCATTTGTCTCTAAGTATACTAGCTGGCCTAGTATGGCATTCAAAAGTGATTGTATCTCACTGAAGACCTTTAACCTTGTTGAAATTGTGTTTTAGTAACCTTATTTATTTAAATATGTAATGAAATAACTTTAAAACCTTACATAGTTGATTTTTCCTCAGTATTACTATTTATGAGTATTTTTGAGAAGTCTTGAATTGACATGATTTGTTTAAATTTAAATTTTTGTCATATTTATTTTTACTATGCCCCCCCCCCCCCCCCCCCTTCGAACAAATGGGGGATATTGGATAGTTCATAACTGTCTTTCTGTTCGTTGGTAATCAAACCTTGTCTGGCCAATTCGACTGTTTTGGCCCTTAGGTCATCACTTGGTTTGAAGGTTGGTCACATAGATAGATGATCCCTGTTGATAAGGTCTATCAATAGGTCAAAGGTCAACTATCCATTTGCCCTTTAGGGGGCATCAGTGTTTCACAAACACCTCATTAAAAGAGCGTTTTAGTACCCTAGTTTTAACTTAAGATGTATCAAATAACTTTAAAAACATAGGCATTTATTTTTTCTCAGCTTTCAATTTTTAAGAGTATTTTTACAAAACTTTATTCTTATACCAGCAGTTATTTCTGTTAGATAAAATGTCTTGAATTGACATGATTTATATTTTTGTCATATTTTTGTAATTGTAGGGTTCTTTCATAATGTTCTAGTTATGCCTGCTCTCCCCACCATTTCGACAAACTTTGGTTAAATTGGTTGGCTCATTTCGGTCTTTCAGTTTGTTGGTTTTCAAAGCTTGTCCGGTCAATTACTAAGAGAGCGATTTGGCCTTTGGTCTTTAGACTTGGTTTGGAGGTTGATCCTCACATGTAGATAGATGACCCCTATTGATAAGCAAAGGGCGACCCTACATAACTTTACACACTCTATGAGTTCTATCTGCGTTTTAATGACTCTTATACAGAGGTTCCGCAGTGTTTGGCTTTTGTATGAGCCACAGATCATAAGCGCTCAATCTTGGCCACTGCCACTGGTCATTCTGTTATGAATTATCAATGACAGTTTTGTAAAAAACGACCATTTTTCATTGGGTGGCCTTTATTTTGAGGTGGCCGCTTAGACAGTTTTGACTGTTACTTGCTAGAACCCTCCTGCTTGATTTCAATGTCCTATTTACTATCATTTCTCTCTAAGTATACTAGCTGGCCTAGTATGGCATTCAAAAGTGGTTGTATCTCACTGAAGACCTTTAACCTTGTTGAAATTTAGTGTTTTAGTACCCTTATTTAACTTAAGATATAATGAAATAACTTTAAAACCTTGGGTTGTTTATTTTTCCTCAGTTTTACTATTTATGAGTATTTTTTGAGAAGTCTTGAATTGACATGATTTGTATAAATTTAAATTTTTGTCATATTTTTGTATTATGCCCCCCCTTTCGAAGAAATGGGGGGATATTGGATAGTTCATGTCTGTCTTTCTGTTCGTTGGTAATCAAACCTTGTCTGGCCAATTCGACTGTTTTGGCCCTAAGGTCTTCACTTGGTTTGAAGGTTGGTCACATAGATAGATGACCCCTGTTGATAAGGTCTATCAATAGGTCAAAGGTCTACTATCCATTTGCCCTTTAGGGGGCATTGGTGTTTCACAAACACCTCATTAAAAGAGCGTTTTAGTACCCTAATTTTAACTTAAGATTTTACAAATAACTTTCAAACATAGGCATTTATTTTTCCTCAGCTTTAAATTTTTAAGAGTACTTTAACAAAACTTTATTCTTATACCAACAGTTATTTCCGTTAGATAAAATGTCTTGAATTGACATGATTTATATTTTTGTCATATTTTTGTAATTGTAGGGTTCTTTCATAATGTTCTAGTTATGCCTGCTCTCCCCCACCATTTCGACAAACTTTGGTTAAATTGGTTGGCTCATTTCGGTCTTTCAGTTTGTTGGTTTTCAAAGCTTGTCCGGTCAATTACTAAGAGAGCGATTTGGCCTTTGGTCTTTAGACTTGGTTTGGAGGTTGATCCTCACATGTAGATAGATGACCCCTATTGATAAGCAAAGGGCGACCCTACATAACTTTACACACTCTATGAGTTCTATCTGCGTTTTAATGACTCTTATACAGAGGTTCCGCAGTGTTTGGCTTTTGTATGAGCCACAGATCATAAGCTCTCAATCTTGGCCACTGCCACTGGTCATTCTGTTATGAATTATCAATGACAGTTTTGTAAAAAATGACCATTTTTCATTGGGTGGCCTTTATTTTGAGGTGGCCGCTTAGACAGTTTTGACTGTTACTTGCTAGAACCCTCCTGCTTGATTTCAATGTCCTATTTACTATCATTTGTCTCTAAGTATACTAGCTGGCCTAGTATGGCATTCAAAAGTGGTTGTATCTCACTGAAGACCTTTAACCTTGTTGAAATTGTGTTTTAGTAACCTTATTTATTTAAATATGTAATGAAATAACTTTAAAACCTGACATAGTTGATTTTTCCTCAGTTTTACTATTTATGAGTATTTTTTGAGAAGTCTTGAATTGACTTGATTTGTATCAATTTAAATTTTTGTCATATTTTTGTATTATGCCCCCCCTTTCGAAGAAATGGGGGGATATTGGATAGTTCCTGTCTGTCTTTCTGTTCGTTGGTGATCAAACCTTGTCCGGCCAATTCGACTGTTTTGGCCCTTAGGTCTTAACTTGGTTTGAAGGTTGGTCACATAGATAGATGACCCCTGTTGATAAGGTCTATCAATAGGTCAAAGGTCTACTATCCATTTGCCCTTTAGGGGGCATTGATGTTTCACAAACACCTCACTCAAAGAGTGTTTTAGTACCCTAGTTTTAACTTAAGATTTTACAAATAACTTTCAAACATAGGCATTTATTTTTCCTCAGCTTTAAATTTTTAAGAGTACTTTAACACAACTTTATTCTTATACCAACAGTTATTTCTGTTAGATAAAATGCCTTGAATTGACATGATTGATATTTTTGTCATATTTTTGTAATTGTAGGGTTCTTTCATAATGTTCTAGTTATGCCCGCTCTCCCCCACCATTTCGACAAACTTTGGTTAAATTGGTTGGCTCATTTCGGTCTTTCAGTTGGTTGGTTTTCAAAGCTTGTCTGGTCAATTACTAAGAGAGCGATTTGGCCTTTGGTCTTTAGACTTGGTTTGGAGGTTGATCCTCACATGTAGATAGATGACCCCTATTGATAAGCAAAGGGCTACCCTACATTAATTTACACACTCTGTGAGATCTATCTGCATTGTAATGACTCTTATACAGAGGTTCTGCAGTGTTAGGCTTTTGTATGAGCCACAGATCATAACTCTCAATCTTGGCTAATGCCACTGGTCATTCTGTTATGAATTATCAATGACAGTTTTGTAAAAAATGACCTTTTTTCACTGGGTGACCTTTATTCGGAGGTGGCTGCTTACACAGTTTTGACTGTTCCTTGCTAGATCCCTCCTGCTTGATTTCAATGTCCTATTTACTATCATTTGTCTCTAAGTATACTAGCTGGCCTAGTATGGCATTCAAAAGTGGTTGTATCTCACTGAAGACCTTTAACCTTGTTGAAATTGTGTTTTAGTAACCTTATTTATTTAAATATGTAATGAAATAACTTTAAAACCTTACATAGTTGATTTTTCCTCAGTATTACTATTTATGAGTATTTTTGAGAAGTCTTGAATTGACATGATTTGTTTAAATTTAAATTTTTGTCATATTTTTTTTACTATGCCCCTCCCCCCCTTTTGTAGAAATGGGGGAATATTGGATAGTTCCTGTCTGTCTTTCTGTTCGTTGGTAATCAAACCTTGTCCGGCCAATTCGACTGTTTTGGCCCTTAGGTCTTAACTTTGTTTGAAGGTTGGTCACATAGGTAGATGACCCCTGTTGATAAGGTCTATCAATAGGTCAAAGGTCTACTATCCATTTGCCCTTTAGGGGGCATTGGTGTTTCACAAACACCTCACTAAAAGAGTGTTTTAGTACCCTAGTTTTAACTTAAGATTTTACAAATAACTTTCAAACATAGGCATTTATTTTCCTCAGCTTTAAATTTTTAGCTCACCTGATCCATCAGGTGAGCTTTTAGGATCGGTGAATGTCCGGCGTCCGTCGTCCGTCCACAATTAGTTTGTTTACACTCTAGCAACCGCAGCTCTTTACGAATCTTGATTAGACTTGCTCACAATGTATATGGCCACAATGTCTCGGCTAAGTTCGATTATCTGATAATAACTTCTAGAGTTATGGGCCCTTGAATTACAAAATTTGCTATATTTAGCTTGTTTACACTATAGCGCCTTCATTTATTCACCAATCCTGATCTTATTTGCAGTAAATGTGTATAACCAAAAGATCTTGAACAAGTTCGGTTATGGGCAATATCGGACCAGAACTTCAAGAGTTATGGGCCCTTGACTTAGAAAATTTGCTATATTTGAGTTTGTTTACACTCTAGCGCATTCATTTATTCACCAATCCTAATCATAATTTCAGTAGATGTGTATAACCAAAAGATCTTGGACAAGTTTAATTATGGACGGAATCGGACCCAAACTTCAAGAGTTATGGGCCCTTGATTTTGAAAATATGCTATATTTTAGCTTGTTTACACACTTGAACCTTCATTTATACACCGATCCTAATAATATTTTCAGTAAATGAGTATAACCAAAAGATCTCAGATAAGTTTGATTATGGGCGGAATCGGACCACATCTTCAAGAGTTATGGGCCCTTGACTTAGCAAATTTGCTATATTTTAGCTTGTTTACACTCTAGCCCCATTTATTCATTTATTCACCGATCCTAATCATATTTACAATGAATGTGTATGACCTTATGGTTTTGGACAAGTTAAGTTATGGGTGGAATCGGACTACAACTTCAAGAGTTAAGGACCCTTGGATTAGAAAATTTGCTACGTTTTAGCTTGTTTAACAGTATTATACCTTCATTGTTGGTTTTGATCTCAAAATCTACGTTAAAATGAGTTTTACGAGATGGAAACTATATTACCTGGTCATTGATTATTGGCCTTTGTTCTCAGGTGAGCGATAAAGGGCCAATGTGGCCCTCTTATTTAATACTTTTCTGGTTCTTCATCATGCCCGGTGACCTCTGTGTGACCCTTTTACTGTGATTTTCTTGGGGAAAAATGGACTGACTGATGTCTAGTGGTAACTACTGTTTATGCTATTGAATATAAGCAGAAGTTACATGCTAGTCTCTGGTGCTAGGGTAATAAGTTTTGAATCCTGTCTGCATCATGCCAAATTCTAAATTCAAGATCATGAAAGTTACTACGCCTTAGTTCAATATTTCATGTGTAGTATCATGTCACACATGTCATATGGTGTTATGTCACATGTGTCACATGGTATACTATCACATTTATGTCACATGGCAGACTGTCACATGTGTGTCACATGGTATACTGTCACATGTGTATCACATGGTATACTATCACATGTATACCACATGGCAGACTGTCACATGTGTGTCACATGGTATACTGTTAAACTGTCACATGTGTGTCACATGATATACTGGCACATGTATGTCACAAGGTATACTGTCACAAGCCATGTATGTCACATGGTACACTGTCACATGTGTGTCACATGGTATACTGTTGCATGTGTGTCACATGGTATACTGTTAAAATGTCACATGTGTGTCACATGGTATACTGGCACATGGTCAATGTAATACTGTAATGTGTGTGTCTTTGATATCATGTCACATGTGTGTTACATGGTATTCTCTCACATACATGTACTATGCTGCTGTGCATACACACTATATATCTGCTTCAAGTTGACACCATGTCAATATTATTGAAAAAGTGCTTTTTTGATATACAGCCAAGCCTATGAACAATGGCCACTCATTGGAAAAACAAAATGTGGTCTTGATTGACAGGTAGCCTTTATTTGAAGGTCAGTTTGTTCTAAATAAACGATGATGGTTTTTCAAAGAATGGTCTGTAAACACTAGGTGGCCTTTATTCAGAGGTAGCTGCGAAAACAACTTTGACTGTGTAACACAAATGAACAAATACCATACTCATGTACAGCAGTACCTCTCTTTTCTGAACCTCTCTTCCACACTGGCCCCTAATTTTGTGATCATCCCCATAACAAAACTATCTCATCTGAATGTAAAAGAAATTGATTAAAGCCTGCAAGCTGCACTTTGAAAAGTTCTATAACTTCACTGCAGTCTTCGAATTAGTCCCAGAAACTGGACCGAGTTCACCAAAATGGCCATTGGTCCAGTAAATTTGAAAAGGTCAGTGGTCAGATGGTCCAGTAAATTTTTCAGTGATTAAATTCTACATTTTTCAGAACAAAATTGAATTTTTTTAATCATGCTTGAAAAATATGTTTTTTAGCCAAATTATATGAAATTTTGTGTGTACTGTTTTTGGTCCATTAAAAATTAATTCAGTCCTGTAAAGTTTACATTTTATCTGGACAAAATCTCCAGTGCATAATAAAGTTGTTCGTAAAGATTTAATATGCTTGGTGTACATGTCATTTTAGTTTTAAAACAAGCTTAATTCTACTTATACTGTTATCTTTACACAATGCAATTTAGATGTCAGCAAATTTGTTACAAGTCATTAAGAAACACTGCATGAATCAGTGCATCAAAAAGTCACATGATGACAGTTACAGGGTTATAAAATACTTCTTCCCTGTCTTGTCACTTCAATGTTGCAGTGCATGTAACAAATAATAAAACTGTCACAGATTTATGTTGAATTCAGTTTCTTTTTCTTGTTTTAAGGGACAAACTGTTGAAACATTTATAATGCAAATATGGTCATATAATTCATCTTAAATGTTTTTACTCAAATTTTTTGGTTTGAAAAAATGAGATGTAAACAAAAAATTCGAGGGCTTAGCGCAACACTGTTGAAACTTGTTCTTATTCCATTATGAGTTACGACACTGTTGCATTGAACCCTCGAAATAGAGAAGCATACAGAGTAACAGACCATAATATAACATGTATTAGGGTTTAATTAACATCCATTATGTTGGGAAAATACCATACGTTTTACATCTACCAAACTCGAATGCAAAAAAGGAGATTTTCTGAACATTATGTCATTATAGCTATTATATATAATTTAATCTGCCACCATTTGAATTACGCAAAATACAAATAGTAAAGATGTAAAATAAACATAATTTTATTTGAAAGTTACGGTAGATTTAAAGTTATAAAGTAGATTTTACCCTTAAGTCAAGCATGCCTCCCAGAGTATATGCATTCTTTGAAAGCAGCGTCTTGATTCCTGTTTTTCTTTTTGACCACCATGCATACTGACACAGCCTTTAGCGGGACAGGGATGGGGGATTTGTCATGTTTGTATGGCTCTGCAATAATTTTGTTAGAATGTTTTTGACATAAAAAAATTGTTTAATTAGCTTAAATTTAGGCTGAATACATATGTTTACAATTTCATACACTTTGTATAATGTTGTATTATTTTACTCAAGTAAAGATATGCATTTTGTGTGACTTCTCTTAGAACAAAGTTAATTCTTCTGAAAAATTGCATAATGTGTTTAATTTGATAGCCAGTGTGTACTAGCTGGTTGTTTTTAGGAAAAAGTCAAGCTATTGTAATCACTGTGTCATCTGTGCAAAAACTAATGTAGCTCATTACTCGACACTATATGTCATTGATGAATAGATCTCACTGAGGCAGTGAACTCATACATGAATAAAACTAGCACATGTGCATGTATAATATGTATCTTGATAGAACATTGAGGTGACATTTATATCAACTCTTGACACAAGCTACATGTATATTGGTCAAGTTCAGACCTCTCTGCCTCCTTTCTGAAGCCATTGTTTATCTACTGACTTCTGAATTCAATAACCTCCACTGAGTATTGTTTAATCAGTATTTAATTATGTTTGCATTAAAATGTATCCAAATTGAATAAATTGAATTCTACACTGTCATCGAGTAGAGCTGAACAAACACATGTTTACTTTAGTTTCAAACGGGAGATAAATTGAAAATTAATTATTTGTGTACCTTAGACTGTAACAGTTGCTAATTATAGGATAAACAATTTTGAAAAAATAATTTTTTTTTAGAAGAAAAATAACATGCTCAATTAGTTTAAGCCAAGGCTATATGTTGCTAGTTCATTTGTTTCTGTATAAATTTTATAATATAGGATTTAACTTACGTTGCATTCTTATATTATGTAAATCTACTACTAACAGTGTTCATTGAATAAAGTGATACATAGATATCAGATGGTAGGCTTGTACTTATAGTGGTATAATGTATCTTCACTTGTCACTTACATACAGTTTTACAAGCGAGAGGACCTTAGCTTAGCCTAAGGAGTACATTTCAAAATTACAATTGCATTTTCCTACATGACCTTTGAAGTTTACGTATCAGTGTTTGATTAGATTATCAACTTCATTGAATGATTAGTAAACGTTATATCATTTTGATTTGGGGACTTTTGTGATAATTAGCGAAATTTGTGATAACGACTGACTTTTGTGATAACAATGAGTGGTAGGTTGAATTTATTCTTATTTACTGATTTAATTATGTTATTTCTTAGTGTTAGTAGGTATTTATTAGGAACTAGATGGTCTCAATTTATTTATTTTTATCTTACATTGCTTGTTTATTATCCTTTTTCATTTTTTTTTATTTTTGAAAAAAAAGACATTCGTCTGGACTTGTTATATTTATGAAAAAAATGAATTATTTTTTCTGAGGTACATTTTTTTCCATTCTTGGATGGAGATGAATGATCAAAATCAATGAAGAAATTAAGCCCTTGTGAATGCTGTTTAATATAAACTTTTTCTAGTAATTGTATGAATTAATAGATTCTTACATATATAGATTTTTACATTATAACATAATATTATATAAGTTAATATGAACATTCTTATAACTGTATCATTATATCAAGAAATAAGACAGAAAAGGTTTTCTTGCATTTGTTCTCAGAATTTATGGTTTTTTTTCAAAATTCATTTTTTCATTTTAGCTGCTTTAACCTGTTCGTCTGTCCGTATGTAAAAAAATAAATCACTTCTAATCTAGTCTTTGAAGAATTTCCATGAAGTTTTCAACAAATTGCGATGAATAAGAAAAAAAAGTATTTTGCACTTAAGGCTTGGGTCAGATCAGATCAAGGTCACAGTCAAGGTTATGCCTCCTAGGGGACTATAAGTCCCTTCATTATTTATTTACTTATATATAAAATGCATTGGATTATGTGACCAGAAACATGTATAATGTTTACGTTACAAATAAAGAATTTAGAATCTTGAATTATTATGAAATTTTGCTTTCCTTGTTGTTGTAAAGATGAAGATATTTCCGTGTTTCACTAATACTAAAATCTTCTGTTTAAGTTTGTAAACTAATTAGATATAAATTGTGGTTTTATTACGTAGACTGTACAGTTTTTTTTAATTTTCCACCAGTTTTCCATTGAAGACACAGCTCATAGAACAAATATTCACAGTTTTTTTCACAGGTTTTGTCTTGTTTATTACCTCAATTGACGTCAAACTGTGTGCAAGCTTTTGCTTTTGTAGGGCAAATATTTTGATTATTTTTCGTGCATAAATTTTTAACTAACTAACATGGTCAACTCAGAAATAGTGACCATGAATATATTTAATTAGTGTCCATGCAGTGTTGTTGTAGCTTAATCTTGCTAACCTTCTAGGTATTTTTCTTCATCTCTCTTTTAAGCATAGATCAATATGTACAGAAAAAACAACTCACTTTTCAACCACTTCAGCATTAAAATCACCTCAATATAACAGTCACTTATTTTCTCTATCTATTTCAATTTTCTAATTAAACCACCTATGTCGAGAATGATGAACCTATCACATTTGAAAATAAACCCTGCATTCAATCTTTATTCAAGTATTTAGTTCAAACAGGGGAATATATTATTAAAGATTAATTTGGGGTGCATGCTCCAGACCCTTTCCCCCAGATGTTTTTTTTTTGCTCGAGCTGCATTCCAGGTGTCAAAGATGATCATTACCTTCATCCTATGAGACAAACATGTGAGCATTTGAATTGTAACAAACAAAACAATCTAATTGTTTGATTAGCCTTATATGATAGACTTTTGAATGAAGTGAATAATTTATCTTGTATTTCATTAAACTGTTACTATAATAAACTTTTCTTCCCCTCAGTTTATTTTGTAACATTAAATTTTGTGATAATACTATCTATTACAAATAATCTAGTTATGCAGTACAGATATTATTTTATAATCGTACAAAAATCAATAATTTGATAGAATTCGCAAGCCAGTAAGTAAAAGTCTTAAGGCTTTCTTATTTTATGAGGTTTTACTCAGATGCTTTCTGACATGTTTTGACGTATTGACGTAATGATACCACATTTTAGGTGTAAAACAATATTTAGGCCATAATTATGATAAAATATTGTAGGTGTAAAACTATATTTAGGCCATACATAATGATAAAATATTGTAGGTGTAAAACTATATTTAGGCCATACATAATGATACAATATTGTAGGTGTAAAACTATGTTTAGGCCATACATAATGATAAAATATTGTAGGTGTAAAACTATATTTAGGCCATACATAATGATAAAATATTGTAGGTGTAAAACTATATTTAGGCCATACATAATGATAAAATATTGTAGGTGTAAAACTATGTTTAGGCCATACATAATGATACAATATTGTAGGTGTAAAACTATATTTAGGCCATACATAATGATACAATATTGTAGGTGTAAAACTATATTTAGGCCATACATAATGATACAATATTGTAGGTGTAAAACTATATTTAGGCCATACATAATGATAAAATATTGTAGGTGTAAAACTATATTTAGGCCATACATAATGATACAATATTGTAGGTGTAAAACTATATTTAGGCCATACATAATGATAAAATATTGTAGGTGTAAAACTATATTTAGGCCATACATAATGATAAAATATTGTAGGTGTAAAACTATATTTAGGCCATACATAATGATACAATATTGTAGGTGTAAAACTATATTTAGGCCATACATAATGATAAAATATTGTAGGTGTAAAACTATATTTAGGCCATACATAATGATACAATATTGTAGGTGTAAAACTATATTTAGGCCATACATAATGATACAATATTGTAGGTGTAAAACTATGTTTAGGCCATACATAATGATAAAATATTGTAGGTGTAAAACTATATTTAGGCCATACATAATGATACAATATTGTAGGTGTAAAACTATATTTAGGCCATACATAATGATACAATATTGTAGGTGTAAAACTATATTTAGGCCATACATTATGATAAAATATTGTAGGTGTAAAACTATATTTAGGCCATACATAATGATAAAATATTGTAGGTGTAAAACTATATTTAGGCCATACATAATGATACAATATTGTAGGTGTAAAACTATATTTAGGCCATACATAATGATACAATATTGTAGGTGTAAAACTATATTTAGGCCATACATAATGATACAATATTGTAGGTGTAAAACTATGTTTAGGCCATACATAATGATACAATATTGTAGGTGTAAAACTATATTTAGGCCATACATAATGATACAATATTGTAGGTGTAAAACTATATTTAGGCCATACATAATGATAAAATATTGTAGGTGTAAAACTATATTTAGGCCATACATAATGATACAATATTGTAGGTGTAAAACTATATTTAGGCCATACATAATGATACAATATTGTAGGTGTAAAACTATATTTAGGCCATACATAATGATACAATATTGTAGGTGTAAAACTATATTTAGGCCATACATAATGATACAATATTGTAGGTGTAAAACTATATTTAGGCCATACATAATGATACAATATTGTAGGTGTAAAACTATATTTAGGCCATACATAATGATACAATATTGTAGGTGTAAAACTATATTTAGGCCATACATAATGATACAATATTGTAGGTGTAAAACAGTACTGTGGCCATAATTAATTAAATACCTGTTTCTTGTTTTGAACAATGACTTGTGTCAAAGGTTTGAACTGGTGGATCAGAGAGGCTTATTGGTACTAAAATTAAATTGATAAAAAGAGATTTTAGCTGCTTTCTATGAGTGATTCTTATTGATTGAATGGCTAACAGAATATTTATGTGGCCTTACTGTGTTGGAAATATTACATGTTTATGGTTGGCATCAATCGATGTTCTCTTATACTGAAAACAATGTATTTTTGTTACGGAACAATTAAATAGGAAAGTTATAGGTGCAATATGTCAAGTACCAGTTGTTCTTATTCTATGTGTTCTACAGAATGATGAATTCTACAACATGTTGCAATTGATCTTTGAGTGTTAACAATCCCGCCTTGCCATTTGTCAATGTTTCTATGAATTTGAGAATCAGCCAATCAAAAGCTTGAATTTTTATAACAGTCTGTTTTAAATACAAAAATACCTGAAAAAAATATGTTTCACTAAACAAGTGAGCTCATATGGTGTGAAAATGGCTACAAAAAATCTTATCATTTGAAAGCCATCTTAGGAATTATTGGGTAAATGCGATAATTTTTACTCACTGATTTGCTGAAAATATTTTCTTTCACAAGAAACATAGCTGCCAGTACTGGTTTTCTTTCACCACTCACAATAGATGTATATTTCTTAGCAGTATTTGTTAGATTAGTGATACATGGCTGATCTGGCCCGTTTTGGACAGTACTACAATCATTCATTCTATTGTTTGATGTACAGTACAACCTCTCCAGAGCGACCCTCTCGTGAGCACCAACCTCTCCAGAGCGACCCTCTCGTGAGCAACAACATCTCCTGAGTGACCCTGTCTTGAGCAACGGCCTCTTTTCAACAACAGCATGATTTTTTCCCAAATGTACAGTTTAATTATTAATTTAACCTCTCTTGAGCAACAACCTCTCAACAACAACATAGTTTTGGTACTCTCAAAGGGTGTTGCTTTGGCAATGTTGCACTGTATATCTTTTATTTAGACCATACTGTGTTATCATTTATTTTCATTGGGCTCAATTTTTTGTTGTTCTACTAGAATGACTATGCAGTATATATAGGTTATTGACTGCGTAAGGTAAAGTTTGATATACACGAGTAAACTCATTGTTAATGCTGTTAAAACTTAGTATACTTCAGGCAACTAAGAAATTTGGCTTCTTATCCTCAGATGGCCTTTGATCAGAGGTTTCTTTGGTTCATCATATTTCGATAAATGTGTGTGGAAGAAATTGACCTCTGATTATATTGTGACATTCTTTCACAGGTCACAGACCATCATCTAAGGTTTCACTGTACATATACATTATACTTAGGTATTATTTTATTCATTGGAATACAAAATGTTGAAGCAATCTAAGCTGTATTTTCTGTATTATGCCTCATAAACACAGCACATAAGAAATTTGCCATCAAAGAAGTTATTGAATTGGAACCAGAGGTTATTGGGAACCAGAGGTTCTTGGATTGGAACCAGGGGGGATTGGAACCAGAGGTTCTTGGATTGGAACCCAAGGTTCTTGGATTGGAACCAGGGGTTTTTGGATTGGAACCAGGGGTTCTTGGATTTGAATCAGGGGTTATTGGATTACAACCAGAAGTTGTATGATAGGAACCAGTAGATTTTGGATTATAACCAAAGGTTTCTTAGATTGGAACCAGGGGTTCATGGATTGGAACCAGAGGTTATTAGAATGGAACAGAGGCTATTGGAATGGAACCTGAGTTACCGAATGTGAAACTGAAAGTTGGCTATCAAAGCCAGAAGTTTTTGTATTCAAACTTGAGGTTGTTTGATTAGATCCAGAGGTTCTTGGTTTGTAACTAGGTGTTGCTGGATTAGAACAAGAAGTTATTTGATTTGAACCTGTCTGTTGGGTATTGGAAGCAAGGGCTGATAGATATAGGAACCAGTATGGTGGGTGTATTGGAAGTAAAGGCTGATGGATATAGGAACCTGTCTGTTGGGTATAATATTGGAAGCAAAGGCTGATGGATATAGGAACCAGTCTGTTGGGTATTGGAAGAAAAGGCTAATGGATATAGGAACCAGTCTGTTGGGTATTGTAGGAAAAGGCTGATGGATATAGGTACCAGTCTGTTGGGTATTGGACGCAAAGGCTGATGGATGTAGGAACCAGTCTGTTGGTTTTGGAAGCAAAGGCTGATGGATATAGGAACCAGCCAGTTGGATGTTTTTGGAAGCAAAGACTGATGGATATAGGAACCAGTCAATTTGGTGTTTTGGAAGCAAAGACTCTGACTGATAGATATAGGAACCAGTATGGTGGGTGTGTTGGAAGTAAAGGCTGATGGATATAGGAACCTGTCTGTTGGGTATAATATTGGAAGCAAAGGCTGATGGATATAGGAACCAGTCTGTTGGGTATTGGAAGAAAAGGCTAATGGATATAGGAACCAGTCTGTTGGGTATTGTAGGAAAAGGCTGATGGATATAGGAACCAGTCTGTTGGGTATTGGAAGAAAAGGCTAATGGATATAGAAACCAGAAATAATACAATAATTGAAAGTTAGGGATTTCACAATTGATTTTGAATGAAAAAATTAAACTAATCTCTATTCTTCTAAATATGATAGAAATTATATTTATGGTATAAAGTGTTTTTTATACCATCTTAACAGTGAATTCATCACTTCTTGATGAACAATTAATTTCATTTCAGATAAAGTCCCATGGTTTACTGTTTAATATATTATTAAGTTAATCATATAAGTGATCCTGTAATACAAGGTAGGCTTCCTACTATACACTGAAGTTCCCCCATATTAAAGATAAAAAATATGATGGCTCATAGTGATTTCTGAGTGAATTCACAATAAATGTGTCTTAATTTTAGATAAGACAAAAGATATTGTGAATTTTTGATGAAGTTTTCATAAGAACTATGGTTTTGCAATCAAATTGATTAGGTCTATTGATAAATGCTCTTTTTATAGAAAGTTTGAGAACGAGATCTTAACGAGATTAATTTTGAAGTCTTATAATTTTATCTTTGGAATTCCAAGTATTACACCCCTGATACAGATCGTCTGTATGTCTGTCTGTCTGTCTGTTTGTAACAATTGTCAGCTATGCATTTCCATTTATTTTAGTGAAAAGGACATGTTATTCAAATTAAACTAGTTCTAAGGTATGAAGTAAACTACATAGTTGTCATATTTGGCCGGAAGAGAAAGACATTACAAAATTGATATCTTGGTCATTTTTCTTATTCAAACTTATGGTTAGAATTATTTTGAACCATAAAATGCTTCTTATGTTAAATATCCTCATTGAATTTCAATCACATTTTTTTCGTATGTTCTGATGTTCAAATTTCGGTGAAGAATACATACAGTCAAACCTGTGAACAAGGGCCATCCTTGGGAAAAACATGATGTGACCTTTATTGACAGGTTACCTTTATTCTGAGGTCACTTGTTCTTAAACATCTATGACAGTTTTTAAAAGAATGGCCTTTATTCACAGGGTGGCCTTTATTTGGAGGTGGCCGCTAACACAGGTTTGACTGTATAGACATTAAGCCGAAGTAAGCTATGTAGTTATCATTGATGAAGTTCATATTCAAGACAAACTTGGTGGGATTTGTTGCACATATTTCAATCAAATTTGCTGGAAAGTATCAGCAATAGACATAATTACCCTTTTTTCAAGTTTATTCATTATAGATACATGTAGTTATATATTCCCTTTATATGTTGTTAAAAACATGCAGTTATATATATAGACTTTTAAAAGGGATACAGCTGTTTTTACTTAAAATAATGTTTAACTTAATTGTTTATATAATTGAAAAATAACACAATAACTTCTAGGTAAAAATGCAGGTACATGTATTTACATTAAAAAACAACTTGAGAATATTTAATTTTTTGGTTGACCTGTTTCTTTATGACCTTTTTGAATGAATGACATTGGTTAATATTGAATTTATTTCCTTACTAAACAACCATAAAAATACTTAGCTTTTTCATGGGTAAAAACATTGATATAAGTATTCATAAATTTTCTCTCATTGATTGATTTTAGAAATATTTAAATTATTTCATACATAACAAAAATAAAAAAACAGTTAAAATCACCTTATAAAATGTTCAATGAAGTTTGTGTTTGCTCAAGAAGTCAAGAAGTCTCTCATACTTTATTTCAATGACAGAAACTGACCTTATTTGGTGTGAGCAAGAAACTTCCAATAGTGATAACTGGATCAGTTTATTCAATTCTATGAATATATTTCTATTGTGTCGCATTGTGAAGAAAAATTTACACTCAGCTCAATTGTATTGTTGGAGTATTTGAATTAAAGTTTCAATTCATGTTTGTTTAGTCCATTTTAACTTGATTATTAAATTGTTTTCTGGTAAAAAGTACTCCATAATACCTACACTATCTCTGTAAAGCATGCATGATAACTATAAATGACGGCACTATCTCTTAAAACCATTATAACTGTAAATGACTGCACTATCTCTTAAAACCATTATAACTGTAAATGACTGCAATATCTCTTAAAACCATTATAACTGTAAATGACTGCAATATCTCTTAAAACCATTATAACTGTAAATAACTGCAATATCTCTTAAAACTATTATAACTTTAAATGACTGCACTATCTCTTAAAACCATTATAACTGTAAATAACTGCAATATCTCTTAAAACCATTATAACTGTAAATGACTGCAATATCTCTTAAAACTATTATAACTTTAAATGACTGTAATATCTCTTAAAACTATTATAACTGTAAATAACTGCAATATCTCTTAAAACCATTATAACTGTAAATAACTGCAATATCTCTTAAAACTATTATAACTTTAAATGACTGCAATATCTCTTAAAACCATTATAACTGTAAATAACTGCAATATCTCTTAAAACTATTATAACTTTAAATGACTGCAATATCTCTTAAAACCATTATAACTGTAAATAACTGCAATATCTCTTAAAACTATTATAACTTTAAATGACTGCAATATCTCTTAAAACCATTATAACTGTAAATGACTGCAATATCTCTTAAAACCATTATAACTGTAAATGACTGCACTATCTCTTAAAACCATTATAACTGTAAATGACTGCACTATCTCTTAAAACCATTATAACTGTAAATGACTGCACTATCTCTTAAAACCATTATAACTGTAAATGACTGCAATATCTCTTAAAACCATTATAACTGTAAATGACTGCAATATCTCTTAAAACTATTATAACTTTAAATGACTGTTGATAATGTATTTCTTAGTTTGATTTATGTCATTTACATTTACTGATGTTATGAATATGTTAATTTATGCATTATTATTATTTTTGAAGTTATTGCTGCATACTAACGCAATATAAACTGTTGTGGGAACTTTAATTCTTAATTTGAATCTTGCGTGTAAAGGTCAAGTATACTTGATCATAAATCTTAAAACTTATGTCAAGAAACTGATAATTATTTTTATTGCACAAAGATATCCATTGTGTTTAATGAACAATGAGATAATTTACAATAATACATTTTGTACCAATGATCATAATACGTCATATTAAGCTTAACTAATGAATTAAATTAATGATATATGGCTGTGATTGTCATGATTTATTAAAAGGAAAGTTTCATGATTTGTCAGTTTAATTCATTTTACTGTTTAATGTGGTTTGCCTGTTCATGTTCTTATTATGTAAAAAAAGGAATTGTATGTTACTTCATATCATAAACTCGTCAAAAAATCTTTTTGAAAAGTTAATTTCTTATCAAGTGGTTATGAACCTTTCCAAAATTATGAACTGGTAATGACTGGTTCATAATCTTTTTGGTTGGCTTGAGGTGGTTATGATATCTTGAACAATGTTTAGCAAGAAGTCATTAAATCATTTTTGGTTTTTTTTTTGGTACCTTGCTGTTCTATGGAGTCGAATCTGTGTTAATAAACCACCTGTAAATGAAACCAGTCATGTGATCTATGAGGTCATTATTTAGCTCACATTTATTGATATAATTTGACTTATGGATGGATCCTTTGAATACATAATATCTCTGGATAAAAGCCACACTTCTTCTATCCCTTATTGTCCTTTGTGTACAGGATTCACTGTACTTGTGATAATGGATAAATAATTACTGGTTGTTTTGTTGTATATTGTACTTTAAGCACACATGTTTGTGTTAGTTTTTTAAACCAAGCTCTAATTGATATAGCCATTATGGTATAAATTTTAAATCTTCAGTAGACAGCATGATATCCCCACTAAATATCCTCATATTCTCACATTAAAACAAAGTTATAAATTTTGATAAAACAAGCAATTAGGCTTTAGACCTGATCAAGAGCTGCTAGACATCAATAACTGTTGTGTTGTACTGTGGAATCATTAATTTTCATTTGGGATTTAATTTCGTGGATTTTGTGGGTCGGATCATCCACAAAATCAAATCCCCACAAATTTAGATGTAGAGATAATGCATTTTTCTTTCAAAAATCAAAATCCAGGAATTTAATATGTCCCCACGAAATAGCCATTTTAGTAAAAACCACGAAAATTGAGCCCAATGAAAATAAATGAAAATACAGTATTTAAGTCAGTCCTAAAAAATATTTGTTTGCGGTAACCCTACCCAGTGGGTAGGTAGGTAGGACATTTTTTAAAAATTGATTTTTATATAAAAAATACTTGCAAGAACACTAGTAGTATTTTTTATTGAAAAAAAAATTACCAGAGAGGCAAACAACAATTGGTAAGGGGCTTTTTTGGTGAGCACAAACAAAATATTTTTTATGGATTGCCTAACTACTATTATTGTATGGTAAGCTTATTGAATTATACTGTTTATTTGCTACCTTGGTCTAGCAGTACAGGCTGACGTTGCATCCTAAGCTATTTATCCTCCACTGCTGATCATTCATATGGAGATTTTGGCAGTAATATGCGGAGAACAAGGTTGGCACAGGTAGATAATCCAGGAACACTGCCCTGCAAATAGTTTATTATAATTATAAATCATGAAGTATTCATGAAGTATGCAAGAGAAGTTCAAGAAATATTAATAAATTCATGAATTCCATTTGAAGGGGTGCTGTTATTAGAATATAACTGAATACCGTAAAAAGCTGGTTAAAAAACTGAAAAAAATCTGGTAATTTGCATTTTTATTGTTTAATTCTAAAACTATTATACCAACAATGTTAGCTAAAACTATTAAACTAAAGGTACAATAAATTTGTCTCAGTCTTAAAAAGATTTAAGGCATGGTTTACTGAGTATATTGAAAACGTGGCATTAAACATCTGTTCTAATTTCATGATACAATCTTTGAGTGATGTAGACAATCTTGTCTCATAATCAATTTCAAATTTCAGGTTAATCTGATGCAGTTTATTGAAAATAATGTTTGCAGAAATAGCTTAGATATAGATTAATGGCATTTTGCAGTACGTTACTAATTTCTGGTATATTGTGATATTTATCTTCTTTGCATTGCACATGGTGTGTTCTACATACTGTTTTATTGAAATGACGATGTACTATCTATCTTACTGCATGACTATCAATAACAGTAAATTTTTCACGTTGTCTCAATTTCACTGTGTCTGTTTTATTTAAAGGTTTGATTTATGACCCAACCATTTCTGTTCACTGACTTTATGCTCTTCAGACATGAGATTACCGCCTTGAATTGTGTAGACTGCTAGGAAAGGTTAAATTGAGATTGATTTGAAATCTCAAATATAATTTTTTGTTTTTTTGCTTATGTTTTTTAAAGATAATTGTAATAAAACAATGCAATTAATTGAAAATTTTCAAATTTGACATAAAATTTATTTTAAAACCTCAGCAGTTTCTGAATCTTGTACTTACCGTGCATTTGCCTAATTCTCTGCTTGTAACGACAGTAATATGCTAATATATTTACTTGAATCCTCCGGGTCTTTGGTTTAGGAGGGACGGTTGGTGATGTAGTGGTAACATGCTCGACTACTGAATGAAAGGTCGGGGTTTGAATCTCGGCTCTACCTTTTCAGCGTTCCATCCCAACTACTGAGCCGAGTATGTGTCAAGAAAATCACAGGAAACATGTGTATTGGTGATTTACGTCGGGCATGATAAAGAACTGCAGTAAACTTAATGGAAATAAAACTTAACATATAAATGCCATGCAGGTTCACCTGTCTTCTCTCCCCTCTCTCTCTCTGTTGCGGCCCTTAATTGACCATAACTGTTGAATGGGCCGTTAAACATCAAAGAAACAATGCTGGGGACAAATAAACTTAGACATGTCGTATTGAACCAAATCAGCACCGAGAACCAGCTGCTGCACCCACGGTTCAAACTTGTGAACTCGAGGTCTGAAGACCAAAAGATGTACCTGTTGAGCTGAGTGGGTTATAAGCTTGTAGAATTGACAATTGGGCTAATCAGCTGCACATTGTGATATTTTCTTTAAGTGGATGAAAACCTTGTAAAAATGGGCCAAATTAGGACAAATAAAAATATAAACCTATAAAACAAATTTTCTTCAAAGAATTTTTATCTCCCATGTCAACTCTTCAATTTTATCTATATACAGTAAATACTGAAATGCTGTCAGTTTTAGTGTTGATGCATTGCGCTTGAAAGCTAGCTTTGTCAATGATGAAGAATTTATTGGTGTTATATATTTTTGAAATTAATTTACTTGATTTCAATGATTTTCAAACCCTTCAAAAATGGAATTTGAAAATTGTTTAAAAGTTTTCTGAAATTTCCTTTGTTTACAGAAAAAGATAAACTTCAAACAGTTTTCTTTGAGAAAAGATAGATGTGCTATATTTGTTCACTAGACAAATAAGAATGGCAGTTTCTAGATGTTTGATTTATTGATGATTTATAAATATCTTTTTCTCTGTTGTTTTTTTCTAAACATGGATACAATAAGGTAGACAAATTCAGTATTTACAATACAACTCAGAACTCAAGGTCATACAAGTCTGGTTTCTGGCTATGTTAAGAATGCAGCTTTCCCATTGGTCAATTTTATGACTGGCCTCAGGATTTAAGCCAATCAGTCTTCAGCTTACTTAGACAATTATATGTTCTGTAATACTGTGTTGTATTGAGATAAATTCGTCCTTTGAAAAATGGAAGGATTCATTAAACTTCAACTTCTGGTTGTTTAAAACTTATTTTAAAAAGTATTTTCCACATTTATGGATAGACTTAATGTTAATTAAACCTTGTCAGAAACCAAGAATTGGAATGTATGGTTAAACATATTTAATGCTCCAATTTGGACAATCCACACATACACCTCAATGCATTTATGATACACAAACAATGGTTTAAAAGTTGCGCCTGAAAGTCATTTAGATTTGTCCACAGATGCATAGAAATAGTTTCGTTGTCTGTAAGACATAGGAATTATGGAGTCTGTGGTAGAATACACGTTTCTGTCTCCTAACGATCGTAGAATGTCTGAGTCTGTGTTACGACGGTATGTTTACAGAACTCCTCAGTTGTAGTTTAAATGGTATGTGGGCCTTTAAATGATAGTAGACAGTCATATCATTAATGGTATGTGACATTCCTTAATAGTACACACTTATACAGTAGTAAAATACCAGTAGTTGTATGTATTGAGTGACATTTAATTAAGCTCCAAGTTCAATGCGCCATATTTTCAGGGGTCAAATGGGTTCATTAAGGGCAAGATGTTAAAAAATTGAATAAAAAGGCTGATATTCAGGATACACCTTTGTCATTGGTCAAAATAATGTGCTAAGAAGAAACAATCAGAATTAAAGCATCTGATTGGCTGTATATGAGTTCAATTTTCAAATGAACCAATAGGAAGTCTTCATTTTGAAATTTAACTGTTTTGCACTATCAGCATTAGTGGTAGGGATCATTTTAAGAATATGGAAATTATTTTAAAGGGGCATACCCTACTACTGACAAACATTCTGTGAAAGTGTAAAAATGTGTTAGATATATATGTAAAACAATATATAATGGATAATTGCAAGAAGAACTTGGGTCATAAAATGACTAGTTTAGGTACTAGCCACAAAATCATAGCTATGAATAATAAATCACTTCCACCCAACAATAATTATTGTACAACAAATTCCAAAGAGTTTCCGATCTTTTATGGAAACTAATATTTTTTGTGATTTTATTTTTAATTGGATGAATTTTTGGCTGAAACTTTCTTCGTCGGCTTTTTTCTTTACAAGCTTCTAATTTATCATAATTTTTTCTTGATTTCTAGATACACCAAGTTGTAGGGTATGCCCCTTTAAATAAATAATTCTATTCACAGAAATAATATAAATCTTCAAAGTGAAGACTATCTACCTAAATTAAGTCAGCGGTTTTTGTAAAATGAACGTTCAGGATATCCAAATGACGTTTGCTTTGATTTATTTTCAAATATTAAAACAATTACAATATTAGCAACAATTGAGATGAAGAAATAAGAGGAAATTTATACAAAACAAAAGCAATTAAAATGCCAGAAACTTCAGAGCAATCATATATATATGCATTGTTAAACTCATTAAGACTTGATTATGATTCAGTTCTGCATGAAATTAATTTATTTGGCATCCAATTATGTGCATTTAAATAGGTAGAATTCTAATATAATGCGTTTGTAGTTTCAGATTTTAATTATTTCAATTTGTATGCATGTCTGACTTAGTGAATGCAGAACATTGATTTATTTTCGAACAACTTAATCCAATTTATGAAATTCGAATACCAGCCACTCTGTTGACTTTAAGATATTTTACAGGCGCTAGTAATGCCAGTTTCAAGATGGGTGTGAGACTTCACCAATTCTGCTGCTAAAACATGCATCCAACATGCATTCAACATGCAATTATTGTATTCTGGTTATGTCTCGACAAATCACAACAGTGGCACTTCTTTAATTCAGACTTGTCTCGAGGGTTCAACGCAACAGTGTCGTAACTCATATTGAAATCATAGGCACTTGATTCCGTGATTTCTATACATTTACAGACGTTCTTTTGCAATTTCACCCATCAAACAATGCAAATCTGTCAAAAAAATATATAAAATGTTTTTGTTTTTTTTAAAAAGTTTTTTTGCGTTTAGAGAAAGAGTTCACAAAACTGTTAAAGTGCACATTGATTGAAATATCCGACTTACAAAGTTTGTACAGATTAATATCATTGAATCATTGATATATATGTTAAATGAATGCACACACATATATGGTGTTGTTGTGTTAACTAATAAAGACACAGAATATCACATGTTGGGTATGAATGATTTAAGTTCATCTTTATTCATAATTTTAGTAAAAGGTCATGAAGTAAGACCATCTGAACTGATGATAAATTGTACATGTAGATAACGAATGACATCAATATGACATTGTAGTATGATATTATTCTGGCATGCATCTTTGATATGTTCTTTATGTGAGAAAGTAGGCAGTTTACGGAGGGTAGGAGTCTAGTAGTGGTTCTTCCCAGGAATGATGGTTAGGTGAACTGTCTGTCTCATATGACTCTGACTGTTGAAAAGGGGCGTTAAACCCGATATAAACAAAAAAGCATCTTTATGGTTTAATGGGCTGTAGATTAGAACCCCATGACATGGAGGGTGTAAATTTGAGACTTAAAACAATGAGGTGTGAACTATACTGTTTAGACAGACCTTTAATGCTAAGGGATCTGTGTGTTTGTCACCATTTCAGTACAATCAAACCCTCGTCAAGGGGAACTGTTCTTATATCACCATCTCTGGTGTTAAAACACTGCATGTACATCAAAATAAGTTATCCTGGCAGGTGTCTATGCTTGGCTTGCATGTGTCTGACTGTTTCCCAGATTAATCACAAAGAAGACACATTTGTTTTGAAATTTGTTCCAAAAATAAGCAACAGAACATATTTATTTCTTTGGCTTGTACCAGAAATAAACCAAATAGATTTATTAATTCATGAAGATGTTTATGTTTTTTTAATTTAAAAAATACCTGGCAAATGTAATACACCAATGTACTCAGGTACTGTATAACCCTGGAAACTGTATCAACTGTCTTGATTTGGTCTGATTTCTGAGATTTTCAGATTTTGTTTTTTAGTTTTACGCCCCTTTTCAACAGTCAGAGTCATATGAGGCCAGCCCCTTTTTTAAGGTTTTGGTGAGGGTGGCAGGCCTTTTTTAGGGGAATTTTGCAACAGCAATAGGCAAATCGGGGAAAAATTACTAAGTAAACAAGCACATTGTAAAAAAATATTTTGGTTAGGGAATTTCTTTTCAAATTTTGGGAAAAACACATACTGTCAAGCTTGGGGAATGGGGCCGACCCAAATTTGCCATAAAAAAGGGCTGGAGGCAGACAGTTCACCTTACCATTGTTTCTGGGAAGAAACAGTACTAAATGACTGCTATCCTCCATAAGCATCTGCCTACTTCCTCACATAAAGAGACATGGTCGGTGGCTGAGCTCAAATCTATGACCATTTACATTGTACAGGTTCTTTTTGGTATTTTGGGAATATGACCCATACCCTTGTGACTGGGAATTTTTGCAGTGTTTTAATCAAAATTGGGAAAAATGTATAACTAGAACTTTTGCATTGTTTAACTTTAACCTATTCTACTTATTCTCCCATAGAACAGTAGTAGAAGCAGGTATTTACTACCAATAGTGATGTTAATGAACTTATAAAATTAATAATTGGAATTGGATTGGGAATTTTTTTCTGTGATTTGGGAAATAAAGATGCTATTTTCCATCGGGAATATGACCGAATTTTGGCTATTAAATCGCCCCCCAAAAAATCCCTGTTGTAAAAGTGAGAGGTTACAGTCATTTGAAGACAGCGACCTTAACCATTAGGTATCAGAGAACATGAGACAATCTGTCCAACTAATGATTCAGACTTAGTGATATTCAGTCTTTATTATAATGATATATCCATTCGCTTGCATGTGACTTTCTGACATATATTATTTTCTTAAGAAAACAATATTGACAAGGGCATGAGTAAGATTTATGTTAGATGTATGTTAATATACATAAATACCTGTACAACAAAACATCGTAAACACCTTCATTACTTAATTGACCACAATTTAACGTTAGGTGTTGTTCATGCCCTTATAGATGACGTTCACAGCTTCTAATTACATGTAGTAAACAATGGACAAACAAATATATTTTCTCTATACTTTAGATGACTAAATACATAAATCATAATTTCCACCTGATAAAGGTCATTGCGTTTCTGGAAAAAAAGATCTACGGAATTTTGTGCTTTGCACATGTGAGAGATAATTAATTTTAGAAAATTAAATTGTTTGATTTTCAAAGGGTTCTTGTTTTTTAAGGGATTTATTATACAGGTGCTTTCATTGGCTCAAACTCTCTGAGATGCGTGTTTGTTCTAGTTTTACACGATTCTAGCCATCTGGAGTCCAACAGTTTCCTCCATGAAAAAGAGTTGTTTCTCTTGTATACTTGTACGCTGCAATGTGTTCATATTGTTTTTAGTGATAAATCCTGCATGATGATATAAATCTATGTGCATAATGAAATATAATTCAAAATAATAAAAACGTATATAATTATTTAGTTTTACGTATTTTGCAGGGCTTTTAAGAGACATTAAGCTTGACATTTCATATTCATTATTGTTTATTTATTTCGCTAATAAATGTAAAGCAGCCCTCCTAGTGAAATCTTTAAAATCTGTAAAAAAACTTTAATTTAGAGGAAATACTTAAAACCTTTATTTCCTCTGAAAAACCTATTAAAATCTGTAATTCTTACGTCAAACCTTTATATTTAACTCATTGCGCCGCAACTTGTTGGAGCTTTGAATATAATTATAATTCATATTTTATCATTCTCTTGTGAAAACTGCATCTTTATGATGCTTACATAATTATATCATCCGAGTATTTCTGAATGCTGTTTCTTTCACCAGACCATTTATGGTACTCAGGTAATCAGCTTCTATCGTACCTAGGAGCTGAATGTTTAAAATGCATGGTCCAACAAAGTTACAGTGTTGTAACTAACCAACCAACTCATTTTTAGACTGCATTTTTTCAAAACTCAGTTTAAAAACTCAAACTCAACTAATTTAGATATGTGTTTATATTTCATTTGTTATAAATTAATCCTAGCTAACAAAAGATATTAGATACATGTATGGCTTTGTTTCTGCCAATTTTCATAATTTCCTGTCTAAGATGAATGAAATTGTGTCCATGTAATTCTGGGACACCTCTCAGAAGTATCCACCCTTCTATGAACATACTATATCAAAGCTATATCGTATTCAAAGTCAGCAAACCAGTGAATGAATTTGAGTTTTTGACATGTTACTAAGGTTTGGTACGACCACAGCTATGGAGGTATTTGAAGTGCTCATGATGGACCCTAGATTCCAATGTTGTATTGTCAACAACTAATTGGTCCATAATGGGATAACTGAACACTCCATCTAGTGTTTGTTAAGGATTGTAATTGATGTAAGATGTCTCCTTAAGTCTTTGTCACTATAAACAGAGGATTGTGGGTAATGTTTGTAACAAAGTAAGCGTAACTTGTCTTTGGGTAGGGTTTAAAATGAAGTATGTAAGTCAGCTGGAAACTTGTCAGATTGAGTATTCCTATAAATGGGGTTAAGGGCTACTTTTTCAAGGCTTGACAGATCCTCGTTTACCTTACTCAACTGTGTTCAGGTGTTCCAAAAAAAAAAGTAGATATTTGTTCATACCAATGCATTTTTCATTTGGTTTGCAGTGTTGACAATGTAAGCTTGACTCAACTTTACTGAAGTATTTTAAAAAAAAAGGATGTTTGTTTGTGCCATGGCATTTTTGATTTGGTGTGGCGAGTTTAAATTTCTGTTTGACCAATAATAGTTCTTTGATTCTCAAATTATTACTATGGTCAAGCCTGACTTAGTTGCCGCCTTTGAGTAAAGGATAATACATGTAAACAACAGCCTCTCTTCAGCTCACACAAATTTACATCAAACCCAAATTGAACTCTTAAGTAAAGGCCACAGTCATATGTATAATAGTCATGTTAATTATCTCCCTTGAATGATTAATTATCTCCCTTGAATGATTAATTATCTCCCTTGAATGATTAATTATCTCCCTTGAATGGTCTTCAGTTAAAGGTATATACCGGTACAGTGCAACCTCCCCAAAGCAACATCCTTTGGGAGTAGCAGAATTATGTCGTTGTTGCTCTAGAGAGGTTAAATTGATAGTTAAAATTGTGCAGCGGGGAAAATCATACTGTTGTTGCAGGGAGGTTGTTGCTCAAGAGAGGGCCACTCTGGAGAGGTTGTACTAATACATTGTATCAATACGCCTTAATAAACATGTTAAAAGAATTATGGTAAAGTGCATTACAACATTTTTCAAACAACATGTATTTACAGATCTTTATTTATATGATATAGATACTACTGATGTTGCTAAAATCCCCGATATCCTAACAGCCATTCACCTTGAGTACCCATGTCTTAATGAGAACCAACAATAAAGTTTTATTACAAAATCATAAGTTATATAAGACCATTATACAAATAAACCTAAGTTGAAAAGCTGCAGAAATCCAGTGCGTATGTTTATTACATAGTTTAATCCTGTATCTATATGTTGCTGAAATGTGCATGTTATGTAAATATCTGATAGTTCTTATGTTGTTTGTAGATTTCTTTTCATTTCTTAATTGGTTATTGTGTTTCTTTCTTGATGGTTTTTTTTTGTAATATTTTGTTCGAATCTAAATGGATTCTGAATTTTACTGAGCCTGTGGACTTGTTTATGTATTAATGTTTCTCCTTTGGACTCAGAACAGTTCTTTTAATTGTTTTCTTTCATGAGAAAAACATTATATTCATTGTTTTAGTTCATTATTGTTTGATTGGTTTTTAATCTAATTATCACAGAGTATAGGAACAGTAAATGATCTATTGTTACTTTGCAATGAATTGAGCGAATATTGATGATTTTATTATCTGGAATCGTTCTACAATATAAATGAGTTATTGTTAATACTAAAAAGAGATGAAAGAGTCTAAGGTACTCATCAGTGTTTGAAGATAGAAAAGCTAGGCCAGAGTCTTTTTTGTTGTTGTTTTTTAATGAGCAGTAGAAAGAGGGGAAACAAAGTTAATGAACATTTTTTTTGCTTTTTGGAAACTGAACGATAGTTGAGATTTCCATAGCTCAGTATGCATGCATTTTATGTGGACCTAAGTATAACATTTATTTACCTCCCCCCATGCAACTGTTGAACTAGTTCCTGTTCCATATTGCAGTGCCAGTCTATGTAGTTCAGTTTCCTTGAGTACTTTCAGTACTTTGATTTAAAAAATAGATGCATCATGGAATCTGTTGTAAGTGGTCCACATTTATTCAGTTATATTGTCCTATACTTCCCTTCATGTTATGAAGTTGTTAAATTACAGTAGTTACATTCCCTTGTCATCATTTATTTCATTTCTTTTGCTGATGCAGTTTACACAGTCTGAAAATTAATGCCTCTTTTTCACATCTTATAAACTGTCTGTTTCCACAATTTCCTAGTCCTCTCATTGGTAACAAATCGAGGGTTCAACGCAAGAGTGTCGTAACTCATATTGAAATAAGAACAAGTTACGATAGTGTTGCGCTGAGCCCTCGATATGTCATCAAATGTTATCGTCTCCTCAATAAAAGTCAAGTTAGTTTAAATTTATTAGATAATTACCGATTTCACTGTCTTTGCTTGGATCCATTTTGACAGCAGATTAGCCTGTCAGGTGACTTCAAATGCTAATACTTGTTAAGTTTAAGAAAATGAACTTTAATTAAAGCAAGATATATGTTTATTGCAACAAGATTTACTAGCCATACTGAAATTGTCTGTTATTTTAACTTTTAGACAAATTTCTTTTTGATAAAGTCTGCTTAGAATCTCAACTTTCTGTTTATTGCCTGAAACTGCACTTTTGGTTAAAGCATTTCTTAATAATACATATCAGATGTTATTTTAAGCTTTGAAATTTGTTATTTGGCCTTTGATTAAGCCATCAGCATGGGGAATAAATTTTACTGAGTTTATATCAGAAAATGTGTAACACGCAATACTGATCTTATGTAGGCTTAATGTTTTACTTTGAAGGTGTTTGTAGTTAACATATAAAACAATGGCACTACAGCAGCCATTGGGTCTAGTATTAAATATGTACCATAATTTCTGATTTCCTTCGAAACAAACTATCTGCACTGTATATGCTAAATATAAAATATATCAAAAATATATACCGGATATTTGGTACCCCTCCAAACTATTGATAGTGAATTATTTGGTAATATGTGTTTATGTTTTGATAAATTATTGAGTTGAACCAAGTGTTGGTTTATATCATTATATCAGTTGATGAGATTGTTAAATAGTGTATATATTCTGCAGGTGGTTGAAATTTCCAATGGTTAGACCCCCCACCCAAAGTATCACACTTTATTGTAACTCTTCAATGCCACTTTATCTTTTTCTTGATTTTGTTTTGATTGAAGTAATTCTTGCCCATTGTTCACTTAAACAGAGTAATTGTTATAGTAATTGTTGTATATATATTTTGTAATGAGCGTTTTTCCATTAATACTATTTCAATTTCTCATCAGATATAAGAGCTTTTCTTTTTTGGCCGCAAAATGGCAATGTATCAATTTTATTAGCTAAGGAAATTTTGGATTTATTTCCTACTTCACCACGCTCCTTTAGTCTCAATAAATTTGTAATTACAACATTTCTTTTGAAATGGGCTGTTTAATGCTCGAAAGCCAAAAGAATTATATTCACTAGCCTAAATATTGTCTGCAAAAAAAAGATACAAATATTTCTTAAACTTGCAGTTTGTATTCTGTTTTGAAAATATATATTTTTTTAATTTCAGCTAAAGATGTTGAGGAAGCAGATAAACTGCTCGAATCCAATGGTGGACCAAAGGTTCTTGTTGAACGCTCGCTGTTCACACAGAAAAACTTTGACGAAAATTTTGAAGCCGGAAGCCGTCCATCTCCAACATTGCGACAGATGGTTAAAAAGAAAATTATGAAGTGCAGTTGTTCTGGAACTTGTGTGAAAAACTTCTTAGTTTCAATGTTTCCATTCATTGGCATAATGAAGAACTATAAAATACGGGAAGACCTGATGGGGGATGTGGTCTCTGGGTTGACTGTAGGCATCATGCATATACCTCAAGGTTGGTTTATAATACATTTCTGTATCTTATGTATAATATACAGTGAAACCTCGATTAACTGAACTCGGATTATCCGAAAACCTGGTGTTATCCAAAATGACTTTTCGGTCCCGATTTTCCCCTTAAATATTTCAATGTAAAGTAAACTGAATTATCCAAATTGTGTTGATTATCCGAAATGATATTTCGAAGGCTCAGCGCAACACTGTCGTAAATTGTTTTTATTTCAATATGAGTTACGACACTGTTGCGTTGAACCCTCGATTTGGGTCCTGTCAATTTTGGATAATCAAGGTTTTACTGTATATATATATTACTTTTTATGTATTATATTTTTATCTTAAATCCAGGTGCTCCAGTTTCCTCCTAGTTCTGAATTACCAGCAACCTTTCAGGCTAAAAAATGTTTCAAAGGAACAAATGCTTAAACGAATCGTACCCCCCAAAGTATGAAGGTTAAGTTAGGGAAAAAAGTAAAGGATTTCAACTGTATATATGGCCAGTTTACCTTAAACATGACTATATTTTTCTTACCAAATTTATATCTGAATAACAGATACTTTGTCATTCTTAAAAGGTTGATAACAAACAATTTCTTGTATGTACCTTGTGGTTAATTAATGTCATTATAATGGATAAATGGTTGTAATTTAGTACCAACAGCAGCTGCTGTGCAATAAATAAAATTTTTTTTTACATTTTAACTAATTACATGTACTTCATTTGGGTAGTTGGCAATAAGTTACATACAATTCAGAATTGTAACTTGCTGATATATTAAGGACAGTGTCAGACTCTCTTGTGTTTTTGTTACCATTTAAAAATAACAAAAAATTAACATGGACCATTAACTATCAAAATGACTCAGATAGTTAATAAATTGTTTTAACCCTTATTTTTTTATTTTTGTTTAATATGACAAAGCTTTAGATATACATGTTCCAAAACCTAAATGTTACCGTAGCAACTTCATATGGCGGGTTTAAGTCATGTGGAATCCAGAAATCTGAGAAATTTCTTCACATAACCTATTTGTTACAGTTAATAATCTTATTATAGCACATTTTTACATTTATAAACATATTTTCATGGAAATTTGCCCCAAGCATTACCAAGGTTGCTGCCCCCTATTAAATAAATGGCTTTATTTGGGTAATGGTGTGTGTGCATCATATTTTATGTATTCTTGAAGACAGAACAAATTAACCCTGAATTTAGTACACTCACGCCCATGCTATTTTGTTACCATAACAATATCATAAAGCATGACTTGTTCCACCTTACACATTTTTTATGTTAAATATTAATTGAAGTACAACACCTATGCTTGTTAATCATAGTAAAACATGTTACAGTTAATTAATTATTTGCCCCTCTAATTTCAGTATGTTTAACTTACTTGATTTGTAGCATGTGCTAGTTACTGTTATTGGCTAAGATTAATTGACAAGCTGTATATTTTATTCTACATTGTATGCAATGTACAACTGGAAACAAATCTGTTGTTTGATGTGATGTTTGTCAAGTTATGTAGCCAATAAATATTTGATGTTTGAAAATCCTTCTTTGAATACGGACATAACTTTGATTGTTTGCATTGAGTTTTATGCCCCTTTTCAATAGTCAGAGCCATATGAGGTGGACAGTTCACCTAACCATTGTTTCTGAGAAGAACTGCAACTAGTCTCCCTCATCTACATTCTCACATAAAGAAATATGATCAGGTACTTGGTAGCTGGGCTTGACATGACATTGAGTGATGTAAACATTGCTCTCAGTGTTTACATCTTGAAGCAAGCTTTACATGCCAAAATACAAATAGAATCAATAAACAATGCAGGTTACTAGACTTTGAGCCTGATTTATGACTAATATTTGCAGTATGTGCACAGTCAATATTGATTCTTCAGTATATATATTTAATTAATTCTGTTACTAAATTTGTAGTCATATAGATTGCATTTCTATCATCATTCATAATTCAGCTTTAATGAAATGATGTTTTAGTCTACCGGCTCACACCTGAAGGATCTGTGTCATCTGCTAACAGAACAGAACAGAATATATCTTTAATTCACTTAGTATATATGTACAAAACATGCAAATATGAGGTTTTTACAATACAAGACATAGATCCTGGTTTTACATGCTTGTTTTACACTTTAGTAGTTAAAATACCAGTGTTCCAAGATGTTAGTAACTTTCTTAATTGAAAACAAAGTTGTATTCATCTTCAATGTGTTCTGTATTACAGGTATGGCATATGGTATGTTGACAACATTACCACCAGTCTATGGCTTATACATGTCCTTCTTTCCTGTTCTTATTTATTTCTTCTTCGGATCTAGTAAACATGTGTCAATGGGTATGTATATTATATGATCTACTTCAATGCATTGGTCACTCTTTCAACCATATTTAATGGTACACTGGACCAAACAAGTCTTTGAATAAATTTCTTTAATCTCTCTAGTGGCCTTTGTTCAAAGGTTTTGACTTTAAAGGTTTTCCAGTTTTTTTTTCATAGGTTCGGACTGTACTTTTTTTGTTTTTGCTTCACCGAGGTTAAGAATTCTGGCTTTCCGAAATTTTTAAATTTTTTAACTATGGTTGTATAATATGAAATGCTGTTTCCCATGTTCTCTATCATTTCGCTGTATGATTTTTAAAGTCAAGATCAAAAAGGTCATCCAATCTCAGTATAAAGATTTTTCCCTAGAATTAAATTATCAAGGTTAATGTTCTAAACTGTTTTAGATGCCTCTTTGTTGAAGTGAAGTTACAGAGTTTTTGCTGCAAATTGTCTGACTGGCTTATATCATTCTCTTTTAATTGAAATTGTTTTATTAGTGTTTTGCTTAAGGTTGGCCATTAATATAATTGTTCTGTAAATATGTGTGGGACTTGATCCAACTTAGTTATCATCTGCTAAAAGCAAATTTTATCATGCACTTATCATAAGTTTCATAAATAGGAAGTGAAATTAAAAGAAAATGATAGTGTGAGAAATTGTAATATGTTCATCATTAGTGTATAAAAAATGTAAGTAGTTAGAAATTTAGAAATCTTTGATGCTGTAGCTTGCTTTGTGCACAAAGGTAAATGTTAAAGTAGTTGCCATCACCATCAATTGTTTTTTTAACACTCAACAAGTCAATAGAATAACATTACAACAAAAAGAAATAATAGAATGCAGTGTTCCAAAAAACTGTGTGCTTACAAGAGTTAACTGTTATTTGTTCATTTAAATTGTAGAACTCTCAAAGATATAGTCACTTGAAGCACTAGTAGAAGGTTGTCTCCATGAAGTGTTACTGAGATATAGTGGCATCATTATTTTGTCAAGTTCTTCTTTTCAGGAACATTTGCTGTGGCATGTCTGATGATTGGTTCTGCTGTTTCCAAGGGAATCAATGCTCACCACCAGGTATCAGCTGGTTCTAGTTCTGGTCTTATTCTTGGTAACCAGACTGCTGTAATATTTGGCGGCGAAATCGGGAACCAGACTAGTAATACTACGACCAATGTTACCACGACGATGAGACCTGCGTCTGATGCTGATGAGAGTATGTCTGAAGAAGAACTGACTCTTAGATTAGAATTTGCCATGTCCGTTACATTTATGGTGGGCGTAATACAGGTACGAAAATGACTCCTCTGTGTTAGGAATTATTATTTAATTAATTAATGTATGAAGTACAAATTAAATTTTCCGATAATCTCTACCTGTATTAACTTTATTCTCTGCTAGTAACTCAGTGATTGTTTTGCAATTTCATTTCCTTGAGTCCTGGGACTGGCAGGACTAAACATCTTTGAGTCCCTATGTTTAAAGTGTGAGCCCCAAATTTTGAGATTCAAATAGGTGTAAGTATTGCCCATCCAATGCTTTATTCATTTTACCTAGGTAGCTTGGCGCGCTAATCAATAACATCAGTCCACTATTTACATGTAATATAATTATGTCTCGATGTGGAAATTTAGAGCCTTTGATTATAAACAAAAGCTGACAGATTTTAGGACTCATCACTGGGAAATTGAATGCATCCCGTGGATGCACATAGAATAAAAAAATTGCGTCCACGCCAATATTTTTGCGTCCTGGACGCAGGATGCAGAGGTAAAAAAATCACTGGTAACTACCGACTCTTCCATATGAAAATGAACATTGTAGTATGTATTACCTTATATGGAATGCATCCAACCAAATCTTCAGAGAAAAAAAAGCAATTCTTTGGTTAAGTTAAGACTAAAGATCTACCTTATAAGCTTATATAAAGAGTTGGACTTGGAATGAAGAATTAAATGGATGCTTAATTTTTGTTTAGTGTGTATCAACTGCTGTTTATTTATTTCATCAAAATTTGAATACTTCTTATTTTCAGTTATTGATGGGTATTTTCCGACTTGGATTTATTACCGTCTACCTCTCCGATCCTCTCATCAGTGGATTTACGACGGGGGCCGCTTGCCACGTCTTCACTAGTCAAATCAAACACATCTTTGGTGTGAAAACTAACCGTTACAGTGGAGTGTTTAAATTAGTCTATGTAAGTTAACAGAAGTACCAGTACTGGAGTACAATATATAATTGTTAATGTCCATTAATTTACCGGTTCATTTTGATGTATGTATAAATCATTTATTGGAGTTCATTGACAAGGGCAATGTTCCATAAAATAATCGAGACATTCTCAAAATATTTATCATCATCATCAATTAGTACATACAATTAACATGATAATCTGGTTCTCTAAATTTCATCATCCCTAAATCTAAATCATCGTTACTTGTATCAGACTCATTATCAAAACAATCAGCAGCATCTTCATCACTACAATCATCAGCAGTGATGGCATTAATCATTATCAGCATCATTGTAAAAATCATTAATATTATCAGCAGTATCTTCAAGTGCAGTAACATAAACATCAGGTCAAGTAACATTATCTTTGAGTTTTGCCGCATTGTTGTCAGGTCTAGTTAGGTCATCATCAGGTTCAGAGACGTTATCATCATGTTCCGTAGCAATAGCATGAGGACCAGTAGCAATTCCAACATCATTGTCCTGTGATATTGAATGTTCTGTGTATATGGATGGGAAATATTTGATTTTTTATCATTTATAACCCATCTGAACAGTTTTGCCACAGCAGCATTGAAACTACATTCTTCATAAAATAGGTGTAACAAGTGCTTCTCGTACATAACCATAAGCTATTTTTCTGTCTGGTTCAAATCCTTAAAATAAAAATATACAGAATGTACCATTTATTTGATCCTTGGAATACCCGGTAAGTCAATATTGATATGCCCCCATGTTTGATATAATAAAAAGAAATTTGTTTCTTCCTAAGATAATTTGTTTCACTGTGAATGAATGGCACCAAAAGCCTGTATCAGACAGAGTTGAGGAAAATATAAAAAAACTATGTCTAACTCATAAATCTTCAATATTTTGTCGAATTTATTGCAGATTTTAAGAGCTTAATGCATGCTTTTGTGCCAAAATAATATTTGTTTAATGGGAAATTCAGGTATAAATGTTAGTTTCAGTAGCTGAGAAATTTTATATTTTGTATTATACAAATACATATTACAGAAGCTGAAACACCTGTTTGATTACGTGAGCTCAAATGCATTGGTTATTTTGGGGTGTTCCATAACTTGTTGCCATTAGCCTGAACTCCATTGAATGTTCAATGATTATGAGCCATCAGACTTTGTGGCTTGTCCATTACCATCCCGTATGATGGAACACTGCAGAGTGTCCAATGATTGGTTACCATCAGACTGAGCTCTGTGGAGTGTTCAATGACTCGTTACCATCAGACTGAGCTCTCTGGAGTGTTCAACGACAAGTTTCTACCAGACTGAGCTCTCTGGAGTGTTCAATGACAGGTTTCTACCAGACCGAGCTCTCTAGAGTGTCCAATGACTAGTTACCATCAGACTGAGCTCTGTGGAGTGTTCAATGACTGGTTACTACCAGACTGAGCTCTGTGAAGTGTTCAATGACAGGTTTCAACCAGACTGAGCTCTCTAGAGTGTTCAGTGACTGGTTTCTACCAGACTGAGCTCTGTGGAGTGTTCAATGACTGGTTACTACCAGACTGAGCTCTGTGGAGTGTTCAATGACTGGTTACTACCAGACTGAGCTCTGTGGAGTGTTCAATGACTGGTTACTACCAGACTGATCTCTGTGGAGTGTTCAATGACTGGTTTCTACCAGACTGAGCTCTGTGGAGTGTTCAATGACTGGTTACTACCAGACTGAGCTCTGTGGAGTGTTCAATGACTGGTTACTACCAGACTGATATCTCTGGAGTGTTCAATGACAGGTTTCTACCAGACCGAGCTCTCTAGAGTGTCCAATGACTAGTTACCATCAGACTGAGCTCTGTGGAGTGTTCAATGACTGGTTACTACCAGACTGAGCTCTGTGAAGTGTTCAATGACAGGTTTCAACCAGACTGAGCTCTCTAGAGTGTTCAGTGACTGGTTTCTACCAGACTGAGCTCTGTGGAGTGTTCAATGACTGGTTATTACCAGACTGAGCTCTGTGGAGTGTTCAATGACTGGTTACTACCAGACTGAGCTCTGTGGAGTGTTCAATGACTGGTTACTACCAGACTGATCTCTGTGGAGTGTTCAATGACTGGTTTCTACCAGACTGAGCTCTGTGGAGTGTTCAATGACTGGTTACTACCAGACTGAGCTCTGTGGAGTGTTCAATGACTGGTTACCATCAGACTGATATCTCTGGAGTGTTCGATGACTGGTTACTACCAGACTGAGCTCTGTGGAGTGTTCAATGACTGGTTACTACCAGACTGAGCTCTGTGGAGTGTTCAATGACTGGTTACTACCAAACTGAGCTCTGTGGAGTGTTCAATGACTGGTTACTACCAGAATGAGCTCTGTGGAGTGTTCAGTGACTGGTTACTACCAGACTGAGCTCTGTGGAGTGCTCAATGACTGGTTACTACCAGACTGAGCTCTGTGGAGTGTTCAATGACTGGTTACCATCAGACTGATCTCTCTGGAGTGTTCAATGACTGGTTACTACCAGACTGATCTCTCTGGAGTGTTCAATGACTGGTTTCTACCAGACTGAGCTCTGTGGAGTGTTCAATGACTGGTTACTACCAGACTGAGCTCTGTGGAGTGTTCAATGACTGGTTTCTACCAGACTGAGCTCTGTGGAGTGTTCAATGACTGGTTACTACCAGACTGAGCTCTGTGGAGTGTTCAATGACTGGTTACCATCAGACTGAGCTCTCTAGAGTGTTAAATGACTAGTTACCATCAGACTGAGCTCTCTGGAGTGTTCAATGACTGGTTACCATCAGACTGAGCTTTTCTGAGTGTTCAGTGACTGGTTACCATCAGACTGAGCTCTGTGGAGTGTTCAATGACAGGTTTCAACCAGACTGAGCTCTCTAGAGTGTTCAGTGACTGGTTTCTACCAGACTGAGCTCTGTGGAGTGTTCAGTGACTGGTTACTACCAGACTGAGCTCTGTGGAGTGTTCAATGACTGGTTACTACCAGACTGAGCTCTGTGGAGTGTTCAATGACTGGTTACTACCAGACTGATCTCTGTGGAGTGTTCAATGACTGGTTTCTACCAGACTGAGCTCTGTGGAGTGTTCAATGACTGGTTACTACCAGACTGAGCTCTGTGGAGTGTTCAATGACTGGTTACTACCAGACTGATATCTCTGGAGTGTTCGATGACTGGTTACTACCAGACTGAGCTCTGTGGAGTGTTCAATGACTGGTTACTACCAGACTGAGCTCTGTGGAGTGTTCAATGACTGGTTACTACCAGACTGAGCTCTGTGGAGTGTTCAATGACTGGTTACTACCAGAATGAGCTCTGTGGAGTGTTCAGTGACTGGTTACTACCAGACTGAGCTCTGTGGAGTGTTCAATGACTGGTTACTACCAGACTGAGCTCTGTGGAGTGTTCAATGACTGGTTACCATCAGACTGATCTCTCTGGAGTGTTCAATGACTGGTTACTACCAGACTGATCTCTCTGGAGTGTTCAATGACTGGTTACTACCAGACTGAGCTCTGTGGAGTGTTCAATGACTGGTTACTACCAGAATGAGCTCTGTGGAGTGTTCAGTGACTGGTTACTACCAGACTGAGCTCTGTGGAGTGTTCAATGACTGGTTACTACCAGACTGATCTCTCTGGAGTGTTCAATGACTGGTTACTACCAGACTGAGCTCTGTGGAGTGTTCAATGACTGGTTACTACCAGACTGAGCTCTGTGGAGTGTTCAATGACTGGTTTCTACCAGACTGAGCTCTGTGGAGTGTTCAATGACTGGTTACTACCAGACTGAGCTCTGTGGAGTGTTCAATGACTGGTTACTACCAGACTGAGCTCTGTGGAGTGTTCAATGACTGGTTTCTACCAGACTGAGCTCTGTGGAGTGTTCAATGACTGGTTACTACCAGACTGAGCTCTGTGGAGTGTTCAATGACTGGTTACCATCAGACTGAGCTCTCTGGAGTGTTCAGTGACTGGTTTCTACCAGACTGAGCTCTGTGGAGTGTTCAATGACTGGTTACTACCAGACTGAGCTCTGTGGAGTGTTCAATGACTGGTTACTACCAGACTGAGCTCTGTGGAGTGTTCAATGACTGGTTACTACCAGACTGATCTCTGTGGAGTGTTCAATGACTGGTTTCTACCAGACTGAGCTCTGTGGAGTGTTCAATGACTGGTTACTACCAGACTGAGCTCTGTGGAGTGTTCAATGACTGGTTACTACCAGACTGATATCTCTGGAGTGTTCGATGACTGGTTACTACCAGACTGAGCTCTGTGGAGTGTTCAATGACTGGTTACTACCAGACTGAGCTCTGTGGAGTGTTCAATGACTGGTTACTACCAGACTGAGCTCTGTGGAGTGTTCAATGACTGGTTACTACCAGAATGAGCTCTGTGGAGTGTTCAGTGACTGGTTACTACCAGACTGAGCTCTGTGGAGTGTTCAATGACTGGTTACTACCAGACTGAGCTCTGTGGAGTGTTCAATGACTGGTTACCATCAGACTGATCTCTCTGGAGTGTTCAATGACTGGTTACTACCAGACTGATCTCTCTGGAGTGTTCAATGACTGGTTACTACCAGACTGAGCTCTGTGGAGTGTTCAATGACTGGTTACTACCAGAATGAGCTCTGTGGAGTGTTCAGTGACTGGTTACTACCAGACTGAGCTCTGTGGAGTGTTCAATGACTGGTTACTACCAGACTGATCTCTCTGGAGTGTTCAATGACTGGTTACTACCAGACTGAGCTCTGTGGAGTGTTCAATGACTGGTTACTACCAGACTGAGCTCTGTGGAGTGTTCAATGACTGGTTTCTACCAGACTGAGCTCTGTGGAGTGTTCAATGACTGGTTACTACCAGACTGAGCTCTGTGGAGTGTTCAATGACTGGTTACCATCAGACTGAGCTCTCTGGAGTGTTAAATGACTAGTTACCATCAGACTGAGCTCTCTGGAGTGTTCAATGACTGGTTTCTACCAGACTGAGCTCTGTGGAGTGTTCAATGACTGGTTACTACCAGACTGAGCTCTGTGGAGTGTTCAATGACTGGTTACCATCAGACTGAGCTCTCTGGAGTGTTAAATGACTGGTTACCATCAGACTGAGCTTTTCTGAGTGTTCAGTGACTGGTTACCATCAGACTGAGCTCTGTGGAGTGTCCACTGACTGGTTACCATCAGGCTGAGCTCTCTGAAGTGCTCACTGACTGGGTGTCAGCAGTCTGATATCTCAGGAGTATTAAATGACTCATTATCATCAGTCTAAGCTCTGTGGAATGTTTTGTTGATATTTTAATTTCATTGCAACTTATTTATTTTCACACTTATTTTTCAGACTTACAGAGATTTCTTCTCAAATATTGAAACAACTAACATTGTCACATTATTACTGTCAGTTGTATGTGTGGTTTTATTGTACTGTACATCGAGATTTATCAACCAGAACCCAAAACTCAAACCTAAAATGTTTATGCCTGTACCTATAGAACTTATAATGGTAAGTGACGGTTATATTATGTTAATCACAGTTGAGAAGGATAAAAGCTTGAGTCTGATGATTTCAAATGCACTAATCTTAGATTACAAAAAATGTATTTGTGCACTATCCTTGGATTTTATTTTTTATGAGACTTCAGTGACTATTATGATGAGATTGCTTCCGTTTGAAGATTGAATATTTGAAGGTAGTACTGAATCTACTTCATTCAGAAGCTTGAATGTGGAAATATTGAGTCTATCTCTTTCAGAAGCTTTATATTTGGAAATATTCTTGCGTCTGCTTCTTTCAGAAGCTTGAATTAGGAATTATTCTTGAGTCTACCTCTTTCAGATGCTTGATTTAGGAATTATTCTTGAGTCTGCTTCTTTCAGAAGCTTGAATTAGGAATTATTCTTGAGTCTACCTCTTTCAGATGCTTGATTTAGGAATTATTCTTGAGTCTGCTTCTTTCAGAAGCTTGAATTAGGAATTATTCTTGAGTCTGCCTTTTTCAGAAGCTTTAATTAGGAATTATTATTGAGTCTACCTCTTTCAGAAGCTTGAATTAAAAAAATATTCTTGCGTCTACTTCTTTCTTCTTGAGTCTGCTTCTTTAGAATCTTTAATTAGGAATTATTCTTGAGTTAACCTCTTTCAGAAGCTTGAATTAGGAATTATTCTTGAGTCTGCTTCTTTCAGAAGCTTGAATTAGGAATTATTCTTGAGTCTACCTCTTTCAGATGCTTGAATTAGGAATTATTCTTGAGTCTGCTTCTTTCAGAAGCTTGAATTAGGAATTATTCTTGAGTCTACTTCTTTCTTCTTGAGTCTGCTTCTTTCAGAAGCTTTAATTAGGAAGTATTCTTGAGTCTACCTCTTTCAGAAGCTTGAATTAGGAATTATTCTTGAGTCTGCTTCTTTCTGGAACTTGGAACTATTCTAGAAATATCCATGAAAAGCTTTCTACTGATGTATTTAATGTGGAAGAGTGCTAGCTGTCTCACGAGTTCACATCATATTAAATTGTATTAACTATGAATGATGTAATTTGGATAAAGTATCAACAATTTTAATTGATCAATGTATAGTTAGACGACCTGGCTATTTTAATAGATTGTAAATAATTAAATAGATTAAAAGTAAGTTATTTAATTACTCAGCTAAATCATTGAAGCGATGAATAATTGGTGCACCAAATTAACTTCCAACACTGCAATTGCACATCTGTACTGAGCATGTTTTACCAGATTCTCCATATTTAGAAAATTTTTATAAAATGGTATTTGTATGGTTGTCATGGTAACTTGTGTTTCAGGTTGTTCTTGGAACTTTAATTTCGTATCTAATCCGACTGAATGAAGATCACAATGTTGTTATAGTGTCCGATATCCCAACTGGGTAAGTAAAATTGATACAATATTTCAAGTAAGTTCGTAGGTGAAGCATTTATAGCTTGTCTGTTTTTGCAGAAAAAGTCAAGCTAGTGTGATCACTGCAGCGTCTGCGTTGTGCAAAAACTTTAATGTACTATTAGTTCATAACTCAGAAACTATAAAAGATAGCAACATGAAACTTCATAGGTGGTAAGAGACAGTGAACAGACAAGCATTGACACTGCTCCCAGCGCTCTTGTTATATAGATATACCGGGTAATAACCATGGAATGTTGTGACTCTAAGACCAAAGTATCCTGCGGTATGTTTTTATGATATTCTCTTTATGTTACAGTCTTCCAGTGCCTAACTTGAGAGGGTTTTCAAGAATTGGAGAAGTTATATCTGATGCAATAGCTCTGGCTATTGTTATATTTGCCATATCTATATCTATGGGTAAACTGTTGGCGAAGAAACATGACTATGAGGTGGATGCCAATCAGGTGAGAAAATCCTCCGATACATGGATCATTTAAAAATAGATTAGAAAATCCTCCGGATTCATGGTTCATTTAAAAATAGATTAGAAAATCTTCTGATATATTGATCATCATAAAACTTTCATATATTTGCTCAGAGATAATGATTCAATGACTTTTATTTCCATTTTATTTCCTTATTTCCAGGAATTGGTAGCATACGGTATATCCACCATTATATCTTCATTCTTGTCATCATCAGCGCCATCTGCTTCACTTTCTAGAAGTCTTGTACAGGAAAGGGTTGGAGGCAGAACTCAGGTAACTTGTTTGATGCAACATTAGTGTAAATCTAAAAGCATGAAAAATGCTGTCATGCTTTTAAGTCTTTCTAGAAATTTCATGTCATCTCCGAAGTACAGTAAAACCTCTCCAGAGCGGCCCTCTGTAGAGCAACAACCTCTCTATAGCAACACCTTCAAAAGTTCACTAAGTTGATATTTACTGTTAATTTAACCTCTGTAGAGCAACAACCTCTCTATAGCAACACCTTCAAAAGTTCACTAAGTTGATATTTACTGTTAATTTAACCTCTATAGAGCAACAACCTCTAAACAACAGCCAATATTTGCAGCTTCCACAGGGTGTTGCTCTACAGAGGTTCTACTGTATTAAGTTGGCGCTCTGAAAAAGTTCTGCTCGTGTACATTTCATTAATTTCTTTAAATTGGGTTATTTGACACCCAGAGGTTTTCTGGTAGGTTTTCATATAAATGTTTTCTAGTTTTATTATAGAACTGATTGCTTTATGGCTACTGAATTTATTGCTGATTGTAATTGTTGTTGCTAAAAATGATGGTGTTTGATTTCAGGTTGCAGGCTTGGTATCCTGTTGTTTATTGTTGGTGGTGTTGCTGGCTATTGGTCCCTACTTCAGGACACTCCCAAATGTAAGATTATAACACATATCAAACTGTACATTTTCCACAAGTTTTATGTATTAGTGTCTAATGAGGTTGTATGTCCTGAGTTCTATCTGTGTGATGTAGTCCATCTATGTAATAGTAAACAGATGGTACACATAAAGTACACAGTTAGTGCACAATTAGTGCACAGTATGTGGATAGAACCATCTGTGTTCTATGTTTGTACAATCTGTGTAATATCTGTGTGTACTATCTATATGTACCGTCTTGTTCCATCTGCAAATTTATATTTAAAGGGAAACAACTCCCCATTGACTTCGGAAAATCAAAAAATAATGAGTTCATCTCAATATTAATACAATCTTTTTTTATGCCAGAGGTGGTCTGAATATAAAGGTTTTATTGTAAGTATATACATGTATATATTTCAGTGTGTTTTAGCATCTATCATTATTGTTGCCTTGCGTGGAATGTTTCTACAAGTACTTGATCTCAAGAAACTCTGGTCGGTTTCACTGATTGACTTTGTAAGTATATTATGTAGTCAATTATGTTTTAATGTATATCATGACAGAGCTGTAGAAAATTGGTGGGTTTAGGGTGGACTTAGCCCCTCCAATAAATTTGGCTGCAATGGTGATTAAAAAGGGCTTTATCTCCTCCCCCCCCCTGTCCACAGACAAAATCTAAAATTAGCTCCCCCATCTTAACTTGCTTCCTATAGGGTTACATGACACACTTGAATCTCTTCATATCGAAATTAGGGGATTTGGCAAGATTGTTGAATATAATAGATATTTGATGTGTGAATTGTCAGAGTATTTTGATACCTAAATGGCTTCAAGTTTTTTAGCAATTATCAGTCTGTTGTAATAATAATTCAAAGGTTGATTTGGTGAACAGTGTAGAACCTGAGATTTGGGAGTTGGGACCTAATGTTTATTTTGATATAAGCAGGACTTTGATAAATCATGTTTGATAGAACACATTTCAACTGTATATCATTGACTTATATATTAATATGCAGCTTCATGAATTACAGCATATAATGTGATTTGCTAGAATTTTGTTCATATATAACAACAGTGTGAGTTTATGACATGATGAAATATTTAGACCAGAACAAATCGCAAGTCCTTACTGCATATTTATTACTGTATTTTCATTTATTTTCGTTGGGCTCAATTTTTGTCGTATTCACTAAAATGGCTATTTCGTGGGGACATATATTTGTGGATTTTGATTTATGAAAAGAAATGCCTGATCTCTGCATTTAAATTTGTGGGGATCTGATTTCGTGGATAAGCTGACCCACAAAATCCACGAAATTAAATCCCCAACGAAAATTAATGATTCCACAGTAAGTTGTAGAACAAAATGTTTGTTTCTAGTTACATGCTTAATTGAAATTAGGGTAGGTTAGAGAATTCTTATATTATTATTATTCTTTAAAGTATGAGGGACAGTGGATGTACTGTCCTTGGGCCCGATGAAAAGTCTAGGGTCGCTTGGAAAGATTAGGGTAGGTTGGGTAACCAAAAAGAAAAAAACATTTTTAGTGCTGAAGTAAAGTAAAACCTCACTAAGTGTATCATTACAAATATGACATAATATTTTATTTACACTATTTACAGTTTGTGTGGATTGTGGCCTTTACAGCTACAGTTTTATTGGATGTAGATCTTGGACTTGGTACTGCTGTTATATTTAACATACTTACAGTAGTGTGTAGAAGTCAGAGGTATGCAAGCCATCATATAATTATAAGCACATTCTTTTCTTTCATTTGTTTATTCTTTCTGTCATTTTGTTTTTTTGTCATTAATTTTCTGTCAAGTAATTTATTTTGAGTTATAAAATTTGGGTAATGTTTTTTTTAGTAAATTTATACATAATTGGTCTTGTGGGCAACTGTTTTGTACATGTAGCATCGGGATCATCTTAGCTCAGTGTTCATCTTTCATTTCAGACCCTATGCTACATTGTTAGGACAAATACCTGGTACAGATATTTATAGAGATATGAATGTTTACCAAGAGGTAAGTAATTATCTCAATTACATTGTTGTACAAATATTTATGTTCGAAAACATTTCATATGACTTCTAATGCGCATATTCAATTATTCATACATTGGCATAATAGTGTTGTAGCTCATTCTGTTATATTGCTAACTCCTTTGCCAAAAGATTGGGATAAAAAAATGAAATTTGGATTAAGTGAAAATTCACACGATTGCTTTCTAAGAATACACCGCTCATTGAAGCTGTCTGATATTTGCTAAAACATTTGCTTAAAATGCAATGAGGATAGCATCGTGAAAAAACTTCTTTCATTGATTTTTTGTCATAACTGAAGATTGGCTTGGTCTTATGATGGCATATTATGAATGTTTCAGGCCAGAGAAGTGGCTGGAGTGAAGATATTCAGATTTGAGCAATCTTTATTCTTCGTCAACACGGAACATTTCAAGACTCTACTATATAAGAGGACAGTAAATCCCCGAACTCTAAAATTAGCCATGAAGAAACGAGCAGCCAAACTGGAGAAACAACAAAAGAAGGTCGTGTTCATATTCTGACTTTTATTACTAGTACCAATGTAAACCCATCTTAACGTGACTTAATATTTGGGCTCCTGCAGGGGGCGGGCAGCGTACTCATCAGTAGATTTCAGCTCTCTAAACTAAACAGTTTCCATTCAACCTTGGTCAAAATTTCATTGTCATGACATATCCATCAAGTTTGTATAACCTGCAAATTTGTACTCTGTTACTCATACATTATAGTCCCAGACTATGATATTTATCACAAAATCAACTTTGTCCACTCTCTGTGTTAAACAATTTCTTCTAAGCTTCAACAGATGATTCTTAACGGTGTATTTAGTGACTGTACTGATGTATATACTGTTTCTAGATATTTAATATAACAATTAACAAGCATAATATTTCTGATGCCTTTGATTAAAGACATATTTTATTTTGATGACTAAATTCCTGAGATCATTATATCATAATATGATCATGCAACAAGATGGAAAGTTTCACTTGTTATTAATATATAACACTGGGGTATGACATAGGGTTTATATAATATTGTTTTTCCCCACAGGAAATGGTAATCATGGGAGAAAACGCTCCTGATGTGTCTGTGCCCACTGACATGGTTGAGATGGAGCTAGATACTAAAGGGAATGAAGTGAAGCTATCTATCATTAGAGCTAACTCAATGAAGTCTCCTGATGTAGATTTCCATACAATTATAATTGATTGTTCACCATGGAGCTTTGTGGATTCTATGGGTGTTAAAGTGTTGGCTGCAGTAAGCTCTGTTTTCTATCCTAAAAGACTTACTAATTATACCCCCACAAAGAAGTTTGAGGGGGGTATATTGGAGTCACTATGTCGATTGGACGGTCGTTGGTCGGTCGATCCGTCCATCCACATAAGTCCGCATAACTACTTCCACATTTTTTAAGCGATTGCAATGAAACTTGAAATATGTTATCACCATCAAGTGTAGATGTGCAAGACACAATTTTCATGCCCAGCGATTCACTCATTGCAGAGTTATGTCCCCTTGAACATAGCCGTATAGTGTACTATTGCAGAATTAGTATCAAAGTGGCGGCAGGGGTATTAGTCACCTCTGTGACAGCTCCAATTTGATTTGCTTGAAAATAACATACATTATGTATGTAGTTGAACCTGTGACCAAGACCATCAAAGAGAAAGAAAATAGAGACAAGTTATCAATAAATGTGTGTTATGGAATGAGCTGTGTTGATAGAGTAACTTTCATTCACAGTTTGACTCTGTGTGATCTTACTGTCTCTCTGAATATCTGTAAGCTTTTTTTCTGATTGAAATTTACAATGGATCAACAAATACTGAGCATTTCATAAAGATTAGATTAGACATATACTTTCTAAGGTGAATAATATCAAGTTGTTTATCATGAGCATACTCAAAATTTTGCTTTTTGCAAAAACACTTGCAATTTTGATGCTATGAAAGAGCCAGGGTACTTATTTACTTTTTTGAACACAGATAAAATAATTATATCATGAGTACGAGCAAAGTCTTTACTGTTACTGATATACTTATGCTACAATACTCATTGGTTTGGTATTTTATTAATATTTTTGTATTTCAATTTCAGGTTATTGGTGAATATAAAGCTGTGAATGTAAAAGTGATACTTGCTAATTGTAAAGGTAAGTGAATTCAAAAGATTCTGAATATTTTCTGACCTGTGTAATAAAAACTCATCTTGTACTGTAAGAATGGAAATATTCAGTCTGATTGTTGAAATTTTGTTTGTCTGTCATTGTAAGGATCTTTATTTGTAGTTAGTACATGGACAATATGTACAGTCATACCTGTAAACAAAGGCCACCCTTAGGAGGACCTAATGTGCCCTTTATTGACAAGTGGCCTATATTCGGAGGTCACTTTGTTCAAAATAATCATGATGGACAGTTTTTAAAAGAATTGGCCTTTATTCACATTGTGTCCTATATTTGAAGGTGGCTGCTTACATCTTTTTGACTGTTACTTTTATTTCAGATATATTATGACAACTGATTTAATTGTAAATGTTTTATGTTTTTATTAATCATCTACATTTTATTTTGTCTTTTTATGCCCCCATGTCGATAGATCAGGGGCTTATGCCCCCATGTCGATAGATCAGGGGCTTATGCCCCCATGTCGATAGATCAGGGGCTTATGCCCCCATGTCGATAGATCAGGGGCTTATGCCCCCATGTCGATAGATCAGGGGCTTATGCCCCCATGTCGATAGATCAGGGGCTTATGCCCCCATGTCGATAGATCTGGGGCTTATGCCCCCATGTCGATAGATCAGGGGCTTATGCCCCCATGTCGATAGATCAGGGGCTTATGCCCCCATGTCGATAGATCAGGGGCTTATGCCCCCATGTCGATAGATCAGGGGCTTATGCCCCCATGTCGATAGATCAGGGGCTTATGCCCCCATGTCGATAGATCAGGGGCTTATGCCCCCATGTCGATAGATCAGGGGCTTATGCCCCGATGTCGATAGATCAGGGGCTTATGCCCCCATGTCGATAGATCAGGGGCTTATGCCCCCATGTCGATAGATCTGGGGCTTATGCCCCCATGTCGATAGATCAGGGGCTTATGCCCCCATGTCGATAGATCAGGGGCTTATGCCCCCATGTCGATAGATCAGGGGCTTATGCCCCCATGTCGATAGATCTGGGGCTTATGCCCCCATGTCGATAGATCAGGGGCTTATGCCCCCATGTCGATAGATCAGGGGCTTATGCCCCCATGTCGATAGATCAGGGGCTTATGCCCCCATGTCGATAGATCAGGGGCTTATGCCCCCATGTCGATAGATCAGGGGCTTATGCCCCCATGTCGATAGATCAGGGGCTTATGCCCCCATGTCGATAGATCAGGGGCTTATGCCCCCATGTCGATAGATCAGGGGCTTATGCCCCCATGTCGATAGATCAGGGGCTTATGCCCCCATGTCGATAGATCTGGGGCTTATGCCCCCATGTCGATAGATCAGGGGCTTATGCCCCCATGTCGATAGATCAGGGGCTTATGCCCCCATGTCGATAGATCAGGGGCTTATGCCCCCATGTCGATAGATCAGGGGCTTATGCCCCCATGTCGATAGATCAGGGGCTTATGCCCCCATGTCGATAGATCAGGGGCTTATGCCCCCATGTCGATAGATCTGGGGCTTATGCCCCCATGTCGATAGATCAGGGGCTTATGCCCCCATGTCGATAGATCAGGGGCTTATGCCCCCATGTCGATAGATCAGGGGCTTATGCCCCCATGTCGATAGATCAGGGGCTTATGCCCCCATGTCGATAGATCAGGGGCTTATGCCCCCATGTCGATAGATCAGGGGCTTATGCCCCCATGTCGATAGATCAGGGGCTTATGCCCCCATGTCGATAGATCAGGGGCTTATGCCCCCATGTCGATAGATCAGGGGCTTATGCCCCCATGTCGATAGATCAGGGGCTTATGCCCCCATGTCGATAGATCTGGGGCATATTGTTTTTGGTCTCTCTGTTTGTCTGTCTGTTTGTATGTTTGTACCAAACTTTAACCTTTAATCAAAACGCTTGCACCTACATTCATCAAACTTCATATGTAGGGTCCTCATGACAACCTCTACAGGACCTGGGCATTTTCAGGTCAAAGGACAAGGTCACAGGGTCTTGGTGTTTAGAAAATTTGTACATTTCTTTTAGTATACTACTCCTATATTTTCATAGGATTTTGACTAAACATTCACAGACTTGTTGTTACCAATCACCCACGCACATACATTCCAGGTTTTGTGATTCGATCATTTTTGACGGAATTATGGCCCTTTGTTTATTTTGTGCATTTTCAAGTTAAAGGGCACTCGGAGGGGGCATTGTCTTTTTGAAACAAATCTTGTTTATAATAAAGTCAACAGTATCATGATGATTATAGGGGTAAATGTTTCCAGGTTTTGTCTAAAATTCAGGGGTTTTTTAATGTCCGGAAATGTCATTTTTCCAAAAAAAATACCTCTTTTAAAAAAAATGTCGCTTTTATCATTACTTATTATAACATATGTTTATCATACATTGCAGGAGGTATTAGAGAAATGTTTGAGAAGACAAAGTTTTATGATACATTAGATCATTCCTGTATCTATGTTTCATTACATGATGCTGTGGTGCATGCCTTACATCTGGAATCACCAACAACACTTTTACCAGTAAGTAAATATTACATGTTTTGTGAAAATCAGGTTTGGTTTCCACATGTCTTCGATATTGAGTGTTAAACTGTAACTGATTATGAATTATTTCCTAAAGAATTTCTACATATCCTTGATATTTTTAGTTAACTTCTACCACACAACATGTGTCACTGCTGTAGTACTTTATGATACTGTTAAACCATGGTCAAGAACCTGTTTCAAATATGGGGAGACTGCAAGTTTTGAATTATAGCCTTAACTTAATCTGCTTTGAGTTAGGGGCTACCACCAGCTTTGAATAGGGGGTTTCAATCATCTTTGAGTAAGGAGCTATAGCCAGCTTTGGATAAGGGATCAGAACCAACTTTGAAGAAGGGTCTACTGCCAGTTTTGATGAATGGGTTACTGCCAGCTTTGAAGAATGGCTTACTGCCAGCTTTGAAGAATGGGTTACTGCCAGCTTTGAAGAATGGGTTACTGCCAGTTTTGAAGAATGGGTTACTGCCAGCTTTGAAGAATGGGTTACTGCCAGCTTTGAAGAATGGGCTACTGCCAGCTTTGAAGAATGGGCTACTGCCAGCTTTGAAGAATGGGCTACTGCCAGCTTTGAAGAATGGGCTACTGCCAGCTTTGAAGAATGGGTTACTGCCAGCTTTGAAGAAGGTGTTACTGCCAGCTTTGAAGAATGGGCTACTACCAGTTTTGAAGAATGGGTTACTGCCAGCTTTGAAGAATGGGTTACTGCCAGCTTTGAAGAATGGGTAACTGCCAGCTTTGAAGAATGGGCTACTACCAGTTTTGAAGAATGGGTTACTGCCAGCTTTGAGGAATGGGTAACTGCTAGTTTTGAAGAATGGGCTACTAGAATGGGCTACTACCAGCTTTGAATAATGGGTTACTACCAGCTTTGAAGAATGGACTACTAGAATGGGCTACTACCAGCTTTGAACAATGGGCTACTAGAATGGGCTACTGCCAGCTTTGAAGAATGGGTTACTACCAGTTTTAAAGAATGGGTTACTGCCAGCTTTGAAGAATGGGTTACTACCAGTTTTGAAGAAAGGGTTACTGCCAGTTTTGAAGAATGGGCTACTACCAGTTTTGAAGGAAAGGTTGTATCCAGCTTTGAAGATAGGCATCCATGTGAAAAAAGCCACTCTTTTGCACTCAGTATATATAATTATGTGATTGTTAAATGTATATACATGTGATTAAGAGCGGCCATGTTTACACTGTAGTCTTTATTCATTGAATGATGGCTGTTAACTCAAGCTTGACTGGTTTGAGATAATAACACTACAACATGTACTAGCCAAATCATTGTTCTGTTCTAAAGGTGATTCAGATTGTTTTTTCCACAATTCAGGGAACTGGACAAATTAATGGAACCAGACAGAGGGATGGTTCTACAGCTGACAGCTACAGTCAGCGTGATGGATCATACGTGGAGGGCAGTGTAAATGCTGATGATTATAATTTAGATTTTATTGATGACGAATCTGTGAAAGGAAAGGGAGGGAAACACGTAAGTTTGAATTAAGTTCAAATCTCATGGTGAATTACCTCCCTTCATCCTTGATTGATCGTTACCCCCTTTTAACTGAGAAAAATTACTTAATTTAAATCAGGGCTTTTTGAGACTGATCCCTGTATGATAAATTATAACTTGCTTTTTAAATCAATAAATTCATTCATGAGGTCAGAGACATAGATAACGGTCAGTCTGTCTGTTAGTTAGATTTTTCCATCATCCTTATTTACTCCTCATTAAAGCTATATCTATGTCTCTGACTAGGTTTGATAAGGAAAGGGAGACAAACTAGGTTTTAAAATTCATTCGACACTAATGTCTTCCTTTACTAATTACTTTATAAATCATGAAAAAGTTGCATTTAAATAATGATGCAGCTGTTTTATAAGGACACTAATAAAAAAATGAACCACAAAACATTAACATTTAATACTAGATTTGTTTTATTTGCAGGAGAAATTGTTGGGCAAAGCCTCAAAAGCATGATCACTCAATGAAGATTGACGATATTAGTGAAGTGTTTGTGATGTCATGTTTTTCTACATCTGAGTTTATGAATTATGGGTATAGAAACCAGTCTGAAAACCTTGAATTCTGATTGGTTGTTTGAGATTTCAACATGGGAATCAACCAATCAGATGGTTGCTTTCTTTGACTGGTTATCAAATTCAGATTAAACCTTTAAATGTTTTAGCTTGAAAGTAATGGAAATAAAAACTGAGAACAATCAAAATTTGCAAACAATCAAAATAGTATTAATGGATAGATTGCGTGACATCCAAGTTCCAGTTATTACAGATCTGTTTGGGATCTGTTTTTTCTATCATGAGCAATATCAAGATTTCATAGAAAAGTGCTTTAATAGTTCTAAATGTGTTGTTTAGGTCTATGTTATGGTGTTATGTTAATCATACTTATTATGTTTACTTAAAATTATTTTTTATGATTCGACACTAATGACACATTATTTGTTCAAAATAACACTATGCACCTTTTAAATATGTACATTATGTTGAAGATGTTATGCCCATCTGATATATGCATTACTGCATAATTAATTACAAGTATTACCTCCCTTTAGTATTGTATATGTTTGCTTTGTTTTACTTGTCAACTTATTAAAATTAAGAATGACTCCAAAACAAAATTTAGCTATTGCTTTTGGAAGTGTTTTTTGCAGGCTTTTCAAGTTCTTCCTTACAACATTTTGTTCGACATATTGAATAGTTTCCAGAGACTTAATCGCGCTTTGTTTGGTGGATGAAAATTAAAAATAAGTTTTTAATGCTTTTATAAAAAATATGACTTTGTTCACACATTGTATAGCTGTATTGTGAATGTCACTTGTTTGTGTTTTTAGCCTTTCAACAATTCGTTTGCTGCATATTACCTGGAAAAAAGAAAATGTAAATATTTTATTGCTTATTGCTTGGAAACGTTGCCATAGCGATGCATGTTTTAATTCCAGATCAAAGTATCTGTTCATTTTGTTTTAAAATTGTAAATAAGAATGTCATTTCAGGGATTGAGTGTTACGGTTTGTCTGTTATATGATATAGGTAGTAACTGCCTTGGATATTTCCCATCGTTCTTGTGACATGTTTATATAGTATTCCTCCCCGGCATAGGCCATATTTAGTTATCACACAGTTAGTTTTTTTAGAATCTTTTGTCTAGTCCAAGGTTAAACTTTTGAATGATTCAGAAGTGAAACTATTACATTTAGTATAAAATAATGCATATAAAACATTATAAAGTGTGGCATGTGCAAGTTCAGTTATACCTTGGAGGTCAAAGGTCAAGGGCACTGGACTTTGTAGGGGTATATTGTCACTTGTTGGTGACATTCCTGGTTCATTCCTTAAATTAGCAGCTACGGGAATTATGTATATATATATATATAAATATTAACACAGACTGTATAGATATTATATGTAGATATTTATGTATACATGAAATCATTTGTACAGAAAAAACTTGTTTTTAGTGATGAACTTTGTTTTAAGCAGCTGATAACCTGACTAATCTGACCGGTCACCTGACTATATAAGGCAAGTCACATGACCAATTTAAAGTGTTGTTTGACTGTTTGAGCAGGTCACATGACCGATTCAAAGAGTTGCAGGACTCCAAGTAGGTCACTAAACCTGTCCAAAGAGTCACATGACCATTTGTACCAGACCACATTAAACCTGCCCAAATGGTATTAGATTACTGGAGAAGGTCACATGACAGTCTGAAGGGTCAAATTACTAATCTAACAGGTCACATGACATCCAACGATTTGGGTTGAATGCATAAAAAATGTGTATTAAGTGAACACCTTGTATTAGGTGGTTAAACTGTATTATTATACCTATCATGCATTTAACAACAATGCTATTTGACAGTATGATGTAAACTGTTTATTTAAAAAAAATACATTTAGCTAAGCATCCATGGTGTTTAATTGCAAGGGGCAACACAATATAACTGATTTAGTTTTAAAGGGGCTGTGAAAAAAAACAGGTTCATATTTGTACATATATGTATGAATTCAATTTGTACAAATATATTAATTTGTTATTATTTATAAGCTGAGGTTTATGATTTTAGATATGTTTATTTTTAAAATAATAAAATAGTTGAATATTGTAATATTTGTGTTTTATTTCACTTTCTTCCCTTGTATAACTCAATAGAGTCTGCTAACCTTTGACCTTTTTATTAGGCCCTAGTAACTATACAGTATAGATCTACATCCACTTTTACACTTTTTTATCTGCCCGCACAATACAATAGACAAAAGGTCTCGACCTACCTACTCCAGTTCTAATAAGCACATATAATAAACAGGCCTTAAGTCTGTTTTCAACTTTATTTCAATTTCTCTTAATAATGATCAAGCACTTACAAAATCTGCTAAGTCGTAAAAAAGTTGTTAGTACATATTGATAAAGAGAAATCTCGCCCATTCCTCTAAGGGGCTATGTAAACAGACACACTCATCTTATTTTGATACATTGGACACGATTTTCCCGCTTTCTTCAACCATGACATTTGTGTCGTACATTTTCATTAGCTGGGTTGACTGGTACTGTTTCGCTCATCCAATCAGAATGAAGCTTTCATCTCGAGTATGGTGGCTAAATGTGTCACGTGACCTGTCAAGACGCAAACAATCAACATGAGCTGGATAAAAAGCGTTTATTCTTTGCTAAGACAGCTTTCCGAGATGTGACATCATCGATAGTATGTAACTTTTATTGAATCTTAATGCATTATCACTGATTTTAGAAAATTTTATTTATCTTTTAACAGTTTCGCTCTTTACATGTACCTCGGACCTCCAAGTATTTACATTAATTGAAACGACACAGCGTCCGAGTTATGATGTTGGGCTATTTTGCGAGTAAAAGATCTTACTTATCGAGTTTTACATACTGTTGAAAAAGTATACATTTCGCTGTTAGCGTGTGGAAGTGTACTGCACGTGTGTGAGTCAAAATGCACGAAAATTAAGGGAGGCTACTCTAGCAGCCGTATAATGTAGAAGTTACTACGCAGTGACTTCCCTTCATTATATTGTAAACGAACAGTGTAATTAAATAATAGTAACATCCCCTGTAAAGTAGTGTATCATTTTCAGGCTATAGATAAATGTATGCCAAGGAGCTAGCTTCCTGTTGTCAGTCAAAATATAAATTTAGTGTAAGGTGATTTTTTGGGTCAAATTTTAGTGCCTAATTCCTTTGTCTCCAATCTAATATTGCTTTTTTAACAGATTATACATCCCTAATACTGTACGTCTGCTCTGTGATGATACAGAAATGTAATAGCACAAAAATAGCATTGTCTAATTATCATTATTCTTTTATAGTTACCATAGATACTTCAATTAATTTCACGACACATATTTATAATTACAAATTTGGAAAGAGTTATTGCCCTTATTTAAAACTTGAAAAATATCAATTTCTATAGATATCGGAAGGTTTATATATGTATGTTTTATCTGGGACGTCTCTGGTTTTATTTCATTAGATTACATAATGTTTAACTTCAGTGGTTTTACAGTTATAGAGAATAGCCCCCCCCCCCCAATAATTTTGACCGGCTGTAGTGGTAATAAAAAGGGGCAATATCCCTCCCCATGGAGTAAGACAAAATATAAATTAGTCGCCCTCCAATCTAAAATTGTTTCCTAAGGGCCTGGAACCCCTACAATTTGTTCCATACACTTGTAATTAGGTGCTATTGAAATAAAACTAGGAATTCAACTGTAGTGCTGCCCAATAACTTTTAGTTGTTTTAAGGGTGATAAATCATATGGAAGTACAAAATGAAATCTGAGGACCTGTAATCAAAGTTAACTTTGTAGATCGTCTATGGTGCATTCTGATTGATTTTGTTAACAACTTTATTGTGACCTAACCAGCAATTTAGTAATTGACATTTGACATGTGGCCCTCTTTAAACTGTCTGTTTTTAAGCAGATGATTGCATCTGTCTGTATTACTAAAATATATATCCTAATTCCTTTTTATTGTTGATCTGTCCACACTCCCATATTATCCAAATTCCTGTAGCTCACAGTGAACATTCTATAAAATTGTTCAGATCAATTTGATATTTAGAATGATGTAAACTGTTTCATTCGTTGTCGCAAATTGTTGCATAAGTATGCATGTAATTAATGCTACAGTGAGCTGCTGGTTTATATGACAACTGATACATCTACTTGCGTTAGTGACGTAATATCAGTCCTAAACATAAACAACATTTTGTTTATACTGTCTGAGGTTGTTTTCTCTTATTTATATGTTTACTCAATTATTATGCAGTAAATTCTCATTAACAATCTCATCAATATAAAACTGCTTCATTATATCAATTAGAAAGGTTTGCAATATTTCCTTAATATTTCATGTTGATAATGCAACAAACTGAGTTTTAAAATTTGACTTTTTTTCAAACAGGTGGTACATGTATTAATGTCAAGGTTTAACTGTAATTTTAAGCACTGTTGCCCGATTTGTTTCACTATTTGGGACATCTGGATGGTCATTCTGAATAAAGATTGGAATGTTTAAAGTAAATGAATCTGTGTTCAATTGTTTGAGTAAGGATTAAGTTTATAACCCACAAAATGTGTGTTTCAAAATCATATATGATATGTGTAAGTGATACCATTTGTCTTAATTCTAATCTAATTAGCATATTAATTTTGTCAAAAACCTTCGGAAAAAAATCAACAAAAATCATATTTGAGTACCGGTACGCAGTCTGATTTAAATTTCACTTCCTGTGCACATTCCCTTAATTTTTTCTCAAATAATTTAGGACACTAACAGAATCAACCAAACGAATCTAAGGCAGAGGTTGAACGATTAAGCTGAATCATATTTATCAAATTATAATCTGATTTAAAATCTACCTTCAATTTTACTGATGACTAAGCTTAATTTGAATTTAAATGTTTACTAATACGTATGAATTTTGTGTATTGCAATTTCATCATGCATGCAAGGATATTAATTGGGTAAACAGGTGAATACACCCAAGTGATTCAAAATATTTATTAATGGTAATGGGCATCCAACAAACGTGACTGAATATAGTATTTTCATAATCATACGTGACTTGGGTGATTGAAAAACTAGGATGTCACCGCTACTTACTCAGTAGGTGAATTAATATGTGCAATAAAAAATAAAATAAACAAACTGACTAGGATGTGCAGTGTTGCTTCTCCTCAGAAAATATAACCACCGAAAAAAAAAACATGAAAAAAAAGATAATGAACGATAAAAGTTAATGATACTTAAGCGATTCATACTGAGTGTTTGCTAACTTAAATCACCAAACAAAACACATACAAAGTAGTGCTTGAACTTTAAATAATAAATCGTCGGCTCTTCACATACTTTTCATTCTCTGGTAATATTTTTATCACAATTCACATATGATTGAATTATTGTCACTTGATATCTATAAAAGTAAAGCTCCATCAGGCCTTTTTCTGCCTATTTTGTGAAAAAGCACCTTGGATTGGGAATTTGCCTAATTAGGAATAAATTCTCAACAAAAAGGGATGTTGTCATGAAAAACTATGTCTAAAACTATGGATGTATTGATATTATGTTGAATTATTTGATTTTTATGTAGAACATTAATAAAATTAACTTAATTTGTAATTGCATACAGTTCTTTGTTATTCTTGAAGCCATTGCACAGCCAAACATAGTCCCTTTTGATACTTAGCGCCAATTTCTTATGCTTTGGATTGGGAATTTATGAAATTTGGAAAAATAACCATATTTGGCATTGGGAATGGGTCTGAAAGTCTGACCTGTGAGATAGGTAGAAAAAGGCCTGTCCATGGAGTGGCCACTTCTATTTTTTACTATACTTGAACCATGTCAGTATACATTGTATAACAACAACTAAATTTTAGTCTGTGTTTCAATATTTCCTTTATATTTCATTTTAACACTAAGATCTACTTAATACCAAGGCCTACTTGACACTATGGTCTACTTAACGCTAAGATCTATTTAATGCTAAGGCCTACTTTGTTCTAAGATCTACTTAACACTAAGGCCTACTTTATACTAAAATATACTTAATACTTAGGCCTATTTAATGCTATGGCCTATTTAGTGTACTAAGATCTATTTAATGCTAGGGCCTACTTAGTACTAAGATCTGTTTAATGCTAAGGCCTATTTTATACTAAGATATACTTAATACTAACACATATTATTATTAATACTAAGGCCTACTTAATACTAAGATCTACTAATGCTAAGGCCTGATTAATACTAAGATCTACTTAATACTAAGGTCTGTTTTATACTAAGATCTACCTAATACTAAGGTCTGCTTTATACTAAGATCTACTTAATAATAAGGCCTATTTTATACTAAGATCTACTTAATACCAAGGCCTACTTTATACTAAGATCTACTAAATACTAAGGTCTGCTTTATACTAAGACCTACTTAATACTAAGGTCTGCTTTATACTAAGATCTACTTAATACTAAGGTCTGCTTTATACTAAGATCTACTTAATACTAAGGTCTGCTTTATACTAAGATCTACTTAATACTAAGGTCTGCTTTATACTAAGATCTGCTAAATACTAAGGTCTGCTTTATACTAAGATCTACTTAATACTAAGACCTACTTAATACTAAGGTCTGCTTTATACTAAGGTCTGCTTTATACTAAGATCTACTTAATAGTAAGGCTTACTTATTACTGAGATGGTTGTAATTGTTCACAGATGGACACAATATAGTAACGTTTTTTTCTGGAATTAATAAGCAAATGTTGCGTATATGATTACGTAGTCAACCAGGAAGCTTGGAAGGCTTAATCAATATGAGGTTGTGACAAAAGTATGTCACTCTGGATCAAATTCAGTAACAATACTTGTTTATACAAGTATGTTTAACAGTATATTATTGATGTTTGAATTCCAACAAGTAGTTTCTTACTTTCAGAGGTAAATTCCTAGGTCGGAATTTAAGTGACTGTAAAATTATCAGTAAATCAGCAGTTTCACTTGGACTGTTACGCTTACAGATCTTCATTGATAAACTGTCAGTATTATCTTGTTTACACCTCAGGCAGGAGAAACAGATGTGGGATTGCAAAATTGTAAAAAGATATATTTAAAACACATATAGTCTTATATAAAATTACCTTAATAAAAAGATGCCATGGAATACAACCCCATTTAACTGATACTTGTATATACAAATGTATATATGTTTATATGTACTACCGATATATAATTATAATGTACTTAGTATAGATCTATATGTATAATGTGACAATAGAATTTATCACAGTTTTATCATCATATTCTTCTTATAAAATCAACTTTCTCACTTGATATGAGAGTCAGATGTTGACGTCTGATGATGTTGTTTATAATGAAATCATATTGTTATTATTGTTATAAAATTATATTACAGTCCTTAAATTATTGTGGCAGGATATGTGTCTCTCCTGTGATGTACCTTATAATTATTTTATATCATATACATATATATCATATACTGGTTTAAGTCTGGTCCTGGTATTGGATTGGTCTCATTATCAGTTTAAAATAAAATGAAAATTTTGAAAACTAAACATGTCTTTATAAAATATATAAAGTCTTAATAAGCAGAAACAAGTTTTAAGCTGAGACCCTGTAGGGAGGTCCAAGCTAGGTAAATACTCTATGGGGGTCCCGGGGCATTTTTTATTGCTCTGCAAATTTTAGTTGCCCTAGCGTGGCTATGACACTGCATAAGCATGTTTTTATAATTCAGTGTTACTTTTCACAGCACAAAGATGAAAGACACAGAAAGAAAATGTTTTTTTTTACATTTTGAGAAGATCAAGATTCTATAGATCTGTAAGTGTAGTTTTATTATTTCTTCTTTTTATATGATAACAAAATGTATATCAGTAAATGGAAAAAGACTTATTTAGAATTATGTTATACCATCATTTTAAGTGTAATTTTTGGAAACTGAATGATAGTTCAGCATTCCATAGTCGTCACTTGCAAATTCGGCGCACATGAATTTTGATGCGGGCAAAAGTACATTTTTTCTACATCCACCATGCAATTTATTAAACTTATTCCTGTTCCATGTTGCAGTGCAAGTCTGTAAGTTCAGTTTCCATGTGTTCTTTCAGTACTTTGATAATATTTAGTATCGGTGGACCACTATGCTTTCATGTGATGGATCCACTTCTGTTTTTCTCAAACTTATTCAAACTTTGTATTCTTGTTCAGATGAGGATTCTGACTGACAATATTGTGTTCAACATTTGATGAGGTGATTACCAGGTATTTGTGACATTATTTATTCAGAGTCCAGTGGCCCAGATTGAGCGCAGTATTTCATGGTAATGTTGAGTAAAAAATGCTTGTGTACTACCAAAGTTCTTTATTTGTCTGAATTTTCATATATCAAACTCTGCAAATTAGCTTTAAAAATATGTTAGTTAATGTCTTTATTTTTAGCACAGCTTCATACCTTTTCAATGTATCTATTGTTTTTTTCTGAATTATTTCTGTTGATATTTTCACAAATAGAAGGACTTTTTTATGCCCTCATCGATATATTGTGAGTACTGGGTATATTGCTTTTGACCTGCTAATGTCTGTTTGTACCAAACTTTAACCTTGCCTTTAAAAATCAGAACGCTTCCACATAACCATCATCAGACTTCATATGTTGGTTCCTTCAGGACATGTGCATTTTCAGGTCAAAGGTCAAGGTCACCCTGATGGGGCATTGTGTTTTAAAAACACATTTTGTTATTGAGTGTGATATTGTTAAGATCAAGACAGATTAAGAGTGCAGGCTGCATGTTTTACTTATGGTTTACAAACTTTACATAATGTGAACACATATAATCCCATATAACAACAACTGTGAGCATAATTATGACTGAAGACTTTTGTGAATATGTTTGAGTTGAAAAAATGATTTCAAACCTTACATTATAAACAACACCCTAACTCACAGTTATTCGATTGAATTGAATTTCAATACTTACTAAAATTAATTTCTGAAATATATTTATCTGTCAACTCACACACGGAAATCAATTTATATGTGTAGATTGATTTATGCGTGCTAATAAAAGCAACAAATAAATTTATGATGGTAATAAAGACAAAACCACCTTAGATACTGATAAATTTGTAAATTATCAGCTACATAATTTAACAAACTGCTAGATAATAAAAAATATGATTTAAAAAATAGAAATTTAACTATCTAGCTGTTAAATAATTTGAAATTTCAGACAAACAAAAAGTAATTAGGTATTAATTGGTATTCTTATAAATTAGATTACAGTAAAAAGTAAAAATAAACTAACATAGATATATGTAGGATTTGAATACAGTAAACAACCAACGGTCCGACGAGCAAGGCCATGTTTTCCTGGATTTAATTGTTTTATGGAGAAATTTGGAAAGGCAAAGTTAATTACAAAACCCGGAAGTATGAAATCAAGGGCTTATAGGAAAAGAAATGTTTTGCTGATGAGCAAATTCCACATGGCTTTCGGAGATCAGTAAAGGAGAAGCAGCTTATATATTAAAGCTGATAGGCATACATGCCGAGCTATCCAATATTATTTCTAAAAAATACCACATGGCATATGCATGGCAGTTTTGAATCGTTTGAGACTGTTCAGAATTTTTTTTTACGTGAGTGATTTAGAGAAAGAATGAGATTCACAATGTAACATAAAGCAAGCGTGCGCGTTTTCTGAATAATACCCGATTTCTGTTCTTTCGAAATACAAATGGGTCTTTTGACTTATATAACATCTTAACACCAATTAAAAAATAGTGCTGTTGTGTTCTTAAAAAGTTCAATTTTCGGGAGCTTTGCATTGGCCCACTCCCGGCTCAGATTTTATGTTTTTCGGTTTTGCAAACTTGCACCCATATAACAGCATATAGTGTACAGCCACCAAACCCCACCAAGATATCAAGTTGAAGAACTCGTTTTATCACAGGGATTGAGACAACCAGGGATGCTATAATACGATATAGGATTCCTGAGACAACCTACTCGATTGACGTGCAACCACTAGTTTAACACAACATAATTAGGATTATGACCTACTATAAGTGGTATGCAGGAAAATATGTTATTTTTTATTACAAAATGTATATAACAAGAAATGGACTGCAGAACATCTATACTTACAAATAACAAACAGCTTCACTAGTTACTCATAGTTGCAAACCTCAATTATCTGGTAGAGGAGTTCATCATAGTTTGAGTAGGTCATTAGTCTAGACATATTCTGCAATAGCTTACGTTTCAAGAGATGTACGTCGGTTTCCGTAAGTAGTCAGAAGGTTGTCGTCTGCATTTTAGTTTGCGGTCATGCTGCACCCTGGTACTCTCTAACTGGGCTCGAATGTGTAATTAAATCTGGTAAGTAGGGAACAAAACGTATATAATACGCGAGTAAGAGCAGCTTCCCCTGATAGAAATTGGCGGGAATGAAAAACACGCGATGGCTGTGTGACAAATTAATTGACTAGCAAAAAGTGAAATCAGCGATCTGTCCCTGGAATTTGCGCCGACGACTACAGATTGTCGGCAATTGACGGCTCACTCTAGTTATCAGTCATTTAGGTCGACTTGAATCAATACTTGCCAACCGTCGAACTACTATCACGACTATCACGGTGACCGTGATTTAAATTCGATACTCAGGACTGTAGCAACTTTACCTGTTACCAACTTACCAGTGCAAGAAACAAAGACGCATGACACGATTTTGTGAGGAAAACAAAAAAGTGATTCAGCCTCAGGACCTGCTACAAGCCATGGCAGGAACTGCAACGTAGAGTCACTGTTAAAGGAAAGGTAACCAAAGGTCGATTATTGCCAATGATTGGAAATTCTAACTTGTTGAGGACAAGTGAACATCAACAACATGTTTACAACATCATTGATTGACACTGGTAGTTGTTTGAGCTGCATGAGTGGATCTTTTTATGAGCAACAAATTTCTCATTTTGAACTAGTTATCGAAAATTTTGAATATTAAATGTGCTGGTAGTAGTTCAAACCCATACTTTGGGTACTAGTTGAATGTTATATTATGTTCACCTAGATTTCGAGAGGTCAACGAACTAAAAAGTCGTCTACTTTAGTACGTGTCTGATACAGATCATAATACAACATTATACATGCATGTATTCGGCAGCTTTTGTGCTAAGGAGTGACAAAGTGGTTGAAATCAGTATGAATGAATGAAAGTACAAGTGTGACACCTTGTTACACACGTATGTTCGGTGTGCTGTTGGTCCGCTTAGCCACGCAGGATGATGACGTCATATGTCATCATAACACTTTCCCTATAAATGGGTATAATTTATACAAAAAAATGTGGTTATGTACAAAAAAACACAGGATAACAAAAATCCACCCGGATGTATCGGAAACATTGGAAATTCGCTGGTAAACAACAAACCTTGTTTATCTAATCTGACATTTTAGTTCAATTGGGTACATCATACATTTTTAAGTGGCGTTGACAGGACGCATCTTAGATAAACGTACTCTCAACAAAACCACTCAAGAGTTATCGCAGTGTGTAAAATATCAAATTTAAAAACAAGTTGTTGTTTTCACCACTGTTTGAAGATTAATCGAATATTTCGTTGAAAAACAACAATTCTAGTTTCCGGGTACAGCATCTAGTCGAAAGTTCAGCTGGTACATCGAAATGGTCATTCCGCGAACTGGGTACGTTTAACATTCCTGCTTGGACGTACAGTTCACCGAAAGTACTCGTTGCTTAATAACGTCAGAATATCGGCATAATATCAAAACGTACAAAAGGTCATTCATAAATGTGAAATGTTTACATCCGAAACTTGATGAATACGACTACATGTATATACGTACAGGAAATTGTAATTTATAGGAATATTTCAGTATTACTGAGAAAGCGTTTCAATAAATAAACACAGAATTTAAAATCTTGATTCACTTCGATTTTACTTTTATTAAAATCACTTCAAGGTTATATATCAGTTGGATCAGTTCGCGGGAGATATTTTTTCACAAATATTTAAGATAACACAAGCACGTATGTACACATTATATAAACAATTCAAACACCTTGTACTTTTACGAACGTACGTTTAAAATAGACCCGGATGCATTAAAATTCGAATGCATCATCAATTAAACCACCATACATATATATCTGATTATCTTAGGGTGACAAATTAGAGTTTTCAAATCTGTTCAGAATTATGAATAATGTTACATTAGCAAAGTTAAAAACACAAAAATTTCGCCTAGCCTACTTCGTCTGTCCGTCTGTTCTTCCGTTCGTTATTTGTTCGTTCGTTTTCTTTATTCTTTCTTCTGTTCATTTCTCTACTCGATTGTTTGTTAATTGTTTCTCCTGTTCATTATTTCGTTCATATGTTTGTTGATTGTTTCTTATATTCATTTATTCGACCGTTGGTTGGTTCGTTATTTTGTTCGATTGTTTGTTTGTCGTTAATTCATAGACCACCAGTACTGACCAGTTCCTTGTCATTCCGCAAGTTTCTGCTAACTTTACCACATGAAAATGATGTGCCTAAGAAGTATCTTGGATGCAATTTATCAAGTGGAACAACTTGTTTACTCATGTCTAGAAATTGTGACATTTCAAAGAACAGTGGTCGACTCTACCAACAAAGCTAACTCGGGATCAGTTACATTTACAAGGTTTTTGTTGAACGTAATTGTCACCGAGACAGGAAAATCTATTTAACGATCAGCCGATTAAATTTCAATTTACCAAGGTGCCCTCATATAATTGTATTACTAGCCGAAAATAAGCTTTACCTCTTATGTCAGTTTTATGTAATTCACAATTCATCAAACTGTTTCTCTTTTTTTTACTTCTTGAAGACCACCCACACAATACACACAAAGCACATTTTTTGCTCACATAGATAGACAATTTATCTTGACAAATGATAACTTCGAACATAAATTTTTATAATGACAAATTACGGAAAAAAAACTTTCAATAGTTTTATGTAAGTCAACGTTTATTTTCGGATCAGGTGTCCTGAGAATGTTGACATATTTTTGCCATAGAATACATTTGAATCACTCTCGGCAATATGTTCAACCCAAACATCTTCTCCAGCCATCATCTCCAAAGTGATTGTAGTGGAAGCCATTGTCCACTCGGCACTGTCGCCAGTTCGAACTTTACCAACGGCAACGCCATCTATAATGGAATTATACGAGGGCCCATCAATAATATCGTGAACTAATTTCACTGTTTCATAACCATTTGACATATCGAAATGATTTTTTGTATGGTCAAATATCAATCATTCTCCAAACAATTCGGCATGCCTCAAATTCGATGACGTCATGTCAGCAGCGTTTGTTGTAAAATGGCGTCAAAAGTGTAAACGAGCAACATATTGTCATTATTGTGAAAGAGTTTTATACATTACTCGGAAAATCGTTTTCCGAAATTCGGGAAGATTTGAATACTGTTTATAGGGATTCTTGTTTATCGAATAGTGATATTTCAAAGTGGTTGAATCGCTTTGTGGATGGTAGAGAGACAACCGAAGATGATAAGCATACAGGCCGACCAGTGACTGTTACAAATGACAGACAAGTGGTTGAAATTCAAGAATACATTCTTGAAGACAGAATAGTAACTGTTGAAAATGTTGCAATACATTTTGGCATTTCGTATGGTACAGCTTAGCACATTATATTTAATAAGCTTGGAATGCGCCGTGTTTAGGCAAAATTGGTACTGCGCTTGCTGCTTACGGATCAGATGGGGATAAGGATCAAGAGGTGTCGCGAACTTCACAACGACGAGGGTGATGCCTTTCTCAATGGAGTGATAACATGTGATGAGGCATGAATACACTTTTTTGAGCCCGAAAGTAAGCAACAGAGCTCAATTTGGAAGCATCCTCCATTGCCTTTACCAACAAAAGCGTTGATTTTCAGGTCAGCTGGTAAAGTAATGGCCATTATTTTTGTGACATACAAGGTATAATCTTAAATCATTTTCTCTCTCCGAAAACTACTGTTACTGGAAACTTACGCAACTGTAATTAAATCCCAACTGTTGCCGGCTACTGAAAGAAAGCGCCCACAGCTTTAGTCTTAGAGGTCTAAGATTCTGCTGCGCCATTTGATAACGCGCCAAGACTATAGCAGTCCCGTTATTTTGGACACAATGAAGGTACTGGGTATAGAACTGCTTTCACACCCACCATATAGTCCAGATTTGGCAATTTGGACTTCTGACTGTTTCTAAATCTCAAAAATAGACTGCGTGTCAGAAATACGAGTCCCGAGACTCGGATAGGAGTTGAGGTACGCCGTAAACAGAAATTTGCGGGAGATGTCAAGTGATGGCATGCAGCACGTGTTCCGGTCATGGGTTGAACGGTGGAATAAATGCAAACTTTGCAAGGGACGTTACTTTGAAAAGGAGTAGAGGTCAAAAGCATGTTGGATTACTTATATCTTATAAGTTACTCGTATCCCAGAATTAGTTCACGATATTATTGATGGGCCCTCGTATGCCCGTTTTTTTGGCGATCATTTAACCAGAGGCTATATTTTCTGCATCCTGATCAAATGTTAACATAGGCAGTACACAATCTATAAAACTGAAGCCATGTTCTGCTTTTGCATTATTTCAATTATGCACTATTTTCATGTCAGACTTAAGATATTACTAGCATGGAACATTTGAGTGGTGGATATAAGTATTCAACATTGGCTGGATGTATGTTTAATAACATTATTCGATTGCAAGTCAAATTACGCGTGCGTAAGATACTTTCCTTAGGTATTTGTCGTAAAATGGCTTCCTACGGCATCATAAACAGACTCTTTATTATAAAAGAACTGCATTATTTACCTTTCACAATTTCCACTCCTGTCCAGTGACCTGGGTTCATCAGCATTGTTACAGTAAATTCATACGTGCCGTTTACTGGAGCTCTGAACTCACCATGGCGTTTGTCATATGCATTACCAACATTCGCGTACACCTAATAATAAAAGCAAATCAGAAGGCAAAAAAATCCACTTAAACGATTTGGTAAATTTCAATTCTATTCAGTTAGCAGTAGACCATTGAACAAAATAATCAAAATGATGTTTCAGGAAAAAGGGTGCCACTTTTTTAGCGTGTTTCAAACCATCGTCCACTGGGAAAGGGGTTCGTCCACTTGTATTGATTCCAAAGGTTACAGCAAAATACTCAAAATAGTATCCGCACGAAATAATGATACATTTTCTGTTCTACTAAATGGATTTTTTTCATTTACGCATTGATGACGTCATTTGGTTTCAAATATTATATACAAAATTTGGAATATACATACCCCCTCCCTCCTACCTCTGTTTCATACAGTAAAGATTGTTTCTGAATTAGATGGAAGGTTGTGGTAGTACATGCATGATCCAGTCATATAGTTACATTACTTAGAGTATACCTAGTTCACATACTAACCTGGTCAAAATGAATTTGTTGCCGAACACCAAAAGATGTTATGTCATGTGATAGAGATGCAGAGAATGCTACTGCTTGTGTTTTACCAGGACAGTAAGGCTCTGTGAAAATAAAGATTTGATATACATGTATGTATAAATTACTACTTATTCATAAGACAGTACAGTCAAACCTGTCAGCCACCTCCGAATGGAGGCCACATTTTGTTTCCGGAAGGTTGACCTTTGTTTACATGTTTTACTGTATTCCTTGGTTTTTTTATCGATGGGATGCGACATAGGACCATTATACACAAATTCTTACTTTACAATTAATACAGTCGTTTGCTTAAGGCTCGGTGCAGTCGAACCTAGTAACAAATGATTTCAAAATAAATAACACTTATAGGTTACTTCGATACACATGCTAGTATATTGTTTATAGCATTGAACTATACTTTCTTGTTTTAAACGCTATCAGATGTCTTTGTGGACTTATCCTGGGATTCACTTCAACTTCATTTTGTTCTGTAAAATCGTTAGGCATCTATGACTTATCATAACATCCATTTGATGCCAAAAATACTACATGTATATCAAGTTGTCATTGAAAAAGTATTATTGAATCCAGAGGAGAAATGGTGGTAGGGAAAAAGCGAAGAAGCTTAAAAATGATGCTTGGTTGTAAGGGATAATGTGATTTAAATACTATAAATATACCTACCAACAGCGAGTTGATTTTTTAGCGTGTTCAGATCATTCTTCATAGCAGTCAGTTCTGTCTCAAGTTGGGTACTCAACGATTTTTCGTCTTGTAACATGGTGAGCAATGACTGTGTTAGCTCCAATGGAACATCCTGCGCTTGCGTCAAGGCCACGTGACCTATCAAGAAAATCCATAACAAAGACACCATCTTCAGTTGGCGTAAATACTCAATAAAAATAGAGGTCTATAATAATAAAATTATACGTCACTGATCCAATTTACATGTAAGAAATCTTGTTTCTTATCACTTATACTTGTCATGTGAGGTACACATTGACCTTATGTTGTGTCTCGGTAATGATAAGCGTTGGTAAAGATAAGCTTTTGAAGTACAACTTACTGGTCAATTTTATAGCATGACAGTACTTCCTGTATAGCTAGCTATTCTTGTAAACCTATTAACACAGGCCATTAAATCTGGTTTAACTGTGAATATCTTCATTATGACTTGTATGTCCCCCGTCGAATGCATTTATTAAAGCTACGTGTATGATACGTGTATCCGTATAGTTACCTGATGAGCCAACTATAACATATCATTATACAATGTACATGTAGCACAGTTGCTTCTGTTAACTGTGGAATGTAATAAATACAATTTTAAGCTTGTTCCTTGTCACCGAGTTTCGTGATACTTACTGAAACCAATGAACTGTCTCGAAACTTGGTGGTTGCCTCTAAAGAAAAACAATGCTAAACCTCTACTATCCATTTCCGTAGCATTTGTCAGCTTTTTGTGCCCCCGCCATTCGAAGCATTAAGACTAGTTTTACCCCTGCCCGTCCTTCCGCGCGTCCGTCCGAATTTTGGTTTCCGAGCGATAACTTAAGAATAACAATATTTTACACGAAGTTTTATAATGATAAAATACAGGTCATGTTCGATTTTCGTTTAAAACAAAACATTTTCAGAGGAGTTATGGTTCCTTTTTTACTAAGCTGTTGGCAGGGTTTTCGTGTCCTCCTTCCGGACTCATTTCTAGTTTCTTTCTTTTCATGTTTCTTGATATATGTACAAAATTAATGTATATTATTCCTAGATAGGGAAGTTTGGCGACCACAATTTAACGAACACTCGTTAGTTGGCTAACATTTATTATCAAAATAGAACATCATACATTCATTTGGTTTTATTATAAAGTACAACAAACAATGTCAAGTCCAGATGGAGAGTTCTGTGATACTTTAGTATCAAATACTTCTTTACAAACCAGGAAATTATTATTTACAATCTTCTTAAACTAAATACTTCAACATATTAATGTGGTCATTGACGAGTGTAGTGGTGATCAAATAAAAGAGATTTATGAAGAATCCAATGCATTCTTCATATAAACAACACTTCACCACTTACCGACTTCCCGCAAAACTTTATATTGTTTCGACATTAAAGGTACTGTAGTACTATTCGTAAAAGAATGATGAAACATTTTATTGAAGATAACATAACCACGGATCTCTTGTTTTCGCTATTTTGAGGTACACTTTGTGATTTTGTACCCGGAAGTATTGAATGGTTCCCGTTCTGTGCTTACGTGTGTTTGTACTTGGTAAGAATCGAGAACCTATTTACTTCGCGTTTTGAATTATCTGCGAAACCAAGACACTCCAATCGAATACGATTTTTACTCTTTTTTTAAATACCACATCAGAACCGCTGAGTTATTTTAAGAGTTGTTTACTGAAGGTTTGTCCTTGTAATGGATGTACATAAAAACTACATGTATATGTTTCCCCAATGCACTTTGTTGACTTTTGGGCTTTGCCCCAAGTGCCCACGCCAACCTCGATCTTTCTCTGGCTGCTAATGGGGCTTTGTTGACGGGACAAATTAACAATTACTAAAATGTCGTAATTTTCCCAACCATATCACCATATAGAATTAACTGAAAAAAAGAAAATGTTAATGGAAAAGGCTACTTTATTGAAGTACACATTAGCTAATGACCAATTACTTTATTTTCTTCAATTCATTTATCCTGTTTGCCTACATGCAGTACACTCCTTTCTTTAATTCCTCACCACCACAAAGGTAACAAACTTCAAGTCCACATGGATCAGTTTTACGTGTACATGTATTTTGTTAAGAAAGTGAATGGCCGCACGAAGTAAATGACCGCACGGGCTCATTATCAACTATGCACTTGTATAAAACATCAAAAAATGATATAAAGCTCAGCTTTGGAGTACATGTATACATGTTTCATATGTTATTTTGTTCACTTAGCGCCATTTGGTTTCCGAGCACGAATATGTTTGTTTGTATCATTAATCAAGTGATATTTTTTCACGTGTGCGCTAGAACGAACTGATACCATCGTGCAAATCAATGTACACTGTACCAGGACTTCCTACTTGGTCGCAATATATTGGTTCGAACGAAATTAAACTCTGTACTGGGGGTAGCGTTTTGGTGATCTTATCAAAACAGGATTTGATTGATAAACAGAAAAAAACACATATATACAGTGTATGTATAGACGCTCTTGAGAGAAATGCATTCATGATAGAAATCTGTCTTTGATGTTATCTTCAACGTTTAATACTGATAACGTTTAGACAATTTTCTAGTATATAACACAGAACAATGCGCAGTTCTTTCTGAAAAGGCTTTAATGTACACACAATATAGCTATTTAGGATGAAAGAGCATGTTTTGTTTCAGATGAAGTGTAACAAATAAGTTGCCAATTAAACTACTGAATTACAAAAATGCATTAATTTCGGTTGTAAATTAATAAAAATCTTTTTACAATGTCTAACCCAGATTAAGCTAAATCTTATCAGACGCTTTTAATGTTCATGTTTTATAAAACTTCACTTAAGTTTGTGCAGAGAAGCTACATCAATACAACAATATGATTTCCAAATATTTACCTCGCCCCCCTCAAGTATATTGCCATGTTGACACTTTACCTCACCCCTTGTGTAGTTGCTCTTGCATTTCAAGTGATTTGTCGCTCTAGTTCTTTCTCATCTCGACCTTCTAATACATTTCCCCACTCGTCTAATGCTTGTCCCTAACCCTACAGTGTTTTGATCCCTAACATACCTCCACTCGCATCTCTTGTATCTCTCCTTTCAACCTGGCAAAACATTCCATCGCCTGACGATTGTTATCAATGATGTTGGACCCTGTTGGCGGTAATGATGATGATCAATATTGTGATACTGTATATGGTGATGATAATATTGATGATGACACCAACAACGACAGCGAAATCATGAATACTTAACAATTCAGTACTACTAAGTGATGACCGGAACGCAACTACTCTAATTTTGTCAAATACATTTGTACGAGCAAACCTGTGTTTGTGGTCATCTCCAAAATAAATGCCGTTCTTTTTAAAACTTGCATTGATAATTTAGAACAAAATGACCTCCGAATAACATGTCATTAAAGGCTTTATTTTGTTTTTCCCAAAGATAGCCTTTGTTTACAGGTTTGACTGTTGGTGAAATCTGGCCAAACCTATCAGACCTCCTAGCTATTAAGTCCGGCTTTAAGGAAAATCGTTTTATAAACAAACTAAGCGTTAACCAATATAAAACACGGCTGCGGTTTACATTGTATCGATGCCAATGCGGAAACACTAGTATTTGTTTATAACATTAGAAATCAAGACGTTGAGTAATAGAATGGCTTTTAATATTCGACAATGATAGGTTGGACAGTGTAATACACGCTTAATTTAATTGTCTGAATGTCTGCAAACTGGACCATGGTCCACAGATTGTGGTCAAGTCGATAAATCGATTATTCAGTTTTTATTACCATATTTAGATTTGGTAAATCGTATGTAACCAATCATAAGTACCTGGACAAATATTGTAGAATCAGCACAATAGAGTATACATGTACCTCGATTATTATTAACTTTACCTTTGGAGTAAGATAAAACTGTCTTAATACACAAGCCCTTAAGAGCTTCAATATTTTGCATTTGGCATTGTCTAATTGACCTCTACCAAGTTTGTTCAAATTATGCCCCCGGGTCAAAATTGGCCCCACCCCATGGTTTACTCTATTCTATATAGGAAAATTTATAAAAACTTCTTCTCTGAAACCACTAGGTCTAGAGCCTAGATATTTGGTATGTAGCATTGTCTAGTGGACCTTTACCAAGTTTGTGCAAATTATTGACCTAGGGTCAAAATTGACCCCCGCCTTGGGGGTCACTTGATTTATATAGACTTATATAGTAAAATTTAAAAAATCTTCAATTCCGAACCCACAAAGCATAGAGCTTCGATATTTTGTTTGTGGCATTGTCTAGTGGACCTCCACCAAGTTTGTTCAAATTATGGCCCATATAGGAAAAGTTTAAAACCTTCTTGACCATCTATTCTAAGACTCATTGTTTGGTCCGGATGTGGCTCGGGTTTTTATATCAAACTTCTAATTTTCCTAGTATTAAAAACTACTCGTTTAATTACAAAAATACACTCTTCAAAATGAGCTGATCTTGAAGATTTGAGCTTTAGACGGATCTCAATTGAGAATGTGTTCAAATCGATCGAAACTCCACTAAATGACCTAATTAATGGACAATAATTTAGAATGTTCGTAATCATAAAACTTGTCTAATCTTATGACTACTTCTGGGTATTAAATATGCCAAATATGTTTGTTGATATTGCGTCAACAATCGTAGTTCGATAAATCACCAGGTGATAGATTGCGATGTCCTCAAATTGTGGGTGGGACCATAGATTAGCAAAACCAATCTATTGGTTATATAAATTATCCCTTTCATGTGAACAAGTACTGATAAATTGTGTTCCCAGCAAAATATCATGTGACTTTTGTGATAAGAAAAAAAATGTATAGAATTACCCCAAACTTTGATGTGGTGATATTACCTTGATATCTAGGAACTATAACTAGATCAATATACTCGAGAAAAAACTGGGATTTTTTTTATTATCATTGATTAGTAATGACAACTATGATACTAACCTATAGTATTGAAAACATTCCTTTATTACTAACTGTATTCAGATCTCCTCGTGTCATATACGAACATACGGACGAACATTATATCGGAGGTCACGGAAATTCCCGAAGTTTTGCGATTGGTACCGAGAATACAATGGTGTCTAAATCACACCACTGTTTGGAGGGTGCGTATTAAACAAATTCACGACATCAGCATTTCTTGTTCTTGTGATAGAAAGGTCGGATGAAGTTTGTCAACTATCATATTACTACGGGTATGACAAATACTGACACAAGATACCAATCCTACACTGACTATATCAGTGGAGTGTTATCTTGTTTCAAATACTCAAATTCATATCAGATGAAACTGTTCTTTTTCAAGCAATGAAGTTGTTTCAAAATTTCTGAAAACAGTCTTTATCAAACGTTCGTTTGTACGTCCGTCCGTCCTTCCTTCCGTGTTTTTTTTTTAGAAAATTTCACTTATATACGGTGTTAAGTGTTCAGTTGATACTAAATTAATATGAATCAATATGTCTCTGTTTAAAATTGATTTCGAATCCATTACCGCAAGAGCTTCAGACTAATGGGCTGTTTAAATCCAGTTTTGTATAAAACCAGTCTTGTATGCAACCAGACATGTTTATTTTTTTTTTAAACCGGTCTTGTTTAAAACTAGTATGGTACACAACAATGTCTTGTTTAAAACTAGTATGGTACACAACAATGTCTTGTTTAAAACTAGTATGGTACACAACAATGTCTTGTTTAAAACTAGTATGGTACACAACAATGTCTTGTTTAAAACAAGTATGGTACACAACAATGTCTTGTTTAAAACTAGTATGGTACACAACAATGTCTTGTTTAAAACTAGTATGGTACACAACAATGTCTTGTTTAAAACTAGTATGGTACACAACAATGTCTTGTTTAAAACTAGTATGGTACACAACAATGTCTTGTTTAAAAACAGTCTCATTTTATCAAGAGTAGCTGTCTTGCATGTACATGTATCCCAGTCTCTATCATGATTACGTTAAGGCGTGTTTCACGCCCTTTTTCGTGTCCTCTATGGCCAAGAGGTTTCTTTGAAATCTCTTTCCTTGTTGTACACATGTATACATATACATGTATTTCTAAGAAGTACATGTAATGTATGTTCACGTATATTGTGAAAGAGGAATAAACAGTTTCGATGATTAAACCACAGAGAAGTTAAATTAATTCAATAACAAACTAAACAAACGTATAATATGTTTAACAGGTCAATTATAATCACTATGACTACAAAATGAACGCAATGACCAGACAGTAATAATTAAACAGTGTGACCACGCCTCCACTTTAATATGTCATAAAATTAAAACGGAACTTCCTAGGTGCTTGAACCTTGAGTGTTGAAGTGAGCTTGACGAGCAGAACATTCTTTCAATTGAAATGGCTGTAAAGCAATGAAATAAACCAAAATTCAACTTGTTTTGTCGAATTGAATTACAAGGCGATAATTCAAACAGCACAGTAAAATTAGTCTAGATCCCATGCAGGATTTCAAATTCTTTCGAGTAATTCTGTTCAACAATACTTAGTGAGTTGAAAGTCATTTCGCGCATGGAAGCTGGCATGGTCCGATACGAATATCAGGAACTTGAAATCTTATCACAGTAAGGAACTATGTTTTGAACTTGCTGATAAGCTTCCTTTATGGTGAAGCCGCTGAATCGCTCGATGACTACTTCCATGATGACTTGAACTCGCGTCTCATTGGATGATAAAATCATACATCATTATAATCATAATTATCAAACACACACAGCTCGGATCGGAAGTTCAGGTCAGCGCATGACTGTCAATCGTAAGATAACATTTTCGACAATCAAGGCTTTTGGAACAAACCGTACTTCCTTAAACCAATGATAAGCAATTCTTCCGAGCTTTCATGCGTACACAACTACATTGTACTATTAACCTGGCCGGGTCTTCTGGTAGCGTCTTCTGGTAGCGACCAGCACGATATCCGTATGACTCAGGTTTTGTCTGTCAATGTGATTATCATAACATCTATGCATTGAAGCATAAGCCAATCTCTTTGACTACGTACAAGGAACTTCTATACCTTATATTGACACGGCATTACTTTCCAGAGAGCATGTTTTTCCCCGTGATTGGTAAAAGCATTAAATCATCTGATTCTTAATCATTCGTGAAGGATATCAGATAATAAAGGGGTATAATTTTCAACCTATGGCATGGCGTGTTATCATTGTAGAGGGCGTTCTGGAACTTACAAACATAAATTCCTATTGGTTATGAAATATCCGTGATTCATAATCTAAAAATAGATTCTAAAATACAAACTGTTCCATATAGATAAGTGATTGGACAAAACTCCAAGCTCATGATAAATCATGAAAAACAAGTTTGTTCTAGATTTGGCATGATATGGGTTATCAAATTGTTATGACGAGAGGTCGTATTGACATAACTGAGTATTGAGCAAACAGTGGGCGAGTGAAGTAAACAAAAGTTTTTTTCGTTTTGTTTATCTGTTGTTTAACGATCCATTTAACAGCTATGGTCATTTTAGGACCACCCCGGAGAGAGGGGAGAACCGCATTTATATGCCTACTCATATTTCGAATAGTTGAATACATATATAGTTTTTCATGGTTATTTATCGTCTCGGTGTAAATGGTAGTTGCGATAGAATCAGTTTTAATATGAACTCGTACACTTCTATGAAAATGCATCAGAGACCGGTCACGTGACCAAATCGTAGTGTTTTGTGGGTTTCAGTTGCAAGTAAATTAAATTGTATTAAAGTTAAATATCAAAGTAATAGAACGTTCAAAGTCAATCCACCAAACTTTACATTAAATAGTGAATTAACACTACATTGCATTGCTGTTTGTTCTTGTTTGCAGAATGCACGCACAATCTGTGATTAGAAATATGACGCCATGTCCTGTTCAAGTCTGATTTCCAGTTACAAAGCTCCTCTTCCTGGACTCGTTTCAATACTCAATTTCATCAATTTTTGCACGCATTTTAAGGTTCATATAGACAACTAATTATGAAGCAGTGTTTGTTAAACTAGAATAAACAACAGAAGACGGCAGTTAACATGATAATGAACTTGTATTTACATAAAAAGTACATGCGAATGCATCGCCACCATTCTTCCAACGTGGCCTATTAGGTTTAACTTGCGGGATCACTACCCGACTTATACAAATTCGGCATAGTGCAGTCAGATCAAGACCTCAGACAATTTGATAAACGACTTTCAACGTGAAGTTTGGCGCTCCCTTATCAAATCTGTCACGGCCAGTTCATTGTTGGAAGCAGCTCGGTGCGCATGCATTTTGATGCGGACCAAAGTACATGTACTTGTTTTAAAGGTTAATCGGATTTCCCGTTCCATGTTACATTGAATGTATATAATATTATGTAAGACCAGATCCCATGAGTACTTTCAGTTCTTTGATTCTTCTCAGATTTGCCGAGATACAATCTTGAAATATTGGTGTATTTGTGGTACAGCATCAGTACTAAGAGCAAAATTGACTCTATTACTATCAGGTATAATGCAATATATATAAGTTTCAATTAATACATTTGTACTTTCAGAAGTTCAAGTAACCAACCAGAAATGAAGACCTACCCGTACTTATTTTAGCTTAAATTTATCGCATGATTCACGATCTGGTGTTTATGTAATTAATATACGTACCTGGTACTACCCATGAAATGCAGCGAGCTAACCACGAAGTAGCCGTCAAACCGCTCTCACACCCTGCCTTTTTCATTTGGGAGAATTTTATTTTAACGGCGTGGTCGGGGCGTACGCCGATAAACACACACAGTTGAACAAGGATGTAGTAGGCCTAAACTATTGTTTACATTATAATTCTATCCTAAATATGACAAACGACTGGTCGCATAGTTTTGCGGACAAATTTGTGTCACTATTTTACTACGAATAGAACGCGTTATGCTTCAATGCGGTCCAATCTAAATCGCCAACATTTTATCCCCCAAAAAGGTAATACGTGTACGATACATGAATGATGAACAGTGACCTTTTAAACGCTTTAATCTTCTCGATTTATTGTAGACATTTACGGAATTAGTTCAATCAGGTTTCCAGTCGCTTATTTCCATTCAAAATTTTTAATAGTGTTTACCTTTGAGGGTAAAGTAAGTACATATTTACTACAGTACATGTACGTGTGTATACCACATTTATTTAATATAGATTTGTCTACGCTCCAGATTTAATCATAACATACCGGAATAGTTATTGGCTATCAGTTCGACCAATCAGCGACGAGCAGTAGAGTTGTATTTAAAACACAGTAACTGTACGTACCGAAAACATAGTGTAGTGAATACCATGCATGAAAATATGGCAATATCGTTATTGGAGGCTATTAGAAATGGAGAAAAACAAAAAGCTAAAAGGATTTTACTTCAGGAAAAATATACATACATAGACAGGCAGACTAGTAAAAAAGACGGAACGGCATTATTTTGGTCATGCTGCCAAGGTTACTACGAAATTGTTCAACTGCTGTTGCTCCATGGAGCAGATGTGAATAAAAGTACCGCCTGGGGTGCGACCCCTCTTCACGCATGCGCCGATCACAACCAAGTGGACATATTGCTGTAAGTTTTAATTAATTTTTTTTCTTTTCTTTTTTTCACAATTTATTTTAATGGATTTAAAATATAACATCTCGCTTATAATTCAAACACAAATTTGGAAGGCGCTAACTGTTCTATTAATATAACGCACGTCTTGCATTTGCATTTTATTGTGGCATCGAATCTTTTATTGTAGTTCGGATTCTTCGCCAGGCTGTACGCCGGTACGTTTATGTTGGTATTTAAAACTATTCCATCACTACACTTTAGTCCAACACTTACTATTAGCAATGCATTAGTATCATCGTTAGGTCGTTGGTTTATAATTATAAAGTAAAATTGATCAAAATATTGGAAAGACATTTTACATGTCAGTTAATATCTGCTACCCTAGTTTTCGGCTTGTGATCAATGTTCATTTTGTAAGTTGAGTTATATTTTAGTAATACGATTATTCCTAAATTCTTTCACATGATAATTATGATAGTATCGTTATATTGCCATGACAACGATTTAATGTTGTCACTACGTGCATATATGTATATAAATTTATACAATGTATCAAGATTTATATCATTTTGAATACAATTATAATATTGTTAAATATCAAAGGTTTGTTGAGTGCACGAATGGGCGGTGAATGTAATCAACTGAAGGTTATACAAAATCTGTTTTATGAAACACACTAAAGAAAAACAGAGGACGTCATGTTAAAAATAAGGGCCGAAAAAAAATCTTCTAAATTACGTTTAAATCTCTTTTTATTTTTCTTACGTAATGTAATTTATTCCAATGGCTATATAACAAATCTTTCGACAAAATTTCTGAAATATTTTATTGATACAAGATTGATGTATACATTTGTATTTATACGTCTCCCGATTTTATTATAACTGGCTTTGTATGCACGTTTATATTAAAGCAGTAATATTTAACGATCGCCTTAACCAGAAAGAATGCGAAACTAATAAAATGATGACATGTATACATAATTTATTAGTTATACATATTCGTGTCCTAGTTTAAATGATAACATGAACACTTATAATTGAACATTTTTCTTGGAAAAAATGTCAGAAAAAAATTGTATTATAAGATTGATCGGATTGAAAAACTTTTAGGAACGTAATTAGGTGACACGTGCACGCGTATGTCCGGCTTTGTGACTCTTCATACTCCTGCTATAATAGTGTCCGGTGTATGATGGATAGTTTAGAGGTTACGCGCTGGACTACTCAACTTCCGAATTTCACAGGGACGCTTTTTAAGTCCCCACCCCAACTGCCGAGCCAAGTACTTTGTAACAGGGCGAGGTGTGTATCGGTACTTATCAGCGGGCACGATAAAGGACTTGGCAAAACTGTTCGAATTAAGAATAGGGATATAAATGCCCGGTTCTCCTGTGTCTTCCCTCCCCTTACTCTTGGGCGGTCCTGGAATGACCATAGCTGTTGAATGGGCCGTTAAAAAAATGTTGAGGTAAATAAATGATATTGACCATCAAGCGCTGTGTAACGAATTACTTGCTGCTTAGACATACTGTGATATAAATGTTCACATAGGAAAAACAATACTTACAGATTCTGCTTAGAATTGAGTTTCTCTATGTTTCTAGGGGCAACGTGTAATGATGTAATCATAGGAGTAAAGCAGGGAATTAGTAAACCGGTTTTAACAAGGATTTTCTTAGTAATCAGGATCTAGTTTTTATGGAAAATATACGTAAAATAATAGTGCATGTATTGATGTCATTATCTTTTTATAGATACGCTCATAACGTACGTCAATATAAGATCCGTAATATTTTTTAAGTACACAAAGGTTGGGAAACGAATTTATGCCAAGGAAATCGTTCCTTTTTTCCGTACCAGTACGGATTTTCATTATGAATGTGATACCATATTTATCGTAAGTTATTTGCGTTATCTAAATGACTAAATATGTTATTGTTGACACATTTTAATGTTAAGTTAAAGGAAGAGCCATACGGTTCGTCGTCATAATTCAGTTTACGAGTATCTAAATGTTGACATTAAATTTCGCATAGTTTCGTTGTGGGAGTATAAAAAAATAATCTTATCCATCACTAAAAGAAAACAATATGGCATCTATTCATCAGCCTTACGTAAACGTCGTGTTTGTTGTTTATTATTTTATGTTTTTCTTTACTCACGGTGGTTTTATGTGTGTTAAATAATAGGTTGTCCGATCGAAAAGGAATTCATGAAAACATTATTTTTTCTTGAACTACATTATCGATAGTTCATGAAGTGTTCATGAAATATAAATAACTATTTGACAAGGTTGTAACACGCCATAATGAAAGATGTCGCTTTATGAAAATCGAAATAGTTATCGTTCAATATAATTCGATGAACTACTCAAATCTGCTTGCATCAATGCTGCGCATGCGTATTCTTTTTTACGAAGCTAGATTGGGAAAACGTCGGTATGTCATGTATAATATTACATTAAAATCACACTGTACATTTACTAATCATGTGTCAAAGAAATTGAAAGGTCATCAGAAAAGGGATCCTATTCAAGAATCAATGCTCTGAAAGTACTCACGGATACTGAACGTTTATAGACTAGCACAGCAACATGAAACGGAAACTAGTTTGACAATTGCATTGCGGTTGTAGAAAAGCGTAGTGCTTTGATCCGCGTAAAATTCATGCTTATCGAGCGAGTGACGGCTATGGAAACTTAACTATTGTTCAGTTTCCAAAAACGAGATTTGAGATAAGTTAACGATCTTAACTGTTTATCTTTATTATCATCGTTTGCGTCAACTTTATAAAACTCGAAAATGATAGTTGATCTATTCCTCCGTTTATCAGGAGAGAATATTGACGTATGTGTCATTTTACACGCATATCAAACCTTATATCGCGGTAAATAAAGATAGATTAAATTTTCTCTTCCTGGTTCAAAATCTTAGTGGACATTTCAATAATTTAATGTCATGACAATTATTGCACTGTCAGCTGAATTGCTTGAGTAAGAACACTTAAGATCTCGTTACAAATGTTACGTAAATTTAATTGGCGACTTGTGAATGACATTGCAATGTTTCCTGTTTTAGTTGACAAATAATACACTGTTGTTTTAACGACTATATCACATACAATATTATATAAATAAGTCATAAAAAGGGCAAACAAGTTTAACTTTATGTACGAGTAAATAATATGTCCTAGTTCGGAGACAAAAACAAATCCGAAGTATTTGATTGGTCGATCTCAAGATCCTTCTTTAAATCGACCAATCACGTCGTTGCACGGAAAATTTGGCTAAAGATCAACTTGTGTCGTAATGCTTTATATATGATTTGTTCTTCTGTATGTGGATCGGAAGTCTAGTGGTAACGCGCTGGAGTGTCAATCAAAAGGTAATGGGTTCCAATCTCTGCACCGCCTTCCGATATTTTACTCCGGGGGGTTCCGATATTTCACTCCGGGGGGTTCCGATATTTTACTCCGGGGGGTTCCGATATTTTACTCCGGGGGGTTCCGATATTTTACTCAGGGGTGGGGGGTTCAGTATACCGATCGCACTTTTCGAGCGCAGTTCTTACTGTGTCTAGAAAATTACTGGAAAACGGTGAATGCTACATAGGTCGACCGCGATACAAAACAGGAAGAACTATTCGAAATAAAACTGGGTATATGAATGCCCGATTGTCCTGTATCTCCCCCCCCCCCCCCTCTCTCTCTCTCTCTCTCTCTCTCTCTCTCTCTCTCTCTCATTCTCTCTCTCTCTCTCTCATTCTCTCTCTCTCTCCCTGGCAGATTTGAAATGACCATAGCTGTTGAATGGGCCGTTAAAGATCAAGAATATTCTGTTGAGCTTAATTGCACATATCCTATTTACTGTTAATTGGCGGTCAATGACCAGATTTCATGAAATTAAGTGCATTTGGGTTGGAACAATTTAGCAAAAAAATGCAATTAACTATCCTGATATATTCACCTTAGGTGTAGATAATTAAGTTACGCGTATTATATCAAATGTAATTCTGTTGACAGACACCGTTAACTTGATGCAATAACAAATAGTCATATATTTGCTGAAATGCGCGGTATTCCCTTTAAATGCCCGCTAGCTTTAGTTTAAATACGTTCGCGTATATTTATGTAAATATATATCTTATTAACGAACGCGGAAATACTTCGTTATGAGATTCTCGCCTTTTGTTATTTGATGTAACATAATTATTACATATGTCGTCTGCTTAGCGATAATGTATTATACCAATATGTTTCACGCACGTGTTGTTTGAATCGTTCAGACAGTATACTCACAGCTTCCTTGTTGAGAATATCTAGCAATTATTGTGACAGATTCATGTGTGTTCTTGCAGACGACAGTTTCCGCCTTAGAACCATGTCAATTTCAGAAAAAATGTCTAAACCTTCGCCAGCTTCATTAAAGATGTAATTTAGTGTATACTTCGCTTAATGATCGTCTTGGGAAATAAAAGTCGACAATGCTTGCAAGTTACAGTCAGTTTGTGTAGTATAATTGCAAATCAGGAAGGAAATCGCAGATTAAGTTGACGTCCGTCTTCTCGCTACTAGTATAACGTCTGCTCGGGGCATAGATTTTAATTTACGTCTGCTTGAAGAAATTTTTACTATTCTCTTGCGTCTCTTAGATAACTTTCCAACGAGGTCTGTGCCAGTCTGGGCTGCTTACACATTTTTACGTTTCATTGCAAATGTTTCAATTTTACTTAAATAACAAAAATATCTTGCCTGCTGAAGTATCATTGATGTAAACACATCAGAATTCAGCCAAAGAACGTTGCGTCAGTTGTTGGCAATTTTATTCTGAAAAAAGGTACACTCGATGGTAAAAATGCGTCAGACTAACGTATAAAGAATATTAAAAAATAGCGAGCAAGCAGATGATTGCTTTAAAGGTTTCAATTGCCAATCTAGCTACTGTTTATGTTTACATCAAGTTGTACAGGAAACAATTTGTTGTAAACTGACTAAAATGTTGATTAGTTTTATTCCATTTGTCAGTGATACGGTTGAAGGTCATGATCGATCGTAAACTATACTTCCGTTTATCGCGTGGCTGCGTTCGTTAAGATCTACTTGCTGGTGTTTACCTATGGGAATTAATTAACGATGTGGTGGTGACGAATTGACGTAAATGATCTAAGTCATACTTCGTCTTAATGAAGAATTATTTACATAATTACGTTCACCAACTTCACTGAAATACTACATGTACTTGATGGCGCCATATTTGCTCTTTAGTTATCTTGAGAACTGCAGATTAATTTGAAACAAACTGTAGTTGAAAGTATTGACACATCATTGTGGTGTATGTAGTAATCATTTTCATGTATTACTTTTACGAAAATGTTTAGTGAAAGGTTGTGAATAGGTTGTGAGATGTAGTGCGCGCATTAATTCCTCGCGTCTTGATTCGGTTATCCTAAATCTCCTTGTATTAATTCGTAGCAAAATGCTAAACGCCAAAAACTGCTTGGATGCAATATTAATCCGAAACAAGGTGTGTTTTAAATCACAATTTCCCATCCGGGTGACATTTGACATACTGACCTAAAAAATGGGAAGGTCATGTAGAGGTTGTCACGAGGAATCAACAAATGATGTTTGTAGGTGGAAGCGTCTTGATTTTAAAAGTTTGGGCTAAAGTTTGGTACAAACAAACAGACAGAGAGGCCAAAAACAATATGCCCCCGATCTATCGATACTGAACCAGTCTGAATTTCGTTGAAAAAATATTTTAAGAACACTTCAGAAAAGAAATAAAATGTAGACAAGTTAATTGGCGTGTAGCTCGTCTAATGCGACCACAAAATCGCTTTTATAGTTAGTAATCACGTTTAAACGCACAAGTTAATAACATCATAAAAGGAGGATCTTTTTTAAAGTTTGCATCGGTTTGGTTTCAAGCTTCAAGAAGAAAGTTATTACACTGAAGAATGATGATGATAGATAGCATTCGTTTGATGAATACAAAATGATAAGGACCAAGAAATGATTGAAAACATCACGTGACCATTAAGCAAATATTTACCGAAAATGTTGAAAGTATGACGTCATTAAAACGAGTTAGGTGAACAAACGTCCTTGGTTTGCATGAATTTAGAAACAGAAACTATCAACTGAGTCAACAAAAAAACAGCTGACGTCAGCCAAACTGCATCATCCACAATAATCTATGAAGAGAAACGTATGCGCAACATATTCACGATTTACCCTCCCACTTTTCATATAAACAAATGGATGAGAATGTTTGTAGGTTACACCAACAAATTCAATATAATCAATTTAACAATCAATATTTACCACCAATATGACGTAACGACGGACACGAATCAAAGCCGTGTAACTAGTCGGTGACAAATATTATGTACGTGCTTATGCTGTATTTAGTAAACTGACTGTTGGAAGCTTTGATCATATCGTTCGCAGAAATAATTCATCCATAGATGTCGTTCTTAATGTCTGTTAATGAGCTTATAGGTTATCAAGGAACGACATCTCTGAGCAAATAATGCAAGCTATGAAAAAAACAATTGCCTAATAAATGAATCGGCAACCTGAACGCTCCGGCGCTTGTCTAACGAAACGGGAATGCTCGAGTAATAGACTGTCGGCAGCCTTCATATGATTATATATACCAAACAAGTGGGAGCAGCTGATGTATGGTACATAATAATTATGCTACCGTACTAAATCTGTTTAGGCCTACATGTATTTTTTGGCAAACATTTTTTTATCATAATTTTTTTTGAAGCTAATATTACAGTTGTTATCCTGGACTTCGTGAACGTTTACAATTCATCAAATGGTATACGTTAGAATTATGTTTACTTTCTTTAAATCGAAGCCACACATAAATCGTACAGAAACAAAATGTGATTGACAGCTGAAGGGTCCAAGGTACAATTTATCCACGCATTGTAATAATTTGGATATACGAGCTTTGTCGAATGATCATTCATGGTCGTTTGTGATACGTACGACTGAACGTAAAATACGCTTGAAAATGTACGTGAATTATTCAGTTACGTTTACGATTGTGGCACATCAGCTGTTGATTGGTTTTCAGCACGAGTATAAATGTTTCCTATGTGGAGATATGACCGTGACCTTTAAAGTAAGGGTCAGGACTCACGGGAGCTGCTTTAAGGGACTGATACCTAACTAATTATAATAAATTCTTTATTTAAAGATCGTTACACGTAAGATATAATGTGATATTCTTATTTAACGACAAAACAAATTGCATGTACATTTTATTTAAGTATGACATTCTACCGGTATTGTTGGCACCCCACCCACTAATGAGTAAAGGCAAATGATGAGTTTTATGGTGTTTCGTCGCATGATACATTACGAAATGGGTTGGGTCTTTATTATTTTGTATACTGTTAATCAGTGTTATTAAGAGAAGATTTCTGTTACGCTTATTAGAGTTAGGGTGTAACTTAACGTATAGAATATTTTTGACTGCATGGGCGTATAATGAGTTTATAAAATAAGAGCGGATATTTGCTCTTTTATCGAGTGTGTAAATAAAATATTCTTAGTCAACAGAATCTGAATTTAACTGAAAAAGATTTAACAGTCATGTTGGCTGTTTTGTCATGAGAAATTCGTTAAACGTTGTTTGGGAGACACTTTATTGGTAAATGAAACAGACTGGTAAAAATTCTTGCGCCCGGAATTCACGCTTGAATTGAATGAAGCGAAATAGCTCTACGTCAACGAATGATAGATTAGGTTGGTTAAGTGTGTGATCATATCAAAGAAATAGCGAAGATGAAACATACAACATTATTAACATGTCGTGCATTCGTTAGTTGCTATAGCACTGCATGATGTGACGATCTAAACGAATGATTTAACTCTATTACGTCTAATGCATTCAGATGTTTACGTATCTAAATTACGTAGATGACGTCCTTGTCGCTAAGACAGCTTCATCTAATTGAACAAAGACAAATTGCATATAGCTATGCGATAATTTATAAAAAAAAGTACTCTGGGCTTGTTAAGTTGAATCGAGAACTTACCCCTGTCAAATAAATATTTATAATTAATGAACTACTAGTATTCATAAAGTGTGCAAGAAAAGTTCTAGAAAATTTCAAGAATTAACAATTCCAGTTTCGAAGGATAAGTACATAATCAATTTATCCGGGAAATTCTCCGGTCAAATATGCATTCTTGTTTTTTTTATTAATGTTACTTTAAACGTGACATGGTTAATGGACTGTTTGTATTCATGTCTATATATAACATGCATGAATAAAAGTTGCAATACTAAGACTGTATCAACTTTAAAGGAGCATTGTATACATTTCAGGTCAGGATTTAAGGGACTACAGTAAAACCTCGATTATCCGAACTCGGATTATCCGAACACCTGGCGTTATCCGAAAGGAATTTTCGGTACCGATTTCTCCTATATATAACCTCGATTAAAATATGGATTATCCGAAATAATATTTCGGTCCTGTCGATTTCGGATAATCGAGGTTTTAATGTATACTAACATGTAATAAATGAAATTATTCAGTTTTCAACGTAATTGTAAGAAATAGATAACTAGAAGGGTAGTTTTGTCTCATAAGATGAAAAAAAACATTGGTAACAAATCATTTCATAAATCTTAAGACCATCCTGAATCTATTTATCAATTATTCATTAAATCGTGTTTGAAAATGGGTGTTTAATGCACAAGTATATTAATCATTCGATGACAGAAAATTAAGCCAAAATATTTTGATTTTTTTTCATTCACGAATTGCTGAATGACTTCAATGTATGTAAATGATAAAGACACGTACGTCATTATTTGTTATCTCAAGTTTACCTACTTATATAATTATGTACATGTAATTGTACACTTCGGTACGTTTGATAGTTCAACCGTACGTCATGAACAAATGAGCCCTAATCGGAAATAAACATAAATCGCAAAATCGTGGTTTTACAGGTCCATGAACATTATGTTTTACATCCCTGGTTGTTCTGAACAACTTAATCAGAAAATTGTGAGATCGCAGGTCACATAAAATACTAAATTGCCGAAACACTTGATGTCACATATTTTATGACGAATTTCTCTATTCACGCGAGTCATCCAGATGTCGGAAATATCGATTCGGTTCAAGGTATATTTAAAAAAACTTGGTTTAATCAACGACAATCATTTTTGCCATAATACAGCCTCCCTTGTCCGAACATTTCTTATCCGAAAAAATTCTCTAAACCGAACACGTCAACTGGTCCCGATATTTTTATCATGTATTTAGTACATTTGTACTAAAACATTGTTATACGAATCCTTTCTAATCGAACATGTCTACTGGTCGCGATTTTTTTTCGTGTATTTAGTACTAAAAAAAACTTTGTTATCCGAAACATTTATAATCCGAAAACCTCTCTAAACCGAATATTTCGTCAGTTCGGACGAGTCCGGATCGGAAATGTTTCAACTTACTTGACCCATCGAGGTCGGAACTGTCCACAAATTTGGACAATTTATGTTTAATTTATTACACAAAATGACTTGTACTCAACATCGGACCGATTAACTTTTCTAATAAATTTAAACAACCGAAGATCACTACTTAAAAAGAAAAATAATATTCCAAACCCACGCTTGTGGAAGAGGGATTAGGTACGAAATGTAATCATGGGACCATTGCGTTATCATATGTAAACATGTTTTCGATATTTACGACCAATATCTTTTAAACTTGCTCTTAGGGACACTCAGACGTGGATAATACTAATCATGTGACTTTTTTTGAAATATTAAAGTATTTTTGGTATGTCTGAAATCGATGTAAATACTCAAAATTACTCAAAAAAGATGCGAAGTAAACATTATAATGTTATACGACACGCTGTACTCTATCAATATTAAAACAGTTGGTAGTACATTGTACAGATTTATTTTGTAGTATATTATTCGTTGCCTTATGTCTCGCTTGAACTATTATTGGCAATTATCGCGTGGTGTAATTCAGAACATTACGCCCACGTGAAATGATTAATTTTGTGCAATTTTCTTTCTGAGATTTCATAATTCTTACGGGGCTTTGTATGTTTTGGTGAATCCCTTTTGTGGGCGTTCGAAATATTTTTTGTCTGCAATAACAATTATATGAGTAAACCTATAAGACACACCTCCTTATTGAGGATGTCCAAATTCTGTGTTTTATATGTCTTCTGTGAACTAGCGTTTTCATATAGCGTAGCTCGTACTTAAAAGTTTGCAGTGTACCTAGGGTATGTTCTATTTATACTCCGGTGCGACTGTCTACCTTTAATCAGTACTAATTACCATCAGGGTAGGTAATTGGGATGATTGAAGTGTACTTTAAGGCAATGTTAATAACTAAAGTTTCCGTTGAGATTAAGTTAATAAATAAAGTGTAGCTTATATAGTAATAGTCGGTATCATATCAAATACCCATATACACTTGGCCTGGCTTAAAATATATCTTTGGGCACTAGAAGATAATTGTCTGTTTGTCCCGGTGATTTTTTCTCGCGACACTAGGCTTTATAATTAAACATAAGGAGCGGAAACTCCTCTTTCACTCTTTTACTTGTCCTCACGCTTTCAAGAGCAAAGAAGCCCCTATCCCTATTTTTAATGAGTATATAACCGGAAACAAACAATGTTTAGGCCTTATTAGATGTCCATGGTGCTTTATTTGCTTCCAATATTTATCATTACAAAGACAGACAATTTTCTTTGCATGAAAACGTCATTTGAATAACTGAAAATGCCTTCTGGAAGCATCACCTTTAATATTGTCTGGTATCTGATTGGTCGATCAAATATCATCTTCATATTTCCGTATGTAATACAAGCTCTTAGCAGAAAGGTCAATAACTCTGTAAATAGATTTAGTAGAAGAATTTCCTGGTTGAAAGACAAAATGCATCGTCTGCTTGGAATGGAAATTTATGAGAAAATTTTTCGCTAACTCTGATCGTTGTGTTCCTGGTGGCTAACAACTATTGACTTATAGCGTTCGTCTTACAAAATAGACTTTAATTTAGAATTCAATGTATTACCATTGGCGTTTCCTTATGGAATTTGTCAATCTCTTTCTTCAATAATTATAATTTTAAAAAATAAACCACTGGAAGTGTGTTTTATAGATTAGATATAAATGTTGCATAAAATGTTACTATAGTTCAGCATAGAACATCCGGGAACCCTGATATGTTAACCGGAAGTGGTATGTTTCAGCAAGTTTATTGGAGCATTACTCGCTTTCAGAGGCAGGAAGACATTGTAAATGTCAACGCGAGTAAAAGGTCGAAAAAGGTTGGACAAAGTCGCTGAAGGATTGTAAAACATTGAGATTAAGTTGGGTTTTTTTTTCCTTACATAACTCCATGTCCATGCAGTTCCATGAAATAGCCGGGGAAATTGTGTTCTTGCTTTTCAAAGAATGGCCTTTATTCAAGGGATGCCCTCTATTCGGGAATGGCCACTAACACAGGTTTGACTGTTCCTATCTGTGTAAAGGAATAGTCCAACTTGGCCGTGAATTATGAACATTCCGGAACATCTCCTGTAGTTTCCTCTTATGTGTGACTATGCCGCTAGGAATTTATATCGTCTGCTGCCTTCATTGATTCCATCCAGGAATCGTCTGCGTCAGAAGTTCCTACAGATTTGATTTGTTCAAGATTCTGACATTTAATTCACAAAAAAGATAAGAATTGCTTGTAAACAATGACGTTACCTTCTGGTACAAGTACTTCCGCCTTAAGATTAATGCAAGCGTCTGGAAGACTGGATTGAACTATACAATATATACATTCTTAGACAGCTTTACCATAACTGATAATGTCGTGCTGATATTGGAAATGTCTAAAACATTTCTGTATTCAATTAATTGTCTCACTTTGTCGCAGAAGGACACGATGATCATTATATAACATAAAAGCTTCTGTCATAGAATAAATAACGAAGTCACCTTTCATTCGTTTGTCACGAGTTAAAGTAGGGAAACTATGATAGCTGCCATATTTCGTCCTTTCGTATTCCTCCAGAATTTTCAAAAAACTCATTGCATTATTTCAGATTATTAATAAAGTACGGAGCAGACGTTAATTATCAGACGAATAATGGAGATACCGCTTGTCATCTTGCTTCTTATCGTGGCAATGGTGAATGTGTACAGAGGCTAGCCGAGAGGGGCGCAAATATTGAATTGCGCAACACAAAACGTCATACGCCAATACAGGAAGCGTATATGAGAGGTCATGCTGAAATATACAGATATCTTCTTAGCGTACAAAAATTAGGTGAGCTAATTCAAAACTGATAAATAAAAAAAAAATTATTTAATTATTTATTATATGCCACACATTGTCAAGTCTGAAACCACATACATGTGTATTTGTGTCAGTTAATGTCAAATTTCATACAGGCTTACGACAGAGAAGTGCCTGAACAAACTGGCAAATTAGTTCGAATGGTTTCTCTACTGTTTCTTGCCGTCTTGTCAAGTAGTGTTTTATGTTCGTGAACGGGTACCATCAACTTATTTGGCTGAAATTTATTCCAAAGAAACAACATGCACATTGTATATAATTATGTACATTACGTATATAACTTTCATATGAATGTTTAGGAAATGTAAACGGATTCTTGCAATCGTAACTACTCGTGCATTTCCGTAATTTAGAAATACACCCTTTTCTTTAGACAAACGCCCGTTTGGGATTCTTGTTAAACTTCTGGTGAAGTACAATGTGCTCCATTTGTGTCCCATGGAACAAAGCGGCGTCATTTAAACTATGAATGACAATATACCAAATAAAACCCGACAATCAAATCTCGTCTGCTTTTTTCATATTGACACATGTCTCCATTTTAAGTTGTTGTGACTTTTACCTTGATGATCGTACCAGACAGCCTGACGCCGTGATCATTCGCATAAATTAATAAAAGCATTTAAAATTTATTACCTAAGCATAATTGAATAACCTTGAACAGTTCAACCGGCCCAGTTATTTTCGACAACGTAAGAACATGTTCTTGTTTTATTACTAATTCTGAAAGTACTTGTCTGTGTATAGTCTTGATCAAGGACTACTTTTTGGCCAAAAAAGTAGTTCAGACCTTTTTTCTCGACTCATGAAGCTGCACTTATTAAAGAAAAGTTAAAAATGAAACTCATGAAGGTGTATGATACATGTTGTACCCAAATTTGACACAATTTCATTGTCATAAAATGTCTACATGTGTAATTTCGCGTATAAACAGACATTTTGTATTAATTCATCATCATTTGTTACGTTGAAGAACACATTTTTATAACAGCAATCTGTTAAATATGCGAGCGTCACTTTTACATCACCTGCTCGTCAATGTAAGAATGCGCATGGAATTTCCACATGATATACAAAAGAGGAAAAACAGAAATAATTATGTTCATAATTTCATATATTTGTCACAATGTGTCATAAATTGAACGTTAATATTTACTTTCTGTCTAAATTCTGCTTAAATGTGAACAATTTTTGCTCTAATTAAAATTATCCTAGTATTCACTTTGGTCTTATAATGGCGGAGATGATGACAACAGTGACGTTTTCATCGTATATTAATGGCTTCTAACCTAATTATAAATAAATTTCATATCTTTGTTGAAACTTGTTGGATATGTAAATGTCAGCTCATTTGTGATGTCACCAGTTTTCCGCATGTATTTATTTCCTTGACACAGTTGTCTTCTTTCGGCAATTTCTGTCAGTACTGGTAATGAACTTCGTCACATATAGAATGGCCTCATTTGCGCTTGTCTTACACTTATGAAGTCATTATTCATGTGTTGTACTGGCAACTATAGGTAGAAAAAAAATTCGTTGAAAACAGCTAACTTAGTCAAGTGGCTTCAAATGTGTGGTTTATTTAAAGATGAAATTTACGATAATTGGAAAATGACTAATTATGTAGGTTATCAATTCTGACCCGAGCCTCGGACTGGTTGATTTGAACTCTGCTATGCATAGATTTTTCCCCAATTAGCTTTAGTACAGTGTGATATATCTTAATTCTCATTTCCATCTTTTCTTATTATCCTCGTCATAGTTATGAGTGTACAAGTTCAGAATTGTAAAATGTCTTTTTAAGTTTAGTGTAATACGTATGTATATAAAATTGTAAAATCTGTACTATAGATGGAAATGCATATGCATGTATCTTGATAATATGTCACTATGATGTCGTCCAATGAAACATACAGGCCTACTGTTTTGTTTTCAATATAAACGGCGTAAAGAGCTTTAAGTTCACGCTTAGAATTATTCATATTCCAGTCAAGATCATGTGTTTGTACAAAAGCTTTTGACAAGTGACACGTTATTGATGATGGCATAACCTGTCTGATTTTAAAGAACAAAAAAGATAATACAAATGTACTAATAATACAAGTCTATATTTTAGTCTTGTCCTCTCTACTTTATAAGTTTCAAAGTGCATTATAAATGACATTTTCTGTTTCGTTAACATTTCGTGACAAAACATGGCTAATTAGGATAATGAAGCATTGTTCAATAACAAAAATTATAATTTCAAGGAAGTTATAAACCGAATAGCTGTCAGTTTGTCAATTACATAAAGTATGCGGCGTTAACTGCCCCATGTTTGTCACAATTTATACATTGATCAACGATGTTCATGAATATTTGACGATGTTGATCTTTATTTTCTTTTCAGTCGGTTGCAGACAACCAAATAACACGACAACCACAAAGAACCCGTATGAAAATTTTACCCCTGCACCGCCTCCGAGCGAATTCTACGGATTAACATCTGATCACTACACCGTTTCCGGCGCGAGAACCGGAAGTCAAAATTTCAGTAATGTCAGCAGATCGAATTCAACCGGAAAAGAGGTAGTAAGGGATCCACGAACCAGAAACAGTGTCCTTGGTGTATTGAGACTTAGAAATTGTGAACAGTCGGTTTCGATCGAAGACAACACGTCTGTTGATAGTTTTTCTTCGCACAATGATTTAAGTTTTACGTCACAGAATGATTTGTCGTCTGTAAATACGTCATGTATAACATCCGCACCAGAAGTCCCAGAAAGGCATATGTTATCATTTAAGAACATTTGAATTGTATACTCAAATGGTTTTGGTAAAGTTTGGCTTAGCCTATTACTGAGGTCAACGATTGAATTGATGTACCAGAATCGTACCTCTAGATTTATTATTAGCTCGCCCGAGCCGAAGCGCTTTTGGCGAGTCATATGTAGTGATCGCCTGTCTGTTGTCGTATGATGTGTTTCGTCTACAATGTTTTCTAGTGGTATATCTTTTGAAACAACTGGGCAAATCCTTTGAAATTGGTTCCATACTTCGAGGTCAATTGTTTGCCTAGTGGTCAATTTATGTGGCCATTCAGGTGGGCGACTAAAGGCCATCTGGCATGGCCCTCTTGTTATCTTTATTTACGTATCGTACTTGTGCACATTTATTTATTATAAACTGTATCGATTAATTCTTTCTAGTCACCAGTATATTTAGATTTATTTCTTAAAATTCACCATTTGTTTACTTAGTCGTCTGTAAAAATAATGACTTTTTGTCCCTGTGTCGTCTTAGTGTATCAATACAAAACATACCTCAACTCTGATGACGTCATCAAAACGTTTCTACATTAATTGTGTTATGTCATAGCAAAGGTGTTTAATTGTAGTTAAATGTTATGTGATATAGATTCTGACAAGGCCATGACGATTTGTGTTCGAAATTTTGATGGATTTTTCTTGTATGTTTAACATTATACGAATCATGACAAATCCGTGATTCGATTTAAACACCCTATGTCCCTAGTGACATTAATTAGTAATAACCGTGATTAGTTAATGAACCAGGAAGAATGTGTGAAGTGTATTTAGCTTGGAGCTGTTGTTGTGGTGATGGTTGTACCATGAACAGTTATGTATCATCTGACACATCAAATCGGTGTTTATTTCGTCGTCAGATTGAATGACATATAACATTACCATCAGAAAATTAACACGGAAGTGTTTTTTATACCTTAAATATCGCTTTTCAGACTTCCTGTTATCTTGGTGCATTAAAAAGGGTTTCCGAGTGGTGTTAATTTCCAACATGTTTTTGAAATATGTTCTCAAATGTTACCCTACTTTGACTTCCCTGAGTACTAACATGTTACTGATTCTTTTTTGTATCATGCTGTGTTGTTGATATTTTTATGTTAACATCATCTGTGTGACTCTGTTTGATGATAGATACAGACTGAGATAATTTATTAAATTCTTGTCAATATGTTACTCTTCATTTGAAGATTCCATTCCAAGAAGTAGGCGCTTATATCATCAGCATATAATTATTCGATTTTTCAGTCCCATAGGGAAGTGTGTTTATTTTCAAAGCGTGTGGCCTGTTTAACGGATATTGTTATCACATTAATCATTAATTCTTTTTTTCTTCTTTTTTTTATTGTTTGTCGATAATTTCATGAAATGAGGAATATTTATGAAGGTCAATGCTTTAAGTTGATCTTTCCATTATCGCTTCTTCTTCTCAAATTTTAAAGAAAATGCTCATACTTATGTTATCTTGTCATAAAAGTCTTTATAATGTTTCTATGTTGTGACTTAAGTTTGTTTGAAATTATTTAAAGGGACTTGACCTCAGATTAATGATAAAGTGACTAGACTAGATATATGATCTTGTTTCGAATTCCATAAAACCCTTTCATTTACCAGTAATTATCACAACATGTTAAAGTGAGACTACCTATGTTTATGAATGACGTGTTTATATAAAACAATATTAGCTTGGATTTATGTCAGAAATGTTACTAAGCAATAGAAATTCGTAAATATGTTACTTTTATATACATTCGAAATTATCTAAAATAACATTTATGAATGACACTAAACCTTCAAAATACTTTTTCTCATTGTTTTTATTTTCTGTCCATCTTAAGTCTACCATCTTAAACATTTGTAAATACATATTTTTTACTGTATCTTTTACTCTTGCATATCAGTGAAAAAAAATTGCGTCCGCTTTTTTATTGTCAATGTTTCATTGGACAATTCAACGGCCAGTATAAGTGTTCAAAAGTGTCTTGATTATATTAGAGAAAAAATGTCCGTATTCGGTCACATGTAGGTGAATAGTTAACAATATCTTAGGTTGAAAAGGTCAATGTTATAAGAGGACTTGTGTATATGTTTCAAGGTCACACCAGTTTGTTGTTAACTGGTTGTTTGTTAGTAAATTAGTAACGCTTAGATTGATGGATGAATTAATGATTAATCTTCTAGTGTCAGTTGAGATATGACTTGATGACAGCTTTAAACTCTCATTCACAAAGTCTGCTCTACAGATGGACAAACCTTGTCCATGTTTACACTTGTAATTATTTGAACATTTTTTTTTAATTTGCGTTAAACAATATATTTTAAAAATAGCACTTCATGCTTTGAAAAGCGTTTTAAAAATCTATTCATCACAACTGTTTGGAGGTCGCATTCGACAAATACCTCAAAAAGTTAAGTTATTACATTCGACAGATTTTCTCATTTTGATTTATATGGTCTCAGCCAGGCATGGTAGATCACATTTGGGTTATTATCTCTTAAATGATAAAAATGATAAACAATGTAAATAAAGTTCGGTGTTGTTATTTACAATGTAACCATTGTCTACCCTGGTGCTTTCTGCATAATTATGCTCATTGGCATAGAAATGAATTTTAGATCTTATAATTTATTATTGAATTATATACATCATGGTATGATAATTGATTTTATAGTATGATGCATTTCGGTTGTATAATGATCATTTCGAATTAATAATCACGACCATTTCGAATTAATAATCAGTTTCAATCGTTTTGACATACGCTTTATACATGTTCACAATTCATGGATACCCATCAATGGTGATTTATTTGTTCACTTGTATTTTTATTTGTATACATTATTATTCTTGCCCATTTTATATGAAATAGTCATTTAATGTGTTTACTGAAATTCGCGAACTGATTACCCTGGAAATGTTGTCAATCATTTTGACATTCATTCGGAGGGCTTTTGACATTAATGCCTTAAATCAATTTACATGCACAACATATATATCATGTTTCTGGTTTAGAAAAGAGGTTTGTATATTAATTTATAGAACTATTTTTTTCCGTTGCCACGCAACATACGTACACTTTGTCTTTCATAAATTTGTAAATGTTGTCATTAGCTTTTGTAACGTGTGTTCTATTACGTAACACCTGTGATCATTTTTAATTTTGAGTTATTAAAATATCAACATAAAAACGTTGTGTTCAGTTTTTTCCCATTTTCAGACACATGGTCCCCGTTCCAGCACATGAAACATTATACCGTTTTCTTTATTACTTACAAAGAGCTTTGGTGCTAAAAGTAATTGAAATAGGTATCAGATCATGGCAATGCTATCATTCAGAGCATTTGTGTTTATAATTCATTTTATTGGATGAATTGAATGAAACGAGGATCAGAGCACGAGTTTGTCGTGCTGGTTTGCAAAACGACCATATTGACACCTTAATGAGTTTGTTTACCCTCGCCACCGGGATCATTCCGTATGGGCGATCTAGCTACACGATTAATATTGGACCAACACATTCATATTGGGCATAACTTGCACCGTATTAAAATACAGAAATAACAGCAAGTATTCTGCTACACATACTATGCATTCCCTAGTGTTGTGTATAGGATATCAAACGAGCACGAGGTCTTTGCATGTGTAAGACAGACTTGGTCACGGGTTTCACGTGCACACCGGAAACGTAGAAATCGTGCTTCGAGAATCCCGTGACCGTGTCTTTTCCTACACAGAGCGATATACAAGTTTTATGACTTACACATCAAAATACGTTTAAACTTTAAATGACCAATTACAGTTACCAACATTCTGAATTCCGATCGGTCGCTGGCCTTGGACAAGTTCATGGATAATGTGGCCACACCTAAATGATGAACAGGTAATTTTTACGTTTTATATTAGACCAAATTTTTCTATCATAATTTATTATCGTTGTCGTTTGCCAAGTTGAGTATGATAAGTAGAAAATCCATTACGAGTTCATTGAATGTTTGTTTAGAGATTGCCTGTGTATACTTGTGACAACATTACAGTCAGTTTGAAAAAGACAAGAAAAATGCCTTTAGACGCAAATAGGTTTTTTGACAACACATTAGTGATTTAGCTAGGTCTGTTTTCGAAGAAAAAGTTGCGCTATTGTGATCACTGTGACGTTTGTGTCCACGTCGTGCACAAACTTCAATGTAACTCAGAAACTCCGCGTCGTACACATACTTCAATGTAACTCAAAAACTCCGCGTCGTACACAAACTTCAATGTAACTCAGAAACTCCGCGTCGTACACAAACTTCAATGTAACCCAGAAACTCCGCGTCGTACACAAACTTCAATGTAACTCAGAAACTCCGCGTCGTACACAAACTTCGATGTAACTCAGAAACTATAAGACCACGGGAGATTGAAATTGTGACACAGAATCGCTTGTAGATATAGCCTTGGACTATTAAGTCATACATTAACATACAATAATAAATCATACGAGTGATGAGGGGATTTGTAATGGCAAATAACATATGGATACAATTTCAATCTCTTGTAATAAGAGATACCAACATGAAACTTCATACGTGGAAAGATCTCACTGAGGCGGTGTCCAAAATTTTCTCACTACCCATGCCCGTCAAAAAGGGAAATTTAGCACAACAAATCCCAAAATTTTATATACATGTACATGTATACAATTTATTTTCTGTAAAATTAATATTGTGAATATTTAGTTAATTAAATCATAAAAAATATATTACTACACTGTAATTGGTGACAATTGTGCGAAAGCTGTTATTTTTTCTTTTTACTTGATCATGTGCAAAGCACTTCTTGTCGGGGGGGAATTCTGGCTATTGCTCATGTAAGGCAATAAATATAGGGACATGGTTGCGCCGAAACTTGTTTATATTCGAACCGACAATTGTACAAACTTAACAAATTTAAAATATGATGAACATGTGTTGTGTGTTCTTCTGCCATGTATGTGTTGTTCTGGTATAAAGCATATTCGTGTGTCTATCCGTGGACACAATGAAAGTATTCTGACAAATACTGTAACTACCAAATATATTTTCGTTATAAAATGTATTTTGTGTAACAATTGATGACCACATGAGATATATTCGTGATTCGAATGCTCTGTCTCATGCAGAAACAATTTTGAAACTTTAAAACCACACAAAAATAAACAACAATTGGAGACAGCACATAATATATTTAAAATTGTGGTACGATTATCATACAACAGAAATACGACTCATTTCTAGTAAATCACTTCACGATTTTTAACCACATTATCGTTCAAGCTAATGTTCAGAATCTTGCCTGGTTCAGACGCGTCACAGAATTGTCGCCTTTTTGCCCTTTATACGTAGGCTCAGTGGTTTATTGAATCCAGTCTGTGATTAAAGGCTACCAGACAGGCTCACAGATCCATTCACTGAGGAAATTTGACCAAATGTAGCACTGTCTACTCTTTAATTTCTAAACTTAACACAGAAGAGCGATGTTTACATTGAAGTCAAGTTTGGTATCTAATCTTATCACCGCAAACACTTCCTATATTTTTATCCGTGATCACAAGGCCAATCGACATGCTATTTTGAAATTGTAAGATGTCAGATGATCATGTAGTTCCTTTTATACTCAAAATTTGCCTCTTTCATTTCATGCTCTTCAGAAATTGTTCAGAAATAAAAGTTTCGATCCAATGTTTGCGCGGTTTTCGTCAATATAATTTAAGTGACGTACGTGCGCAAACTTAGTAGAATATATTCTCTTTTCTGCGCATGCATTGAATGGTGGTTATGGTACATTGTATTTTCTGTTGTTTCATTTCATTGCTTTTATTTCTAATATACGATAAATAATTACAAACATAACAATATAAAGACTTGCAACGTGTTTAACGACTAAATCAAATACTAGAAACCTATTGGTTCGTCTACTTCAACGTAGTTTGATCCTTTTCTACCCCGTGGTTGTTAAAACAGTTCAGCGGTTGTTTTGGGGTTAGGATAAGACGTCTGCGTTTTCTGATATCCTTCTATTTCAAAGTATATTGTCTGCATAATGCGACTGCGTTTTATACCCTCCCGGATAAAATCAAGGAATGTTTAACATTTTAATTAATATAGTTGTACAAATTAGACACAGCAAGCGTAATAATCGGCTGTTGTTGTTTGGCTACAGACGGTTTTTATTAAGTAAAAATGTCACACTAGCTTCTTAAAGAAGTTAACATTGATGCTCACAGTAAAAAGACGGCATAATTATTCTTTATATACGTACACTGTAAGAATGGACAATGCAGCTAGTTTGCCCAAGTGGACGAATGTGTTTTGTCCTCCATTTTATTTTGGTGTGTTTCTATGTGTTGGACGTGGTTCGGGTTGGTGGGTTTTGGAGAAGGTATAGTCACATGATTTCAAAAGAATTGATCTGTGAACATTTAGTTAAACGGTAATATTCTGGTTTAGACCCCGGGGTTTAAACCAGAAGTATATACACTGAAAGCCAAAAGAAAGTTTATACAATGTCCTTTGTTTTCACGATAAATTTTGAACCGCGCATTTGAGTTTGGCCACAAACTATTGGTAGGATCATTTCAATAATGTTTGTTGTCAAAACTCTCATTTTCATGATATAGACGTCTTCTCGAAGAAAGCGAAGTGACGCCATTTTTTGTAAAACGATGTACTTCAATAAAAAAACGCAAAAAGGACCATGTTCAAACTTCACGCCTCTTTATTCACGAAAAAGTTGATTTTCAAGATACAGTTTTAGCGACTAAAAAATAAAATAATCGGCTATTTTCGTGAAAGATGTCCAAAATGGTGTATAAATATGTTGTGTTTTAATCTAAAAAGTCATACAGACCAACTACGATGACAAAGCGAAGTCAAAATGAACGCTACGAGTCAGTTGGCATATCGCGAGCAGGTATGTTTAAGGCGGATGTGGCAAGGATCTTACATTGTTTTCGAGTAACCATACACTAACTTAAGAAACGTATTGCAGTGATATGAACTGTGACGGACTGACAAAGAAGCTGTACATAGCCCTAAGGTTTTGACCACACACCAAGACACCAACATTTGGACGTCGCAATTTATTCGATTCAAACCTTCTTCATAAACAGCAAGACGTGCAGTTGGTTCGCATGGGTAATTTGAGCAAAAAGTTTTATTCTAATTGCTTAGTACTGGTTGGTTCCAGGACGCAAACTCGAACCCGATAAATATTTGCTTGCGTACAAGCAATAATTGTTTGTTTCACAATCGAATTAAAAAAAACTCGTAAGCTTAACAATGGGGAGTAACCTTACTAGCCGACAAGTCAAAATCCAACGTCAGTGGAGCAGACGGACGCAAACGTGTATGGAGACTTCGTGGTCAGAGGTACGCGTAGTGCTGTATTCGTGAACTTGATAGGTGGGTTTGGGGTACTGTGCATGTGTTTGGTGGTATAAGTGAATTACGAAAAGCAATCTTGACAATTTCAAGAGGAAATATCAATGCGCGGGGCTATCTAAATCAAGGCGTTCGTTCTGTGATTGTTCCTTTCATGCGACGTCATTTACCTGGTGGAACTTTACAGCAGACCTATCGTATGTATTGTATTGCTAAGCAAGTAATTGAAGAGCACACACTGAAGTGATGGATTGGCGATCCTATTCCCCAGACCTTAATCCTATTGAGAACATCTGGAGTCACTTGGGTAGTGTTGCGCGAAGTAGAGACCCACCATCTCAGAACGTCGCACGTCAACAAGTGCTGATTCAAGAATGGAACAACATTTCGCAACAACGGTTACATGGTGTTAGTTGCTCCAAACACCAACGCTGTGTTCAGTGCATTGCAGTGTAACGTGGACACACCAGATTTTGATTTGACATTGTAAAGTCTACTTGTAACATAATATTTCTGGATAAATGATAATTTATATTTGCTAAAGTATTGAAAATAAAGCTGCCTTTACGTGTGCAAAGGATTTTGTCAATCTGATAAAATATTATGTTCAATAATCCTCGTCGAAGAAGTGTAAACTTTCTTTTGGCGCTCAAGTGTATATACCGTTCATTATGTTATACTCATGGGTCTAAACCAGAATATTGCCGCCAATTAAACACTAATCAGCTTAGGCTCCTCAACCATATTACTTGCGAATGGAATTTATATTTGAACTTGAATACTGTCCTCATAACATCGGTGCCTGATTTTAGAGTTTACGGGTTTAGATACCGCTGCTGATGAAGAGAAAAGCCGCGGTCGTGATCCGGTGGTTAGCGCACTTGACTCGTAACCCAGCGATCCTGGTTTGGTTCCCGGTCGCGGCAGGATATCACCTTCTTTGAAAATTTTAAAAAAATATCGTCCAAAATTTTCCTCCACATATGGAGAGGTTACCGGTTCCTATTGGAAGGGTAAGTTAGTACTGGTTAGAATATCGTCCAGGACAACTGGTTAGGTGAATTTGACGCCGTATATAACTGAAAATTGTTGTAAATCGGCGTTAAACCCAAATAGAGATGATAAAGAGAATATTCTGCATATTTCATATTCATTGAATAACGGGCTTAAGCCCCGATGAGTGAGTGTTCCAGGTAGCAAGCAGCGATTACAAACACATATACAAATGTACTGGATAGCTTCATAGAATTTGTTCTTGGTTCTGATTGGTCGATTGAACTCATGTCTGACAATAAACACCCACAGTATTTTATTGCCTTCATAACTGGGAGTTTACCATTAAAACTAAACAATCCCCGCGACTTTTTTCTTTAACGAATCAATAGGCACATTCATAAATATCCACAGCTAACAATAAAACTTTTTTCTTAAACATTAAATGAATAAAAATTTGATTCGCTAAAACCAAAAACGCTTTTGTGCTTTAAAACCTTACCCGAATACTAGAAAGAAATATAATTGGTTCAGAGATAAAAAATGTTTTTATTGTTATTATGATTTGTTTAAGTGGATAAGAATGCATGCCACTTGAATAGAATGCTATTGAAATAATAAAAAGAGTATTTGTTGCCTGGTGGATTTGTTTATCTTTAAGTGGTCATGTGTTTTGACAACTGTATAGCAAGTATTTATACAATGTACCATATCGCCTGATTGGAGTAAAAAAGAAGGCAAAAAATGCAATGACGCAACATCGACGAAAAAGGGTGTTTTGTGAACAAATAAATAAACAAACAATAAAATGTAAAGTGTTCGTGAATCGCAAGTTTTATAAACGTTCCATAAACAGCTTCCTGGTGCGATCGGTGTTTTGTTTGTGCTCAGCTTAAACTCGGTCAGAGCTCAGAAGAGTTATTATAGTGAGTAGGGGAAATATTTGTTGTTTTGTTTGGGAGACAGCAATAAAACGTGCATGCGTCGTTAGGAAACACGTGACCAGATATCGTATTACTGGGTACGAGGGTATTATTAATTATGACATTGATTTCCCGTCTAATTTTTCAACCTTCTAGAGTTTTTGTTTTGTTTGTTGGTTTAAGTTTTACGCCCCTCATATGAGAAGGACAGTTCACCTAACCATCGTTCCTGGGAAGAACCAGTACGTTTGTACTAGACTCCCATCCCTCATAAACAACTGCCTACTTTCTCACATCAAGAGACATGGTAGCTGGGCTCGAACCCACGACCCTCTATCAGTGTCTAGAGTTATCGGTACTTACAATCAAAATGTATTATTTTAAGAGTTTGAGTTAGGAGACAGATATCAGGGTTTATAGTATCGCGCCCTATGTAGTTTTCTCCTAAGGACAGCATATTTTGACGAGTCAGAATTTTGGGGGGAGGGGGTACCACCATTGAAAATAGTATCTGACGATTAATACGACAAAAAATACATCAGCAACTTTTGTATTTGATTGACTATTATGAGTCAATTTTGTCTTCAGTCATTTAGACTTGTTTATGGTGAAGTCAATTATGCGGACTCTTACTCCCTAGTCTGTTTCTAAACAGTACGCGCTCGGTCGTCTGCTTCGTGATGTGTACACTTAGGGTTCGAATCCACTGTCTATGAATAAGTAGCCGACGAATTTCTTACGCAAGTGGGGTTAAAGTAATATACATGCACATGTATTCTAGATTACACGATGACTTTATTTTTGTGACAACTGGAAAACATTTTTTACCGACAGTTCATTTAATTTACCACCAAACCTGAAAACAAAAGTGACAAAATGTACAAATGTATATGATAAATATACTTAGAATTTTAGAATCTTTGAAAATTGTTCGTGTACATATCTTTATACAGAACAAACCTCTGAATAAAAGCCATGATTTTTTTCATATTAAGTGGACGTTATCCACAGGTTGGAATACTGAATTTCTTGTTTTTCATTTTATTTAACTTAGAGGAAGGTATCAGTCCATTGTCAGTAGTCACGTAACTACGGTTGGTGATATACCGTTTTTTTGTTCTTCATTTTTTCTTCCTTCCTTTCTGACATAATTTCTTTTAATGTCAGTAACTATCTTGTTTTATTGTATCATATTGCATCCTGTTTTATTTTAAATTGAAAACAAAACAAATGTTACGTAGAAAACATAGTTTAATCAGAAAAATAAGAATGTCATGATTTAGTGTGCGAATTACAAACATCCTTGATTTAACATGAAAAGGATTTAATTCTAATCGAATGAAATTGAGATAGATTCATTAACACCACACGCTACGTAAACACAACACCCCCAAAAAACACCCCAAACCGACGTAAACATCTCATCCCGCTTGAAACATCCCATCCCTCACAAACATATCGACCCCTACACATCACCACTACATTAACACCCCCTTCGTAAACACCTCATCCCTCATTAAACACCTCATCCCTGATAAAACCTCAATCCCCCTTATTCCACCCCTGCATGGACACCTCACCCCTTCATAAAAACAATCACCACCCCCTCATGAACATCACGCACACACCTAATAAACACATCACCCCGCATTAACACACCATGCCAACATAAACATTTCATATATCCGACCATCCCACATAAACAGCCAACCCAAAATATAGACCTTCCCCCAATTATCACCGCCACCTTTTGAAATCATGACATACCAGTTAGTGCTTACTAGTAATTTTCGTTCACATTTAACCCCAAAGATTCTGTAAATAAATGGAAAATGTTCAAACAAGCGCCCTAAATGTAGGTAGACTATAGTTCATAAAGGAGCATTCGATACATTTGTACATGAATTTCTACAGTTTTCGACTTTGTTCTCACTGAAATAAAATCGTGTTGGTCCTATTACCTTTCGCTTTTTTCTTCCTTTTTAATGAACAATTGCCATGAAAAAAGTTTATATTATTGTTTATTATCAAAAATGGATACATAGAACTATGTTATTTTTTTAACTCTTTTGTGCTCAGTCTTTGTCCGTCGTCCGTCATCGTGTCCCGTGCGCATCAATTTTGCCTTGTGAACACAAAAGAGGACATATTTTTTTATAAGATCTTCACAAAACTTGGTCAGAATGTTTGTATTGACAAAATCTTGGATGAGTTCGATAATGAGTCATTTGGGGTCAAAAATTAGGTTAAAGGGTCAAATTGAATTTGAATCTTGGGAACACTCTAGATGTCACCGTTTTAATTTGATCTTCTTGAAACTGTGTAAAAATGTTTGACTGAATGATATCTTGGACAGGTTTTATGATGTGTCATCTGTGGTCAGTAATTAGGTCACCAGGTCAAATATGTGAGTCAGGTTCGAACATGGGTCATCTGGGGTAAAAAACTAGGTCACCGGGTCAAATCTTAGGAAAACTTTATTAACACTCTAGACGTCACAGTTTTTATTGGATCTTCAACAAACCTTGTAAGAATATTTGCTTAATGATAACTTAGACAAGTTCTAATATGGGTCATCTGGGGTCAGAAACTAGGTCACCAGGTCAAATCACAGGAAATCCTTGATAACAAAAGACCTCGTGACACAGACTCAAAACAATGTTTTCATCCACAAGCTATGATCTCATGTGAGTGATAAGGGCCATGTTGGCCCTCTTGTTATATGTTACTTCACTACCTGCAATAAAGGATTACTGAAAAAGAATTTACAACATTTGTTACATTGTACACTGATTTTGATGCAATGGGCCTCTAGTTTCAAGTGGTTAAGGTCTCTGTCTAGTAATCACTAGCCACTTACCGTTGTGAGTTTGAATCCTATGCGGGACCAAATATGATATAATTATGAGGAAGCTGCCTGTCGACCTAGTTTGCGGAAGCTCGATGGTCCTACCCAGGAATACGCATCCAGTCCTCCACCATCCTGAAAGGTGGAAGAGCCGCAAACAGACCCTGTCTATTAATGTTACGTTAAACCCCGGCAAAAAACAGTTTAAAGAAAGGGCCATATATGTGTTCTTGGATGTGTAACATCAAATCACATAATAGGGTCCTATGAATCATTTTGCTGTTCTTACAAAGCTAGTATTGTGTTCATACAATTAATTTTGTTTTTTAAAGAAAGTATTTTCAAACAAGTCTTTTGATTTTAGATTCCAACCATAATAGATATCTACGATGGACCAGTTTACATCAATAACCTACAGTCAACATCAAAACTAAAGATGTTTGGCAAGAGTGATAGTTCTCGGGGACGCTGAAGTTAGACTCTAGATTATCCAAGACGTGCTCGAATGACATTTGGAGCCAATCTTGAATGAAACAGATGCTATTCTAGATGAGAAGATGTAGTGTGTCAGTATTGCTTGTCACATTGTCATACAGAAATATTGATATATATGGCATTGTAAAGAATCGAAAAGAGGAAAGACGTGAGAGGCGAGAATGTCAGCTTGATCACGTTGGGAAGTGCCATCCACCACGACTAATGGTGAATGATAACCCTGGGAAGTGGCAATCCAAACCATGAGAGAATTCCAACCCCTAATATGAAGTAAGATTACTTTTAAAGCATTACATATACTCAAAGTATGGATAATAAGTGAGTAGCTGGTGTGTGAATTTTGGTTTGAACTGAGCATATACAAAAAAAAACGTGAGTAGGCTTTTGTCTGTACATACCATAGTGATAATGTAATTTATGCAGACTGAATCTATAAATAAGGTTAATAAAATACACACTCAAACTTAATCAAAATTAATAAAATGTCTCAAAGCAGGGAGTAGCTAGCTTGAATGAATGTTACGCCCATATGGGGGAGGTAGATCTAATTAAGATACTTTTATTTGATTGATGTTACGCATGTGTGAAAGTGCGTATGTATGACGCCTTTAAAACATATGTTTTCACCATCGGTATTGCAAACCTTGGTATTTTGTAACATTCTTTTTATTAATATGTAATTCTTTACAAATTGTTGATGTTTTTAAACCATTCTGAATACAATTTTATCAACACATGTCCATTTTGCATATTCGCCCATGCTAAATTAAGGGAAGTAACTTACACATTGAATGCTTTTTATCAACAACAGTTACCTCCCTTTATAAATCGTCTTGAGAATTGTTCAGATCAACTCATTTAATATTTTTAACAGCCAGGTAAAATTTCTTTATTTTCAATGGAAAAACATGTAATAAATCAGCATCTATGAATTTTGAACTAGGCAAAAACCATATACTGAATAACTAATTAATACGCTATATGTCTAGGATTTGGTGGTAGCTAAGTGTAGAAGAATTACATTTATTTGTTAAATAATGCTAGTTGTCTTAAGTTGGAGAGTTATATCCCTATGCTGTATACCCTGAAAATGAGATTGAAGCAATTTTATCATTACGCCCCAACCCCTATCATAAATTAAGTGTCCTCCTATGAGTGTTTAATGCCTCCGTCCGTCTGTTCAAATTTTAGTTTCCGTGTGATAATTCCAGAAATATTTCATGGATTGGTTTCATATATTACCTGAAGATGCATAATAATAAAATGCAGGTCAAATTTGATTTCCGTTAAAATCCAAACATGTTCACAAGAGTTATGGCCCCTTTCTAGTTTGGAACTTGAAATTATAAGGAAGAATTCATATTGTTCTACATTTATTTCTGTACAATGACTACAAGATAAATAAAATCACAGTTAAAATTAACAAAAAAAATGAACTTCCTGATTTATGACAAAAAAATCTATTTTCTGTAACTTACATGGCAAAAGCTGAAAAATAAAAAATAAAGGAAAACCTTTTCCCAGTTAGACTACATGTATCTCTAAATTGCATACAGTAATGACTAATTATTGTGAGGATAATAAATGAACGTGCCTCAATCATCCTGAGTGAATGGCAATGGTATGTTTAGCTGTCATTGAAAATAAAATCAATTTGCATAGCACAATGCCATTTAAATAAAGTACTAAAACAATACAGCACTAACATTTACAACATAAAAAGCACTGAATAAGTTTACATGTGGAAGCACAATTATCCATTGAAAGACTTGCAATGAAAAAGGAACTAACAGAAATTTTGATTTTTTATAAAAAAAAATACTATAGAATAAAATGCAACTGGTGCACCAGAAAACAGCGTTGCTATAGTAACAAAATCAAAATTTCCTTTTTATTCTTAAAAAATCATATTTCAACAATGTCTTGTCTACTATTTACTGAAGATTTAAGAAGCAAAAATGTTAAAATACTGTATGTTGCTAGAAAAACAGGTATAGCGACAATGTCAAACATTCCTGTTTTCTATCTATAGAAATATATATCGAGGGTTCAGCGCAACAGTGTTGTAACTCATATTGAAATAAGAACAAGTTACGACAGTTTTGCGCTGAGCCCTCGATATACAATCATTACAATGCCTAGCTGGATTAATTGCTTCAAATACAATGAACCAACATAGTTTAACTAAGCAATGTCTTTTGTAGCACCAGTTATATCTCTCTATTTTGATTCTATTTAGTAATAATTAGGTGTAAAAAAAATCTTTGTTTCTAGTTACCCCGACTTACCCCAATTTTTTCCATGAACCTAAGATTTTTATTAGGCCGGATGAATGGTACATACATTTTTTAAACTTTTTTATCTTTCCACATGTTTTAATTAAAGAGTACAAAAATCCTAACCCGCCTAGCCCATTTTTAATAAGCAAATAACTAGAAACAAATAAATTCTTTTAAGGCAAAATAAGTAACAAATAGTTATAAGCAAATTGTCCGATTTCGATGTTACGTAACAGTATTCCAAAGATAAGTTACTGCCATTCTCTCTACAAGTCTCAAATTTGCACTAACAATGAATGAATGAAATAATCTCTCTATTCTGTATTCTACAATTAATGACATAATCAACATAAAACTACAAATGTTCAACAATAACATTGTCTTTATCTCGCAAACAATAACATCTTCACTATAAATACATTTAATTTCTCAAAATTACATCATTACTATAAATACATTTTAATTTTCAGACGACAGTACCACATTGTTACTATAAATACATTAAATTTCTCAGACGACAGTACCACATTGTTACTATAAATACATTTTAATTTTCAGACGACAGTACCACATTGTTACTATAAATACATTTTAATTTTCAGACGACAGTACCACATTGTTACTATAAATACATTCAAATTCTCAGACGACAGTATCACATCGTTACTATAAATACATTCAAATTCTCAGACGACAGTATCACATCGTTACTATAAATACATTCAAATTCTCAGACGACAGTATCACATTGTTACTATAAATACATTCAAATTCTCAGACGACAGTATCACATCGTTACTATAAATACATACAAATTCTCAGACGACAGTATCACATTGTTACTATCAATACATTTCAATTCTCAGACGACAGTAAGTTGTCGATGTTTCATTTCTGGTATGGTATTGATACTAATTTTGTCCGTTTTAATTGCAAATAATCGAGATGGTCGTTGTAGAAAATAACTTTTCAAAGCTTCCCCTGACAAAATATCACTGAAAATAAACAACAAGCCAAATGTTAATTTTCAAATTGGAAAACTGAAATACTACAGTTAAGAATAACTTTCACAGACAATACAATATCCTCTTCATATTTTCTCTTTTCAAGTTCTCCAATGCATTTTTTCATTCAACAGTAATTTTTGTATTTTCATGATTCTAATATTCTAAATTATCAGTATCTAAAATAATTCAGCAATTGTTCCATAGGAGCTGTTCAAATTGATGTAACACATTATTATCATGTATGAGATAGAGTTTAAGTAATCTAAGTAAACGGTGCATTGTGAAGCATGGTTACTTAACTGCAAAGAATTTTCTAACTAAAAATGTGCCCTTATGACTTAGTTTTGGCCCACAGTGAAGAAAATGCTTCATGACTAAATATAACCCTCTTCATGCACTAGATGTGAGAACATTTGAAAATTGGAGCCTTCCTTGGTTTAAAATGTAGGCCAAACACTTGGGGGAGACCAAATAGAAATATCATACTTGTAAGGCATTGTGCTGGAATTTGTGTGGTTTAATTCAGTCACCAAAGTACTAAGCTGTTTCTGAAAAATAGAACAAAATTCTTTATAATATATCAAGGAAATATGGGATAATGAGGCACAATAAACACAACTATAAATACATATTGTATAAGAACATGGCTGGTATACATGTACATGTATAAGACGTATAGACCTTCATGTGTTATTTGAATAGAGTTTGACATAAGAACCATACAATGATTGTAATTCTATTAATGCTGAAAGGCCATTAAATATTAATTAACAATCTCTCAAATGCTGACCTAAATAATGAGAATATGTTTTATTTTTATAAAATAATAAAATACCAATAAAATGTAAGAATATATTATGGACTACACTTTGTATTAGACACAAGAAAAAACTGAATTGTACATTTGTAACAACATACATTTGTAAGTCTGAAACCAGCTTCCTTCAAAGCCATTTTCATATCATCTAAGGCAAGAGCACCATTTCTGTCTCGGTCATATTCCTGGAACGATGTTCTCAATTCGGTTTGATGTGATTTCACAAACTTGCTAAACAAGCGGATCAGGCTTGTGGTTGTCTGCAAATAGATTACATTAGCATTACAAACTTTGTTTTTTACTTAAGATAGTTTGAAGTCTGTTAAAATGTGAGCATTAAAAAAATGTTAATACAGAAGATAATTATAGAGCATTTTTTGGGGGGGAAATTGCTTTAACAGAGCAATTTTTCCAGGCTACAAAAGTCCACTTAGAAAGGATTTTAAATCTTAAACTGGGGATTTTTTTAGTAACAGTAGAAGGAGATCGAGTTCTCAGCCAAACCCCTAAACTGTGTTCCAAGGTGCCCTAAAATTCCCCTTTTTCCACCACTTTATTAAGACTTTGGGAAAGACTTACTGATATTCTACAATATCCTCCTACTCCTCCATGAAGTATTGTTATATCTTTCACAGCTTCTAATTCTTGGATTTGATGAAAGTTTTCTCTTGATATTCCAATCTCCTTAAGTAAATAGATAAATACTGAACAATTATCATTCCATTAATTACCCCTTAAATTCAAACAATAGACCAGTCTATCTTATTGTATGGAGCAGTTCATTTCAATCAATAAGGTTGGTCAGGAAGCAAAACAGTGAAATATACATTAATTGGCAGATTCATGATATGTGTATAGAATAAAATACTTAATAAGGTACATGTACATTGTATATTAACCATGCACAAAGGGTACATGTATATTAACCATGCACGAAGAGTTATGATATGTACACTGATATATTACAATTCTTTATTAAAGGGGCATACCCTACAACTGACAAACATTCTGTGAAAGTGTAAAAATGTGCTAGCTGTATATGTAAAACAATACATAATGGATAATTGCAGGAAGAACATGGGTCATAAAATGACTAGTTTAGGTACTAACCGCAAAAAACATAGCTATGAATAATAAATCACTTCCACCCAAAAATGTCCATGACTAAATGTATGTGTCACAAATACATATTTTTTATGATTTATTTTTAATTGGATGAATTTTTGGCTGAAACTTTCTTCGTCGGCTTTTTTCTTTACAAGCTTCTAATTTATCATCATTTTGCCTTAATTCTAAATGCACCAAGTTGTAGGGTATGTCCCTTTAAACACTGTACATCATAACCTAAAGAACATAAATGAAAAAAGAAAAAGAAAAAAAGCTTTTGATCAGCATACAGTGAATAGTTTGCAAAATGGTGACATCATATTAAAGAGTAGTATACATCATTGAAAAATAATATAGTGCCACATAAAGATTGATAAAAAGGTTTTTAATCAAAAACATTGTCTAAATATGCATGCATTTTCAATTGCTAAATGTTTTTGCCATTAAGTTAAAAATTAATGTTTCCACAACAGACAGAAAAATGGCAACTTTAAAAAATCACAAGGCATGAAAATGGCAACCATTAAAAAATCACAAGACAGGAATGTTTGCACATTGAGGCTACTAGGGCCAGGAACAATCTGTGTAACAGGATGTGATTTTTCTGCAAGTCTGCAGATTGAAAAGCTCATGGAGGCAAAATAATCACATGTTAAACATGTGTTTACAATGTATCCGGCTCGTCTAATCAAACAACTCTTTCAAGATTATTACATCCTGGCATTCCAACCTTCCAACTACAACAACAACAAATTAAATTATTTCATGGTCCAAAACACCACACCAATATGTTTATATCCATCTGTTTCGACCTCAATCACATCCCTGTTAAATAATACCGGTAGTGTTTCTAATAATCACCACATACAGTTGTGGAACACCTCTTTAGCACTTATTACAGTTAAACCTTTTACAAGGAGGGCCATAATGTTTGCTATAGTACCCAGTATGTAGAATTATCATAGGATAAAGTATGATATATCATGCTCCCTAATTCCCATGTACCAGTTTTCATGCACACCAAACTAACAATGAATGCATGCCAACCATAATACTAGTTTATACCACTCCGCAACAAAATGCTGAAACTGTCACCCAATTTTATAACATGATGTGTAGTACAGGTATACAATAGAGATTCACTGACCCATCAAAAGAAATTCTTGAAAACATTAATTTTCTTAAACTATTCTTGCATACTTCATGAACAGTTCATGAAGTATGTATAACTATCTAACAGGGGTGTTCTTAAAATTCTCACATTGTAAGACTCACTAACATACTTAGATACTGTACATCTAAATCTAACTTTAAACTCATAATCACATCATTGTCTGTGCCATTTAACCACTTACCACAACTTGCTGTCAGTAAAATTAATAGTATAAACATAAATTTCTGGATTAAATAATAAAATCATACTAAAAATATGGGTGTGAAAAAATGAAAATGACAAAAATCCATGTATTATACATTTATATACGCACACAAATCTATAAAATAAAGAGGGGTGTTCATGCAATAATTAACAAATTCGCAGGGAGAAGCCAATGTAATGAGGGTTTCCAGCAAGACTATTGTAACTGATGATCAATCAAGGTACTGAAAGAACTCATGAAAACTGAACTTACATAGACTTGCACTGCAACATGAAAAATGTGAACTAGTTTAACAATTTGAGGGTTCAACGCAACAGTGTCGTAACTCATATTGAAATAAGAACAACTTACGACAGTTTTGCGCTGAGCCCTCAAAATTTATTGTATGGTGGATGTAGATAAATGTTGTACAGTTTAGGTACGCATAAAAATGTATGCTTGCCGAGCGAGTGATGGCTAAGGAAAGCTGAACTATCATTCAGTTTCCAAAAATGAGGTCGGCACAAAATTAACGATAAAAAACACCAGTTTAGGTAAGTAGAACCAATAAAAAAGCTTCCCGCATGCTGTTAGGAAAGTGAATTCAAACCCTTCAAATATAATGCAGTTACAATAAACTTGTACTGATCCTGGATAAAAAAACAACAACTACATGTATTTCTTGCTGTAATGAATCATGGATAAATAATCATAGCTTACCAAAGTCATGAATTGTTACTGAAAATGGTAAACTTATATGATTAAAAATAAAAAATATTGTAGTTCTTTTGTCTAGGAAAACAAACATAATGAAATCAAAGCTATAAAAAATGTAAAATTCTTGAATAATATTCATACATTCTAGAAATTCACTTTCCATATTTTTTTCCCTTGAAAAAGTCAAATATTTTTTATGCACCACGAGTTCAGCAAGTAAGAAACTGTTCAGCTCACATTATTCTGCTTTTCAATAACTTTACATAGTCAACAAAAAATTCTAAGATGTGATTGAAGCATCAAATGAAATGTAATAGGACCCCCCCCCCCCAAAAAAAAACCCCACAAGTTTAACAACACTAGTAGCTCTACATACTGTATATTTCTTTATTCAGGATTACTGTCATCAGTCATAACAAGATTTTATTCACATTCTTTCTTTTAAGTGTAAATTTAAAATATCATGCAGTTAATAACATTATTAATAGGTACTATAAGGATAAACTAATAATAATTATTAAAATTATCTTAATATAAGTAATATCAATCATCATCATTAATCATTTACTATAAATAAAATCTTTAATTGATAATAAACGTATAAACAGTGTGAATTATATTATCAATCAATCATTGAAAGAAAACCAGTGACTGCAAGTTTTTGTAGAAACTCTTATTCAGTGCTTGTTATGTGTCGAAATTTTTTATGTATTCTTGTAAGTTAAAAAGACAAAAACATTTGTTTAGATCATTGCAAAAAAATGAAAATAAAACAGTGACAAAACATCATCATAAAACTTCAGCGTGTATTAAATGTGTCAAACTCCATGGCATATTTGGTAAAAAAAAACTCAGTAAAAAAAATGAGCTGTCTAAAAAAAAAGATGGGAAACCAACATTTATAACTTTCATCTTCAATGTGTGTTGTAAACACCCAGTCTCCAGTAATGTATCTAGGACACAGGATGCACGTGTTAAAAAATCACTATTAAAGAATATTTTCTTCTCTCCTTGAACAGGTTTGGTTTGACAGAATTTTGTTTTGCTGTGCAGTGTCAATACTTAAGTGCAAAAAAAATAATTAGCAAAGAAAGAATTGAACCTAGTGATAATTCATATAAATACATGTAAAGAAAGGTTTCAAAAGTATTAATTGATATATTTTGAGTAACTATATGCATGCTTTAGTTACGGATTAACAATTTTATACAGGAATCACTCATGCAGCCATTTAATATTCCTGAAAGAAAATTTTAATCTTTCAACATGCCTGTTAACTTAAGATATTATTAAACATTAAGATATTACCAGATGAACCAAAGCATGTGTTTGAAGTGAGTTGAAGAGAATCATGTTACAACATGCATATTTTACAACAGAAATCTTACTTAATTTTTCTAACAATCCATAGATGACTGATTCTCTTACTGCAAAATTGAAACCCATTTAGTCTGTCTCATAAATATCCTTCCAATGAGAGCATGTTTAACAAGAAATAACAATTAATAACAAGAAATAACGATTGGTCATAAGTAATAACATGAAATAACAAGGAGTAACAAGAAATATAACAGAAAATAATAATAAGTAAAAAGCAAGTGATAAACAAGTAATAACCAAAAAAAAGTAATAAACAAGTAATAATATAAAATAACAAGTAATGATAAGTAATAACATAAAATAACAAGGGATAATAAGAAATAACTAGTAATAATAAGAAATTATAAGAAATAACATGAAATATCAAGTAATAATGATAAATTATAAGTAATAACAAGAAATAACTAGTAATAATAAGAAATTATAAGTAATAATAAGAAAGTATAAGTAATAATAAGAAAGTATAAGTAATAACATGAAGTAACAAATAATAACAATAACTTGGAACAACTGATAATGTAGTAATTGACTTCTTATTATAAACAACTTACTTATATCATTAAGCCAAAAACTGTTTGGTGATTAAAGTAAGAGAATTTTTTTTACCTCGATGGAAAGTAAATGAAGTTTGGGGTGTTTCTCAGCAGCCTTCAGTATTGCAGCAACACCAGCATCTTTCAATGGGTTAAAATTCAACTGTAAAAGAATATATTAAAGCAATATTATAATTTGGACAGAAACCTGCATCTAAAGATTATTTTCTTTATTGTTGATTTGTTCCTTTGTTTGTTTGTTCAGCTACGTGATTAGGATGAATTTTTTCATGCGGCTTTTCCTTGGATGTCCTCATTTAATTTGTTCCACAGAATAAATTATGCTCTTCAACAAGATTCAAACATGGCCCCTAGAAACATGTTCTTCACAAAGTTTCCAACATGCTCCTTACTGATCAGATTATTAATTCAGCCCACTGTTTAAGGGGAAGGGAGCTTGTAAAATAATAAAGAAATGGAAATTAAGACACCATAGTGATAAATAAATGAAGATAATTTGAATCTCCTAAAAGTATAGAAATAGTTAGTTTAATAAAAGTTGAACAAATAGCATATTGATTCTAAAGGAATTGTCCAATAACCGAACTAAAATATTTTTTTGCAGGGTGAAGTAATGTTTCTATAACAACAAAGTTAAAACTTACAACAAGGGTTTCCAATCCTGTGTTCCGACTCAAACCCCAACTCAGGTATTCTGCAGCTTTGGTATTTAATCGATTATTTCTGTAATAAAATCATAAACATGTGCTACAAAACATATGATAATAGCTGAAAACATGAAAAATGCAACATTAATTAAATAGCTTTGGCCAAAACAATTATAAGAGGCTAAATGCAACATTTCAAATATCAGTACCAAACTTAATGGATTTCAACTAGATATGATATAATATTATAATAATAGTCAGACACTATAGGGTAACTCTTATGTGAACGAAATTTGCAAAAAAGTGGTACCGTAATACTTTATAAAATATGTACAATAAAAATCAAAATAACAAGACACTGTGTTCAATAAATGCATATGCCCCTGTGGCAGCTTGATTTAACCTCATGCAGACAGTTGGACGGACAAGAAAACTATGCTCTTACGTGAGATCAAGGACTTTCAGTGTTGTGTTTACTTTAAGGGCCATTTTAAAGGCTTCAGCCCCAGTAGCCCCAATACCATTCCAGGACATGTCCAATACTTCAAGTGTTGTGTTTTTCTGAAACAAGATTAGCAGCATCAATTAATAAATGAAGTCGAATTATTTTTATCAAGTTTTACACCTTTTTCACCATTCAAAAAGGCAGTTAATCTACCCCATTATGTATGTGCCAGGTCACATTTTGTAAGAAGCTTGTATCATTTTAGGTAGTTTATGGGTTAAATCTAGGCCACCCTTGGAAAAGACAAAATGTCACCTTTTTGGACAGGTGGCCTTTATTTGGAGGCGGTCATAAATACAAGTTTGGCTTTATTTCACATCGGCCTCTATCTGAGATCAAATTCTTTCCTTTTACAAAAAGTTCTGTAAAAAAATCTGGTCCTCAAAAAAATAAATATCATTCCACCAGACTGTAGACTTACTGTAAGACTTGATATAAGGGTACCAGCAGACTATAGACTTACTGTAAGGCTTGATATATGGGAACCAGTAGATTATAGACTTATTGTAAGGCTTGATATAAGTGAACCAGCAGACTGTAGACTTACTGTAAGATTTTATATAAGGGAACCAGCAGATTATAGACTTACTGTAAGACTTGATATAAGGGAACCAGCACCACGGAAACTGAAGGCATTCCAACTACAATCCAAATCAAGCAGGCTTTCATTCAATGCCTGAAATTTTGCATAAATAAAACTTAATCAGTTATTATCTAGACAACTAGAAATGAAAAAAATAATTATTCAGAATACAATAAATAGGCCAAAAAATCATCAAAATAGAAAATGCATTTGTTCCCACAAAGTTTGGTTAAAATCTAATCAGCAGCATTCGACATAATTATCTTGTCCAATCTCAGCTCTACATGTTAACTGACATTGGAACTACCTGGAATTAGCAAAATTTAAGGTAATACTAACAAAATCATGGTTGTCTCAAATTAACAAGTGTACTTTGAAAAAGCAATCAATAAAGGGAGACCACTCTTTATAATATACCATAAAATCAACTAATAGTAATTACTTCCCTTGACCAGAAAATCAATTCACAAATATATGCCTGTTTAACTTAACAATGATAATTCATATGTAATGAATTTGATTTGAAAATAAACATACCAAGGCTCCGCCAATATAAAAGCCTGCCCTCTCTCCGAGAGTGTTATTGCTGAGGTCAAGGGTCGTGAGGGATGAATTATTCTTCAGACCTTCAATTAAATACTGGGCACATGAATCAGTCAACTGGTTCCCTGCAATTAAAGATAAGTATTTGAATTTCAAATATCATAAACATAATGAATTATGTAGACTGGTTCCCTGTTGTAAATTACATTTTCATAATATAAAATACAGGTAAAAAAACAAGAGTGCCACAAGAGGTGCCAATGCTTGTATGTTCGCCGCCTCAATGAGATCTATCCACTAATGAAGTTTCATAGTGCTACCTCTTACAGTTTCTGTGTTATGAGCTATATTAAAGTTTTTGCATGATGCAGACGCTAATGCAGACACACGCTGACGCAGACCACTTAGTGATCACAAAAGCTTGACTTTTTCTTTGATGGTAATTTCGGTAAAAGTCGTTCAAAAGGTTTATTACTCATTCATTAATCAGCTAAACATTTTGCCTTATACTAGTACAAGCAAATAAAGTTAATGAACAGCAAGAAATTCCAACCTGAGAGATAAAGCATTTTTAAAGTGGTGTTCGTCTCCAACATCTGACATATTGCAGCAAAGCCACTTTTACCAATGAAATTGTTCGATAAATTCTGAAAAAAAAATATGGTAAAAGTTTTGGTCACCCTAACACCATATAAATATGTATATCCACATGTACGTCTGTAATTATAAAATAAAAAAACATATATTAATAATTATGCTATTAATTTTTCACAATCACTACTAAAAGCTCAAGACTGCCATGTAAATAACTTTAAAAATGTAGATAAAAGTTACTTTTTGGCACTCATTTATTGATTTAGCAAAATCAAAATAAATCCCTGATTAAAGGTCCCATTTCTTATTTCCCATAGTTGAATTTTGTTCAGAATTTTTATTCAGAATGCTATGAATATAGTTACTAATCTAATAACATAAACCATGTGACATTCTGTACAGATATATGATATGATATAGTTTATTTCAAAATTCAGTAAGCCATAGGCCCATGTGAACATATATATACATGTATATACAAATTATACAATTTTCATATGACAGTGACAAGTGGCAAAATAGGCTTTAATAATACATTGTTATAAGAAAGGTAGATTGGCAAGACAGTTTAGATAATGATTCGTGTATGAACAGTACAATAATAATAATAATAATGTGAGAAGAAATCAGAAGAGACAATTATAAAATATAAATATTTACCAGGTTTGTGATAAATGTGTTATTTTTACCAGGTTTGTGATAAATGTGTAATTTTTACCAGATTTGTGATAAATGTGTAATTTTTACCAGATTTGTGATAAATGTGTTATTTTTCAACATTCCAGCAATGTAATGTGCTCCCTCAGCTTCCACATAGTTGTCACTTATATCAATGGTTTCTGTCACTGTGTTTTTCTACAAAAAAAACAAACACACAGTCATGTATGTTTCCAAAATTTTATAAGTTTAAAAAAGGCATTTCTATTCTAAGGTCAAAATTACTTAGAAACCAACTAAAAACAAGGGATTGTTATAATGAAATATTCAAATATTTGAAAATTAAGTTAATTTCCATAGAAAGATTGTTCCATTCAAAATGGTAGCTTAGGAGTTAGAGATCACCATGTTAACAAAGGTCACTATGTAGACAAAGGTCATTATGTCAAGAAGATTCATGATGTAAACAAAGGGCACTATGTCAAGTAAGGTCATCATGTAAACAAAGGTCACCATGTTAACAAAGGTCATCATGTAAACAAAGATCATCATGTTAGCAAAGGTCAACATGTAAACAAAGGTCATCATGTAAACAAAGGTCATCATGAAAACAAATGTCACTATGTCAAGAAAGGTCATCATGTAAACAAAGGTCATCATGTATATAACGGTCACCAAGTTAATAAAGATTTACATCATAAAGTTCCTTTTTACCAAAATTAATTGATTTTAACAGATACAATATAATAAGGTGTACACAAACATACCAATAAAGCTACAGCAATCGGTTTTGTCCCATTTCCTCCTAGGTAATGATGCCTCATGCGTAAAGTTTTGTCACCTAGATGGCGCTGTAGGTATGACACAGGTATAATCCCTAAATTGACATAAACAAAATGCAGTCTCATTAAAACTATAATACAAACAAAGTAACAAGACCATATTGAGGGAACCAGAAACCTTGTTGCATGGCACCAGAGTACATAAAATACCTTGAGTGGTACATGTATTGCATGCAGGGCACCAGAATGCTGCCTTACATACCTGGAGTATTACGTTACATGAATTGAATGCAGGGTACCAGAATGCTGTATCACTAAAGGAATGTAACACAACATTCCAGTACCCTGCATATACATATACCAGAACATTTGGAAATGTTCCTGGAGTAGTATGAATTTTTCAAAGTACTTAAAAAAACATATTTGTCACTGATCCTAGAAGGAATTTTCTACTGAAACAATGAACCACGATACAGATTGCATATCAACTGACCTGTAAGTTTTAAATGATCGTCTGATACATATGCTTAGTATGTCATAGACAGGTGCAACAATTTATACACATTTCACATTTATAAAATATTACAAAATTTTCAATCAAGTTAGGTACCTTGCACGTCACATTGGTCCATATACATGATTGTCCCAGTGGGATCTATTGGCCGACCCTCCTTGATATTACCTGTAAAATAAGATAACAAGCAATCAATAAAATAAATGAAATAAAACAAAAACAGAGAATTTTAAGAACAGAACACCGAGAGGTAATGAATTACCACAGTAATCTGAATAGGTAAAATTAACTGCAACAGGTAAACCTTAATGGAAGTATGAAGCCATCCATGGAGATATCATATTCTTTGCTTTTAACTTTTAACAATAAATTCAACAGAAATTTACAGGAATTATTTCAAGGAAAAGCCATATTTGTAAAGGTTTCATACAAATATCTTAATACCAAATAAAAATATGTTTGTATGCCCGGAGAACTTGCATTATCCTAAAAGGCTTTCAACAGCCTGAAAACCAGATCTAATTCATATTTCTCTAAATACCAGATATTTCACTGAATACTGGTTATTTCACTCATTACCAGATATTTTACCAAATATCACTGAATACCAGTCATTTCAGTGAATACCAATAGTGAATACCCAACATTTCATTGAATATAAGATACTTCACTGAATACTGTTTTTTTTTTCAGTGAATACTAGATATTTCACGGAACACAATATATTTCACCGAATACCAGACATTTCACTGAATACTGGTTATTTCATTGAATACTAGTTATTTCACCTAATATCAGATATTTCTCTGAATACCAAATATTTCACAGAATACAAGATATTCACTGTATCAACCTGATTAGGTTATTTGTAAAGTTTTAAAATGATAAATATGATGGACAATAAATATTTGTATATTTTACTAACAATGAAATAATTTATACATAAATACAACAGGAACAACACTATAATGATATCATTTTATATAAGTTTCTACAACATTAATAATACACAGTCTACTCTATGACATGACTATCTGAATATACTTGACCATCAGAATTATTCAAATAATCACATCATTACCTTGAAAAAGTGTCATAAAAATTGCATATGCATGACCAAACTACTGATACACCAATAATTTCAACACACTTTAACTGGAATTTATAATGAGGGTAGATCCAAAATTAAAGTGACAATTTTCACTCAAATAAATGTTACCAGTACTTTGTGCATAATTAATATCAAGTAGAGTTAAATATAAAGCAATACTTTGGTACACTGGTAACAAATTTTCAGCATATTCAAATCACATAACTTTTGTACCAACCCTTGAACACAATAAACCAACCACTTACATTGAGCTCTAAATACAAAATATAATATGATATAGATCTACATGTACATAAATTCACAGCAACTAAAAGTTTTTAAAATGTCATAAAAGTATCCCTAAAAATAAATAATTAAAATGTGTATAAAATTCAAGAAAGTAGAAACAATTTAAAATAAAAATGTAAAGGGATATACATCTATAGCAGTAGGCATTACAAAGAAATCTTTAAAGGAGGAAAGAACCATACATAAATGCTTACTTAAACTGTTTTTTTTTATTATGTATTTATGATTCACAATACTTCTGGAGCATTTGAAGGGAATTCAACACCATGTTACTGATACAATGGTGCAATATTACATGTATCTAATTTGGTTTTCACAGAACCCAATAACAATGTTACTTGATTGTATTTACTCCAAAAAGCCAGAACAGAGTAATTAACGCCAAAGAGTCCACCCTGCATAGACTGTATTAATACAGGCAAACATGTATTTGTGCTTAAATCTGAATAATATAAAAGCAATCATGAGAATAAATGTTATTCTTTTAAAAACAGTCATTGATTATCTACAACTGAATGACCTCTGAATAAAGGTAACCTGTCAATTAGGGCCACATTTTGTCTTTTCCAATGGTGGCCTTTATTCACAGGTTTGACTGTTAAACTATTTCAGCACTTGTCCAACATTTATATCAGACACAAACAATTAACATCATTATCAGGCATCTGTAAAATATTTGAAGCTAGATAAAACAGAGGAGACTAAATACAGTCACTTTGTAATACAATAAGGCGACCAGTCAGAATGAAACCATTGCCATTGGTCATTTTCAAAAATGTGTCTAAAATCAACCAATCAAATACTTGAAATTTAAGGCTGGTTTGCAAATTTACATATTAATGATATAAGAGCCAAATTAGATACATGTACAACCACAGGGAAGTGAGACTTGATTCAAAAGATACATTTTTGTAGCTCACGCACACAATATATATATATACATTTGTAACTATGTGCTAGAGTGAGTTTGTTACCAGTAAACAATGATATCTCCCGCACAATCCAGCCCTTACCGGTATGTATGACCCGTAAATAAAACTTAAATAATAACATTATAATTGAGGAAGCAATTTCTTAAATGCTTGACATCTTAAATTCTTAATCATATTAAGCAGTAAGTTATAACAAAAGAAACTCCAAATATTTGATAAAGAAATTTCATAATTATAATGACACCTTACATTTGTTTTAAATATTTATATATACATGCATTAATTAGACATTTATAAGACTAGCAAAATATTACTATTTGTGTATTACCATTCCCATGACACTTGCAAGAAAGAGTCCAATAAATAAGTCACTCTTTGATACTTGATGAAGTAACTTTATTAAAAATGTAACATGTAACAGACCTATTTTAAACCTTTCAACTTACAATGAGATAATCTTATAGCAGGCTCCATGAGCCCATCCAATGACCCTTATAAAGGGGACACAGATTTGTCTCAATTACCAAACAGCATTTTAACAATAATACAAAACCAAAATACAATTAAAAGGCTTGGGAAGTCATCTGAAGCCTTTTCCTTCATTAAATTGTTTTCAGACTTTAAATGGTAATACTCTTTTTTCCAGTTAATTCACAACTGTACTTAAAAAATACTTCTTTTTCAAATGATTGTTACTGCATTTTTACGAACTAAGAGTAAGAACTATTGAATTCAACTTTTGCATAAATATCATAGATATTTCTAAATAAAATGGTACCAATTTCACTAATTTGCGATAAAAAACACACCACTTTCACACTGAGGTATTTATATTTTTAACTAAAGGTTAATTTTAATCACACCAAATTCATAGTTATATTATCCAACAGAATCAGGAGTTAATCCATCTGAAAAAATGATAACACATGTTAGGTTTTAGTTAAATCAGAGAGAACACAATGCCCCCTCAGAATGACCTTGACCTTTGACCTACTGACCTAAAAATGCACAGGTCCTGTAGAGGTTGTCATGAGGAACCAACATATGAAGTTTGATGATTGTAGGTTGAAGTGTTTATATTTTACAGGCAAGGTTAAGGTTTGGTACAAACAGACAGACAGACAGATAGACCAAAAACTTTACGCCCCTCATCTATTGAAACGGGGGCATTGTAAAAAACAAGATTGTAGGTTTTAAAAATTCATTTAACTTTTCGGCGTATATTTTCTTATTAAAAAAAATTATTATAACATCAGTAAGATATAAGCAGGCATACCACACATGCCATTAATTTCCAATATGCTACATGAAAATTCAATGAAAACTGAAAGAATATAACAGAAAAAAATGGAATTTTACAATTTGTAGTCCATTATTTCAAGAACTGAATTGTTTCAGCAAATCTAACTAAAAGTGATCTAAATTTTATCATAGGAAGGCTTTGCTGAGTGATTTTTTGTTTTCTTCCAAGTGAAATTTACACATAAAATACACAAATGAAATATTTTTTGCTATTTAATTATGGCATAAATAAAACTAAAACACAATATGATTATTGGTACTCCACTTTTCGCTTTTATACCAAATTAATGTAGATCACATAATTTGTATAATTTGAGAATCATGTAAAATGAAGAATAAAAAATGATTGTATTTGTTAAATTTATTGATTTGAATAATAAGATCAATCAAAATGTAAAATGATGAATAAAAATGCAGAAAATTTTAAATATACCATGGAAAAACAATAGCTTAATTAAACAAAGTTAGTTTGATGACAATTAGGCCAAGATTAAGAAATAATTGTTTGCAGTGCTTTATTAATATATATACCCATTGCGTTTGAGGAGAAATAGTTAGTTAATTCCCTTCTTTTTTTGCTAGTCTTCAATAGCTAAAAGATTTCTTGGATGTAAAAGGCAAAAGTCACCTAAAGAGTGGCTAATTCGACTAGATCTGTCGATGCAAGAACTGCAAACAAATATTATTCAACTAATGGCGCTTGATGACAATTAATGCTGGTAGTTTGTTTGAGCCAAACTGAAAATGTTAGATAAACGCTCACTTCATTATCACACATTTGGTCACCCTGTGTCCGTCTCGTTCTTTTCCTCCACTGACGAATCCTCTTCTCTTTTTCATAAACTTCTTTCATGTCTAACGATGAACATTACAAATGATAATATACTAACACGAAAAAGAAAGTGTGCACTTTTGCTTCGGGCATGATATATAAATATAAACACAAGACGCATTATTATTGGCACATAAAACTAACTTCTTATAATGATCAAATTTTAAATAAAAGTAAAATAGTGTGTAGCCAATACTTCTTGGCACATTTTGATACATATATTTGCTTCTATACTAAGTATAAAAAAATCCCTCTAACAAAGTGCACACTATCTTTTTCTAGTAAGTATACATTGTACATTTTTAAACTCACTCTATAATTCATTATCAATCTTATAGAAAGACCAGGACTGGCTCAAAATAGAGGCTTATAGTATGGAAACTACCGTAAGAAAGATTCATATTGGTAAATTTAGATTTTTGACATTAGATTCATATTGGTAAATTTAGATTTTTGACATTAGATTCATATTGGTAAATTTAGATTTTTGACATTAAGTTCATATTGAAAATTTAGATTTTTGACATTAGGTTCATATTGAAAATTTAGATTTTTTAGAATAGGTTCACAACAATAAATTAAGTTGCAGATTTGCCAGTCCCCTTCGAATGGAATTCATGAAAACAGGAATTTTTCTTGAACTTTTTATAAATAGTTAAATAAGTATGCATTACTATTTAATTGTTTCTTTAACTACACAATTACTATAAATTTACAACTGTCTTGTTGTACCAATATATCATTAAGCTGAATTTCCTCAATCATACCATCACCAAAAGAGTACATTTGTACTTACATAGCAAAATAACTACCATATATACCAGAACTACCCCCCTCTTCTCTATATAACATCCAAAATTCTTATTCCTGACGCACAAATGCTTTTATAGCCCTTCAAATTATACCCAATGCATCTAATAATTGTTCAAACTATAACTTGAATAATTGAAAAAAAGTTATATAAAATACAACAGTCCCATGCTAAGGTTTTATTGTGGACTATAAGGTAGTTTTACTTTTTCCATGTCTAAGTTTCTACACATTTTGAGACTCTGTCCATTCTCTAAAGGTGAAGCAAGCAGCAATCCTATAACATTGTTTACCATTTACAAGAGGATAACTAACTACTGTTATGTCCAACCATACATGTAATTTTTTGTATGCATGTCAACCTAAATATATACTTTATGGGTAACAGAAAGTCAGAAACAAGATCGGTGTGTTTGATATTCAACCTTGAAGCTTGTGAAGGACCATTTTGTACATCCTCATAATTATGCCAACTTGACAGGATAAAAACACTAGAGTGATAACCCTAAATTGCTTTTATCTTATATTCCAACTTGAACAAATTGGTACAAATTAATGCCATACTCAGGCTGTCTCCTGAATTGACTATAAAAAATGATGAAAAAAATACAACAAATATTTTGACGTTAAAAATACCAAAAAAATTACTTAAGTTGGAAACAAAACGTTTTTAACCAATGTAAACTTCATCTTTCAACTAGGACTCATAATTAGCCATGTAAAAAAGTACTTACTTTGAACGAAATCATCAATATCCAAGTCTGTATCATATTCATCAGAATCATGCGGGGAACCTTCAACCCATGTGTCAAATGAAGGATATTTTTTCAGTTTACGTGATGCTGGTTCTGGTTTAGTGGCAGGTTCAGCTTCTTGTTCGTTACTCTCTTTAATGGTTTCTGCTATTGTCATGGGCCGTTTCTCTGGATGATGCTTCAGTTCTAAAATTTATTGACACTTATATTTTTAACCATATTACATTTGCCAAACCTTATCCAATCAAATTTGCAAAAAATGAACCAGTTCATATTTTGATAAAATGAAAAAATGCAGACTGGACAAATATGAATTACACACCTGTTACAATAGTTGTCCTGGGTTCTTATATGGATAAAAATAACAGTGACATATGTTAAGTATAGTGGCTGGTTTATTACTCAAAAGGTTGCTGATAGAGTGTTGTATAGTAGGCAGTGCTTATCAAGTATCATAATCATACAATATAATGAAATCAGCAGGACTTGAACATTATGTTATCATATCAAAATGTTATTTTTAATGGAATGACAATCGGGCATCAAGCCAATATCAATTCCTATTGTAATAATTGTCTATCGCTCTTGTCGAATTCCAACAATGAAGACAACTATAAACAAAAAATTTGAACAACAAATTCTTGAAGTTACATACTGTATAAGCCACAATAAACCAGCTAGACTTTCCCAACTTGTAATACATGTACTTATCACTATGATTAAATGCCCCCAAGTCTCATATCATCAAGTTACAAAAGCAAACAGACTGCTTTTCTGTGAGTGGTGATCTTCATAAATAGATGTGTTAGTATTTCAAGTACTGGTAAACATTCAAATCTCATTCTATAACCAATACAAATAACCTGATATATTAAGGAACCAGTCAGGAATTCTTAACTCATTCCACTGCCTAATTATGAATGACTTCACCATCAAATCACAGTATAAAATACTAACATAAAAATTCACGATACCTACCTGTGGAAGCAGAGAAACATCTTGAATGTCGATGTTCTGATTTAGATGAACTCTCTGTGTTACTATCAACATCTTTCTTGCTAATCAAACCTACTGCAGTAATCAGAGAACTAGTATCAGATGATACACTTTCTGCCGGAGATCTAGACAGAAAAAAGCAATGAATACTACTATTTTCCATTCTCTATCTATGTGGAATAATCTAGAAATTAAAATTAGCTGAAGGAAGATTTTTCAGTCTGGTAAAGGCAGACTGTATTTTAAGCACTATGAACTCAATGCAATGTGATCATAGCTACATTTCATTTAAATAGATTTTAAGATTTTAAAGTGTTTTAAATTATCACATGACTAACATTAAAGACATAGAGTGATAAGTTTCATCTATAAAGTGTATGAAATATTCTACTGTCTCATTTACTCATTTCCTTCAGCCACCATTTTCCCGACAAAATGGGGATAATCTTACAACAATATTATAAATGAATTCATTATAGCCTACCTAATTGGTGGACGGAAATGAGGTTTCTTAACGGTCTGTCTGGATACTTTTCGTTGGTTTGGTGTTTTTGAAGACTTGGGCTGAGCCGACCATGGTCTTATACTTTTAGGCTTTGTTGGCAAAATTCTAGTTGGAACATCATGAGCTGATGCTAAAAAGACAATTCATGAAATCAATGATTGTAGCATTACTTAGAAAGTAAAATTGAATATTAACAGTCAGATATAGATATGCTGACTCAGCTGATATAGGGTTTTAGAGGTGGAAATCCCTAAGTTGAGAAGTAGTCTATATGTTTCATAATTTTCTCACCTTTTTATACATGCTCATGTGCATACCCGGTACTCAAAGCTCCCACTACTTTTCCAAGATGTAGTAAGAAAATGTTTTATTTTTTTATTATCTTTTGATTATCTACAGACATAGCAAATAATCATAATGTATGATACTTTTTTAAAAATTAAATTTGTATACTGTTTGTGTGAATTTGAAAGATTCAACATCTTTATATATTCTTGAATTAAATAAATACGGTATGTAAAATAATGTATTGATATCATTATTTGCAGGAATTAATAAGTAAATATACATATCAAATCGTATTGCTGTGAAAGAAGTTTATAGTTAAAAAAGATGCTCATTCAATGCTCACATTTGGCTGAGTGAGGACGAATATTACAATGCCGTCTGTCACCATAGTCAGTGAGATCTGAATCAATTGGTTCTGTATCTTGCGTTGGAAGACGAAACACAACACCGAGTGTAGGCGACTGAGCTAGCTCAGAATCTGGATATTCAATTGTGGCATCCATCATTTAATCCCTGCAAATTAAAGTTTTGTCATTAAGTTTAGGTTTTCATACAATGAACTATTGCATTGAAGTAACCCAAGCTTTTTATTGCCCTTCACAGATATAATAATGGAAAATTAAGCATCATGAAATGATCAGATCTTTTATCAAAAGGTTTTAATAGAATTCTTCTTCTTCATTTTCCAGTAAAGTGCATGGCTCACTCTGGAGCATCGACTGACAATTAAATGTTGACCTTTGTTGTAACATATGCATACTAAATAATGACACATTTGGTGACAAATTTACTATTAATATGGGAGTCTGTTCTTTCATGAAAATGTTTCAGCATTAATAGGGACACTAAAGTGTCATTGGTAGAGTCTATATATATAGTCCTACATGACATTAATATTAATTAAGCAATTTTCAGAATCGATTTTTTCAAGAATGAAATTAAAGAATGAAGTTCTACATAATTATAAGGAATAAAGTAGATATGAATTACAAATTGTCTGAAAGAAATCATGCAGTACATTCTATATTTAACTAAAAATATTATCACAAATCGATCGTTTAAAGAAAAGCGTTAACTGAACTGTATTATATTTCGGATATATTATTTATCCGAATTCTTTGGCTCTGATTCAACGCATTAAAATTCAGACAAAAATATAATGAATACATTCGCGATATATATTTAGGCTTCTTTCAATTTATCTGCAAACATCAATTGCCTCTCATCAGTGAATTCTTTAACATGAGATCAGTAACTTCTTTTTCATTTTGACAAGTACGTTCATCTCCAATGTAAACTTCATTCGGAATACTTCGGAAATCCTAACAAAGATCTGTGTCAAAAACAACAACAACAAGTCAATGTACAGAGAAGGAAGAGGCCAATCCTCACTGATTGAAGATTTTGCACTAGTGTGAATACATGCCGCGGTACGATATCTATGTTCGATTAAGCGCGGTTTTTACCTACCACTACGGGTTATTTGACCATTCTACACCAAAAACTTCATATAATAATAGGTTGTACGGATATCAAGGACTTGTATACGTTTATAAGTCCTTGGCGGATATGAAGTCAATCCAAAGACCTATACTATACATGTATAGTATAGGTCTTTGGTCAATCCGAAAGTGTACGATTGTTAGAAATGATAAAAACATTTTTGTAACGGAGTTTTAACGGATCGATTATGCACGAGTACACATAAGGTTGGGGGACGCACGCGTGCGCGTGTACGGTCACAAAAAATATTATTAATGGGTTAATAGTAATTAATATAATAAGTATAGTGTTCATTCAATTATGTTAATTATATTTTTGTTTTGATTATTGTTATGGTCCATATCTGCTTTAAATGGTTTTCAAGAAATTTTGGTACCAACTCGGACCATATAATCAAGGACTTATATACATACATATATAAGTCCTTGATATAATGGAATAACTTTAGTACATAAATCACCACATTTGTTTTTGAAAAAAATCCCAGAAAGGCATTCACATCATGCAAGCAGTATGCGTTATTACAGAGAGACGTATGTACATTATCTGGTTATTATAAATACATTTTCTGCTGTTGATGTCCAATATACAAGTTTGCTTATGGTGGAACGGATCGATTTCTGGGTTTGAAGAATAACCATTATACTTATATATATGATAAAATTTTATTTTTATTGAATTAGAAAGAAAAAGTTTTTTATGACTTCTACTCATTTGAAAGTTCCTGATACAACCAATTAACTGTACCCAGGTTTCTCGTTAGTTACCGCTTTTATTTCATTTCATTCTCTTAGAAAATCAAATGGGTCAGAGACTCACAAACATTATCAACGAATGAAAAAATATAGGTGATGTTGGCAGAATTCGTCCACGAAAAAGAACGGCAGCCTCAGTTCTACAGTACCGTCAACGCGTAGCATATTTTTACAGTGAACAGACAAAATCGCGCCGACAGGATGTGACGTTCGCAGTTATCTAGGACAACACGTCCTCGATTCATAATTAGTTCCAATTACGGAACATGTCGTCATAAAGTGGGCGGAGCTCTCGACCGTATCGTAGTCTGCAATGATTTGATTGGTTGCCGTTATTCGGATTGCGTTTGTTGTTTACCTGTCATATTTCACTGAACAAAATGGCTAAAGGAAGTCGCTCTTAGGAGGCCGTTTGTTTAAACTTATGTAAATTTTGACTCTTCTGAGGATTTTTAAATCGAAACTAGAATGGATTAGTCTTCCCAAGGTGTTAATTAAGTGTTGAAAGGTGTTTGGACGGGAGACAATAATGGCAAACGCTAGTGCTAAGGTTTAATTTTTATGTGGTGTGTATACATGACTTGAATTCAGGTCACCGAGTCGACGGTAAGAATTCAACTTTAAGATCGTGTTATTGTCTGAAAAAGTAACGCTCATTTCGATATATTTTATGTCAACAGATGCCTTTTCAACTAACTGATACAATCATGTCGGGTGACAATACAATTTCTGCTGAAACCGTTGTGGACGATGTAAAGGGTCATAAATGCATGTTATTACTAGACTGTAGGTCACAGGCCGAGTACAGCAGGTCACACATAAAAGGGGCCATCTCAATATTCTTACCTAGTTTGATGTTACGACGACTAAAAGCTGGGAAATTAAACGTCGGATGTATAATTCAAAACAATGAATCAAAAGAAAAATTTAACCGGTTATGGAAGACTCAGACTTTGGTTTTGTATGATGAGAAGCCGGACCCAGCTCTCGCCTCTCCAACAAGTGTCATTGGTCTTCTGTATAAGAAATTGAAGCAAGATGGTGCTAAAGCATTGTTTCTACAAGGTTCGTATAGATCATTTCTCAATACTTGTCACTCTTCATAAAAAGTTTCTTTTAACGAAACTTCTCACAACTAAAATATTAATAACCATCCCCTGTATATTATAGACTATAGTTTCACGGTTTTTCCTTCTCTTGCTAGTAAATGTATTGTGTCCTTTGTAATTTAACATTAAAACAAAACTCATGTTCAGTATTTAGAAAAAAAAATTCTCTTCTACAGGGTTCTCAATAACAGCAGGCTGCAGGCCAATTTAGCCGCTTAGAAATGTGTTTGGGCCAGTTAGGAATCTCAAAAGTTCATAAAATATTCCTAGAAAATGCCCAGACCCCCCTAGCAGGCCTGTTAGTCCAGCCTTTGGGCCTGTTCGCCACAAACTTTTGAGAACCCTGACTTCTAAGAGAAAGAAATTTTCACTGAAAAAATAAATAGATCAACATAATTATCACCAGTGATTATCTTAAATTGAAGACCAACTGAACAGGTATAGACATACAGAAGGCCTAGGCTGGAAAGTCCTACTCAGATATGGTATAATATGTACATAGAAACTAATGTTATTTTCAGATTGAGCATGATGAGCATCATCAAATTTTGTATAAATGACAAGAATGCTAATGTCTCAGAATGTGATTTTGAAAGCTTTAATCGTGGGACTATTTTTTTCCCAATTGCTGAATATATCACTGTACGCAAGACCCCGTATTGAATTATGTTGCAGTACATATATGTTACTATGTAATGCTGTTATAACGTGATCACTTTGTGTACATGAAGTTCTGTATTTATATAATAATAATAATTGTGTACTGACTCATATAGGAAATTGTACATGTGTTCTGGATGACTTTTCTCTTTGTATTTCAGTAATTGTATCAACAAATTGTGCCATTATAATGTTTGTATACAGTATTAACTATTATCATTGACTTGTGATATAATTATGAAAATCTGTTTGGCTAGAAAAGTCATGATGCAATATTCATAACAATTATCACTGTCGTGTTACTAGGGCCCTCACATTCACAGAATTTTACAAATGTTAACAATCATACATGTAGAATCAATGAGTGAAATAGTTTGCCTATGGTTATCTGTTGTTTAACAGACTGACCAATCGGCAGCTATGGTCATTTCAGGGCCACTGAAGAGAGAGGGGAGGGAAGATACAGGAGAATTATATTATTATATATCCACTCTTTAGTCTTATTTTGAAGAGTTTTCCTATTTCTTTATCTTGCCCAGTGTAGTTGCACCGATAGTCCGATACATGCCTTATCCATTTCCTATGATTTTCTTTACAGAGTACTGGGCTCTGTAGTTGGGATGGGGAATACTGAAAATGTTGTAAACTGTAATATTATGTTTCATTGTTGCCAACTAGTATTAGGCAGGCCAGGGTTTTTAGGAAAAGGATCCAAAGCTGGTAGAAGGGGGAAAATTACACCATAGGGGCAGATTTGGGGAATATGTATAATACAAATAGAGGAAAGAGTTTTTTTGGGGGAAAGGATAGCTTATTTTCCCAGGGGAGGACACTGTATATTGTGATAGGGAAGAACATTATGACTATGTTATTCATTTTGTTACAGCACACATCTCTACTTCATATATACACATGGGTTCAGTCAGTGGATCATCTATAATTATAGATCAGTGGACTGTGATTTACATTCAAGCCTGTCATTTACTTAGTCTTATATAATCAAGCCATGAAGGAAAACAACTGTTGAACATCTTAAACAGTCTATTTATATTTACTTTAACTTCTAAAATCGAATGCCTTGTATACATGACTGTAAAGCCAGATAGTGCAAGTGGCCAGGAACTTTAAAATCTGTTCATATCTTTATCTGTATTTAAAACAATACTCGAGACCTTGGCTTTATTGGTGCTTGAAGCCTACTTGATACTGTGTGAGTGTGTGTGCTTATAATCTTCATTTCTTCATATCCTCTAAGTACAATAATTGTACATTTCTGTCCTATCCTGACTGTGTGTACAATAAACTTACATCATATCCTGTAAGTACAATAATTGTACATTTCTGTCCTATCCTGACTGTGTGTACAATAAACGTACATCATATCCTGTAAGTACAATAATTATACATTTCTGTCCTATCCTGACTGTGTGTACAATAAACTTACATCATATCCTGTAAGTACAATAATTGTACATTTCTGTCCTATCCTGACTGTGTGTACAATAAACTTACATCATATCCTGTAAGTACAATAATTAAACATTTCTGTCCTGTCCTGACTGTGTGTACAATAAACGTACATCATATCCTGTAAGTACAATAATTATACATTTCTGTCCTATCCTGACTGTGTGTACAATAAACGTACATCATATCCTGTAAGTACAATAATTGTACATTTCTGTCCTATCCTGACTGTGTGTACAATAAACTTACATCATATCCTGTAAGTACAATAATTGTACATTTCTGTCCTATCCTGACTGTGTGTACAATAAACGTACATCATATCCTGTAAGTACAATAATTATACATTTCTGTCCTATCCTGACTGTGTGTACAATAAACGTACATCATATCCTGTAAGTACAATAATTGTACATTTCTGTCCTATCCTGACTGTGTGTACAATAAACTTACATCATATCCTGTAAGTACAATAATTGTACATTTCTGTCCTATCCTGACTGTGTGTACAATAAACGTACATCATATCCTGTAAGTACAATAATTGTACATTTCTGTCCTATCCTGACTGTGTGTACAATAAACGTACGTCATATCCTGTAAGTACAATAATTGTACATTTCTGTCCTATCCTGACTGTGTGTACAATAAACGTACATAATATCCTGTAAGTACAATAATTGTACATTTCTGTCCTATCCTGACTGTGTGTACAATAAACGTACATCATATCCTGTAAGTACTATAATTGTACATTTCTGTCCTATCCTGACTGTGTGTACAATAAACGTACATCATATCCTGTAAGTACAATAATTGTACATTTCTGTCCTATCCTGACTGTGTGAACAATAAACATACATCATATCCTGTAAGTACAATAATTGTACATTTCTGTACTATCCTGACTGTGTGAACAATAAACGTACATCATATCCTGTAAGTACAATAATTGTACATTTCTGTCCTATCCTGACTGTGTGTACAATAAACGTACATCATATCCTGTAAGTACAATAATTATACATTTCTGTCCTATCCTGACTGTGTGTACAATAAACTTACATCATATCCTGTAAGTACAATAATTGTACATTTCTGTCCTATCCTGACTGTGTGTACAATAAACTTACATCATATCCTGTAAGTACAATAATTAAACATTTCTGTCCTGTCCTGACTGTGTGTACAATAAACGTACATCATATCCTGTAAGTACAATAATTATACATTTCTGTCCTATCCTGACTGTGTGTACAATAAACGTACATCATATCCTGTAAGTACAATAATTGTACATTTCTGTCCTATCCTGACTGTGTGTACAATAAACTTACATCATATCCTGTAAGTACAATAATTGTACATTTCTGTCCTATCCTGACTGTGTGTACAATAAACGTACATCATATCCTGTAAGTACAATAATTGTACATTTCTGTCCTATCCTGACTGTGTGTACAATAAACGTACGTCATATCCTGTAAGTACAATAATTGTACATTTCTGTCCTATCCTGACTGTGTGTACAATAAACGTACATAATATCCTGTAAGTACAATAATTGTACATTTCTGTCCTATCCTGACTGTGTGTACAATAAACGTACATCATATCCTGTAAGTACTATAATTGTACATTTCTGTCCTATCCTGACTGTGTGTACAATAAACGTACATCATATCCTGTAAGTACAATAATTGTACATTTCTGTCCTATCCTGACTGTGTGAACAATAAACATACATCATATCCTGTAAGTACAATAATTGTACATTTCTGTACTATCCTGACTGTGTGAACAATAAACGTACATCATATCCTGTAAGTACAATAATTGTACATTTCTGTCCTATCCTGACTGTGTGTACAATAAACGTACATCATATCCTGTAAGTACAATAATTGTACATTTCTGTCCTATCCTGACTGTGTGTACAATAAACGTTCATCATATCCTGTAAGTACAATAATTGTACATTTCTGTCCTATCCTGACTGTGTGAACAATAAACGTACATCATATCCTGTAAGTACAATAATTGTACATTTCTGTACTATCCTGACTGTGTGAACAATAAACGTTCATCATATCCTGTAAGTACAATAATTGTACATTTCTGTCCTATCCTGACTGTGTGAACAATAAACGTACATCATATCCTGTAAGTACAATAATTATACATTTCTGTCCTATCCTGACAGTGACTGTGTGTACAATAAACGTACATCATATCCTGTAAGTACAATAATTGTGCATGTCTTTCCTATCCTGACAGTGACTGTGTGTACAATAAACGTACATCATACATGTATCCTGTGAGTACAATAAATGTACATTTCTGTCCTATCCTGACAGTGACTGTGTGTACAATAAACGTACATCATATCCTGTAAGTACAATAATTGTGCATTTCTGTCCTATCCTCACTGTGTGTACAATAAATGTACATCATATCCTGTAAGTACAATAATTGTGCATTTCTTTCCTATCCTGACAGTGACTGTGTGTACAATAAACGTACATCATACATGTATCCTGTGAGTACAATATATGTACATTTCTGTCCTATCCTGACTGTGTGTACAATAAACATGCATCATATCCTGTAAGTACAATTGTACATATCTTTGCTAGCCTGTGAGTACAATAAATGTTCATCTCTTTTTTCCAGCCTGTGTGTTTAATCTATGTCTTGTCCCACTTAGTTTTAGACCAGTTTGGCCAGCTCAGTTAGTACAGTGTTAGACTGTGCGGATGGTTGTAGGTTGGAGACTTATACAAGGCTTAAGGATTTCTATCTCTAATGCATGACCTCCATTTTGAAGAGTACTCAATTTCATGAATTTTACTGATATATTGACATATTCCTGAGGGTTATGGGTTCAAACCCCACAGGGACCATACTTTTTTTCTTTTTTTTTTTAGCTTTTAGGTATTAAATGTTTCGTATTTAGAACATGAACTTATACAGTAATAATGTAGGAAAATATTCATTCCAAAATATTTGGTTAAGTTTGTAGGAATTTATACATGGTTAAATCAAGTAACCATGGATTTCTGACACTTGTACATCTTTTCAAAACTGGACGGTAAAACTTTTTAAATTTTTGTGTAGCCATTTAATACACACACATAGCAGTTAATTTTGAGAAAATTTCAGGAGTTGCCATCCATTAGTTTTTATCTTATTGATATTTATCAATTTGTTACTTTTTGGTAATAGGCGAAAATCTTGACTGAATCTTAAAGGGTTGGGTTACATTTTTCATTTTTTCTGCAACATAGTAGTTCCAAACATCATACATTGTATAAACAATTTGTATGACTAAACATTGGTTACCCTTAGACTCACCCACATTCTTGTATGTATTGTATCATCTGTTAGTGAGGTAGGTCAATTTTCATACAGGTGTCTTCATTTGATTTTAAGGTGCTATTTTACGTTAGGGGTAAAGGAACAAAAATGGTCGTAACTCTCTTAACTCACAGTAATTAGAAAATTAAAAAATTCACCTGTAAATGTCTTGATGGATATACAAAAAAATGACAATATTTAAAATACAATCCTTAACACTTCATATTAGAGTCTGACTGAATATTTAACAACATAGTCTTTCTCCTCTGATTCCAACAAACACATCATGTGGTTAGCGAATGGCAGAATCATTAACAATGAACAGGAAACCAGTTTTGGCCAGTAATCCCAGGCTTGGTTTTGGTCACCGTAGTTATAGTAACTGTCTTCTGTACATAACTGAAATAAAGTTAATAAACTGTGTTAAATAGAATTGTATGTAATAACCGTTAGGCCATCCTTAAAACATTGTTTGTGGTAACCCTTCCGAGAGAATTTTCAGTTGGATGGGGTGGTAGGAATTTTATTTAAAATTATTTTTTTTATATTGAACCCAAATTATGTCACAATGTTATTTTTTATTTAAAAAAGATTTTACCCAATTTGGTCTTTGTTCGCCAATTGGCTCAAGTGGCGATCGACAGCGTGGGCCCTGCCAAAAAGCAAAAACAGTTGTTAGCGGCCTTTTTTTTGGTGAGTTAGTAGGGTTACTGAAAACCCATTTTTTTTCAACGATGGCCTCATTGATTGAGGAAATAAAAGTATGTATAACCCTGATAAGATTTATGGATACGAGTTGTCACATGATGTCAACAATGGCATACTGTAGTCGAGTTCACTGAATCGTCTGCCATAATTAAAAGACTGAAGAATAATTTCTTTAGTAGTTTATTGTAAAACTTATTGTGTATATAACCAGATAAATTGATTTTTAACAAATACATTTAAGTCTGCCCTTAAAAAACATTTGTTTGTACATTGTACATGTAGTTACGTGACTAAAACTTTTAAGTGGGTACGTAGAACAAAATCATTGCCAGTAAATATGTATATATACAGTCAAACCTGTGTAAGCGTCCTCCTCCAGACCAAATAAAGGCCACCCTGTACATGAAGGCCATTTTTAAAAAAAATCATTTTTTATTTAGAACAAAATGACCTCCGAATAAAGTTCACCTGGCAATACATGTATAGGCTATATTTTATCTTTCGGAATTCCCAAGGATGATCTTTCTTCATAAGTTCAACTGTTTATAGATTGAATGTATATATTAATAAATAAATATATACATGAGTCATGAATTCACCCAACAGTTTTCAAGGAGGGTCTGATTGTCAGACACATAATTATATAGATACAAAATGAAATGTACAAGTTTGTCTAGTGGAATTTGACTAACAGTGGGTGAGGTATACATGTAAGGTGTAAACAAATGTTTGTTTCCAGTTACACAACCTACCTTATTTTTCCCCCGACCCTAAATTTTTCGGGTCTGAGGAATGGTACATCCGCTAGCTGCCTCACTTTTTTACCTTTTTTACCTTTCTTTATGCTTTCAAGAATACTAACAAAATATTTTAAAAATCACTGACTACAAACCGTTTTTTTATGAACAATGTAATCAGATACAAAATAAAGTTTTACTATAATATTATAATATGGATAACTAAATTTCCTTGTTCTTGTCCAAAGCAGTATCTGTACTAAAATCTAAAATTTGAGTTTAGTTTTTCTATAGTATGCATACACACCATTGTTATCTCTTCATGTATCACACTAGATGCCTCTTCCATGTACATGTACAATTAGTATAGTTACACGTTACTTACTGGTGAACAATAGTGGGATACCATTGTACTTTCAAGTATGTTAATAAGTGAACAAGTCTGTGCCAATGACAACATAGTACACTGTATGCCATGTGTAGCGGCAGTCACTTGGTCAGTGACCCTTCGGCAATAGAAAAGTAATGTTTAGTTTCTTATCCAAATTTTGAGAAATCAAAGTGCTGGGCTGGTAGAATTTGCTCTTATATATATTTTTTTTCTGTCTTTTCTAGACAAATTTTAGTCACAGGTATGAGTTTATTCTAGTTGTTTGAGAGTATATAGTGTCTATTACTAGTTTGGGTAAAACTTACCATTTGATTGGCTAATGGTGATGTTGGTCATTTTGATTGGTCAGTTATTGGACTGGCTATTAGTCGCGTAACCTGTCTGAATGTGTTCGTCTGCTCGTACTAAGTCATGTAGGATCATTTTCTTGTTAGTGTTAAAACATGATATTTACCTCTTTTAATTAAGCCTGTGAAAGATTGACATTGGTGGACTGTAAAATTCATTAAGCCGTTGATTGCATGAATCACCAACAAGTATTTTTTTGTACCCAGCTTCATACAAGTTTGGATTAATAAATTGAAATTTTACTCTGTAAAATTATAGGGACAGACATATTTTCAATGAGTGGGCATGTATAAGAATGTATGAATTAATTTTCTATTGTCTCGGCACTTTCCAGTTTACACCAGACTAGCACTAGAGCACACAGTCGTGCATATAGTACATTAACTGCCATCTGGGGGAGGGCTGTATAGGTGTATGTCTGATATTAATGGTTGAAGACACTGATTAATTAATTTATGAATGAAGTCACCTTGAACAGAATTTATATACAGGTACACCATTAGTGGAGTTGTGTAACATTTCTGATAAGCTTATGAATGTAGTAGGCTACACTAAAAAAATAAGGAATAGAACTACTTAACAGAACAATTCCTTGTTTTATGTAAACCTTGAATTCTGTTTGGAGTGAATTCAATTGTTACATTTAAATAAAAATATATACCTAATTATAAATACTACATTTATTTTACTTGTACGATTTTACTGCAATAAGATGTGCTTACAATAATTTTGTAAGTCTTTTAATAATGGGCTATTCTGAAAAAGTGCTTGTTTGGTAAAATATATCCCCAGCCCATGTGTACAGTATGTATTATTTCAGGTTGAATGTTTCCTGAATAAGACCATCATATGATACCCATGGTCACTGCTGTACATAGCAGAGCAGACCGTGGGTGTAACGATGGAATAAGACAGGGGAATGGGCTAAAATTTGTGATTGTCTCACTGGTCAGTGTTGATAAGATTGTCAAATTTAAGCTATAATTATAAGTTATAATAAGACTATATAATCATTCCATGTTTATGATAACACTGTTGGAGTTTATCTTAATGTATTTGTTTATCAGTGTGCTACATATGATATACTTGTTTATATATAGTGTGACCTATATCATGTTTGTTGTATCTAAGATGATTTGGAGATACCCTGTGAAAAAATCAGGTCATCTTAATGTTACGTTATTTCCAAGGCTAATCTGATAATTACGATTTGTCTGGTCTATTCTGACTTTAGATAAAATTTCTCACACCAAAATATTTGTGTTTCTGTAAATAGGTAAAATTTCTCACACCGAAATCAGTGTGTTTCTATAAATAGATAGAATTTCTCACACCAAAATCTGTGTTTCTATAAATAGATAGAATTTCTCACACCAAAATATCTGTGTTTCTATAAATAGATAGAATTTCTCACACCAAAATCTCTGTGTTTCTATAAATAGATAGAATTTCTCACACCAAAATCTCTGTGTTTCTATAAATAGATAGAATTTCTCACACCAAAATCTCTGTGTTTCTATAAATAGATAGAATTTCTCACACCAAAATCTCTGTGTTTCTATAAATAGATAGAATTTCTCACACCAAAATATCTGTGTTTCTATAAATAGATAGAATTTCTCACACCAAAATCTCTGTGTTTCTATAAATAGATAGAATTTCTCACACCAAAATCTCTGTGTTTCTATAAATAGATAGAATTTCTCACACCAAAATCTGTGTTTCTATAAATAGATAGAATTTCTCACACCAAAATATCTGTGTTTCTATAAATAGATAGAATTTCTCACACCAAAATCTCTGTGTTTCTATAAATAGATAGAATTTCTCACACCAAAATCTCTGTGTTTCTATAAATAGATAGAATTTCTCACACCAAAATCTCTGTGTTTCTATAAATAGATAGAATTTCTCACACCAAAATATCTGTGTTTCTATAAATAGATAGAATTTCTCACACCAAAATCTCTGTGTTTCTATAAATAGATAGAATTTCTCACACCAAAATCTCTGTGTTTCTATAAATAGATAGAATTTCTCACACCAAAATCTCTGTGTTTCTATAAATAGGTAGAATAAAAAACATGGTTTGTACTGATAGAATGATTACTCAAAAGATTTTTCTCATTAATGTTGTGAATTTTCTAACATAAGAAATATTTTTGTGTTTTAATGTCCTGTACATGTACTATTCATATTTTATATCAAGGACTTATATACATACATGGATTCGCAACTTCCGTATTAACAGATTAAAGTAATCAAATCCCGCGATAATAAAACGGAATCAACGGGAATACAAGCTATTGTTTACAAAAGCGAAAACACGAAAATATCCGTGATAATCCGAATGTTAATAACAGAGAAAATATCCGTGGTATTCCGAATGTTTAATCTCGGAGACGAAAGGATTATAATAGATGTCCGCCATCTTGGAATTTAAAATGTTCGACTGATGCCTTTTTCAATGCTTATACTTAAACTTTGTGGATTATAAATGAATCTCAATGTCTTTAAGGAATTTGTTGCATCCTTTCCAATTTCCCATGCCCAATTGCCAGAGTTTTTTTTTAGTATAATCAAATTCGTAAACACCCAAATACAGCTGTCGGACATTGCCGAGTATATAGCAATGCATTGTGGGATCGCCGAACGATATCGTTTGAGCTATTTTTAGCAGTTGCGAATCCATGTATGTATATAAGTCCTTGTTTATATCAATAAAAACTTGACTTTTATATAGCCTGAAAATAACATAATGATCTATTAAGTTTGTTATTTACAGTTAATGTATGTTAATGATATGTGAAAATTTCTGTATTATTACATTTATAGTAACAATTTGCAGCTGAAGTATGTATGGCCTTACATGTAATTGTGCACTGAAATCTGGCCATATCTCATTGAGTCTGTATGTGACAATCACATGTATGCATACATAAAATAGTGTTTTCAGAAATTACAACTTGCATAATTTAGGAGGCTCTATATTTGATTATACCAAATATAACCTGAAAAACACTGTGGCAGTTTTATGTAACAGATTTTTTTGAGGTGGTAAAATTATTGTTAGAAATTTTTTCAACGTTATGGATTTGATTTTGAAGAGTAATAATGGAATTTTTGAAATTCACAATTTTTATTTTTTTAAAAGTAATGTGAAGCTGTAATAAGGAGCGAGGTTTTCAGGGCTTGACACTAACTTTTTCAGGAGGTAGTCAGCAGGACTACCAGCATGGAAAATGAGGAAGCCCTTGCAAAATATAGTTAGTCCTCATTCTAATAAATTGAAACATGTTTGTCATTTTATTTCAGTGCCTATCAAGTGTACTTTATCAGAATACAAGACAAGTATGAAAGTCAGATTTTCACGAATGTATTGAACAAACTTATACAGGTTACATCACATCCGATCTTTATTTTCTAATTTATATTTATACTTGAAGTTATAGAATTCAGGTCCCCCAAATGTCTGGTAGCCTGATGGGATACCCAGCTTAGAAACCTAGGTAGTCCTTGGAGAAAATAAGTAGCCTCTAGCTAACGGACCATTGTTAGTGTCGAGCCCTGGTTTTTATTAGGGTATATTCTATAATTCAGGTAGTGGTTACATTGTACATGTAGATCTGAAAAAGGTTATTTGTCAAATAATTCTAAGTCCAGTTAAGAACATACCATACTCTAACGGACTAAAGTGTTGTCTGGTCCAGTGGTTTATACACTGGACTTGTAACCCTAGGATGCAGGTTCAAATCAGGCGCAGCAGGTCATACCCCTCTATGAAAATTTTACATAAATGTCAACTTTCCTCAATACCGGTATGTAGAGAAGTTGCTGGATCCTTAAGGAAGGGTAAAGATAGTACTGGTTAGAGTACAGTCCAGGAAAACTGGTTAGGTGAACTGGCTGCCATATATAGTATCGTTGAAAAACGGTGTTTAATCCACTAAAAATGAAAAAAAGCAAGCAACCAAAGACGAAAAAATGTGGCCTAACCAACCATGATTGTGTTAATTAATGGCATACAGGTACAAACGACATACTTTGGGCTATAAATTAGCTTCTGTTTTTTTTTTCTTTGGTCATGTTGTTAGTCACTGTTTATAAATAATGCTCTAACTACAGGTACATGTTTTAACATTTCTCAGCATCTTAGTCCTTAAGGCTATTGAGGGTCTTGTCTGAATGCACTAATTTATAACAGGTGTCATGTCAGTTGATTTACACATCTCTTTAATCAAATAATTTAGGATTTTAAGATTGTTTTGGTATTGAAACAAATCCACTTGTAATTAAATTAATAGACAGGAAAACAGCTATTGGCAAGTGGTATAAGGAGTAGAAGTTACTGACATTTTTAGCTCATCTGATTTCATCAGGTGAGCTTTTAGGATCGATGGATGTCCGTCGTCCGTCCACAATTAGTTTGTTTACACTCTAGCATCCACAGCTCTTAACGAATCGTGATCAAACTTGCTCACAATGTATATGGCCTCAATGTCTCGGCTAAGTTCGATTATGGGCAAAGTCGGACTATAACTTCTACAGTTATGGGCCCTTGAATTATAAAAGTTGCTATATTTAGCTTGTTTACACTCTAGCGCCTTCATTTATTCACCAATCCTAATCATATTTTCAGTAAATGTGTATAACCATAAGATCTTGGACAAGTTTGATTATGGGCAGAATTGGACCAGAACTTTAAGAGTTATGGGCCCTTGACTTTGAAAATTTCTAGTATTTGAGTTTGTTTACACTCTAGCACATTCATTTATTCAGCAATCCTAATCATATTTTCAGTAAATGTGTATAACCAAAAGATCTTGGACAAATTTGATTATGGGTGGAATCGGACCAGAACTTCCAAGACTTATGGGCCCTTGACTTAGAAAATTTGCTATATTTTAGCTTGTTTACACTCTAGCGCCTTCATTTATTCCTCGATCCTAATCATATTTAGAAGGTATGTGTATAACCTTATGGCCTTTGACAAGTTTAGTTATTGGTGTAATTGGACCACAACTTCAAGAGTTATGGGCCCTTGGATTAGAACATTTGCTACGTTTTAGCTTGTTTAACAGTATTATACCTTCATTGTTGGTTTTGATCTCAAAATCTACGTAAAAATGGGTTATACGAGATGGAAACTATATTATCTGGTCATTAAGTATAGTGCCTTTGTTCTCAGGTGAGCGATCAAGGGCCATCTTTGCCCTCTAGTTTGTTAAGCGCTGTACGTATTAGAACAATCAGAGAACTTAAGTTATGGTTATGTCCCTCTTTGAAGAAGAAGGGGTATATTGATTTGCACATGTCGGTCAGTCAAAGATCACAAATACCTTTTCTGATAACTTACGACCGATTAGGCCTGTGATTTTCAGAGCAGGTTGGGAGGCTGGTTATCACATGTTGATGACCCGTGTGGCTTTTTAGGTCATTAGGTCAATGGTCACAGTGACCTTCAACACAAAAAAACTTTTTCCGACCAAGTACAGGAAATTATTATTTAGTTGGTTTTTTTTTTGGGGGGGGGGGGATAAAAAGGTGAATGAATACCGAACAATTAATCCACAGTGACCTACTGTTTGTCAAGCATTATTTTATGTCTGCGTGAATGTTGAAAAATTCAATACCTGCGTACCTGAAATATCTAATGTCTACAACCTGAGTCATCTTTTTTAAAAATGAGAAAAAGAACTACATAATTATATAGTCATTTTCTCAAAAAAACAAAAAAGCAGTTTACCATTTCAGGCATAACAAGAACAACTATAACAAAACGTTATAGTTAGACGAATTACAAGAAGCATTGGTTTAAGTTTTTTGTATGAAGTTGCTTTTTTTCATTCCTCCATTATGGAGAGTATAACATATTTACAAGTTATAGATAATACACATATGTTGACAATCATGAGTATTTGACAAATGAATACATTCATGTATAGTTCATATGTACATGGTATTACCATACCATACATCAATGGAATAAAGTACACCCTAAATACTACCAAATCCACCATAGTCTGATATGATACAATCACATTAAACTTGCATCTAATGATGTTCCCGATATTATGCCACGTTAACATCATAGAACGATACCTACATTACTTATTTGCGTTTCAACAACAGAGCAGACAAACAGATTCAGTCAAACATGACAGGTAACGCGACGAATAGCCGGTCCAATGATTGACCAATCAAAAATGATCGAAATCACCATTAGCCAATCAAATGGCCAGGATTAGCCAAACTAGTAATAGACAATACAGTAACTACTCGCAAACAGCTATAATAAACAAATACTCATAGGTATAATTTGTCTAGAAAAATAACCTATTTTAATAAACATGTAACTAGAAACAAAATTAGTTTAGGCCTAAGGTAAGAACAATCTTTGATTATTAAAATTCCTTGGCCTTAGTTGTCAGTCAATGAATGAAACATGGGATTTCCCCTTCAAGGGTTTGCAATATTTAAACTATGGGCTGATTTAATTCATCAAATATTTGTTGTTGTTGTTGTTTTATATTGTTTTAAGAAATGTATGACGCTCGTAGATTGAGATAAAAGTGTCACTATATCAGTGGGACATATTCTATTTTTAGAACCTAGGTCATTGATATTGACAAGATGTTGCGAAATACACAATACATGTACATGCTGTGTGAATTACCACAATTCTATTTTTAGCCTTTTCTAATATATGATGAAGCATATTGAGTGTCTTATTTCTAATGCGTAAAATTCTGAATGACTTCAACTTGAGCATTCATAAAACATAATACAAAATTTGTGTTGAATGTAATAGGATAGGTTGACATGTCATATTTTATTTAGTGGGTCTAGTTCAGTTAGGCCACAAGAAAGAATGTATTTTACACCACATTTATATTTCATGTCCGTTGAAATATCATATTAACGGTCTCTGTGAATAAAGACCACCACATCAAAAAGGCCACTCTTCAGCATACACATAATTCTATTATAAACCAAAGTCAACCTACAAAATTAATACAATAAACCTTCTGAACAATAGTCTTCAAAAGGAAGGATTGAATATGGCTTTTATGCACTTGACTTTACACTGTATGTTTTTGTGGCGGCCATTGTTCACATGTTTTTTTCCCTCAGATAACCATTGTCCTCAGTATTAGAAGAGCATGTTTTTATGATCTATAGCCGAACAACATATCATTGTATGCCAACCACTTTCCATACTAAGATCACAACTGTCAAATCTCAGCATTTGGTCCAATCACTTGAATCTCAGTCATTTGTCTAATTATTCACCTTTCAGCACTCAGTCTCATCCCACAAATTTCAGCACTCTACCTTTCACTCAAATCGAAGCAGCACCACAAATTTCAGCACTCTACCTTTCACTCAAATCGAAGCAGCACCACAAATTTCAGCACTCTACCTTTCACTCAAATCGAAGCAGCACTTAGATTCTGGAGTTAGGATCTCTGGAGTAGGATATCTGGTCTAAAATTTAACTTTCAAGATCTTAAATTATAACCTTAAAAACATTTGCAATCTAGTCTCAACATTCAAATTTCAGCACTCAAATCTCAAAACTAAGTACTCAGATCTCAACACTCAAATCTCAGCACTCAGATCTCAAATCTAACACTAAAATCTCAGCACTCATATCTCAAAACTAAGCACTGAGATATCTAATCTAACACTCAAATCTCGATACTCAGATCTCAAAGCTCAGCACTCAATTATCCTATTTCAGTACTCAGACCTCAAACCTGTGTTCTGGGACTTGAGTGTATAATCAGTCATGAGTCTCATTATGGGATATTATGTATAATGATTGTTGTGTTAATAGTGTTAGAAACCAAGTTATCAACAGACTAAAACTTTTCTTTTTCCTAATTGTTAATAACCTTATAACCTTTGGATGCCTCTCAAGTTTGGCCGATCCTTAGTTTTGTCCACCTTTGGTAATGTGTATTTATCATTTCCGGAGAAACTCATTTCCCCCCCCCCCCCCCCCCCGCAAAAATGTAAATGCTGTTATAGTGTTTAACCCTTGTTAAAATGAGATATTCTCCACAAACACTGATAAACAAAATATGGTCCTTTCTCTGGTGTGTTTTCTCCACTCCAATTTTTTTGTCAGAATTTTAAACATATTTTTAAAATAATGAGATTGGACTTTGAGACTAGTGTAAAATTTTGTTTCCATGCAGTCCCTTATTTCTCCATTTTAGTCTTATGAAACGGATATAGTTAATTAAAAAAAAATCTTGTAGAAAAAAAGTTTGACGACTATTTTTGTGATTAAATATTTAAAATTGTGGCTGTATTAGAAAAGACATGGCATGACTGTGACTTTCTTAAAGTAAAGACATTTATTTCACTCAGTTCTTCTATTCTCACCATATTTGGCATTTCAGTCTATCTAAGCCTTATAAGGACATGTGATGGAATTCCGTCGTTGAAAGTCTTTTACATCGAAACATGTTATTAAAAACTCCAGTTTGATTACTGTCATGGTTTTTTACGCTGGATTATTAGCAGCAAGTAAAGAAAACATTGATTTTCAGTCACATGTACGTAATTTAAGACAGTCTCCGGTTGTACTGACACACTATGTCTAACATGGTTTTACCAATAAATGATTATTTGTTCTTAAATTCATTCAGAAACACTGAACTTGAAAGATCAGAGAAAAAAAATGCTTTTTATTGTTTTTCCCTTCATACCATTTGGGTGGGGGAGTTTTCATATTCTAATAAAATCATATTAACAGGTATAAGTGCTAAGCCGTAGTGTACCTATTTATAGAAAATGTAGGATTGCCATTGCGTCATTGAGCTGTAATTACTCTAGAGTTTAGTGAGAGAAACAGTATGTTCTAAGGATAAATCAATATTCTAGCTGTTCATTGAGAAGATGGCTCTCCCGCTCTCTCTCTCAGCCTCTCATCCCCTCCCCCAACCCAGCTAACCTCTCCCTCTATCTACCTCTCATCCCCTCCCCCAATCCAGCTAACCTCTCCCTCTATCTGTCTCTCATTCCCCTCCCCAACCCAGCTAAGCTCTCCCTCTATCTACCCCTCATCCCCTCCGCCAACCCAGCTAACCTCTCCCTCTATCTGTCTCTCATCCCCTTACCCTACCCAGCTATACAACCTCTCCCTCTATCTACCTCTCATCCCCACCCCGAACCCAGCTAACCTCTCCCTCTCTATCAGCCACTCATTATCTCCTTCTCTTCTTACATCCTCTCATCGCATCCCCTCTCTCAGTCTCTCATTATCTTCCCTCTTTACATAATTATATCCTTCTCTTACCTCTCTATATCTCTCTGTTTCTCTCTGCCTTTAATTATTTTCCTCACTCCCTTCTTTCGATCAGCCTCTTACTACCCTGTCTCTCCCTCCTCTCTCTTGGTCTCTCATTCTCTCCCTCTATCTCCCTCTATCCCTCTTCCTTCCATCTTTCTCAGCCTCTTACTGTTCCATCTCTCCGTCTCTCTCTGTCTCTCTGTCTCAGCTTTTCATTTTCTCCACTCTATCTCCACCCCCTCTTCCCTCCCCATATTCTCTTCACATGTTCCCTTCCAACTCTCTTCTTTAATCTCCCTCTCTATCCTCGTCCCCATCCACTCATTCACCCCCATCCCTCTCATTTCTTTCTCCCTTATTCCTTTACAAATTCTCCTCTCTCTCTCTCTCTCTCTCTCTCTCTCTCTTATGTTGTTAAATGCTGATAAACAGGAAACATTCCCAGGTTGTTTATCAATGAAATTAATCATGGAAATAGAAGAATAGAGGGAAATATTTAGGGCAGGATACTTGTTTATTATTTCCCATGATTTTGTTATTATACACAGGATGGAATGATTATTTTAACCCTAACTATATCATGATGTTGAATATAGAAAAGAATGAAGTTAATTAGTTAAACATTCACTGCCAGTATTCATCTGTCTTATTTTCTTATATTGGAGAGAAATTTATGATAACGTTACTTCATTTGTTTTATATCATTCATTCATAAAATTCCTATAATGGACTGAGGGAAGGGGGGGGGGTAAATTGTCAGGAACTAGGTTTTTTTTCTTACTTCAACAAAACTTTGCTGTACAGTCAAACCCGTGTTAGCGGCCACCTCAAAATGAAGACCAACCTGTGAAAAAAGGCCAATCTTGAAAACTGTCACTGAATTTTTAGAACAAAATGACCTCTGATTAAATGTCACCTGTCAATAATGGTCTTTCCTAAGGGTGGCTTTTGTTCACAGTGTTGACTGTTTTCCAAATATTGCTGAAAAAACAAGATTTTCAGTTCTCTGTTAGATATTTTTAATATGTATTTGTACAATGAAGAAGCTGCCTAATAAGGAATGGTTTCCAAGGTAACTAAAAACAAGTTTCATTTTGACATCAACTGTTTTGACTTAGTCACTACCCCAGCTCTAAAACATAAGTTGGGAAACCAGTCTAAGATTCTGCTTTGCCATTGGTAGGCTGATCTTTAAAATGGGCTCAGTATCAGCCAATCAGAATGTGGTATTCAATTGATTTAAAATTTGTGGTAATGCTCTTGGTATGTTGAACAGAAGCATTATGGGTAAAGTTGTAATGACTAAGAATCTATTTTAAGTGTAGATATGTTTTGCCCGACATTGCCAATAAATCTAGTTTTTATGACCTTATGAAATAAAAGAGGACAGTACTTTTCTTATCAGAAGTTGATCATTGATTTCTAATAAATTAATGTCTGAATTGCTTCAATTTAATGGCTGGTAATGTATACTAATGTTAATTTGAAACTTCCTGTTTGTGAATTATTTAAACATTTGCTGGAATTCATAGTAAGAGTGTTAAATGTCTTCCTCCTGGGACCTTCATGTGATAATATGACATTCTGAGACAATAATGCACTCGCATCATTTATATTACTGTAATAGTTATAATAAATGCCCCATGTTTTTTTCCATTTTTCTAATTTCAGTCAAATCTGTGTTAGTGGCAACCTCTGGATGAAGGCCTATCTGTGAATAAATGCCATTCTTTTATAAGACATAATTGATTATTTAGAACAAAATGACCTTCAAATAAATGCCACCTGTTAACAAAGATCCACAGTAAGACTTGCACTAGGATGACCTTTATTCTCTTGTTTGACTGTATTTTTACTTCTGTATATTTTCATGTTTAACAGAATAAATTCTAGTGCCAGTATATAAACTTAAGGTTTTGCATGGCATTTTTGACCTCTTAATTGAGATATGAACGTGAGGGGGGGGGGCATTTATAACAAGTTTTACAGTATCTTTGCTAGTGTCAAGTGACCCGAGTTTGTCTGGTATTCGTTTCAGTTTCCTATTCTGGTCTTTGATATAGAATTACCAGGTTTAGCCTCGTTCCTGCATTTAATTTATATAACTGCAATTAACGGAAACTGCTCATGCTCAGAAACTTGATGTATTGAAGGAGTTTGGTTTAGGGACATAAGAAAAGGATTGGAAGAAAAACAATATGTATTTTTAAAACACCATGCCCCCTCAGGGTGACCTTGACCTTTGACCTACTGTCCTGAAAATGCACAGGTCTTGTAGAGGTTCTCATGAGGAACCAACATAATTATGAAGTTTGAATATTGTATGTGGAAGCATTTTGATCTTATAGGCAAGGTTTAAGGTTTGATACAAACAAACAGACGGACAAACAGACAGACAGGCCAAGAACGGTGTGCCCCCATCCATCAATAGGGGGGGGGGGATAAATATGTGTAAACTGGTGTTTCTGTTGTCACAGTTTTGCTTCAAACCTTTTGTTTTGTTCTTTTAATTTAAATTGCTGATTTTGTAAAACTATTGGTCAAAACAATGTTATGATCTGCGATAAGCATTTGTAGTTATTAATTTGCAATATTATACATCACAAGAGACGATGTTTTCCTTACTATGTTCTCAGCACATTTTATGCCTTATATTTACAAATGAAATGCAGACATTCGATTGGACAAGAAATTTGGACTATATATACTGTAACTCTTCTTATGGACTCAGTCACCTCTTGTCGTTATTTTTTCTGTTGTTCCAGGAATCTGTAAATAATCATTAGATTCCCAGCAATGTATTCTTATGTCAGTAATTGTCACTGAGCTGTTTCTTATTAAACACCATTGATAATATTCTCAGCTGTTCTCCGCATGTCAATGTTGCGGTTGCCATGACAACTTTGCTGTTTATTAAGATAGTCTCTGGGATTTTATAGTAAGCCTAAGTCCTTGAAGTGTTCATCTAGAGATGAACTACCAAGTGTCTGAAGAAACATGTCTGTTAGCTGTGTTTTGAGCTTGTTATCTAATGTCTGCTTCTTAGTTGATTCTGTTAATGACAAATATAGATATTTTAACATGAAATATTCAACCTTTTTTCAGTTGATTTAACGCCCTGTTTACAATTTTTTAGTTTATATATGGCAGCCGGTAGACTCCTAACCAGTTTTCCAACCAGTACTATCATAAGCTTCCACAAGGGCTAGTAACTTCTCCACAATATTTTACCTAATGTCAGTATGAATGAAGACAATGTTTTCTCTGTAAGGCAAGAGACAATTAATCTGTGGATGCTTATCATGGAAGTGACCTCAGTAGCAGTTAGTCCTAAATACGGACAAAAAAATTTGTCCGAATTTGAAGTTGGAATTTTGTTTGTTTGTTTTACAAGCAGTATTTTAGCAATATCTGATGATTGCTTCATTGAAATAGTGTCATACACAAGGAATTTTAATTTAATTTTTGTTGCAAAATTCTGTAGCTTTAAATGAATTTCATATTAACAGTGGATGTCTATTTTTGGGGCGTTTGAACCATGTTACAAATACATGTAAAAGTTTGAATCTTAATCAACCTGTGATATATGATTGGTATTAATAGAATTAGAATTAAATTAAGATTTCATTTGAATAAAGTTGATAGCAGTTGATAACTTAGATTATTTAAAATCTTGTTGTTGTTAGAATAATTGATTGAAATTATTATTCAGTCTACTGACGGCTATACATAAGTAAAATATTAATGATTATTTTTAGTAATGGTAAAATTGTGATGAACTTTAACTAGGACACCCAAATTTAGCCACAAATTTGAAAGCTACAGGGTATATAATTGTGTTTTCGAGCAAAGTTTTAGTGGTCGTTATTGTAGATCCAATGTGTAACCCAATGTAAAATGACCAATTGGTCCGATTCAGGTGGTCGTATTGGTAAAGTGGAGGGGTGGTCGTATTTCCTGATAAATGACCATTGAACTTCAACAAAATACTTTGTTCTCTTCAAAATTGGTCGTAATACTAATAGTAATAGCGGGATGGTTGTAAGTTAGGATTTTACTGTATATAATTTATACTACAGAATTTCTAAGGTATCTGAATCTGATTTCATCACCTCAGGTCCATTGCTACTGCCTTTGGTTAAACCTATCAGAAACGTTGTGATCTCAAACATCTGTTAAACCTGTGAATAATGGGCTGAAATAATGAGAAGTGAGGTCTATAATGCAGCAAGGTCTTTATTTACAGGTTCATTTATTGTGTATTTAGCGTGTGCAGATTGGGAATAATGTTTTAATTCATCAACATTGTAGTTTAATACTTGAAAGAACCAAAATTATTAAAATTTAACACTTGGTAAATGTTGGCATGAAATATTGAAAAACAAAAATACCTCATTTATTATGGCTCTAGTAGGATAAAAAGATATTCACAAATTCAGTGAATTTTGAATGAAATGAAATGTTCACAAAATTCTTTCAATTGAAGAAAATTCATGAATTGTGTCTGACTTCATCTGAAAAGTACTCAGTGTCATTTAAGATGTAAATTTAAATGATCACTTTATCTAAAGATTCCAAAATTGTACTTTTCTGTCAGGTTTGAATTAGATAAATACTCTGCGAGAATAACAAACCACCCACGTATTGTTATGATACTTTTCTGTTAACACTCTAAATTTAGGAAAACGAAAAATGTCTTAGATGAATTTACACAGTTTGATTAGTCGAGTGACGTCATTAGCTCAATTTTGGGAGACTATCCTACTACAGTTTACGTCTGCTGTGACATTAAGACGTAAATGTCTGAGAAAAGTGATTCCTTAAACTAATGTAACATCTTTCAATCAAGTTTGTACTCCAGTCTATCTGTGGAAATTTAATGAACAACAACTCTTCATCAGTTTATATTCTGAGTTTTTTTATCATTGAAATATGAAATAAAAGAAAAATCGGTTGATTTCGTTTCCATAGTTACAATACAAGAATCAACTTTCTGCACCTAAATCAATCATTCATTAATATGGTTCTCTTGTTTTATCTCTCTTTTGGGAAATATGTTTGGGGACTATAAAATATTAATCTGTATTCTGATTGGGAAACTAACTGAGACTACTGTAGGTACTCTGATACCCTAGCTGTTTCTGTATGAATGCATGTTTTGGCCTTCCTAGTAAATAATTAGTGTAAAACATATTAGAAGTGAAATTAGCCAGAACCAGTCCAGAAGTCTGGTTTTGACTGGCTCCCAATTCTGAGATTTTATTATTGTATAACATATAACAGAGTTTAATGAACTTTATTGAAACCAGTCCAGTAGTGCTATATAACCTTTGCTGAGATTTCGATGAAAACTAGGTGAAATCAATTCCACTCATGTCTTCAGCCTTTAAATTTGGAACAGACTGTGTTACAACTGTTGCGTGTTTGGTTTTAATCATAGTCAGCATCAAACCTTACCATGGGATAGGATGGGAGTCTAGTACTGGTTCTACCCAGGAGCGATGGTTAGGTGTACTGTCCGCCTCATATGACTCTGACTGTTGAAAAGGGGCGTAAAATTCGATATAAAAAAAAACACACAAAAAAATTACCATGCTGGGACCGAAACTGCTAGCTTTGGCCACAAGGATAGAGCCAGGCCAGCCTGTGCACCCATGCAATCTGCCCAGGCTCCTTACTGTTTGGTGACTTTTAGATTTTCATTGTTATATAAAGAATTGTTTCACAATGTACCGTAAGTTGGAAAAGTAAATTTTAGAAAATTCAGCAGGCTGAAGAATTTTTCCTCTTGAGTGCTTCTTTCCATCACATTACATTTTTAAGTAGATTGCTCAAAATCAATTGATTTATGTCAAATTTTTTAAAATCCATATTTTAATTATTCCTTCTACTTTCAGGTGGTTTCCGCCATTTTGAAGAAAATTACCCAGAATTTTGTGAGGGTCCCGAAAGTGAGGCTGACACAGACAAAGAGATCATGGGCCTCTGTAACTTGAAAATTTCCGAGGATTCAGCATACGGAACTTGTGACTCAGAGAGCGGTGACCTTGACTCACCAACTGGAAATGTCCCTGTTGAAGTGATCCCACATTTATTTCTTGGAAATGCTAAAAATTCTGCGGACTTGAATGTTCTGAAAAGCTTTGGTATCACATACATTCTTAACGTTACCCCGAATGTGCCAAATAAATTTGAAGAAGACAGTACATTTAAATACATGAAAATACCTATTAGTGATCATCTATCTCAAAATCTCTCACGATTTTTCCCAGATGCCATATCGTTCATAGGTAAGTTTTCATTCATGATTTTAAGGTCATTCACAAAAGCCATAAACAGACTTCCAACTCTCTAAACAAATAATGCTTGTCGAAGTATTATTCGAATAGGTAAGGTTTTTTTTTCAACGTCTGTATTTCTTTACCCTCATTGTTTCCGAGTCAGATGAATGTGTTGGTAAGTATAGAATAATGTAACCTCTGTTATTGATTTAAGGTGAAGGAACTATCTTATAGCGCAGTTATTGGTAAGATTTGGACTGGGGCTCTGTCACAACCAATTGTATGCTTGGGTATTGATGTTAATATCGGTGTTTGAGATGTCGGACTGGGTAAAACCAATACTATGAAACTAAAATCCATCGTTCGCCACCCCTGTCAAATAATTATTCTTACTTCATGTACTATTCATGAAGTATGCAAGAAAAGTTCTAGAAAAGTTTGTGCATTCCTTCTAAAGGGGCAACTGCACACTTAACAGTTCTCAAGTTTTTTATAGTAAAAATTGACTTCTTGTTTCTGTTTTTCTCAGTCATGTGTTGATATGCTGTGTTCACAGGTTGTTTAGAACTAAATTATTTGGTATTTTGTCTGAATCTACTGTTGTGGAAACAGTCATTAGGCTGTAGAAAAATAATAATCATGGCCCCATGTCTACCTTTATCGGAATGCAACAAAGAAAACTCATTGTCTGCTTTAAGGGAAGGAAATATTTGTCTGTATTGTTCCTGGTAATCTATAAATCTATTTTTCATTTCTTGGACTTAGAAATACAAAATTTATCATAATTATTTTCATGAGTTATGTGTATGGTAATTTACAACTTATAAACTTACTGAGGGTTGATTCTAAAGAAAAGAAATCAGATCTCATTGACTGTTCACCAATGTCTATTATAGTTCATTTGATTTTATCATTATTTCATAAATACAAGTGATGTTGACATCTATTAGGATCCCTATTAGGGCCTCAATTGTTCCGCTGTTGTTAGTATTGAAACCACAAAAATGTCCAATCATGTTTTATAAGGGCTTATTCCGGAATGCATTTCCTTTAAACGATTTTAAGTAAATACCAGTTCGTTGACGTCACTGTCCGAACTATTTCTTACTACAGACAGAACTTTATTGCTGTATACAAGTCCACAATATTATCTAGTTCGTTCGACAATGGGCCCACAGAAAAGTTAGTCTAAGTTCATTTTCTGACATGCCTAAAATCTAGTCCCTTTTTAAATACTTAAAAAAAACAGGCTTGACTAGTCTAAGATCCCTTATAAGGTCAGCTTGGTATAAAATCCCGCTAAATTTGATATAAAATTCCTTTCTGTTTGGTATAAACCTTAATAATCATTCTCAGTTTTTTGTGAAGTGCCTAAAGAAAATATGTGTTCTAAAATATTTGGAGACAAATTGTTACTTCAAAAGAATGAAATGTTTTTGTTTAAGACAAGTTGTTCATCCTGCCTACCGTCCCTATATTTTCATGCCTTATTGAATTTGTTTTATGTTTGTTCCAATCAATATGTAACAATGATGTTAAGCCACAGCCTTGTTCCAATGGTAACTGCGCTGGACTGGACTGAACTCGGCGATTCGAATCCCCATCGCTGCAGGTCAAACCCTTCTATGTAAAATTCGACCAAAATGTTAGATTTTCCTCCACCTGCAGAGAAGTTGCCAGCTCTGTGTGGAAGGGTGAGTTAGTACTAGTAAGTTACAGTCCCATGAAATATGGTTTTGTGAACAGACTGCTGTTAATAACTGAAATATTATTGAAAAACAGCAATAAACTACCTGAAACAATATAACGATGAATTAGTTTATAAATGTTAAAGTGCGTTTAATAATTCCACAGCAGACATTCTTTTTCTGTTTGAATTATTATTACTTTTAGAAAGCAAAGAAAATAAGCTGAAAATTGAGATGAGAACTGATACTTTTATTTATGACAATTTTGACATCAGGTGCATGAAGTATTACTGATAAATTTGAGTTTATAATTATTGCCTAGGATGAGTCAGATTTCAGTAGAAGCTTTTAATATGCCCATGAATTTAACATGTTGTGGGCGGTGGTGGAAAGAGAGAAGTCCAGTTCACTTGAACCATTGAGGGGTTATGGCCCTTTAGCATGTAATGTCTAGAATTGACCAAATGAGCACTTCTTGTTTATCATTAAATTGGGAGTTTTTAAGAACCCGTCTGCGTGGTCTAGTTCTAAAGGTCGCTGACTTCATATCACTGTAACCTCTCACTGATCGAGGGTCATGGGTTTGAGCCCTGATACCGACCATGTCTGTATATGTGAGAAAAAAGGCAGTTGCTTATGGAGGATGGGAGTCTAGTACTGGTTTCTTCCAAGGAACTATGGTTAGATGAACTGTCCACCTCATATGACTCTGACTTTTGAAAAGGGGCGTTAAACTCAAATAAACCGATAAACCAAAAAAAGTTTTTTTTAAAAGAATTTAACTTTTGAATGGCAAATTTCGTAACAGTCTGGCACTTAAGTTTCTTCCTGCAAAATTTAATATATTTGTGTGGTAAAAATCTTAATGTCAGAGGCTCTCTTTATTGAAGATGTAAAATTAATGTACATGTAGTATCAGAATTTTCATTACAACATATTTTCTTATGAAAGTTGCCGATTTGGCCGTCTGTCAAGGGGCCGGCTATTTAATTTGTATTTTCGAACTTTGGGGATCGTAACCGGTTTTTTTTTTCTATTTTAACCGATGGTTTTCATTGGCAATCGGTTTTTAATGTAAACCCTGAGTATACTATGTATTAATGCTAAAGATAGTGAAAGCTCACCCATATGGGAATATACTGGAGGCAAGGATGAATAAACTCAATAACTGACATAAACCATGAATAATATAATTTTAATTTAGCCTTGTTCAGTGTTTATTATTTGGTTACCAGGATGTTGTCCCACATTGCATCATCATAGTTGTTTAAATTTTCCGACAAAATACGATTACTATCTTTACATAGTATGGAAATTTACATATAATTGAACAATCCCCTTGAAACCACAAAATTTAACTTTAAAACAGTTATAATTGGTTTATACTTCATCTTAAGTAGATGTTATACAAGTAATTTAGCAATTTGTGGCTTTTGTATCCATATTAAGATAGTAAAATTCATAAACTGTTCATGAAATTTGACAACAAGGTCTATTTTCCTCTATATGTTAAGAAGTTGATGGTTCCTTGTGGAAGGATTAGTTAGTACTGGTTCCTTGTAGAAGGATAAGTTAGTACTGGTTCCTTGTAGAAGGATAAGTTAGTACTGGTTCCTTGTAGAAGGATAAGTTAGTACTGGTTCCTTGTAGAAGGATAAGTTAGTACTGGTTCCTTGTGGAACGATAAGTTAGTACTGGTTCCTTGTAGAAGGATAAGTTAGTACTGGTTCCTTGTAGAAGGATAAGTTTATAGTACTGGTTCCTTGTAGAAGGATAAGTTTATAGTACTGGTTCCTTGTAGAAGGATAAGTTTATAGTACTGGTTCCTTGTAGAAGGATAAGTTTATAGTACTGGTGAGAGGTACCAAGGAATCCTTTTAAGATGATTCGGCCTTATATAACTGAAAAATTGTTGAAAAATGGTGTTTAACCCAAAAAAATATAATAAATTGTCATGAATTTACAGTCTTTGTGCTAACCCACTAGCCCACAACCCGGGACTTGTAAATTTCTATTAGGGCTAGAAAAGTTTATCGGAACTGGGTAATCAGGCTAGTGGTAAATTAGTTCAGACTGGTGGTATTAAAGAGAAATAGTTCGAACTCTGAATTTACTAAGAATGTCATTTCATGAACTGTTCATTAATTGTTTAACATTAGAATAACTGACTGGCTATCAACTTGTTCTTAACTTTATTGAGTCTTAACTTAGACCAATTGATGGACTATCATTCATGAAGCAATGAGAACTCGGATGAACTTAATATGTTTTCATAGTTATAATTCACATGAATTCATTTAATGAATGATACATATCAGACAGGCAGCAGCCTTGGTTAGAACACTGGACTTGTAATAATTGAAGTATCGTTGAAAAACGGTCGTAAAATCAAATGAAACTTATCAGCAGTTTGTATTATTTTTGCAAGTTTTTTATTATTATGATTCCTTAGGTCAAGTCCCTTCAAATTCAATATGTACAAATTAATTAAACTCACTAACAGATTATTTACTATATTCATAGTTTTTGTCATGTATTTAAAAAAAACTTGTGGTCTTAGATAAACAATGGAAATGATTCTAATTGTACATGTGTTTTATGCATGTAATAGTTATTTTTGTGTATTACTCAAACACGTTATGAAAGTGAAACTATTTGAGATGTGGTTTAGTCTATCTGTTAGTGGTTTTATATTTTTAAGCATGATAAATCTTCCATCATTATCATTGTAAGTTTGAACTCTGTCTGAAATAAGATACCACATTAATCATGATACTATTCTTTCCTCAACCACGCCTTTTTGATGAAAAAAATATTTTCGTAGATAAGTTATCAATTTATTTAACAAAAATAAATAGAACATAAATTTTTTTTGGCTGAAATCTGGATTCATGTTCCGATAAATTTGTCTGAAAAAATTCCTCATTTAGATACATATTTTTGTTCGTGTTTCTACTTGAAAATTATGTTCTATGGTTTAATAATGTATTTCTGTAGAATCCATTGTATTAGGTGTCTGTTAGTTACAACAACTGAGCTTTGTAATATTTCGTCCAAATTCTGAAATAATTTTCTTTTTGTAGTTACTGAGTTTTATTCTAAATGCTTGCTTGTATTTTTGAGAATTAGTGGTAATTCTTATCTACATTTCTAGGTATGATTTTGTTAAAAAACCCGGATACCAGCTTCATTGCTGCAACTATCTGGTTTCCGGCCTCTTTAAATCAATTTTTACTCTACTGACTAGCCTAGTTATGGGAGAAAATTACACTTAATAGTTTGATAAGTAGTCGCCATGGTGACTAAAGCTGGTTCAGTGACTTGATTGACTTTCACTACGAGATAGGATCTATATTTTTTGCCCATTCATATTTCCTGTTGTGTGCTGTGCTATTTTTAGAAACATATGAATACATTAATAATCTGTCTGCTTCATGAATGAAACTTGAAACAATGTCTAGTTATTAAAGTTTGTCTATAAAAACCATCCCACATTGATGATAAATTTAGGTTGCAGACAAGTCAATATGTTCCACGCTAAGTACTGCTAGCTGATTATTTTAGTTTGTTTACTGTCCTATAATGAATCCTTTGAATAGCCCAATAGGAGGCAGGCACACCTTAGTCAATACTGACACTTTGTCTGGGAGTGTCAGAATACAATACTAAAGTGTACTTAGACATTATCTTTCACCATTATTCCATCAGTGCCATGAAACTTATGGTTCGCAATATTGACGAAGGTATTCCAAATATTACAGTTAATGCAGAGTTACATCCCTTTGTTCATTCACTTTTATGAATGGGAAATTGACCTGTATTGACTATCTCATGTTTACTTTATTTGATAGTTGAATATGAATACAGTAGGGCCATAATTGTCTCCTTCGTTGAGATTTTTATCAGGTAAACTTGTTTTTATCATTTATATCAGTTAATCCTACCTTATGTCAATATGGTACAGATTCTGGACAAAAAGTTCGTGAAATACAAATACTGTATACTCATTATGTCTGAGACAGGTAAATTTAACCATAAAATTATTGTAAAAACAACTTTCTTGCTATTAAGATCATCAAAGTTAAGTAATTGATAAGTCATAATTACTGGATGGGCAGACAGGGTGGTATTACATATTTTTTGGGTGAGTATGAATTCAACACATTGTATTATATTTTGACATCCATCCTCTTTTCTAGGTAGGTACATGTACTTTTCAATTAATATAGGAGATTCATCCTTATATCTGTAGTACTAGTAAATGCACATCCTAATAAATTTCTTAGCTCTCTGTTTTTGTGAAAATATAAAAATCTTGACGTCAAAGCTACTGTTATTCTTCAAACATCACTTTAATACAAACAATATGACCCAAGAACTTGGAAAGTAATTCTGTACTGTGTTACATACCAGGGGCTTTTATTGGTTAGTACTATCATGTATGGCAAATCAGACATAAATAGTTCTTGCACTAATCAACAGTGTTTTCATTCAGATGATTTTATGCTTTTGGAAAAGAATTTATGTCCTTAATTACCGCAACAGTCACTTAAAGCAAGTAACAGAGGAACCTGAAACATGGAAATCTTTTAATGAAATCTACCTCTGAATATTGGCTCCTTTTTTGAAACTTGTTTATTATGATCTAATAGACCAAATGATCCTTTGAATAAAGGCCCACCAGGCATAAAGACCCCTTTTCTTCTCTCTTCTATTTACCATTCACTGTGTATTTAGTTGCTGAGTATTTTGAATTGCTGAATTCTTATGCAATGTTTTCTTTGATTTCAGATGAAGCTCGAGGTTCTGACCAAGGTGTCCTTGTCCACTGCCTGGCTGGCGTCAGCCGCTCAGTAACCATAACGGTGGCCTATCTAATGCACAAGAAGCGTCTAACATTAAATGACGCGTATGACTATGTTAAAACCTGTAAACCAAATATTTCACCGAACTTCAATTTCATGGGACAGTTGCTAGAGTTTCAGCGTAGTTTAGGCTACAAGTTAAAGTGTTCTTGTGGCGAATCTAAGTGTACTTGTACCGACATAAGTCGACTGATCTCGGGAGACGCACCATCCCCTTCTGACATGTGATATATTATTTTCATAAAAAGACACTATATACCAAAATTTTATCATTTTCCATTTTAGCATACTACTGAGTAGTGAAATAATTGTAGATTGTTACTTCTGTTGCTTCAGTTTACTTTTAAATCGGTCACATCAAAACCGGGTCCGGTTGATCATTGAACCGGTGAAATGGTACAGATCTCTGGTATAGTAATTCATATATGATGTCTGGCTAAGTTCTTCTTAGTCTATCTTCATCTGGAAGTATTACCTATGGTGCGATATGGTTCACCGACTGTTCGGTTAACCGACTGTTCATCAGATAATGAATAGCATCTGGTGCAATTTCTATGTATTTTTTACCCCCGCAAAAAATGCTGGAAACTGAAAATTTAGCATAACCTTGAACAGTTGTCCCACTCGGTTAACCAGTTCATCGAAACTGGAATAAGTCGCCTGGAATATTTTGATAACCCATAATTTGTATTATTAATGAGAAAAATGGAAATGCTTTGTGTCACAAATAATTTCAAAGTACCGGTATGGCTTTTTAGGTGTAAGAATTTAGTTAATTTTCTTGGTATTGTGTTCTATCAGTAAATAAGAAACATAATTATTAGAAAGATATTCTAAGGTCACAAAATGGGGAAATTAGATGATGATTTTGATCAGGTGGTGATCAGAGACACATCATTTGGTTACAATATTGAAATTCTGTGACAATATTGATATTTTGTTGCAAAGCTGACTTTCTGTACCATTAATAAGGTATTTGATTAAGAATCATACCCCTGTGTCAAGTTCTCTTTGTAAATTTGTCACGATCACAGGAAATTAGAAATTTTAACACCCAATTTAGTGCTATTTGTTTCAGTTGCCATCTTCCAATCACAACTCTTACATTTCCTCACATATTCTATTATTTCCAGTGCAGCACCAAACTTAAACAATTTTTGAATCAATTAATCATTAACTCTACAGTATTGTGTTGCGCATAAAAAAATATGTCAACTTGTGCTAGTTATTTAGTGCAGATGTGCTCGAATATACAAATGGAGACAAAAATGTGCAAAATTCCCATTAGTAATAAGAGTTAAACTGTATGACAGTTATGCTGAAAATCAAGGGAAATGTAACCTTTAAGATTTGATTAAGTTATTGCTCAGCACTGCCTGATGAACCTGACTAAAAAAACAACACATTAGCGGAACTAAACATGACTTATCTAACATGGGTCTTTGCCAAAAAATGATCTAAATTGACAGGTTATCTTTGCTACAGTTTATTTTTGGTTTTTGGTCACCTTTGTTGATGGGTCAATTTTAGTAATTGGTCATCTTTGCTGATGGGTCAGTTTTGGTCATCTTTGCTGATGGGTCAATTTTGGAAATTGGTCACCTTTGTTGATGGGTCAATTTTGGTAATTGGTCATCTTTGCTGATGGGTCAACTTTGGTCATCTTTGCTGATGGGTCAATTTTGGACATTGGTCACCTTTGTTGATGGGTCAATTTTGGTAATTGGTCATCTTTGCTGACATGTCAATTTTGTTGACAGGTAATCTTTATTGACTGATCACTCATTGATAAAAATGATTATTTTGTTGAAATCCTGAATCAGTTCAACAGCTTCTGAATTGTTTATGTATTCACTCACAATAACCTTCTGTATTCACTAAGGTATTTGTTAAATCAACCTGCAAAAATCAGGGAACTATATGAAACATTTTTGTAAACATGATCATTTATACATAACCACCTGTTGTTTTATAGAGATTTTCATTCAACAATCTGCGATTTCAGTTTATAGTTTAAAGTTGTTTTTTACAAAAAGGCAAGAAATGTAACGGTTGTTGATTCAAGAAAGGGTATTTAAGGCAGCGGTTAAACCTACACTTTTTATCATGTCTAAAATTTATCAGTTGTACATTAAATTATGGTGAAATATTCCACATTTAAATTTTTGTAAAATTGGTTAAAATATGTTAAGAATGTTATAAACCACCCCATAGACTGTCAGGGAACCATCCTATATTCAGTCAAGGAACCATCTTGTTACATGTAGAGAAGACATCCCATGTTTTGTTAACACTTCATAATCTGTTGGCAAACTGACCCAACTGACCTAATCTGTCTGGAGACAATTCTGTAATTGTCTGAAAAACCATCCCAGACACATCTGGCAGTCCAGTTTTGGAGTGTGCTGTCAAACCTGTGTTAGCGGCCACCTACAATTAAAGCCCACCCTATGAATGAAGGCCATTTTCTAAAAATCATCATTGATTATTTAGAACAAACTGACCTCTGAATAAAGCCACCTGTCAATAAAGGCCACATTTTGTCTTTCCCAAGGGTGGCCTTTGTTCTCTGGTTTTACTGTACTGTAGAATCATTAATTTTTGTTGGGGATTTAATTTCGTGGATTTCGTGGTTCGACTCATCCACGAAATCAAATCCCCACGAATTCAAATGCGGAGATAAGGCATTTCTTTTCAAAAATCAAAATCCACGAATTTATGTCCCCACAAAATAGCCTTTTTAGTAAAAACCACGAAAATTGAACCCAACGAAAATTAATTATTCCACAGTATATAGAAAATGGCTGTAGTACTGAACAATGGAAATATCCAAATTTGTATAAGGCGCACTGATTGTGCACATGTAAATGCAAACTTAATTTTGATGGGGAGATTACTTGTCCGATCCCTACTGGCTGATTCATGAGTGGCACTATAACTTTGAAGTACTAACGGTTGATTCAAGTTAATGAACTATTATCTTTTTAATTGTTCTTCCTTTGTTATCTATTGAAACACTTAGATAGCTTTATTGTAATAAGACATGAGCTATCTTTGCGTATAATATTGAACAATATGTGGTGACAATGATAAAAGTTAATACATATACAGTCATACCTTTGTAAATAACCACCTCAGAATAAAGGCCACCCTGTGAATAAAGGCCATTCATTAAAAAACATAATTTAGGACAAAAGGACCTCCAAATAAAGGCCACATTGTGAATAAAGGCCATTCATTAAAAAAACATCATTTAGGACAAAAGGACCTCCAAATAAAGGTCACACCGTGAATAAAGGCCATTCTTTTAAACAGCCATTGACTATTTTGGACAAAATGACCTCCAAATAAAGGCCACATTTTTCTTTCCCTGGGGTGGCCCTTGTTAACAGGTTTGACAGTACTAATATGTAATTTATACAGTTGCTGGCCTCATTGAATTTGTTTGATACCAACATTGTTTTTTTCATTGCTTCTACTAAATAGTATTATGTTCAGTTATTATGACATATTGCACTGACTAAACTGGTTTAGATATTAAGACTCAAAACTCGAACAGCTGATCTAATTCTGAGTATTGTCATTAATTAACCAATGGCAATGCTTCATTTTAGTCTTGACGTTATTTCAATATTAGGATTATACTTTTTTGGTCCAATTCGTGATTAGAAATCGATTGACGGATCATAGTCTGTTTCTATATTTTTCCTGTTAGTGGGTGGGAGAAAAAAATATAGTACAGAATTGTTTTACGTTTTTGTTTCATTTTGACAAATTTTAACTTTTTTTGTATATATTTTGTATATATTAGTACATGTAATTGTTGTTTTGTATACGACTTCAGCTGAACTCAGTTGTATTATACGCTTCTAGGTTACCTTTTGTTTCACAAGTTTGCCGAAATATTACTTGACTGTACAAGACATATATTGCTCTGCAATAGATTATGCCATTTCGTTGTTGTATTTTTTTGTGTGCGTCGTATAGCTGTTCAAAAAGTCCATTTGATCTCAAAAGCTAATGATACCTTACACATAATTTCCCATTATCAGAATGGTCCTGCTTCAGTGAAATCATGGAAATTATTTGAATTGTGGCCTGGCTTTAAAGGGGTTGGGTGATGTGGTTTAGATTATGTTTATTTCTTGAAAATGATGGAGTCACAGTAATTGGAACTATTTTAACAGATTTTTTCTCATTAATATTTAGTTCAACTTATCAAATCCCGATAAATTATACCCTGATATCTAGTTTCAAAGGAGGAGATATAAAAAATGTCAGAAGATTTTTTGAAAGCCCAATAAATATAATAAGTACCCATTTTTGTGTAGATAAACATTTTGATGGTTTTGACAGTATATTGAATGGATGGAAGTAATATGAATGTTATATTATCATTAGAAAAGGTCTTTCAGAGATTTATCAAGTGTTACTTGAAAATTACCTTAATGGCATAAGGAAGAATTTTTTTTTTTTATAATTCTTTATTACACTGTCACTGAATTATTGCACATGTTATTTACTGTTAAGTAACACTTAAAACATTGTGTTTGATGTTAAAATAATGTGTAGAAATATTAAACTTAAATGAGGCAAACACTAATGCTGACTTATTGTGAGTTTTTCTCACATTGTTATCAAGTACATACCTAGTTTACTTTTTGTCTTGGTTCATTATTTTGTATTATAAAAGGGTGTAGAAACCAGTCTCTATTCTAAAGGATTTGATTGGTCGGTTCTGTTGTCATTTTTAAATTTGTCCAATCAAAAGGCTGCTTTTTGTGACTGGTCTCCACACTCTATTTGATGTTATCATTTTCATTCTATCTGTTATCGAATTTCTATTGTGTCTGTTGTTAGTTGTAATGAGTGTAAAACTATTTTAAAACTTCAAAACTTTGAGGGCCTAATTTTATATAAAACTGAGTTTGGTGGCCAATCTTGGAACGCAGCCTCATCATTGGTTTGTATCAACGCTAGTTCAAAACCAATTAACCAATTAGCAAAGGTTTTGAGTACGGTCACATGACTTGTTTGTTTTACCTCAAATTTGTTAGGCACCTTCTAAATTAGGGTTTCCTTCATGTTAACGCTGTATTCATTTCATTGTGTGGTGCATTCCTGTCCTGTTACTTACAAACTACTTATTTGTAGCATAGAGCTTACTTGAGCTCATGATCCAGGTTTTACTATGAATATTTATAACAGAGTTCATAATGAGCTTGTTGCATAAGCTCTATACAATCTTAAATTTAATGACACTAAATTTTTGCATTGATTGATTTCAGTAATCATACCAGTTTGTGCATAAAAGCTCTATTACAACTTAAACTAAGTTCGTTGCATAAACGCTTTATTACAGCTGAAACTAAGTTTGTCCATTAGAGCTTATACTAAGTTTGTTGCATCAAGGGTCCATTAGAGCTTATACTAAGTTTTTTTGCATAAATGCTCCATTAGAGCTTAAACTAAAATTGTTTTATTAAGGCTCCATTAGAGGTTATGCCATGTTTCTTGCATAAAAGCTCCATTAAAGCTTATATCAAGTTTCTTGCATAAAAGATCCTATATATTCTTTTACTAAGCTTGTTGTATAATAGCTCTATTTGAGCTTTTACTAAGTGTGTTGCATAAAAGCTCTATTAGAGCTTATTATAAGTTTGTTGCATAAAAGCTCCATACAAGCATATACTTAGTTTGTTGCATATAAGCTCTGTTACAGCTTATACTAAGTTGTTTGCACAAAGGCCCCAGTATATCAAAGACTTTGTTAAAGATTAGGATGTTGTACATGAAGCTCATAGATTGATGAATGTTGATTAGTTTTGTATTTTTCACTAAAATTATTGTTATAAGTGCTTGCGTCATTTTTAAGAATACTGATTTAAGAGAAGTTTCAACTTTTTATGCTCTAATACTTAAATCTATCATGTTTAAATAATTTTTTAACCCAAATTATCCTGTGTAAATTCTAAACTTCCTGAAAATTAGGACAATGAAATTTTGTTATTATTGCCAAAGCAACATAATGAACATTTAGTATACAGGATGTATTCCTTATGCTGTTGACTTCTTGAAAATTTGTCATTGGTTAGATTTTCTGCAATGCAAGGGAGACTACTCATTTTTATTTTCACTTCGAGTGTAATAGTGCTTAAATATTTCCTAGTAAAATATGTGTAGTAATATACTGCTTATTACGATACAATTTCGTGCTAAGGAAATCATTCCTAGAAAAAACAATGATCAATGTACGTTACTTTAATATAGAAAAGAAAAATGCTGAGTCATTATTGGTATAGGAAATAAAAAGTCCTTCAGTTGACCTGTTAGAACACTAACAGATACATTAGAACACTAACAGAAACTATATTTCATTTATTGAAATATCAGGAAAACTTTTGCAAATTCTAAAAATGGATATTTAGAAATGCTGGCAGATTTGTTAGATGTGAGCTTTTCACAGCTATAAAAGTTTTCACAACTATACTTGCTGAGAAAACAGCTAACGTTAGACATGTGAAATCATTTCTAGGGATACAGTACTGTATATACACATTTATTTCAAGAAGTGAAAGACTATCAATTTATGTGACTTGTATAAAATGATACATAGGGCATGTGTTGTTATGTTAGTCTGTGCTTTGCTTCACAAGTGACTGGCTTAAAACTTGCTTTATTCTTACTGAAATTATTATTAATGTTAAAGCAGAGAACTATACTATATATATATAATATACATGTAGGTCTTTGGCAAAATGATAGGGATTGATTTCTTAAAATTTTTATTCCCCGCAAATGAAGTTCCAGAGTAGGTATATTGGAGTCCCTCCGTCGGTCGGGCGGTTGGTCGGTCCATCCGCTTACATTATCACAAGTTTGTGGAGCAAACTACTTCCACATTCTTTAAGCGATTGAAATGAAACTTGAATTATGTCATCACCATGAAGTGTAGATGTGCAAGACACAATTTTCATGCCCAGTGATCCACTCATTCCAGAGTTATGTGCCCTTGAATTTAGCCATATAATGTACAATCGCATATAATATAGTGTCAAAGCGGTGGCGGAGGTATTAGGCACTAGTTTGAAATATTTCATACTTTAAAATTTCACTAAATAAGATATAACGGATATAATTTTTTCTTATTAACATGTGCTACAAATGCTGGACTAGGTCATTAAAGGCATAATATAAGTTAATACGATTTCTTCATATTAAATACTTGTTTTGTTATTATAAATATATATTGTTTTGTTGGTGGTTTTAAGTAAATGTCCATTTTGTAAAATAATGATAATATTTCATTCTGAGGAAAGATTCAGTTTTTCCTGTAAATAGCTAGTAACAATGTACGTAAAAAACACTTACATGTACTTGGTATATGTTCATTTGTAATTGACTCCTAAGTTTGGTTATTAATTACAATGTAATCTTGTACTAATTTCTGTTAGGAATTTTATGTTATACACCGACTTCAGTTTTGATTATCATACTGGTATATTAGCATCGCTTATTTTGATAGTTATATCTGCAAACATTATGACATAATGTTGCTTTTCGTAATTCATTTTTTGCCCTTTTTTGTAAACTCACATGATTGATTTAAGATCTGCGTGGTTTTAATATCATTGAAATGAATACTATTTATAGAACAGCTGTGTTTTTCCGCAGTCATATTATGCACTCAGCATAAAGTGACGTCACGCGCTCTGTATATTTCAAGTTTACAAAAGCAAAATTTACAGCGAAATGAGTGTTTTTAGAAGAAAAAGGGCTCATTTCGTCGGTAATTATTATCTCGGGTTAATATCAGCAATTGTTTGTTTTTTGCATATATTTTTTATAGCAAAAAGCTAATGGGACTTTAATTAATAAGTAAATCTTCTGAATTTTAAGTATAATAAGGTTTATAAATGTTTTCAGATTCTAGATATGTTCTGTCGTATAGTTTAAAGATCATGTAGTCACCTGTTTGTGTGAATGTGACTTTATCGTCCACGTGCAGTTACACGTTTCTTCTTTGAAATATGTCTTTAACTTTTGTTCGGAGTATCTTAAAACTCTATCTCTTTGACCTTTAACCTTTGATTTGTTCAGAGTATAAGTATTTGTAGTATAGGCATTTCTAGGAAAATCACTGAGGAACAAAATTCCCTTTTCTTGAGTTTGTTTCGATCAAAATGATGAATTTGAATATGTTCATCTATCTGAATCAATGTGGCAAGTAGAGATATTTTAACTTCTAAGTTTGCTTGCTTTGTCTGATAAATATCGCATCTTGAATTTGACATTGTTTGAAGATTTTTTCAAACATTTTTTTTTACCCATGCAAAACACCAGTACACCAAACATTATTTTCATTCTCTGTAAATAGATGGATAACAAAAACCCATCATTATAAGACTATTTTTGTACCGTTTGTTTTGTAATGTTTGTTATGATCATGTCATTTATGTATAGACCAGATTTATGAATGAATAGTCTACTAACTGTGTAACAATGTTGATTTTGATAAGTTTAATCTGTTTTCATTATAATGCTATAGAAGTAGATCATGTATACAGTCATGTACATAATAAACATGAAAATAAAGAACTATAGAATATAATGATGCTTTGTTTCATTTTTATATGCCCGTTTGAAAGGCAAACATCAGATAATCACTAAAAATGCAAAATGTAGCATTATATTTAACATCAGTATCATAAAATTTGAGCCTTTGACAATGCCATATGTCTATAAAATTATTATGTCATAGCGGAGTATGATCAGCTGTGACCTGGATTCAAACTCAGATTGTCAGGGTACTATTCCAGCTCACTAGACCACAGCCATGGCTTCTACCATTCAACCAGCAAGACTCGTCTGACTGGTAAAGCCAACATCCGAATAATAACATGTCTTCAAACTAAAATCCTGGCTTATGCCAACAACAACATATACAACAGTATAACACCATTAAACTCATGGCAACAACACACAACAATGACTTGACTTTTGTTGAGGGAAACCATCACACTCAAAGTAGATAATACACTTTTGTAGAGAAAACCACAGTGTTTGGCTAAGGTTGTTATTAATCTAGAATACAACTGTATAGAAGTTACCAACTCCTTGAGGAATGGTAAGTTAGTACTGGTTAGAATACAGTCCAGGAAAACTTGATTTGTGAACGGGCTGCCGTATATAACTGAAGTATCGTTGAAAAATGGCAAAAACTGACTGAAACAAACTACGATACAAAAATGACACAACTTCAATGTTGAGATCACCTTCAAGACTTAGTAATTTGTCTCAGCATCATTGTGGTCTGCTTATTTAGTTGAAATGCTGAGGAAATGTTGGTGAGGTAATAGTCTACTTAGTATTTGTATTTAATGTATGGCCCTAAGTCTCCAAAAACTTACAGTCAAACCTGTGAACAAAAGTCACCCTTGGGAAAGACATTGTGGCCTTTATTGACAGGTGTCCTTTATGAGATCATTTTGTTTTATAATTATAATCAATGCTTTTAGATTTTAGAAGAAGGACCTTTATTCACAAGTAGGCCTTTATTCGGAGGTGGCCGCTAACACAAGTTTTACTGTATTTTGTTATTTTTCATTGAGTCCCGTTTAAATTAGTAATGTCAATTTAAGTTTGGTAAATTCAGAAAAAAATTATTGGTTATTGGATACAATGGAAAATTATCAAGTTAGCAATTTTGAACATAATTTAGCTCATAACAAGGGTTTAATTACAGGTGTTAGTGTAAATCGAGATCGGCTGAAGATAAGACCGTGTTGAGTTTGTAAGCGATGAACCGAACCATAAAATTTCTTTCACTGTTTTGTTGTACGTTTTTTTCCTCTCATTCACAAAAACCATTGTACAAAGTTTTAAATTATTGTGTTAACATTATTGAATTGTCTTCTTGGCCTTGTAGAAATCTTAAACTTGGTCAATTTGTCCCGTCGTTACTGTTGAACGAATGAGTAACTAGACAGATATGGGGTCGTGAAATTTAATCACTGCAAAATTTATCAGTTTCATAAAAGTGTATTGACTGTCTCGCATGTAGTATTGTAAAATTTAGGCTTTCGTGTAATGTAATACTATCTTTGGGAATTTATTAATTCCGTATATAGTAGTCTATAAACGAAATATTATTGTCATATAGTATTAAAAGTTCAATTCTAATCATTCTTCCGAATGAATAAATGTATCTATTAAATAGTTTTACAACACAATTAATTGTATTTTAATATCCGTGGATATTTTTACAAAAGATTTAAACTGAAAAAAATGTACAGGCTTGCTTTGTGGATTTAATATTAATACATATGTATGACAGTGTTAAGGCAAAAAATAAGTGCTTTAAGGAAAAAAATTGGGATTGTTTAACTATATTTCAAGTCTGGAAATTTATTTTGTTCAGGTTGGCATTTTCTACATTAATGTTGCTGTATTTCATTACTTAGGACTTGAAATAATTGGGTATGTAATGCAGACCTGTAGGAGGAAATTTCAGATTGGGGTGGCAGGGGGATTTGGGGGCTCATTTAAGATTTTGGTTGACAACCGGGGGAATGTATATAGTCCCTTTTGATTACCGTTACAGCCAAAATTACCCCCCCCCCAGCTTCCTATGGCCCTTTAGTGAAAAAGGATATTTTATATGATGAAGATTCGACATAAATTATGTTAGCCTTCAATGGTGTAGTCTTAATTTGCTTAATTAATTTTTTGGGGGAAATTAACCTGTTTATAGATTTAACTATTTTGTTTTTTGAAGATTATTACATATTTAACTCTCAGATAAAAGCAATGTATGATTTAGTAAATGTACATGCAACCAATCATGCACAATGGTTTAAATTACCTAACAAAAATTGTTTCTTAAAACATGCAGTGGTAAACCATCCTGTTTAACATGACGTGATAATATTATGATTGTTTAACCAACACAATCCTATACAAGTTCTGAATGAAATATTTACCGCAGACACGATCACCTTTAACGTTTTGTTTATGGGTGGATTCACATATTTGTGGTCATATACCTTTAACATGCTCTCCTATTCTGATACCATTTCTGAAACATGCTTTATTTTTTATGTAACAAGTCTTGTTTCACAAATAATATACAAAAATGTACTGGATCCTAGGTTAAGATTTTAATTTATCAAAAATGTAATTACAATTCATTTTGGTATAATTTCTTTATTTTTAACAGTGAAAAAATGCAACAAATGTGAACATGTATGAAGAACCTCTTTTAAATATCATATAAAATTCGAATGTTCAATTTTCTGATTAGGAAGTAAATAATTGAAAACTCTGAAGAAAGTTTCTGATATTCAACTGTATTGATTAACTACATACTCATGGGATGATTAGTGGTTGAGAAATAACACGCTGGACACCTAAATGAAAGGTTGTGGGTTCGATTCTCCACCTTTCAAATTTCTCAGGGACACTTTTTCAGTGTCCACATCCCAACTACCGAGCCAAGTACTGTGTCTAGAACACCACAGGAAAAAGCTTGAAGCACGATAAGGAACCAGGAAAAGTGAACAGATATAAATGCATGCCCTTCTCTCCTGTATCTTATCTCCCTCTCTCTGGGGCAGCTCTGACTTAAATCACCATACAGCTGTTAAATGGGCTGTCAAACAACAGATAATACATAATACATGTAACAACATAAAATATATAATACCGGGTATCTTGTATGAGCAAAGCCTGTCCAGAAATTATTTAAGTGCATTGGACATATAAAAATTGACATCACCTACTTCTACAACATTCATATGTTGCTGCAAAAGAAGATCTTGTCAAAGATTCTTTAAGTCATTTTATTCTGTTTTGTTTTGAATTTGGACAGGTCTTAATTTTGATGCGGGTATGGTAAAAAAATGGACCAATACTAAATTTGGAAATGGTAGAAAATGGACCAGTTTATGATATGTGTGCCTGATCAGAACTTGGACAAATATTTCATCTGAGCTGTGAAATTAATATTGTCTTTAAAACATGTCCATCATTGTTTACGCACTTAATAGATTTTTTTTTTCAAAATTGATCAAGCATCTATTGTCAGTTACGGGAAGTTAATTTCGGACTTTGTTTTGTTTACTACGCTTTGAATAAAAGTTTTCAATAGAACTTTTGTTGTTGAGAGGTTTTGTATTGCTGTGCTATGTATGTAATTCATTGTTTTAAACAATAAAGGTGGGGCTTATTGTCCATGAAAGGATAGTGATTAAATGTCTTATAAATGTGTTTCGCATTACTGTTTAACAGGTAAGTGCCATATAAAAATAATATTATCATTAACTTTGTTATTTTATTTTGTTAGGTGAATTATTTTAAAAACTTGTTTTGAAATTACATGCTAACAGATTACTTTATACTATACGGTTGGGTTAAAGTTCTTTATATGAACCATTTTGTGTAAAATAAAATTGCCCCTCGCAATAAATGAATGTTTCACTGATACTTCTTTTAATATACGTATCGGATGAAACATTTTGTATTACGTATACGTATAAAAATAAATCAAAATGCCCGAAAAATAGTTCCATTTCGTTAAAAACGGATTTTTACCGGACGGAACACGGTCCCGTTTGAGTGCTCGGGTTTTTAGCTTTAACTTACCGGAAGTGAATAGGTCCAAAATGGCGACTGTTGATGAATTTTGTAGATCGAATTATTTTCCCTAATTACAGCATGAATGGGATAATTTATGGTATATTATGCGGGCTAATTTTAACCAGATGAATTATTTGTTATTTATTATGGACATAAAGTGGTTGGTTTCATTGCCTGTTCTGTTTAATACCCAATTAATGAGTCACTAATTTTCTTTAATAAATATTCAGAATTTACAATTTAACTATTGCAGATATTGTTGTGTTTTAAGAAGTATTCTCATTATGTTATTTTTAGTAGTCAAATCTGAATTTCACACTGTGTATTTAATTTAACTGAATATAAATATTGGTATACTCTTAGTTGTCCGCGTTTTGTCTGAAGGGATGGGCTGTCAATAACTCAATTATCTAATTTAAATACTTCTAATTTATTCCCCTCAAAATATCTATGGATGAACTAAATACATTACAAAAATGCTGTAGTTGAAGTGATCGAAAGAATAATGAATGTTACGTGATATTCTGTTTGAATTTATCATTTTATGGCTTTCTAAAATTTCAGTATTTAATCAGTTTGGAATTTAAGACTTTTTGAGCAATGCTGCCTTTTCCTAACCAATGATTGTGTTATTATAATTGTCTATTATCACTAAAATATAATAAAATGAACTTGCTTTTGATTAATGTTGAAACTTGAAGTATATTTTCAGGCTTTCCCTGCAATTTTTGATAGTGCCAAAAATAAGTGGGTTAGCAAATACTTGAAGGGGCTTTGCCTTTACTAAGCTTTAGGAAGTCACCCAATATACTCCTCTATTAAAGACTATTATAGAAGGAAAAAGGTCCTGAGTTAGCAGCATGATATGTTTTCAGGGAGGTCATATTCTGTAAATATTAATCTTATTTATAAAATGTACATATTGCATTGATCAGGTGTATACGAATTAACAAAATGTTTGTGAATGCTATATTATGACTTTAAGTTCATCATTTTATGCAGAACTATTGTTTCAGTATCATGATCATCTTTAGTCCATGATGTATTGTGGAAAAACGTGGTGTCGGGCTTTTTCTTTGCAATGTACTGGTTTGATTATACTGTTCACTACAATATTGCATGGAGGTAAAGTAAAATTTTTAGTTCTTCTGCTGTATCAATGTTTTAATGAAATCATTAGAGGGAGTGTCTGTGTGTGAGTGGTTATGGTGTCTTGACTCGTAATCACCAGCTCCTCCCCATTGTGAGTCTGAACCCCACCCAGGACTAGACAAACTTCACATTTGAGAAAGCAGTTCAGCTAGCTTACCGAAGGTTGATGGTTCTACCTTGGTGCACGCCTTGGATTTCCCTTAATAATCCTTGATGTTGGTTTGATGTTAAATCCTAAACAACAAGAATAAGTCATTAGATCATTTTAAGAAATGTCAATGTTTTTTTTTTACTCATAATTTTATCAGAAGTTTTTCATTAACATCTTATATCGACCTCTATCATCATAATTTTTATTATATGGATTAATGTTTAATAGGGACACTAATATAAGAAACATAGAAATATTTATTGTTTTGTTTTCAATGGTTGTTTATGATGTAAGAGTGAATTATAATTAAAAATTTAAAATTGTACTGAATTACTAAAAAAAATGATTTCTGTTTGTTTCTGATAATGCAATTATTTATAGTTATACAATTATAGTTTGAGTTGAATTGATCTCATTCATGGAATTAAATTTTATATGTATGAACTACTTATTTCAGGGGCAAATTTGGTATTTCCAGAGAAAAATGGCGTAGTATACAGTCCTATTAATCACAATGTAACAATTAACTGTGACCTATCATTCCCTGAAGATGAAGCCTTGGAGTTGTTGATGTGGTACCAGGGAAATACATTCATCATTTATAAGAGTAAGCCATCTGTAAATTTTATAAATTGTAGGTCTGTTGGTATAGATAGATATATTACAGAGATTTTGATCAAATTGCCACCCCAATATTTCGGTAAAAAAAAAAGAAATTTCGACAAAAGTATTTTTGTTTTTGAATATTTAATCTCAGATGTTGACATTGGCAATAGGTAAGCATAGTAGTGCACTCTGACTTATATTTTTAATTTAGATGATTTTATATATAGGCTTTTTATTTAAACACTATTCTTTGAATCTTGACAATTATTGCTAATATGCCTGTTTAATTATTTAATTACTTAGTTTCAGCTTTGATCGTTATATCATATTGTTTTATAGATGTGGATGGTACACTTAAACTTAGAGATCCCAGTCTGATCTCAAAGTTTGGTATTGTGGGAGAAAACTTCACATTAGCTATACGAGATGTTAGATCCGAGGATACGGGAAGTTATACTTGTGAAAAAACATTCAAGAAGATGGTTGATGGAGTCAATAAAGTGATAGAGGAAAATAAAACCATTGAATTAATTGTTCAAGGTGGGCAACTTTGCTTTTTAATTATTTTTTTTTGTCATCCTTACTGTTACTATTTTGGGAAATATTTATTTATGTTTTTATATATTCTTTTTTTTTCAGAGGGATAGTTTGATATTTAGTGCTTGTTTTAACATATGCTAGCAGCTAGCTGTAGATTTATTTTGGCTCTCTGGCTAAATGAAGATTTATTCCCTTAGCAAATTTATCTTAGAAGTAAGGCATTTTGCACTGACTTTATGTTTATAAAATGTAAACATTGATTATCAATGACATGCTGTTAAATCATTATTTGTATTTCTCAATTTGTTTCATAGAACAACAGTTTCAACCAGAAATCTTTTAAATTTCGATGTTCGATACATTGCTGTATGATAAGTCTATTATTCATTGTGGGTTTGATCCAAAATTATTGTAATTATTTCTTCACATAAACCATCATGCAATGGTTTGATATCAAGTCATAATTTATGTGAAGAAAAAAACTCACTTATATTTACATAATTTATTGTATATTTGTATGTTATTGGATCTTTTGTCTTTAGTAATACATATAGTCAAACCTGTGTTAGCGGCCACTTTCAAATAAAGACCACACTGTGAATAAAGTTTATTCTTTAAAAAAACGGTCATTGATTATTTAAAACAAATGACCTCCAAATCAAGGCCATCTGTCATTAAAGTCCTCATTTTGTCTTTCCCAAGGGTAGCCTTTGTTCACAGGTTTGACTATATCCATGTCTTAATCTATCACTGGTCCTGTTTTATATCAAAGTGTTTCTCATTCTATTTATCTAGGATGTTATTTCTTGTTTCCTCTCAAATCTTTAGATAAGTCTCAAGTTAAAATTTGCTACAGTTTCTGTTCAAGAAAAAAAAAAATATTCAATTTTTTTTATTTCTTTTTTATGTTGATAAATAATTATGTTTTCTGATGGGAAGTCTTAACTTGAGGCTAATATCTACATTTGTAATAAGTTGAACCCATTCTGAATAGCTATCATCATGGTAATGGGTCATTGATAGCTATTCCTTCAAGGTCTTGTCCCAGATCCACAAAACATCTCAAATTTATATATTTCTCCTGAATATAGTGTAACCAATTGATTGATTTATAATTGTTATGATGTCTTGAGTCTGGTTTTATTTTCGGATAATATTTCGGATGCATCCGGAAAAGAGCTTTGAGTTCTGAGCAAAAGAAAAGTTGTTTGATGAAAAATCTCAAGAAATGGTAAAGTTATGGTCAATTTGATCTGCTCTGAAAGATTTTCTTTTAAGTTATATATGGAAACAATGTGGTTGAAGGCCTATTGTTTGGCAAAAATGCTCGGTCACATATGATTTTCAGGATTTTTAATTTGGTTCTATTGGCACCCCTGATTTTCATCACTTTTAGATAACTATAAATTATATTACTTAAAATCAAGTGCTTGAAAATGTCTGTTTCTTTTGAGATGTTTTGTAATTCTGGTACTCTCATTATAGTACTATAGTCTGTCAATTGTTTTGGAGTTTTTCTGTGGTGTTCGGAATTTCAAATTGTGCAGCTTATAGACTTGTCTTGAGAAAGAGTAAGATTAATAGAGAGTATGAACAGAAGGGACTTGACTGGTTGAGAGTTGATGTAATTATTTAAAGGTCTAATGCCCACGATTAAGTCAGCAAAATGTTCTATATTGACAGCCATATGATGTATCCTTGAAGCTGAGATTTTTAGATAGTAATCGAAAGCATATCTAACGTATCGGGACAATAAATAATAAAAACTGACTTCAACTGGAAACCATATATATCAACAAATTTTGGAAATTGAACGATAGTTCAGCTTTCCATAGCCGTTACTTACTTGGCACAAATTAATTTTGATACGTACCAAAGTACAACATTTTTCCAGAACCATCATGCAATTGTTAAACTAGATCCCATTCCATGTTGCAGTGCGAGTCTATGTAAGTTCAGTTTCCATGAGTACTTCAGTACTTTGATTCTACCTAGATATGATTGATATTTCCAGACGAATTCAATGAAAATGTTACTGAAGCTGTATATGATGATGATAATGACGATGATGTTGATTATAATGATGTGCTTCATGTAGCATATGATGTGTTCAACAACACAGTTGTTGTTGATAATATAACTATAACGGATGGTGAGACTTAAGTGTTTAGAGAACTGCACCCTTACAGTTACATGTTGTCATGTTGTTGATTGCTATTATTGTCATGTCTGATCTGTAGACTATATCAGGGTTTTCATTAATATTCAGTACAACAGCTTTTCTTATGAAAGTAACAGATTTGACAGGGGGTCAAGGGGGCCGTTTAGTTTATAAGTATTTTTAAAATTTTGGGTATTGTAATCAATTTTTTTGCAATTTTGAACGATGATTTTCATTGATTCTTAATAAAAAACCTATATATGCATTCATACTGGGACTTTCATTTTCTTAAACAGGATCAGGACTCTTGTAAAGGGGAGGTACTCTTGTATTGTTTTTATTGGGGTCGGGGCTGGGTCCCCTGACTGTAAATGACAGTGGGAGGTTCATTGGTACTGAAGTGTCTAAAATTAATTTTTTTCTTACAATTACAAAAGTTCCATCTTTTTATAAATATAAAATTCTGACTTAACCAGTCTCATATGAACATTTCTGTTGTCCTAGTGAAGTTTAAGATTTTGGAATTACTAATTGTTGTTGTACTATGTACCAAGTTTAAGAAAGATAGCTATTGCTGTTGGTGATTTTTATAATTTTGAAAATTGGCAATGGCATTGATATTCCCTGTTTGTGAATGTTTGTAACCTTGCAGCATATTAAATAGGGAAAATTTAGTACAAAGATAAATATAAATGTGTCAATTGCAAAAAGGAAAGAACTTAAACTTGGGTGCAATATCAAAGTAACTCCTTGATTTCTGTGTAGATATTGTCCCCATTTCAAAACACCTGCTGCTATCATTTTGCACCTTGAAAAGTTACAATTTTTATTGATCTCATTCAATACAGGTTTGGCCTATCTAATATTTGCAGTGTGGACCCTTAAAAGTACTTAATGGACCCTTAGATTTATTTCCGTACATCCTGTATCCCCAAGAATAAACACAGAGAGTGTGTCAAATACTGAAAATCTCATATGACCTAGTTTATTGTGTAATAGTTTTATTAACTAGTACATGTTGCAGTATAGGTACCTTATGTCCTGTTGTACTACAAACCCACTGGTCAGACATGACAAGTCAGTCAAACCCCAGTCTACAAACACCTGTGAATAAAGGCCACCATGTAAAAAAAGATCATATGTATTTCACTTTAGCTTATTTCAAATACCACATAAACCTATTTGAAAAAAGCAAACTATTCATTTTGATGCTTCTCTTTCAGGTCTTTTATAGTACCCTTAATATGGCATTTTGGCTCGTAAAATTATCAATTTAATAAGCTTCTAACTCTGAAGAATTTGTACCGAAGGGTCAAATTTAGTATTAATTAAGTAGGAAATTTTGTTGGCATTTCAAATTATTATCAGCTAAGAGTCAGTTTTGACCCTAATTAAGCTTTTGATTTCTAGTGAACACCCTGTATTTTCTATTACTGGGTTGGCCTTTGTTCACAGGTTTGACTGTATAGATAATGTTATATAGTTACTTCTGTTATCTTACGATCATTGTTAGATTTATGTTGTTTTTACTCATCACATTTCTGTTGATACTAGATATCACTTAGTTTATTTTTCCGTATCATTAATTTTGACTTTTGTTGTTCAGCTGAGTCTAAGATTTCTAAACCTTTGAATGATTTCCAGTCATAGAACTGAAGTCTCTGATTGGTTGGTTTTGAGCTTAATCTCAAAACTAACCAATCCCATGTCTTTATTCTGTAACTGATCTGTGAAGTTTTATAAACTTGAGCTCAGCTGACAAAATTTAACCAGTTTCAGTTGGCTTTAAGTTTATTTTTTGTTGAATGTTGCAAATTTAGCATTCAACTAATTAACCAATGTTGTGATTGTTGTTGTATTAATTGTTATGTTCGTAAAGTAGTAATGCTTATAAATAGCTCTAAGTCTTATCACTCTTGCAAGTCATAAAAAACATTGAATGTATAGTTAACTGCATCATGCAAGTTTGGACCTTTGAATGTCATTTGAATGTCATTAAGTATGTTAGAAAAATAACATTCAGAATAGAAACAATTGTGTGAAGGATATTTTCATCTCTTAGTCATACATTATATGTGAGTTTATTGTTTCACAAAAGAACTAAAGTGCATGTTGGAGTGAAGGTCTAAAATTGTGTTATTGTCTGTGTCTATTAGTTTATGGCCATTGTAGTCACCATCTGAATAATTTCTGTATGCTTAGTTACCTCCCTTGACTTCTTATAAATAGTTTGTAAAAGTGAATTGTCTCCCTTGAATAATCTATTGTTCTATTTACAGCATGTTTTGTTTCCTTAGTTCTTGATTTATTTAGATAAATCAGTTTGTAATATTACAATGTTATAGCTGGATGAACCCTTTGTGTTATTCTTATGTTAAAGATGTCTTCTAGAATTTACTTCCACTGATCAAAATGTGGCAGATTTCTTAGAAAATGTCCTATGACAAATTCTTTAGAATGAGTTAATAGAAGTCTTCACATTGGATCCCTTGCCAGGGATTAGTTCTTACTCTCTTTGAATGTAAATCACATGTTTTGATTTTGTAGATCCTCTTATTTATGGGTTCTGTATATAAAAATACCAAAATTCACTATTTGGGTGATTGGTGGAAAGTTGGTACCTACCTGAATCGGGCAAATTGTTGAAGCTTAATTGAAATGGCTAAATTTTGGTTTTAATGATTATGCGTATTAATATAAATGCTTTAAATGGTTGCTTACATGCATTATTATTTTGAATAAACTACTGATGAATGATCAGTAAGTAAGTTGCAGTATACCAGAAAATCATCATATCATATTCAAATCTTTAAGTCAGAATTTTAGTCATATCATATTACTGGCTGGTAAGACATTCAGTGAAAATGATAAGAAATTTTAATATGAAGGCTACAGTAGTTGTGTTAGTCTTATGAAAATACGAGTGTTGCTAATTCTATGTATAATAAATATAGGCGATCCACGTTTTCCCTATGGTGAGTATTATTGGTAACTATGTGTAATATGCTAGTTAATGTAGATAACATTTAACTGGCCAATATCATTGTAGTTGACTCATTTCTTAGAAACATTAACGTTGCAATTTTACAGAAATTTTAAATATATCATACATTTTTCATGACAACAGATTCTTTTAGATTAAACTGGTAACCATGACATAATATTCATTGCAATACAACCTTTACCATAATATGATATTACTTATTAGCTTTATTGTGAAATAATTTTAATTCTGAAAGAAACCTTTATAAAATAAAGATAATGTCTGCTTTACCACAGTCAAACCTGACTTTTCGGCCCCCTGTGAATAAAGTATACCATATGAACAAATAGCTCACTCAGTCTTCATTTATTGAAATAATAAACCATAGAAACATCCGATCAAGGTCGACACTGCATAAAAGCCTTATTTGGTGACCTTTGTTTGACTGTTTATAACCTTAGTCATGCTTTTAAACTGTGTTAACAGTCGCAGGAAGTGAGTCACTTATTCAAAAACATGCTATATTGTTTTCTAAGAAATGAGTTAAAAATTATAACTTTAATCATTTTTTCTTCAGGGTTATGGTACCAGCATTATTGTTGTTATAGTTCTTAAGTGTAGCAATTCTAACAGTTGGTGTTACTGTTAATATATGGCTGATGATTATGTTGAATTTCTATTTCCCTTTATCCTGGCACGGTATATAGATTGATATTTTGGATTTTAGTGGTTTATTTTTTTCTTGTCGTTATCGTTATAGATTCTGTAGTTTTTTACCTTTTTTGGAAATTTGAGAAAAATGTTTAACAACATTGTTTGTGAGCCATCTTGATCATACTTTAACTTGCCTCGGCTGGATCTTAGGTTATGGTAATGGGCTGGTCTACTAATCGAAAGGTTGTCGGTTCGAATCTCGCCTCAGTGAAGCTTTTTCAGTGTCCTTATCCCACTTAACGAGCCCAGTACAACAGATTAATTGATATATATCCTGATTGGATTTTCTTTAAAGCTATCTGCACCTCCCTATTGAAGATTATACTCTTTATTCTTTTTACCATTGAAGAGTTCTTTTTCATATGCATACTTTTTTCACCTCTGATTGGAGGGTATTAGTTTGAAAATAATTTTGGTTAAAAGATGGCATTCTGTTCTGTTATTTATATTGTTTGACACATTTGACGGAGTATGTAATAATTAGAAAACATCAGTCTAATTATATTCAGGCTGAATTGGGGCAAATGCTCACTTTATAACATTTTTTTTTTACATTTCATCAACAATAAGTTATGAATATTCATGAGTCCTCGTAAATAGCATCAGACTATATGTTTATATTTGAATACTGTCTTCTACTTCTGGTATACATGTGTGAAGTAATTATATTGTAATTTATGTTAATGTATTCTTTAGATGGTGCTGGGGCTATTATTATTATATGACAAGATTAGGGTCAGATTTACATATATTACATGTAGTAGTTTTGTACTATTCAATGTACAATGTAATCTGTATTTCAATATAATTATCATTATTACTATATATCAGCATAAAGTAGAATATATATCATAATATTACAGAGTGACTTTATTACATCAGAATTTGTTGGCCTTTTACCTTACTGTCCAAGGCCAAACTACCCTAAATCCTTAAAAAAAATAATTTATCCTCCAGGTATAAATATAATCATGAATAAAACCAGATTGTCTTAAGTTAGCCTTGTCAGATTTGGTTTTATGAATAATGTGCAAATATGATGGGAAAATTGTGGTTGAATGTCAATTGTTTGTTTGATTCTTAACAAAAATCTTGTAAAATCCCTGGCATTTGTTTTAACTGTTAAATTCAGGTGAATTAAACCATGTCATCCTCATCCTCTTAATATGGAATTGTCATATTGATTTATTTACATAGATTTTATTGTGTTGCACCATTGATACGGTAATCAAAAATGACAAAATTATAACTATTATTTAATATTTATATTAATGTTCGCATGTGATGTTGTTGCAATGATAACTCTGCATGATATAAAATAAATGGTAGACTGACATTAGTGTATGAATGCTGTATAATATAGTATGACCCTTATAGTATAATATCATATTGACCCTCTTGATAATATTTGAAATGAATATACTTGAGAATAAAAAAATAGAAAATATTTATTAAGTACATGTCTTGTGCTAGAGATAAATAAATCTAATGGAAAAGTTTGATTTTATATTATGTATCACAATATTTTAGAATCAGATCTTTCATGAAGCTTTGATTTTTCGTTGCTATTATGAGGAAAAAATAAATGTGCAATAGTACATTAGTTGGTGAATAACTCTTCATATTTACTTGTTACTACGGCAACAAAAGTACAGTATGATAATATCACAAAATAGTGAGATTATGTTGTAAAAATAGATGCCATTGTATTTGTGTCAGTTTATTTCATTACATCATATCATTTTTTTCAATTTTCATCATTTTACTGTTAATTTGTTGCCATTAGGGTATGACAATATGTTATCTGGGAATGACAATCAATTATATGGTCTGGGAATGACTATCAATTATATGGAAATGACAAAACAAACTATATGTGAAAGATCATGAATTATTACGTGGGAATAACAATGATTATATCATTTTGAATTTCACTTTGATTTTCTAGAATGATTTTTATGTTTTAATTTTTAACCTTAATTTTTCAGATGTACCAACTCCACCAGGTCTCCCTATAGTATCAGATGTTGAAGCCAGAGAGTGTACTGTAAACTGGCAGAAAAGTTTACGAGATAATAACAGTCCGATCACAAATTACCTTATCAATGTTAAGGAGTAAGTATTAACTTTATGTTCTTTTAAATTCCATTAATCTTTCTTTTCTGCCGAAATATTCTATGTTAATCAGAATATATACCATTGACCTGATTTATGTATAAGATACGCCTATTAAACACTGTGAAACAACATTCATGCCTGTTCACCTGACCTGACTGTGTGCTTATGTGAATTTGGGGGAAAATTCCCCCCCTCCCCCTCCCTGACAGATTGTATTCTTTGCTTGTTGCTTTGAAATGATCTATCAATGGATAGAATTTCTGTTATAATTTGTCTTTTTTCTCTTTTTAGTATTTTTACAGACGATTGGGCTGAAAGCAGGGTGATAATGGTTAGTGGTGATACAAATCGTATAACGATACGTGAACTTCTTCCTTATGTCGGGTACCAGATACGTATTATTGCTAAGAATGCACTGGGAAACAGCGCACCTAGCAGTGAAAGCAGTATATTTATCACAAAACAGGAAAGTAAGTATTATATCAGTACCATGAAACATGACCTCTTGTGTAAAAAGGTCACCAGTGAATCATGGTTTCTGTTAAGCACACATTTCTAGGTATTTTGTACAGATAATATTTGATATAAGGATATTTGTTGCAAAGACCTTTCTATGCCCCCGCTATTCGAAATGGTGGAAGGGCATAAAGTATTACCCCGTTCATCTGTCTGTTCAAATTAAGGTGTTCGTCCATTCAAATTTTGGTTTCCCGAGTGATAACTCAAGAAGTACTGCATGGATTGGTCTCATATTTTATGTGAAGGTGTATAATAATAAAATACAGTCCAATTTTGATTTCCATTAAAATGAAAACATTTTCACATGAGTTATGGCCCTTTTTTAGCTGAGCTCTCTGCCGGGGCATTTGTGTCCTCCAGACACATTTCTAGTTACTCTTTAATTATAATGTAGAAGGTTTGGTACATTATTGCAGTTATTTAGTTGTAGCAGTTTCAAAAGTTATATACAATACATATAATAGGATTGTCCCATATAGTGCCTGGTATTTATCGAGACGCTATGTGCTTAACAATGTTTAAATCCTTGCCTCTTGACCCTAGTCAATAGTGTAACTATTGTTTGTGATATGTCAAGTACTGTGTCCAATGTTTTTGATCATCCTAAATATGATTGATATGTTAGCAAAGATGTTACTTGATTATGATTTTATGTTTTTTCTGACTTATATAATTATTTTGTTAGGAACGGGACTACTAGGGATGGTCAGTGAAAAAACAGAATGTTGAAAAATAACTGTTCAACTTTTGTCATCTCTTGACTTAAACAAATATTTTCCTTTGCTCAGATTAAAATTTTCTGTTAGAATGGAGATTTTTATGCCGATTAAAGAGTTATTCCGTCCGCTACATGTACATCCATGAAAGTATCTGTTATTTATTTACTAATATGTAGCATTCAGTGTTGTCCTCGTGCTTAAGGGAACAGATCAGGGCTCTTGTCATGTCACTGTTTATTAAATCAATGCCAAGGCTTTATTGTGTTCACTGTGAAAGCTAATTAAAGAGTTCATTCATCAGTGTACACAATGAATGGGTCGGCCATTGTGTGACTGGATGATTAAACTCAACAGTTTCATGTAGCTATTCTGTTTATATATTTTCCCCTTTATTTAAATTCCTTCTACAGGATTCAGCCTCTTCAGTATATCATTTTTGTTCGGAATATTGAAATCTCGGATACGTAGGAGTGTACTTGGTACAGTGGAATTCTCAAATCAAACTGGTGGAGTTTTGTTTTGTCAATTATATGTTTATATTTAATATATACGTATCTGGCTCTGGTTTCACAATGCATTTTGTACTAAGATTTTTTTATGTCAATCTGACCAATTAGTGGTATGTTTGACAGTTAAGTGGGCAAGATTGAATCTGGATTTTATTTACCATTTTATACTATCTCCTACAATTTACGTGACATGAAAAGAAAAAGAAATAGTTTGTGACAGAACTCATTTTTGAACCTCAGTGAAACTAGAGCTGATTTTATGTAGAGCTATACTTATGCTATTCTGATTTTTTCTACTGTTTTGTTTGCAATTATATGACACTGTGTAATAGATTGGTTCATACATATCACTTTATACCTCATTAAAAAGTTACTTTCTTGGAATATCATTGCTTAGTATAGTTTATGTCCTTTGTAAAGTTTGGCATTAAGAGGAAATATTAAGCTCGACTGATTAATCATATGTCTAACAGCTAGCTGTTTGAAGTTAAAGACTTCTTATTATGTAATTAGCAGGTATTCTATATCTTAAAAAGTTCCGTCTTATACAAAATTGAGTTGATGTGTTATGATTACTTTGTGTCCATTGTTAGACTGTCTATGTCCTTCGGAGGTGTGTTTTTTTCGCAGATATTGGCGGTTTTGATCATCTTTGGCACCAACAGGTGGCAGGGAGGTTGACTAGTCATTGCCAAGCCTCAAGATTAATGAATTTGATTTCATGTTTTTTCCATCCCACTTATCACACCCTGTCCATGATTGTCATGAATTTGACTAGTAACACTCTATATTTGGTGTAGTTTTAAACATGAAGTACCGGTAGTCTGGAGTGCATTTTAGCATCATTACTGAATAGTAAAAGTGACAAACTTGAAAACTTTACTTGACCATCCGAAATACTAGTATTTCTTGCAGACAATATGGTGTATCATATTGCCTTAAATCTTGACTTGAAATCTTAGAAAATTTACTGGACTTCATACCAGGAAATTCTCTAAATGTTAACATGAGGACATAGGTCTGACAGTCTTTCGCATCACTGGCTGTAGTGTTAATGAACTGTGATCTGAGTGTATGTAAATTGTATTAAACCATCCTCTTAAACTCGGGTGAACATTAAAGCATGCCATTCTTGGCCATCTTGTTAATTGTATATTTACCTGTATCGAATATTTTATCTTTGTTGATGTTGTTATTTATCTGTACTGGCATATATATATCAAGAAGTAGGCATGAAACTGTCTTTTTGCTTCTGTATTGGTAAGCTTAAGGCATTTTTTTGCTTTATGTTTTACGTTCATCAAATATTCTGAATTATACAATGTATTCAGACTTCATGTACATATATTACGTGTTGACTGTGTCCAATGTGGAAGTAATTTTTTCTAGTTACTGGTTTTTTAAATTTATCTTAAAATGTAAAAAGCCAAGATGAATCTACCTTTAAAACAATGATAAAATTACCACTCACATCTTATATTTCGTGTCCACTTGCAAAGTGTTACTGCTCTTCATGTACAGTATAACCTCTGTAGAGCAACACCCTGTGGGAGCTGCAAATATTGACCGTTGTTTAAAAGTTGTTGCTCTACAGAGGTTGAATTTATAGTAAATATCAGCTGAGGGGAATTTTGAAGGTGTGGTTATAGAGAGGTTGTTGTTGTTCAGAGGGCCGCTCTAGAGAGGTTATACTGTATTCAGTTACCATTGCAGTTGTCATGTACAAATATGCATGTATACAGAATGTTTGAAATCATATTTTTCTTTAATGGTTTATTAGTTTAAATCTCTGTGCTGGCTGAGGACACACTTAAATGCACATATACTGACTATTTTCATCTCACTATTTGTGCTCTATTTTATTTTTGTACTCATATAGATAAAAATTGTTCTCTTCATTTAAATTTTGTTTTCGAAATGTTCGCCATTTATTCAAGGGTTGGAAATGTATGATCAAATGATTGATAAAAATTCTTTATGTTTACATTATCATTTCACCTTCGAATATTAGATTTGTGTGTTAAGTCTTTTTAGATTATGAATTATTATTTCTATCATATATTTATTAATTATAAAGTGATAGCATATAAGTTCTCATGCATGTTATATTGTAAGTCATTTAGAGTTTATGTAGTTATGAAAAATTTTACCATTTTGTTTTGACTGAGCATTCTTGCCAGGTATTTGAATTATTAAACTGAGTTTTGGGGCAAGTTTCAGAATAAAGCCATGTAATTGGTCTGTTTGAATGTTCTTTTTAGAATAATGCCTTGCCATTGGCCAGTTTGAATAACTCTTTCAGAATAAAGCCTTGCCATTGGTTAATTTTGAAAAACAGCTTCAGAATAAAATCTTGCTATTGGTCAGTTACAACAAACTCCATGCTCATTTCTGATTTGTCTTCTTTTTAGTGCTCTGTGTTGATTGATCTTTTCTCTGAATTTAGTGGTGTTATACCTTATCTTATTACATTGTTCATGTTTCAGTACCCAGCAGTCCACCAGTAAACTTGAAGGTGAATAAGCTGTATCCCACATCAGTAGAGTTAACTTGGGATCCACCTCCAAAGGAAGCACTGAATGGAGAAGCTGGTGGTTTCATTGTGGAGTATAGTGATGCAGGCCGTACCAATGTTTATGAGTACTCCATTGAAGATCCAACTGCTACGGTTTGTTATTTACTGGCAAATTTGTATAATAAGACACATGTAAATGGAAAATCCCAATTATTCCAATTAATAGCGTTTCGTACCCAAAATTTTCATATGGGCGATCTTGCACCTGGTAAATGATTACTGATTTAATTGCTTGATTTACGTAATATTTTACTTAAGTGGGAACACTAAACAACCCTTTTGCAATGGAAACAGTATAAATGATACTTAAAAATTTGTTTTTCTATAGTTGTAATAACATAAAGATTTATTCCATATTTTTTTTTTTTTTACAGTCTACCTCTATAGATAAATTGAAACCATTCACAAACTATTCCCTATCTGTGAAATTCTTCAATGCAATTGGACCAAGTGAGCCTGCTGTGATACATTTTCAGACCAAGGAGGGAGGTAATGATCAATGTCTCTCTTGTTACAAACTTGAAGCCCTGAATGATATAATGCGATTGCTGCCACTATGTATAAAAGTTATTTTAGCAGGATTATGTTAAAATTATTTATTTTGTCTTTCTATACAATTAATTTATTTCACAAAAATACTGCTGAAGTTGTAAATATCTGTATTCCATGTTGTATGTTGTAGCAGCAGTTAAACAAATGATTGTTTCTGGTTACTTGACCTACACCCCCCCCCCCCCTCCAGACCCTTGACCTTTTATTAGGCCAGTAGAATGGTACACCCACTTTCTCACTTTTTTACCTTTCAGCATGCTTTCAAGCAAAAAAGATGCCCAATCTACCCTATTTATAATGAGCATGTAACCAGAAACTAATAATTTATTTTTTATGCCTTCTCAGTCAGATGCTGTGGGAACTTAACACCAACATTAACATGAATTCTATTGTGGCTTCTTTCAGTTCCAGGTAAGCCCCGTATAATTGATTGCCCTAAGAAGAAATCAAGAGAATTTCAAGTGATTTGGGAGGCACCTGTTGTGGAGAATGGTGTAATAAAGGATTATCAGTTACAGTGGATTCATAACAATACTTACAAGACTCGAATCATCACAGGACATCTGACCCAACCTATGTTTGCAAACATCACTAAACTCGGTAAATTCTTGATTCTGTATCAAATTTTTATAACCTATGGAGCACTTTCATTTAATTCAGTTGATCAGGGTCATATTTTTTTTGCCTGTCTGTCTGTTTGTATCACCTGCAATCCTCAAACTTCTTATGTTGGTACAACCTGTACGGGACCTGTACATTTTCAGGTCAGTAGGTCAAAGGTCAAGGTAACCTTGAAGGGCTTTGTGTTTTAAAAAAAACGCATCTCATTTGCTATGTTATCAAGTTAATTTGACAATTGTATAGAGAATGATAAAGTATGGTCCAACCTGTGAACAAAGGCTACCCTTTGGAAAGACATAATGTTGTCTTTATTGACAGATGGTCTTTATTCGGTGTTCATTTTGTACTAAATAATCAATGAGGGTTTATAAAAGAATGGCCTTTTTTCACAGGATGGCCTTTATTCGGAGGTGGCTGCTAACACTGGTTTGATTGTATATTTATTTTGTTTTCAAATTTAGAACCATACACAAGATACGAGCTTCGTGTACGAGCACAGACAGGTGGTGGTTATGGTAACTATAGTGATGACTTCTATGCTGTGACTGATGTTGCTGGTAAGTTACTTTCTCTCTGGGATGAAGGACGTAGGTTTTAAGTTTGGTTAAAGAGTTATTGTTATACTAGTTTAGATGTTGTTGATTTAAAGAAGTTTGTGACAGTTTTCACATAAACATATAGGCAGAATGAAAACTGTACATCAGAATTTTAAAATTGTTTGCCTCATCATAGCATATAATGAAACATTTTAAGCGGAAAAAAATGGGGGTTACTTATGTCATTTTTGAGTTATCTGCCCTTGAATTTATTGTTTATTTTAGGTCTTTTCATGGGGTTTGATATTTACTTCATTCAAAGGAATTTCTCATGTTAAGACTTCAAATATTTTAAATGAAAAAATGATGTATTTTGATAATTGGGTGTGGTATTTTTCCTTCCCTGTTGTGTTTGTACAATCTGACATGCCTATAAATAAAAGACTAAGATATGCAGACATTTTTGCTGTGGAATTAGATATAATTGACCAGTCTTATCCTACACAACCATCTTGGCTTTGTTCAGGTAGCTTTTGCTTTTTAAGTTCCTATCTGTGATAATTTTATGATTGATATTTATAATAAACAGGCATAAGTAATATACTTATATTTTTTCAGCACCAAGCGCTCCTACCTTACTTAATGTGACTGCAGTTTCACAGACCTCCGTATATGTCCAGTGGTTACCATCAAAGAAATTCTATAAACGAGTTGACTCTTATTTTATACAATGCACACCTCATGATGGAGACGTTAGCAGCATCTCTCGCGAAATTCCTGGATCTGATACAATGGTTTGTACTGTACAATCATTTCTTACCTTCTTTTTTAAAAAATTGAAGAGTCATTGTCAATGTTTGTTTGTTACGTGTATCTGCCTTGTTGTCAATATTGTGTTAAAGTTTGTATTTTTCACATTTTTTAGAAAATCCCTGTGCCATCGAATCATGAGTGCATGTTTCAAATAATAAACCATATTTAGCATGCAAAATGGTAACTTAAAGGGTTGCTTTGAATCTGTTACTATTAAACTCGAACTACTGTTTTTTTTGGATGATAATAATAACAGATTTTTTAAAATTAATTTCTGTTACATGATTTGATATAGGTTTTTCTTTAAATATATTCTTTCAAGTGTATTATACATTCACGGCATGGTTCATCTCAATTCAGTATTCTTTGTGTTGTGATAGCTTAATGAAATATGTCAAAGGTCTCTGGATAGCTTATTATGGATGTTGGGGTCAAAGGTCTAAGTTGCTAAACATAGAAAACCATTTTATTTCAGTTTAACTTAATACTCTATTGTTGAAAATGTAGCTTTATAATCTTATATAAACAATGGGTGACAATATTCCGGATATATCTGAAATTCCGTATTTATCTGTCCTAAAAGAGTCGTGATTTATGAGAACAATAAAAGTTATTTGATGAAAATATCTGAAGAAATGGCAAATTTATGGTAAATTCAATCTGCTCTGAAGGATTTTCTTCAATACAAACTGAGTTTAATATGGAAACAATGTGGTTGAAGGCCTCTTGTTTGGCAAAAATGGCCAGCGGCCTATGATTTTCGGGATTTTTAATTTGGCTCTATTGACACCCCTGATAAACATGTATGATGTTAAGACTTAATGATTATTATTAAAATTTGTTACTGAAATTCACTGTTCATTAATGGATTCATAAGGAAACTATGTACTTAGTATTTGAAGATATGTATAATTTAGGACAGGGAAATTATATTGATGCATTTAGTAGTGACCCCACTTTAACAAGTTTATAAACATATTGTTTTCACTTAAACTCGTTATTTCTTCCTTAATGATTGTTAAAGACCTTTGGAGTTCTGTACAAAAAAAGCTTTTTAAAGCTGTAGTCAATGATTTTTGCTTTTTAAGTACTGTACAATAATCAAAGCCTTTGTAGGGCTACAGTGAAATAAGACTTTTGAAAAAATGTACAATGATATAGGCTTTTGAATTGCCATACAATGATTTATGCTTCGATGCATTGCAAACCAAATGTATTGAAAATTCCTATCAGAGACTCCCAAGTGTTAGTCTTTATAAATGCCATTTGGTAAATTAATGAAAATTAACTTAGTGACTAAAGTCTGAATTCTGATACTATTTGACAGCTTTAAATTTGATACATGTTTGTTCTTTAGATTGTTGCATAATATGTATCCTATGTATTTAGATAGACACAGACCTTTCCCATAAATAAATACTTCCCTCTGTATTAGCTTCTTGAGAATATATTTTACCTGTTAACTCATCCATTTTGCTAAGTTTTTAATAAGCACACTATCCCTGCAGTGAACCATTGAGAAATATCTTATCTAATTCAATGTTTCTCTACATAGTGTTCCATAATTAGGCTTTTGAAACATTGGAAAATGAGTTATGCTTTCAAAGCAGTTTGTAATTAGCTAGGCTTGCGATGCAATGTGAATTGATATAGGCTTTTGAAGTACTTAAATATTTAGTCCGTTTGGAGCTGATTTGTTAAAGATTTCATCATTTGATTCCATCTTATGTAAATGAATTGCATGCTACTCATTAACAGACATTTTAAGGGAATTCTGGGCTTATTTGTGTATGTGATGCAGAAGCAGATCCAGGATTTTGGGCTAGGGGGGGAGAGGGCGTAATATTATGGAAAGTAGGCAGTGTGGGGGTATGGATATTTCATTTCTATCTTTGGTCAGGGACTTTTAGGGGGTGCACTGGGTATGCCCCCTCCTAAATCCGCCAGTTCGCTGTTTATTCCACATATAAATGTTCTGTGTATGTTTTGTGACTGTTTGCAGGAAAGTGAATTGTGTGTCAAACGAACGGTACTATATCTTACCTTCTTCTTCCCACTAATTATGTTAAAACTGTTCCTTATTTGTGGTTATGTTGCTAACTTGTAATTCACAGTATGTCTTGTGCTTGTTCTGATCTGTCTAACATTATTAAATGTCTATCTCTTGTCCCTCCCATGGATGAGTCATGTTTTTGATACATTGTATAAGGAAATGTCTCTGAGCTTGTTAATAATTTAATGATGCTGTCTTCTGTAATGTAATTTTAGGAAATTTAATATTTGACAATCATGTCTTTCTGCAGTTTCTCTATAGTACAGATTATTGTTGAATAATTTGTTTGGATAAGAATTCTAAATTTCTAACTATTATTACAACATTCAGTTATTTACAATCAAACATATGCTTTGGCCACATCTGAATAATGGCAACCTTGTGAATAAAGGCAATTTAAAAAAACATCATTGATTATTTAGTACAAAATTACCTCCAAACAAAGACCGCTTGTCAATAAAGGCCATATTATGTTTTCCTAAGGGTGGACTTTGTTCCCAGTTATGACTGTACAGTACAACCTCTCCAGAGTGACCGTCTCTTGAGCAACAACCTCTCTTCAACAACAGCGTGATTTTTTCCCACTACACAATTTAACTATTAATTTAACCTCTCTAGAGCAACAACCTCTCAAGAACAACATAATATTGCTACTCCCATGGGGTGTTGCTTTGGAGAGGTTGCACTGTATTTGTAAATTTACTATAATTCTTGTTTCCATGAACAAGTAATGGTATGTAATGCAAAATAGTTAGGTTGTAATCTGTAATGGTTATTCTATCTGCTTGCTGTCTGTTTTAATCATGACTAAATACTAAACATGACCTGGGCCTCTGGGTTTAATGTTGATTAGATGAAGATATGACCATGACCTTGACTAACAAGGGCTGGGGTGAATAGGTTAGTTTTTAGCTCACATGTCACAAAGTGACAAAGTGAGCTATTAGGATCACTCTCCGTCCGGCGTCCGGCGTCGTGCGTCGTCAAACTTTTTGTTGTGACCACACTAGGGGCCACATTTTTGGCTCAATTTTAGCAAAACTGGGTCAGAACGTTAATATCAACAAAATCTCGGACGAGTTCGATATTGGGCCATTTGGGGTCAAAAACTAGGTCACCAGGGCCAAATAAGGGAAAACCTTGTGAACACTTTAGAAATCACTGTTTTGAATTTATCTTCATGAAACTTTGTCAGAATGTTTATTTTAATAATATGTAGGTCAAGTTTGAAAATGGGTAATTTCTGTAGTAAAATTAGGTCACTAGGGCAAATTGCTGGAAAACCTTGTGAACAATCTAGAAGTCACTGTTTTGATTGGATGATCATGAAACCTTGTCAGAATGTTTGTCTTCATAATATCTTGGACGAGTTCGAACATGGGTCATCTTGGGTCAAAAACTAGGTCGCTAGGTCAAATCTTATGAAAAACCATGTTAACACTGTAGATTTCACAGTTATTATTGGATCTTCACCAAACTTTGTCAAATCGTTTGTTTTAATGATATAATGGTCAAGTATAAATATGGGTCATCTGGGGTCAATAACTAGGTCACCAGGTCAAATCTTAGGAAAACTTTGTTAACACTGTAGATGTCACAGTTTTAATTGGATCTTCACCAAACCTTGTTAAAATGTTTGCCTCAATGATATGTGGGTGAAGGATTAACATGGGTCAGCCGGGTTCAAAAACTGGGTCACAAGGTCAAATCTTAGGTAAAAATCTTGTAAAAGCTCTAAATGTCATGGTTTTGATTGGATATTGGCCAAACCTTGTCAGATTGTTTGTTTAAATATGGGTCACCTAGGGTCAAAATCCAGGTCACAAGGTCAAATCTTAGGAAAACCTTATTACCACTGTAGATGTCAAATTTTGATCGTATCTTCACCAAACCTAGTCAGACTGTTTGTCTTAATGATATGTAAGACAAATTCGAACATAGGTCGTCTGGGGTCAAAAACTAGGTCACCGGTTCAAAACAATGTTTTAATGAGTGAACAGTGATTGTCATGTGAGCGATATAGGGCCATCTTGGCCCTCTTGTTTAGGTTTGGTCAACAGTCTGCAATGTTTAACTGAAGCAACAGTTAATATATTCATGATATGTAAATAGCCTACAAAAATGAAAAGATCAGTTACTCTTGGACCTTTGAGCGTGCCCAGTTAGGTATGTCACATGTGACATGACTCTTTGTGAGGCGTGGGGTTTGAATTAAGAGTGAGCTTCATTTCTCTGTGACGATTTTAAAAATATTGCATTCATGGTTTAGAATCTCATAATCATGCTGCATTTGGGAAATTTGTTAGATGTGTGTAGCCCGTCTGGTTAGCTCAGTGTTTAGTGAGTTGGTCTACTGTTCTAGAGGTTGTGAGTTTGAACCCTGGGCAAGGCTCAAACTGTCTGTGACAAATTTGACTGAAGATATTACATCCTATGTTAAATTGTCCTCCACCTCTGAATTATGTGGGGTAGCATGGCAGTAGCTTGCATATAGATTGTGGTTAGTACTGGTTAATGCCTAAAATTTAATGAAATCCAGGGAAGCTGGTTAGGATAACTTCCTGCCACTATATAACTGAAATAATTCTGAAAATGGCATTAAATCAGATGAAATTAATTAATAAACGGATGTGGGTAGAATTTGGGGGAATAGGTATGTACTGATTGCTTAACTTGGAGCATTTGTCCCAAAACATTTTAATTGCAGACAATGAAATGATTACAACTTTGGCAGATTTGTGGATTTAACAACTTGTAATAATGCATTATCTGATTCTGCTCATTTCTTATATTTCATAGTTTAATTAGTAAATTCCTCTGAAGTAACCTTAGGTATGTTAAGCAACTAAGTGTTGGTCCACTCTTCTCTCTTTAATTCATGAATCACAAATCAACAGCCAACAATGAGTAAAGTGGCATATCACTAAATCATGAAGAAAATTCTTCATAAGTTACTACCTTCTTCATGGATTAGAAAGGAGAAAATGTGGAAATTTGAGCCATTTGATTGGCCTAAGATGTAGGGCAAATTTGAAAAATGGAGCCATCTGATTGGACTAAGATGTAGGGCAAATTTGAAAAATGGAGCCATCTGATTGGCCTAAAATGAAGGACAAACACTAATTGGAATAACACAATATAATGAGATTACTATGATCACCATGTAGAGACAATGCATACGGCCATTATTGGCATTTGTAAAGAGGTTTATTTGGTCTATTAAATTCATATTTGTATGTGCCAAAGAGCAACTGTTCACAAGTGGCCATTTAAGTCAGTACTTCACTGTATTGTTTCAAAATTTCTTCCAAAAATATTTGTTTAATAATATCATGTGACTTAATATAAAATGACTGAAATATAATTTTGTCCAACACCAAATGTGTTCATGATTATTTTTCAGTGGATGAGTTTGAACTGATTTGGCCTCATAATTTGTCAGCCAATTTAATAGGCCAATAATCTATATACTTATACTTCCTACATATCTGTTGTAATTTACCGAATAAAACATTTAGTAACTAAGAAGCATAAGAACCTAAAAAAATTTGTCTAAAATTTTCAACAATGTCGCTCTTGGAGATCATGTGATCATCCAAAATATGGTGACACATGTTTGGCCTATGGTAATTTTGTTCCATGTTGTCTATCAGATTGTTATGTTGTTATTTTACCCCCTGCCTATTGAGTTTACAGTGTTTTGTTGTTGCTTTAAATTGTGTTGAGTCTGTTGTTTTGTGTGCTTTTTGTTTACATTTTAATGAGCCATATCATTATTTTCATGTGATGGGGAAAAGATTACATTTGATTTTAGTGATTAATTTGCAAATTTCGAAAGTAGAATTTTGGGAAAATTATTTATTTTGAGGGTGACTTTGTATACAGTCAAACCTGTGGACAATGGTCACTCTTGGGAAAGACAGGTCATTTTGTTTTTATAATCAATTGCGGTTTTATAAAGATAAGCCTTTATTCACAGAGTGGCCTTTATTTGGAGGTTGCTGCCAACACAGGGTTGACTGTATATAAAAGAAACTGGTGAACTTTTAAACTGTTACAGTTTGACTGTCTGCAAAAAAAATAAATGTACCAAGTATTAGTGTCTGATTTTATTTTTATCCCATTTATGTGAATAGTTACAATGTAACTTTTTTTGTATTTAAATATATAGTTAATAAATTATTATGTTTATTTATGAATATTTAAACAATCTATGATATTTATTAATCTATGTTAATATTTTGATTTGTTTTTTCCAGATTTTATTGACTGATCTGCCAACAAACCATAGGTATACCCTGAAGATTTCAGCTATTACAAAGAGTATCTACACTAAGTCCTATTACATTGGGGAATCATCAGAAGGAGTGATTTTTCAACTTGAAGGTAATTAAGAATTAGATACAAGACCTGTTTATTGAGGAAATTACAAATTTCCACTGCAGTGCATTATTGTTGAATCGTGAAAGGTTAAAATGTGAAAGTTTTAAATTATAAGTCAGTCCTGACGAATTTCCTTCTATTCTCAATATCGATTTGGTGGGAAAGTTCAAAATACAAAAATGGAAAAATGCAAAAGCTCAGAATGAAATTTAAGTCCCTAGATTTGTTGTAACACTGTATTAAGATGTGGAAGTTTGAAATGACTGTATACTGTTTTTCCCACCAACTACTCGATAGTTAGAATTAATTGATTAAATGCTTACCTGTATTTTAACATGTGTCATTGTCAAACTATTGCAATTCAACTGTTTCTCCCTTGTTATGACTGACACCAGAAATTGTTTTACTGTATTTTGTTAAATTTATTTTTGTTTGTTGGTTTGTTTTTATTGTTAAAACCAGTTTGACAGGTTTTGATGTATTTCATAAACATTTATTTCTCTAAGATAGTTGATAATTGGGTAAAACATGGCTATACATTCATTAAACCATTTAACAATCATATTAATGTAGTATATTGTACTGGTGGTGACTTTGATTGCGGTGAACCACCAGGGGGGGGGGGGATATTCCTATAACATGTTTGTCTAAAACTATGATTACATTACTGACCTTTGGTGTAGATGCAGTGTTTTTATGCCCCCGCCATTCAAAATGTCGAAGGGCATAAAGTTTTACCCCTGTCTGTACATACTTCCATCTCGAGGGCTCAACGCAACAGTGTCGTAACTCATATTGAAATAAGAACAAGTTACAACAGTGTTGCGCTGAGCCCTCGAATTCTGTCCATTTAAATTCAGGTTTCCGAGCGATAACTCAAGAAATATTCCATGGATTGGTTTCGTATTTTACATGAAGGTGTATAATAATAAAATACAAGTCAAGTTTTGGTTAAAATCCAAACATTTTCACAGGAATTATGGCCCCTATTTGACTTAGCTCTCAGCGGGTGTATTTATTTAGTTTTCCTTTCAAGTATGCATGCATAATTACATATGCATACATTGACTTACATTATAATTGTATTGTATGAAAGCATTGTGGTTAAAAGTTCAATGATTGGCATGTGCTGTAAAAGGGTCATGACCCTTTCAGAACATTAATTAAAAATGGCAATGACTAAGAGTACATCCTATTTGTAAATAATTATGATTAGCATTTTAATTTTTAATTCAAGTGTGAACGAAAGCATAATTACCGGTAATCATAAAAACACAGCAAGTAACAAAGACTTACCTTTAAAATGAGCCTTAGAAATCAAGCGTTTGATTGGTTGATTTTTGTCTTGAAGTTGACCAAGATAAATGCTTGATTAATATAAAGCTGGTCTCTATGTGAAGTAGTATGAAGTCAAAATGTTTGGAATGTTATGTATATGAATATAGATGCATGAATATGTATGTGTATTTATGTGTATGTTCTAATATTTCTAGGCAACAAGATGGCCACTATTGGTAATGCTGGTATTAACCTTTAGCATTGACCTTATGTTTTGAGCAAGATTTTCTTATGATTTTCAGTCTTCTCTATTCTATAAAATAAACTTAATGATATTCGATGTTGACCTATTTATATTCTAAATTTCTTTTTTGTGATTACCTACTATTTTAATTTTCTTGTAAAAAATGTTGTATTTTATACATTATGTGGTAGAAGCTTTTTTTATTGAAAATAATACATTTTTCTGGAATGACCTTTATGATTGACCTTTTGCATGTTCAAATGACCCTAACATTTGATGACCTTTAATATTAATTCTGAGTCCATAAAATTTGGACGGACTTGACCGCTTGTGTTTTACTTAATATAATGCTGGAATCATTCCTGCTTCAATACTTTATTTGATGTCAGTGATATTAATTTGAATTGCATGTTGACACTTTCAAATCATGTCTTAGTGATTGATATGATATTTATATATTTCAATAATAGGTAATTGTTTATTTAAGATACTTTCATACAGTAAACGCATTAGTTACACCACGGCTTGACTATCACAGTGCGCTTCTTTACTGAGTCCGCCAATACGCGATTAACAAACTACAAATACCGCCGCTTGCGTAATAATCAAAACATCAAGGTTCAGCCACATCCCAGCAATATTAAAGGATCTCCATTGGCTTCCCATCCAATATAGAGTGAACTACAAAATTCTTACTCATATATTCAAAGATTTTCACAACCAATCACCAGTGTATATCATAGACATGATAGAAATTTACAGACCAACATGTAATCTACGCTCAGCACACCAATCATTGACTTTGGTGGTTCCATAAAAAAGTAAACTGGTGAAATATGGTGACAGGTGGTTTGAATCAGCTGCGACTCATTGCCATCAAATGTTTGAGACTGAAATAAACTTCAAAGTTTCAAAAGACAACTAAAAACCTACTACTTTGTGCAAGTCTACAGGAACTGATTGTTTTAATTACAACATGCAAAATAGGAACTGTATGAATACTCTGCATGATTAACAACTTGGGACTGTACATAATATCTATGCTTCTTACATACTGTTGTCTGCTTATATGTAATATGTAAATTTGTAAAGCACTTATGAACATCATTAATTTTATTATGAAAAAAGTGCAGTATGGTATAATATAAATAAAACTAATTAAACAGTATGTGTGGTCATAGAGCTAGCTGTGCTCTGTGCACTTGATTTGTAACCCAGAGATTTGGGTTTGATTCCTGGTCACAGCAGGTTAAACTTTTCCATGAAAATCTGACAAATATGTTGATTTTCTTCCATATGTGAAGAAGTTGCCCGTTTCTTGTGGAAGGGAAAGTTAGTACTGGTTAGAATACCGTCTAGGAAAACTGGTTATGTGAACCGGTCACCGTATATCACTGAAAAATTGTTGATAAACGGCATCAAACCAATATAGATAAACAAGGTGATAGAAGTCTTATGTATAGATTTCTATCCTGGTGTTAAGTGACCATTTTACAAACTTTTTACTGAAATTTAGTTCAGGGCACAATAAATCTATTTCTTGTTCTATGAGATTTTTCGTCAAGCTAGCAAAAAAAAAAGATTTTTAAAATAAATGATTTTTTTCTTGAGTGTGATTTAAAAATGGAATTGAGTGAATGAAAACATGAAGTAATCAGCCAGAGTGTTTCTATTTTCAGTTTAGCTTTATATTATCAACCAGAATAAAAAAAATCGTATGTTTGAATAAGTTCATATTTTCAGAAATTCTGGTTCTTTAGTTCTTTATTATAGACATCTTACTAGGATAAATACATTATTAATCCTACACAAAATATCGGGTTTTACAATATACATTTTGTTGATATTTATGTTTCAGACCCAACTATTGTGGTTGAATCAAAGCAGGTCGAAACTGCGAATGCTGGAATGATCGCCGGCATCACTGTGGGTGTTGTCTTCATCCTCGTTGCTTTAATATTAGTTATAGGATACAGGTGAGTGTAGCAACCATTACCTCTTGATTTTTTAGCTTACCTAAACACTTAATGGCTTGTGGATTAGTTAATGTTATATCCAGGACAGTTGCTGACAGTTTTAGCCCTAAATCATAAAAAAAAATTTTAGTTTCATTTTAGTGAAAAAAGGGGAAAATTATGTCTTATGTTATTTTTGATAGAAAACTATAAGATAAATCAGTAATTTGACAGAAATGTCGATTTTCCCATATGGTGAGAGTTTGCAAGCTCCTTGTGGAAGGGTATTGCCCCCGCGTAAGTTAGCTCTGGCTAAAATATAGTCCAGAACTACTGGTTAAGTTAACCAGTGGCTGCATATAACTGAAATATCATAGAAATGGCATTAAACCCACTAAAACATTAATCAGAATGAAAAAGGACAATAAATGATTGACTTGTTGTCAAATAGATATATATGTTCATTGTTTGACACTATGTAATGATTACCTTATATATTTGTACAGGTCTATAACATGTAGGAAGTATACTAGATCACTGTATTACTTAGCGGTACCTACCAACTCACAATCTCCACAGAGCACTGTTGTCTTTCCACCTGATACCATTGGTAAGTAATGTACAGTCCAGCTTGCCAACACCACTTGCATTGGGAGGCTGATTTTTCCATTCTAATTTCTGATGTTAGAGAGAACAAGTTGTATTAAGCAACCATTTGTATTAAAACACATTATTTTTATCCTGAATATTCTGTCTTGATGATTGTGGCACTGTACTTGAAGTTTTGATTCTGCTGTTTCATGTTTAGTTGTTTACCACTATCATAGTTCTTAAATAATCAGTCATTAAAAAGGGTCGTTCAATAAGTTACTAGGTGGTTTAAAGACATCCTTAATCTACTCTTCTTCTGGGTGGACTTATGATTGTATTTTGTTGCTGTAATTCCTTTTCCAGTTAATGCTTCGTTTTATTTGTTATTTCTAATTTCTTGTAGAGGAAGACACTAAATACCTGGAAGTCAAAGTTAATGACTTTCTACAACATACACGTGACATGCACGCTAATAGTGATGATAGGTTCTCTGCAGAATTTGAAGAAATTTCTAGTCGTACTCGAACCGACCTCCTTGCCGAGGCTTCGTTTCTTCCTGAGAATAAAATGAAGAATAGATATGTCAACATCAGCGCTTGTAAGTCAGTTGTCAGTTGGTTATGTTAGAAAAAATGAGGTTGTCTCATTACTGATTTAAATATACTGACAATTATGAAAATTTGTCCTGAAGCAATGTGTTGTTAAAATTAGATGTTGTAATATGGTGTTGGTCTTCAAATATAGTTTAAGTTTAAAATATTTACACTTACTCTTAAATTTCTGTAGGAAATATTGAGCGTATAATTTTCATATGCAATAGCGTGCTTCACAGAATTTTCAGAGCGTTTTTTACTGCTGAAACGCCCAAAAAATAAGAAACAATTCTTATATTAAATGGTGTAAAACCAAGAGAATTTTTAAAAAAGAGCAATTCACATATGAGATGGATTGTTGGTTTATTTCAGTTGATCATACCAGAGTCATCCTGCAGAGTGTACCAGGACGCCCAAGATCAGCTGATTACATCAATGGAAACTTTGTAGACGTAAGTTGATTATATACAGTTTTGTAGACATAAGTACTGTCCAACTTATGAACAAAGGCCATCCTTGGGAAAGACCACATTTGGCCTTCATTGACCATTGGCCCTTATTTGGAGGTTATTTTGTTCTCAGTAATCAATGACAGTTCTGAAAAGAATAACTTATTTATAGGATGGCCTTCATTTGGAGGTTGCCACTAACACAGGTTTGACTGTACATCCATTTATGTTTAAACAATGTTTTGATACAAATATATATGAATGAAAGAATTTTGAGTAAAGACTCATTGATAAGTATTCAGAAATTTAGGTATCATAATATGAAAATGATGGTATTTTTATTTGAAAATATGTTTTAAGATACCTGGATACCTGTCTCAATTTTTGTAATGTCAGTATGACAGATATACTTTCTTTGCAGAAATAGTTTCAAACTCCAAATTCTCGCAAATTGTGATCATGTGACCTCAGAATCCATAAATTAAAACTCGGTATTGTATTTCTGCTGTATTTTTCTCTTTCACAGGGCTACAATAAGCCACATGCTTACATAGCGACACAAGGTCCGTTACCTCACACCTTTGCTGATTTCTGGCGTATGGTTTGGGAACAAGGGTCCATAGTCATCATTATGATCACAAATTTGATGGAGCGTGGTCGACGGAAATGTGATATGTATTGGCCAGAGGAAGGGTGTGAGACTTATGGTATGGTCACAGTTAAACACATCAACACGTTCTCTCGTGCACACTACACTGTGAGAATGTTCTCATTGAAGAGTAGTAAAAACAAGAAGGTATGTTCATATCATTATCATATACTTGTTAGTGAAGCATACATGTAGGAGTGTTTGATCAGGATGTCATGAATGCAAAGTTATTTTGATAATAAAAGCTTGTAAACTGATTGATTTCAGGAAAAAGGTCAGTTAACTGTAAGTGAGCTTTTTGGGCTATATATATCATTATATGTCAGGGATGTGACTTTTCCAAAGATTTCCACAGAAGAAATCCTCAAGGGTCATTTCTGTAAGTCTCCAGATCCGGTGAAAAAAAATTGGGGAAGGAGATCCCTCAGAACTGATGGTATGCCGGTTCCATTCCAACGTTAGGGCTTTCTCTTGGGCTGAAAAATACACAGGTTCAACATATGTATCTAACAGTTCGTCTGATTGGTTAATGTTTCAAGCTTATCCAATCAAAACTACTCTTTCAAGATTGTTACATCTGGGGAATTCTGTAATGGCATCTTCAAACTAGAACCAAAAAGAAATTCAACTACTAGATGGCCCCTGAACCCCTTGCTGATACATTTCAGCCTCAACCTCAATCTCATCCCAGTGTGCGTGTGTGTGTCAGATATATATTTGAATCTCAATACTACATTAGTATCTATATTTTCCCTTTGTTTCCCTTTATTGCAGAAACATGTGTCTGAACGTATTGTCTACCAGTATCACTATACAGAATGGCCAGACCATGGCGTACCAGAGTTTACTCTGCCAGTGCTAAAATTCATACAAAAATCTTCGGGTGAAAACCCTCCAGGGGCTGGTCCCATTGTTATTCACTGCAGGTTTGTTCTTAAGTTTTATTGGTTCATTTTTAGACAAAATTGGTTATCTTAAAAATCATATTATACATTGTGTATATGTAACTGAGATCAGACATCTGCCACTACCTAGAAAAAAACCCTATAATATTTTATAAATGGATATTTCAACAACAACAACAACAACAATTTGGTTCATATTAATGTGAAAATAACTGGGAGTATTTATCAAATTAATTATATATTTCAGTGCTGGAGTTGGTAGGACTGGTACCTATATATTAATTGAGGCTATGATCAAGCAGATCAAAGACAAGGGTACAGTCAACATACCAGCTTTCTTGTTACATATAAGGCAACAGAGGAACTTTCTTGTTCAAACTGAGGTAACGTTTAATAATATTTCAACCTACATTGTGTACAAATTTCTACTGCAATGCAATTTTAATACATTTTCAGTACGTTGGAGGTAACAACATGTTGAGTATTCATTCAAATGCAGTCAAACCTGTGTTAGTGGCCACCTCTGTATAATGGCTTCCTTGTAAATAAAGGCCATTCTTTTAAATTCATAATTTGTTATCTAGAACAAAATGACCTCCAAATAAAGGCCACCTGTCAATAAAGGCCTAATGTCTTTCCCAAGGGTGGCCTTTGTTCACAGGTTTGACTGTACTGAGAAAATGTATTTCTCAAAATTTATTGTCTTTAAATTTAGCAGCATGGTTGAATGTGACCTGTCTAGCCAGACCACCAGAAAATATACATGAAAGAAAGCACCTTTTATTGACCTCATTGTTTCCAAGGTAACGGTCACTTTGTGGAACATTGTCATGCTTATGCTTTAATGTGATCCAATCTATTAACGGAGGTCTGATTTTTCATGCATTTCCATTGATTCAATGATTAGGATGTCATTTTTGTGAACATAAACAGTTGAATCGTGGAAGTGCCGAAATACCAAGGGAACATCTGTATTGAAATTTGGAGGAATTTACTGTGAGGGGAGGGACAAACGAGTTCACACTTTTAAGACTTCTGCATTTCAAACTTTAGCGATTAAGCTGTAATCGGTTAAAAAAATTGGTGCAACAGCACCTACGTCATTGACTCTACTTTGAATATTTATCTCTGTAATTATAGGAACAGTACATGTTAATCCATGATGCAATAGCAGAGTACATCCTTACTAACGGTGATACAGAGATCAGAGAACATGACATTAGTAAATACATGGAAAATTTCACCAAACAGTGTAATGGTGAAATGACACTATTAGATTTACAATACAATGCTGTAAGTATATCTATTTATGTGAATAAAAGATTATTTTGATGCCTAACTTTTTTAGCTTGTCTGTTTTTTGAAGAAAAAGTCGAGCTATTGTGATCACTGAGTCGTCAGCGTCTGCGTCGTGCAAAAACTTAAATTTAATAACTCAGAAACTGTAAGAGGTAGCAACATGAAACTTTATAGGTAGACAGGGTTCTCAATAACAGCAGGTTGCAGACCAATTTAGCTGCTTAGAAATGTGTTTGGGCCAGTTAGGAATCTCAAAAGTTCATAAAGTATTGCTAGAAAATGCCCAGACCCCCTCCAGCAGGCCTGTTGGTCTAGCTTTTGGGCCTGCTGGCCACAAACTTATTGAGAAACCTGGGTAGATAGATCTTACTGAGGTGTCGAACGGACGAGCGTTGGTACTGCTTGCAGCGCTCTTGTTCACTATTTGTACTGTTCAATATGGGGTGAGCAAGAGGATGAACACTAGACTTTTCTTGGTAAAGGCTCATACACTGATAAAATCTGATCAAAAGGAAGTTTTCTTTTATCAGTGGTGTGATTTTTATTTCAGTTAGAGGATTTCTTCTTGTCTCACTCTTTATACTGTATACAAGTGTTCAGATTTGATCAGATCTACTTAAAAATCATGATTTTGTTTGATAGATATGGTATTTTCCTGTCCTTAAGTACTGGTTAATTGATAATTAATTGATGGTTGGTTGATGTAAATCTTTTGTTATTTAAGATTTTTCTTCCTTACAGTGGGTGTCAAGTTTCAGGCCAAAGCCAGATGACATGTTTCACGCCTTGAAGAGTGTCAACGTGTGTAAGAATCGTCTTCTTGACATGGTACCTTTGAGTGTCAAACGTGTCGTCCTGCCAATGAAACCTGGTATAGATGGGTCTGATTATATCAATGCTACATATCTGCAGGTTTGTTATATAACGTCATGTTTTTGGGAAGTTCTTCTGTATATGTGACTTTCCTTTTGATATACATGTATGGTTCACTTTTAACAGAGGTGTGATTTTCTTGGATTGAAATGCTGGAGTGGCCAAAAATACATGTGATAATTGCATGTATATAAAGGTTCCTCTGATTGGTTAATATCTCTGGCTCATCCAATCAAAACTACCCTTTCAAGATCATTACATCTGTGGATTCTGTAATGGCATCATCCAACTACAACAACAAGAAATTTATCTACGAGATTGTCTCCAAATCCCAACGCCAACATATTTCAAACCACAGTCACATCTCTGTTTAGATAAAAATAAGATATCTTTAACATCTTATAGTAAAACATTACCTACCAAATATTACCATATTAATGTATTGCATGATTTGGATATGATTTGAAGTATATATTCAAGAATTTATGCCAAGGTGTAAGTTGGTGTTTTTTTTTTTTTTCGAAAAAAGGAGTTGGTACATTAATTTTGGTATGGGGGGGAATACATGTACATTTGTATATGGTAACAGAAGTAACATGAACCATAAGTTTTCTCCAAATTTAAGCAATATTTGTTAACCATGTACACTACTTCTATTGCTGTGCATGTCTATGTAAGATTATGTTTTTTGTGCGAAAATTTACTTAGAATTATACTTATGAAGATAATATGATATTGTTTTTGTTAAGAAATAACTGTGTATACCTGGTTGTTAGATGCCAATAGTCCTAAACCATGTTGAATTTATATTGACTTGATTTGTTGTTTGATAGATGGTCTGATTGTTATTTCAGGGTTACAATAAAAGTAATGAGTTTATAATTACTCAGCATCCTTTAAATCACACTATTGAAGATTTCTGGAGAATGGTGTGGGATCAAAACACGTCGGTCATTGTGCAATTGTCAGAAACTGATAATGATGTAAGTGTTATGTTTTCTGAAACTTTAATCGAAAGCATGTCTGATAATCTCAAACATCATTTGTTGCTCTCCATCTTTGATTGACATTTCAATGGAGAATTCACCAGTTATATATAGAATAATTTATTTAGGACAATTACACTGGTTTGATGGATTATGATTCGATTATTGCTGAAAAAAATGTCTTAAACCCAATATCAGGCTAACATTACCATTTTAGATTACAAATAGCAATTCTGATTTGTTTGTGGTTTGATGGTGTTTCTATCATCCTATCAAATTTATTGATTATACCCCCAGATATGAAATATATGGGGGCTATATTGGATTCACGCTTGACGGTCGGTCGGCCGGTCGGTCGGTCCGTGAGTCTGTAGACACAATTTGTCCGGAGAATTTCTCAGCAACTACTTACAGGATTTCAATAAAACTTCACAGAAGTGATCAGTAGTAAGCCTAGTTGTGCTAGCTTAAAGCATTTTTCGTTCGGATTAATTTTCACTGAGTTATGCCCCTTTGTTGTTTTTCTACAGTATATACAATAGGCAAATTTTGTCCGGACAATTTCTCAGCAATTACTCACAGGATCTCAATGAAACTTCACAGAAGTGATCAGTAGTAAGCCTAGTTGTGCATGCTTAAAGCAATTTTCGTTCAGAATAATTTTCACTGAGTTATACCCCTTTGTTGTTTTTCTACAGTATATACAATAGGCAAATTTTGTCCGGACAATTTCTCAGCAACTACTCACAGGATCTCAATGAAACTTCACAGAAGTAATAAGTAGTTAGCCTAGTTGTGCATGCTTAAATCATTTTTCATTTGGATTGATTTTCACTGAGTTATAGCCCTTTGTTTTTTTCTACAGTATATACAATAGGCAAATTTTGTCCTGACTATTTCTCATTGACTACTGCCAAGAATTCAATAAAACTTCTCAGAAGTGATGAGTAGTTAGCCTAGTTGTGCATGCATTAAGCTTGTCTTGGTTGGTTAAATTTTCACTGAGTTATTGCCCTTTGTTGTTTTTTGTACAGTGTATATACAATATCTCAGTAACTACTCATAGGAATTCAATGAAACTTCACAGAAGTTATAAAAAGTAAGCCAAGTTGTGCATGCAATAACCAGGTTTTGTTTGGATTAATTTTCACTGAGTTATGGCCCTTTGTTTTATACAATTAGGTAAATTTTGTCCGTACTATTTCTCAGCAACTACATGCAGGAATTCAGTGAAACTTCTTAGAAGTGATAAGTAGTTTGCCAAGTTGTGCATGTCCACAATAGGTTTTGTCCAAGTAAATTTTAATGAGTTATGGCCCTTTGTTATTTTTTATATAATGTATATTTAGAAACTGGTCAGGATATATCTAAGCAACAATTTGCAGGTATTAAAAAAATGTAAATGCATTATATTTTCCTCTGTAAAATGTAACAATAACTGTGTCAAGGCCGCATCTGGGGGTATTCATCACCTTTAGTGATAGTTCTAGTTTATCTTGATATGTAGACCAGAAGTATTTCATGAAATATGGAAAATGTGGTCTTGATTATTGTGTGAATTTGAATAATCAGAGTTTGCATTTTCTATGAATTTGTAATTTCTGTTAAATTGAAATGTAGTACTTTCTACTAAAAGTGTCTACAGAACAATGTTCAAGTTATCTGGCTTGAACTTAATTAACCTGATATTTGACATCATTACAAGAAAATCTCTAATTTTATATTTGTTGATTATCTTATATTAAAAAAAACATGCAATTACCTTTTGTGCTTAAATTTTCAGGAATTCAGAAGTTTTTGGCCTGAAAAAGACATGTCCATGGACATTGGCTGTTTTAAGTTAACATATCGGGAAGATGATGACAGGAAAAAGTACAAGATACAAGAATTCCTCCTTCAGTCAAACCAGGTAATTCTCTCTCTGGGGTGGCTCTGAAATTACCATAGCTGTTGAATAGGATTAAAATTAAACAAATATTTTGAAATTTGAAATAAAAGTCTTCAGAGTTTTCAGCTATGATTTTTTATGCCAGCAGGCAGTTAATCATTTTTCCTGGATTCTTTGACAGTGCATGTACTACCCTTGTTCTCAATAAGTAACTGTCAAATTCTCCTAATGAGTGAAAAGCATTGGAGGATGTGTGACACTATGTACAATATGATCACTGAAAACGTGGACTGAGCCCATTGTCCAAAATCTCTGTGCTGAGATCCATTGACCAAGCAAACCACCAAATGTCAAAAATAGTGACAAAAAATCAAAATTGAAATTTGCTATTTTTACTAAAAAAAAAAAATTTAACTAAACAAATATAACCTGTTATATGTGAAATTTTCTTGTAGGACGATTATATTCTGATGACGAGGATTATTCGACCAATTATCAAGTGGCCACATGAGTGCCAACCATTACATCAAGTATTTGACTTAATTGATGAAGTTCAAACATTACACAGACAGAACGATATCGGTCCAGTTATTGTTGTTGATCAGTAAGTTAATAATGAAATAATTTTGGATAAGTAATATTCAACTTTTGTAGGAACCACTTGCAGTATCTGAGTAATGGAGTGCTTACTTGTCATCAAACGTTGAAGATAGAAAGTGATCCTTAGTTGATAATATTCTGAAGAGCCAACAAAATTTCCTATAAATTCAATAGTAAATTCAACCCTTTGGTACAAATTTTTAAGAGTCAGAAGCTTTGGTTTGCTTATTACAAGAGTCAATGTGCCATTTTAAGGTCAAATGAAATAAATTTATTTGTTGATCAATTGGAAAGAAATTTTTACCAGATATGTTCCCATTTAGAATAAAAATATGTACAACACATCATACATATCTAGTAGAAATTTCTTTTAAATAGATCAACAAATGAATTTATTATACCTCACTCCTGTTACCAATGTGTTGACTTATCCTTATTCCAGATTTGAACACAACCCGTCAACGAATAGTCAAATTATATTACATATAGTAAGTGATGCGTTTGCTCTGGCCTTGAGTGTATATCTTTTGGTATACAAGAATTATAATACCTGACTGATAAAGTAAAAAATTATGTTATAGCAGATTTGTCATGAAGTGTCTTCCCTTATTGATGTAACAAGTATTGATCCTGTTTTAAGGATTTGATTTATCATTGTGAACAGGTTTGGAGGGGTTGAAGCTACCACATTTTGTGCTCTATGGACCATCTACGATCAATTGCAGTTTGACAAATCAGTGAATATCTATCAACTAGCTAAGTTATATCATCTGAAGAGAGCTTATTGTATTGGCACCCAGGTATGTAGAGAAGACATTGTAGAATTAAGTTTGTACCAAACATAGGACCCCCCCCCCCCCCGCTCCTCCCAGTATTTCAGTGAGCATCATATTGAACCCTGTGGTGTACCTCACACAAGTCACATACCATGATTAAGATATTAATTAATGATTGATTTTAATCTGTACTCAAAGGACACTAAAGGGGGAAATGAAATATAGCATTTTTGCTTAGTTGGCCTTTGGTCATAGGTTAATTTTGTCTGTTGTATGTGTGCTTAAGATTCTCTTTAGGTCACAGGGTTGTCTTCATTTAAAGGTATTACTGCTTTGGCCTCAAATTCCACCAGGGACCAGAAAAAATAATGTGATGGAACTGTCCAGGTGGCGTATAGACAGTTGTATGAAAAAGAGTTTGGAATATTGTGGTTTTATTTCATTTTAAAATAAACACCTTCGTATTTCCTCTATTTCAGGAGAACTATTTGTTCTTGTTTCGAGCAGCTGAAAGTTTGACAAAGGAATGGATAGAAAGAGATCGACAATCTTCACCTGGCTCAGTACGACTTCATCTTGGTTCCACCAAGAAAAATGGCGCCCTGCCTCGTAGTGTAACAATTAACAGTAAAATTGAAACTGACGTGTGATGTACACTCTGATAGAAAAAATTACGATAGGAGGGGGGGGGGGGGTACAGAGATACAAACACAACACTTGAATTGATGTGACTTCATAACTTGAATCACTCTCAAAATGAAAATTGACATTCTTTGTGAGTAGATTCGGACTGGAGGTAAATGGTAACTTTTTATGGGGTTGAACCACTGGAATATGACTCAGTGAGTTTGAAAAGTGACAATTTTTTATTTTATTGATCTGGAGTGACATTTTTTGACAGTGTGGAATACCTCTGAAGATTATAATTGATGCTTGTATGAATTTTGGATCGATAACTGCCAGTTTTTTTATCTATTGGAGATAACTATGATTTTAGTTTATCTGTATCGATAAACATCACATTTAACAAGTAAAATTTTGTAACACACCTTTTTATTACTTTGCTATCTTAGGTGCTTAATACATTGAGAGAATTTTAACTTACTAGGTTTTAGTTTTGTGAAAATTGTATGATTTTTGGAATAATGTGGATAAAACCGTGCAGCATAGCGTATCATGATATTTTTTGTACTTGCATTAATTCATTGATATTATCCTAGGTGTTCATATTTACCAAAGATATGACTCCCAGTTAATCACTTATTAGCACCTTTATTGATAAGGCATAAAAAATGTTTGTTTCTGGTTATATGCTCGTTAGAAATAGGTTAGGTAGTCGGGGCATTTTTGGGGGCACTTCGAAAGCGTGTGGAAAGTTTGGTCAGAAGTGAGAAAGTGGGTCTACTGTTCCCTAGGGCCTTACAAAAAGTCGACGAGAAAATTAAGGATCAGAAACAAACAATTGTTAAGGCCTAATGTGTGCAATCACCTGTCAGAGTGTTTTTTTTTTGTTTTAACTGTATTGACTGTTATATATTTTCTATGAAACGAATTGTGAAGTTGACCTATTAAAACTGGAGTGGGTGGGATATTTTTATATGTTTATTAGAGATTCTCTCTGAAATGAATATAAAATGAGGTTTTATAGTCATATACATAAAATTTCTGATATACTGAAGTGTTTTTATCAAATAGTGGAAGTAATGGTCAGTCTTAGTGATTAGAGTATTAAAACGTTTTCTCGCTGCAATTTTGAAACTTAACCAATGTGTGAAAAAATTCAACAAATTTTTTTCATAATTTTTTTTATTTTGGACATTGATTTTAGCATATTAGATGTACATAACCTGGTGGATCCAGCTTTTTTATTATGAATACTCAATAGAATTATATTTTAATCATGACTATAAATTTCAATATTTTTCAATTCATATTTTTCGCTTTTTTGGTAAAATTGGCAGTTATTTTACAGTATAATGTTGCTTTTCTATCTCATTTTTTTTATTCTTAATGAATTGTTCTTTATGCATCACTGATGGCAAAATATCAAAAATTTATAAAATTCAATGTCATGCCTTTAATTTTTCATTTTTTCAGATCATGATGTCATATACATAAATTTGTATTGTCTATATGCTGGCCATTCTATTTGTTCTATGCTGGCTATTCATAGGGTGCTCGCTCTATTTCAAAAATGAGGGTTAAAAATAACAATTCATGGAAGCAAAACCAAAATTCCTGCTCATTAAATAGTGATTTTTACCCTCTGGTACTAACTCTCATGAGTCAGAAACTTTTGTTTTATTTATGTCAAGGGTCAAAATGTTATTTAAAGGGTCAAATGAGAGCCCTATATTCAGATCATGTGACTGTTAGGTTATAAATATCTACTAACCAAATACGTTTCAATACAATGCAATTTTGCACTTCAGTTCTCTATCATAAAGCCTGTTGGTCTTTGTCTATTCTCTCAAACATGACATTGTTGTTTATTTTATGGTTTGTTTTTTATTGTAATCATTATCCACTGATAAGCCCTTCTACCAAGATAGAATATATGTTGGGGACTTGATTGGTCAGATTGAATAATTTTGCGTTTGTCACTTTGTACACAGATTTTACTATGAACACTGAATGATAAACACACATTATTTCAAAAGTCTTACCTCAATGCTTTGACACAAATTATGTACACAAATCATTTTTTGTCCGGTCATCCTTAAAAAACTGTTGAGGGATCCAAACATGTATTACTTGCGGCTATTTCCAGGAAGTGTTTTTTTTTTCAAGTTTTTGGTTGAAATCTGGTTGATATGGTAATTTCCCCACATTTACATTGATGTAAATAACATATCTTTTTGTAACTCCTCTTGAAAAAAGTTGTTTTCAAAATATTCTGGAAAATTCAGGGTATCTGCAGATTGTAAAATAACTATGTTTTAAGAAGTACAGTAACTATTAATTTTAGACATTTCTTTTAAATTGTTTAAGTTGTCATGATCACAGATTATCCAAAGAATTTTTGAGGACCTAAGATTTAATTATTGGTTTCCTGTTTGTTTTATCTTTTTTGCAGATAAAAAAATTAGGTTCCAAAAGAGTCACTTTGTAAAATGATTTTTATGGAATATTTGCAAACTCTGTTTACATACAATGTATTCTTTTTGTACAAATTGAAAATAATATTTTTGTATGTTGTTCAACAATTATTGATATTATTCAACGAAAACTGACAATTTGAATTGTAATATAAATATCATTTATTATGAAAACAATCCAGGCTTCACAACTTTTTCAAGCACCGGACATTTTTCAAGCTCCGGACATTTTTCAAGCACCGGACATTTTTCAAGCTCCGGACATTCGGTCTTGTAAAGCCATAAATTTTACCAGATTGAATGAACTTTTACCAGACGGAATGTTAACCTATCTTTGCATGATAAAATTTTGCATTCATCAAAGAATATATGATGGTGTTATAATAATTAACTGAAACTTTATCACTGGCAGTGATATAGGCAGGCTTAATTTTCGGTCCAGTGGTATAATTCAAAGACTGCAATCCACTATCCTTAAATAATTTTCTTGTAAAAAGGTGTCTTGTTCTGTCATGAATGTGACAATCATTCTATTAAAAGAATCTATAGTTTAATTTTCTATGTAAATATTTATGCATTTTTTATGTAAAATACCATCGTCTTGTTTGTGCCATATCTGTATGACTTTTATAAAAAAATTGATAGGAATTATAAAGTGAGAATTACTAGCTTAAAGTTGTCTAGATTCGTTTTTGAGCATGTTAGTAGAATGTATTGTGAAAAAAAGTATTTTAAGTAGAATTTCAGTATTTTGATTTGTTAAAGAAAGGATTGTCCATTGATTCAAAATATAGAATCTAGCTACTCTAGTCATGAAATAGGTCAAAACCGATTGTGGATTTCTTGTCGATGAACGAAATGTGTATTTTTAACTTGGCATTTTTTATTGTAATTTATTTAGTGGGGTCATATTGTAATAAAGGAGCTTAATGTATTATTTTTATATTCACTGAAAGTGTAGTATAATGCATGTATACTTGTAGATATGTTTATAGCTAACTTATTTTAATTGATGTATATTTAGATAGGCTCTGTCTATGAGTAAGAATAGTATTTTTTACCTTTTTGTATGCTGACTAAACAGACTTGTATGATATTATTCTCTGTATCTGTACACATCTGTACATTATCTAACTGTATTGGTATCTCTTTTGTTTGCAAATGCTTAAGTCAAAGCCTGCGGCTTAACACATTATTATGGATTTAACGTAAATGGAATGATTACTTCAGAGAACTGACTGATCACCAATACACATCACTTACGAGGCATGGTAACCTGGCATGCCGGGTTCAATTCCCAAAGGCAGCAGGTCAAACAAACCCATGAAAATTTTACAAAAAAGTTGATTTTTCTCCACATGTGTAGAAGTTGCTGGGTATGTTAGTACTGGTTAGATTACTGTCCATGAAACCTGGTTAGGTGAATCAGACACCATATATCACTTGAAATTTCTTTAAAAAAGTTGCTTTTTTAACCCAAATAAATAAATACAAAACACTTAAGGACCAGTGATTACAAGATGTATTACTATATTCTTGTATGATGGGGTTCTTTTAAGTAGGATGTTTGTGAATTGGAGATTTTAAAGTATTTCTTGATTTTGATTGCTGCTGGCTCTGACCCACCATAATGGTGCCAAGACGGTTCCCAAGATATCCAAACAATTAGTATGGGACTGCTGTATAAAGCAGCTCAGTCAGCATTGACAATAATATTGAATCATGTACCCAGTTGGTTATTTGCATACACTTAAAAGTTGAAGTGAATAAAAGTAATCCATTTTTTAAGCATAAGTTTTCATACTTAAGGCTTCAAAGCGCTAATTGACAGAGGTGAGATCTAAGTGCTGTGTATTGGTTATACTTTAGTGCCCTGATGACAATCATTTCTGTGTAACCTATGATAATAATGAATGTTCATTGTTCATTCAATATCATTATTATGTTGTATTGGAAATGATTGTTTACATTTCTATTTATCACAAAGTTTTTCTATTTATTTTATAACAAACAGGTATCATCATATTCACTGTATGCATAATTTTAGCAAGTTTATCATCTTGTGTATGTTTGCTCGCCTCATTAATTTTTTTAAAAAGCTGATTTTGTATTGAATTTAAAAACCCATTGTTGTCTTCCCAGTAAGTTGTAGCTGTCAAAAATTTTGTAAGGTGTAGGATCTCGGAGTGACAAGTTTCCAGTTTGAAACCTGGGCCAGATCTCTGTATCACAACTTGACTTTACATATTACATACAAGGTCAAATGTCACTAATGACTTGACTTTACAACTGTAGATATTGCATACAAGGTCAAATGTCACTAATCTTTGAATCACGCATCATGTGGGAAAAGTTTTTGCCGATAAGGGGATATGTAGGAATCGGTTTGTTATGGTAAGATCGACTGTCTACCATGATGTATCTTAAAAACTGTTGATTAAAATTTTTAAACCGACCATAATACAAAATCAAAACCATTGGTATATTTCTATATCAAACAAAACCATATTTTGTATGCATATTTATTATTTACATTATTGCTATCAATAAAACAATGTAGGATGACATATTTACGCTTCAATGTACACAGTAATATTTCACCAGCATATTTTACTTTATTGTTTCGTGTTTTGTTTCTCTTGTGTGAGTTTTATTTGTTGATAAACATGAACCACTCGTGTTACATAGCATATTTTTACCCCTTTGTGGGAACTTGTAAATTTGAGAATTTCTGCATTGCAAAGTCTTGCGTGCAGTGACTATGATTCTGTCTACTGTCCTTATTACTAGCAAGCATTAAGATCTGGAAACTTTTTGAAAGGGCATAAACGGATACCCCTGTCCATCAATTCATTCAAATTTTGGTTTCTGAGCAATAACTCAAGAAATATTTCATGGATTGGTCTCATATATTGTACATGAAGGTGTATAATAAATGAAAAACAGGTCGAGTTCGATTTCGTAAAAATCCAAACATTTTCACAAAGTTAAGGCCCCTTTTTACTTAGCACTAGACGAGTATGCTGTGTATACATTTTATGATCATTGTGAATACTGCATATACTACAACACCCCCTGAAAAACAAAACTCATAACTCGCTAGAAAAAATTATTAATCCTCTAGATTATATTTAATCTCTTCAAACCATTGCTCAAACAGGATTTAACTAATTGAAAACAATCTGTAAATAATAATTTATTAATGCCCCCAGGACTATTTTCAAAGGGAATATATGTATTTGGTCAAAACTTTAAATGAGAATCATGTGTTACGGTAACTATTTGTTCAAACAAACATGTGCATTTAAATTTTATTTGTTCAATCAAAAAATTAAAGATAAAATGAACAATTTTAAAATTCCGGTTGCAAATAATATTTTTGAATGAGAACTGAAATTTCTTATACATTTAAATGCTCATTTATTGAAATCCAACTTAAATACTGTTTGATATATTAACAGGCGTGTAATTTATGACGTCTTATGTTTGTTAATTTCTTTTGGCTCTGAATGTAAAAAGGGATGTGACTGAGGTTTAAGTGGCAAGCTGACTTTCTTGTTGAAATAGTTGGAACATGCCATAATGGAATGCTCAGCTGTAATGATCTTGAAAGAGTTGTTTTGATTGGACGAGCACAAGACATTAACCAATGAGAGGAACCGTTATATAGATATATTTAACATGTGTATTTTATGGCCCCACGGGCATTTCAGTCTGCAGAACAATCACATCCCTGAACAAAAAGGATTAGTTTTGAGAGCGAAACATGTAGTTGTTAAAGATTATTTCATTTTATTTGTTTGTTTTATTTCCCCAATGTTATTAAGAATTATTCTTGCCACTAGTCATGTGACCTATATATATGTCTCATGATAATCGTTTTAGTTAAAGCTGTCATAGTTTTGTATTAGATCCAGCTATTCATTGAGTTGTTTCAATATGTCGCTGTATAAAAAAAGATTTTTTTTTAAACAGAAAAAGTAAGTCATGACCCAACTGCAGAAAAAATTCCCACAACTACTTTGTGAAGTTTATAAAATCAACTTAAAGCCATTACTTGATATTTTTTGTATTTTATGAACTTTAGATGCAAAAGAAAAATGTTGTTAATCACTACTATAGGTTTATAATTATGTGCAATTTTCCAGAATTCAGGACATACATGTACTACGTTTTTGGATTCAAATCACACTGTCAAATTTTTAGAAGGAAACCCGATTTAAGTATTTTAAAAATGTGTTTAAAAAATTATGATTGCAGAAGAATTAAGTTGATGAGTCTATTTGTTGGTATACTGTGTTTGTTATTGTGTTTTTGTTAGTTTTATAATTATGTTCTGATCCATGTGCCAAGACGTGGTAAATATAATATTTAATTGTTTCACGTTGTGCTTAGCAGTTGATATGTAAAATTACTACGGATTTGTTGACAACACCAAATATTGTTCCGTATCCCATGTCAATATGTTGTTTAAATGATAGTTTTAAAAACATGCGGTTTTACAATGTTGTAGACAAATCAATTGTTGTTTTTCAATTTTTGTTTTCTGTTGTCTAGTGTTGCTTTGTTGATTGGATGGTGTTTGTCGTGTAATGAAATCATGGCTGGTTTTCTTTGAACAAACATTACAATACCTAGATATATTCACCAATTTATACATGTATTTCATTTATTCTTAGAATGTATTGCAAATAACTTACAATCTTATATTTTTTAGTACATATAGCTAATCTTTCATAGATGTTCTGTAGTGGCTTAATTTTGAATTCAAGACATATCTAACCTACAAGAACCATGACTAATGCTTAGATAAGTTATGCTGTCGCGTAAGCTAAATTTATACTTATTTGAAATGATAATACCATATAATAAAGTCTATATTAGATATATTTGTTTGGTAAAAATATAATTTTTGAAATGATACAGCCTCTTATAAGGGGACTGAACTTGTCTCACAATGGATTCATCATGCCTTTGTTTTACGCACCATGAGTTATCTATGTTGCTTAAAAATCTTAAGGATTGGGATTTGAAATTGATTTACAGTCTTGGCAGCATAAAGTCATTTTGTGATTGCCATAGGGAGATGTATTCTGTCATCAATTTTATACATATATCAAGACACTCACCAAACAGGTAGCATAATGTTTGTATTGTTTTTTTTTGTAAGACTTATTGTGTTGTATATATTTGTGACACATTGTAACGTTATTATATCAATGGCTTGATCATTTTTTACATATTTCATGAAGTAAAAGTTGTAAAACAAATATCTGATGTTATTATTTATCACTAATCTTAAAACTATATCATATCTTAGAGAATGAAAATAAAAAAAAAACAGTGGTCTTACAGGATTTGCTACGCCAGTTATTTTTTGCTTTGATCATGAAGCAGAAGACTCAGTTGGTTGTGTCATGCTGCAAGCTTAGATTCGTATTTCATTGAACAGAAATTTTGACATAGGGATTTTAGAGGAAGTGTGTTAAAATGCTTCGATGAATAATTTTATTGGTATGTGCTATCTTAGACTCAGTTTATCTCTTTCACAGGACATTCCATGGGAGATAGATTTTGGAACATATGTTATCACCTAATCATTTATCTACCGGTAAATCAATATTGTCCTTGTCCTAAACTATTTTAATGGATCACCCTGGCTGACGATCATACAAAATTGAAATCGAAAAATGTGGTCAATTTTGTTTAAGTTTGTAAAAATAAACATTAACCGCAGAGAAGACATGTTCATTTGCTGAAACAAAATTCAAATTAATTTACTTATTTGATTAATTAAACCATTTCTATCATAAATCTTTCTTTCATAAAATAAAGCATAAAAAAATAAATAAAAGAATGAAAGATTGACATATTATAAACATTTCTTACCGAAAAACATGAATGAAAAACATTATTGAATTATTTTGAGGTTAAACATTGAAGTTGTCATTAATTGGTGACAAACTTATTAACTATGCAATAATAATTTTATCAGCCGCAAATCCTTGACCGCTAAAAGGTATCTTTTCGCCGTTTATCGATTCTTTGGGTCTATTTCATGCGGATTTCAGCTATGGAAGAACGATAAAAATCGGTAATTCATCAGTGGATGATAAGCAGTTATAGATCGATGTCATGTAGTTTTCTTGCTGTTACCTTGATATCAGGTATTTTATTTGATTAATTATTGTCAATTTGACGCGCAAAGTTTATGTGGTCATAAAAATGTTTTATTTTGAAACTGCATGCTTGTGTGCGAAAAAAAAAATTAAAACCCATTTGGCACGATAACTACAGCATCTCTGAACAATTTGAAACGTCTGGTAGAAAGAAAACACGTTTCTATAATCATACGAGCTGAAATTAATCCAACTTACCTTTTAAGAAATGTGAAATTAATGTTTTGTTTCTCTCCACTTTTTCTCGATGGAAAACGAAACCGGTGTCATGGCGGATAACTGCCGCTGTCATTTCACTCTTTACAAGCAATACAAGCAGTGTTTACATGCTTATGAAATGGCTGATCTTATGCAGTATTTCAAATAAAGTTTTTTAATCTGCTGCCATAAAAAACTTCTGTAATTCATTTTAAAGCCATGCTTAAAAAATGTTTGCAAGAATTTTCAGTGGGTATAGGTAGGTTTTACAATTCAACTTTTATACTGAACCCAAAAGACATGTCTTATGCACTGACCTTGACAAATTTACTGGACCGATGGCCATTTTTGTGGACTTGGTCCAAGGTATGGGTCTTACTTTGAAGACTGGAAAATATGCTGTTTACCTAAATCATTTTGCTATAAGTAGCAATTAAGTCATCAAACATTCACTGAAAATCTGAAATCTGAAAATAATTATTTTACAGAGTAATTTTTCCCTAACCCCTGACAATAAGATAATTAGATTTTAAGAAAATCGAAGTACTGAAAGTATGCATGGAAGCCAAACTTACATATATACATTCACTGCAACATGGAACGGGAACTACATAGTTTATTATAACTGCATGGTACAATGTAGATGTAGAAAAATTCATGTAAGCCGTGCAAGCCTGTGATGGCTATGGATAGCTGAACTATGGTTCAGTTTCAAAAAATGAGATACAAGCTTGAAGTCTTAAACTAAGCACTTGGATCCTCAGACCATCCACTGGAACAGTAATTATGGTGTGTTCTGTAAATCTTCAAACTTTTTGCGCTTTTTTATCAGAATTCATTGGCTGAACTGTCAACCATAGAAAATGAAGGGAGCCAGACACTATGGGTATAAAACCTTAATTCAACCACAGTCTTCATGCTAACCACTAGCCCACAGCCCGGGGCTAGTTAATTTCTTTTCGGGCTAGTGAACTTTCTTAAAATTGTGTACTTGGGCTAGTGGTAAATTTTCTATTTTCAATAGTCCACATACAGTTCGGGCTAGTGCATTAAAAAAAATAGTTCGAAGACTGCAACCATTAATCAATTTATTCAAATTTAAATATTCTGTTAAATCATTTTTTTTTATTTATCAAACTTACTGTTAAAATTTATATTCTGACATGTATTTTTCAAGCAGGAAGTATTGTAAACTGAATTCTTTATACTTGCAATGTTGATAGGAAACTTAATCCCATGCATTGGTTGTTGATATTGGACAAAAAACAGTTTCTTAAATTGTGCGGAGTGTCACTCGTTTGTGTCAATGAAGTGTATCTTGTTCGTATTAGTGTAGTGTTAATTATTTGTGTAAGTAAAGTGTCACAAGTGACTCTGCAGAGTGTGTGTTTGTATTAGTGTAGTGTTAATTATTTGTGTAAGTAAAGTGTCACAAGTGACTCTGCAGAGTGTGTGTTTGTATTAGTGGATTGTTAATTGTTTGTGTCAGTGGAGAGTGTCACTTGTTTATGTCAATAGAGTGTCTCTTGTTTGTATCAGTGGTGTGTTAAATATCTGTGTAAGTAGAGTATCACTGTTTGTGTCTGCAGAGAGTGTCACATTTTTGTGTCATTGGAAAGTTCACTTCTTTGTGTCATTCAGGGCCCTAGCTGCACTTTAGGGGAAGGGGCCCAGGGCCCTCAGGTAGGGGAATTTCGCGTCATTTTGAGGAAAAAGGGGAATTTCAGGGGATCTTTTTCAACTGCCGTATAACCCTGCAATAAGCATTTTAAGCTTAAAATGGCTGCATTTAAATATATAACATACATTAATATACTATTAATCAAAGGTTAATAACTTAATATGAATCATTTAAGCAAAAAAAAAAAATTTTTTTTTTAGGGGAATTTTTTTCAAAAATAGGGGAAAAAAGTATATGATTTTAGGCCCCAAAAAACGTCAAATGAGGGCCCTGTCATTGGAGTGTGTTACTTGTTTGTTTCAATGGAGAGTGTCACTTGTTTGTGTCATTGGAAAGTTCACTTCTTTGTGTCATTGGAAAGTTCACTTCTTTGTGTCATTGGAGAGTGTCACTTGTTTGTGTCAATGGAGAGTGTCACTTGTTTGTGTCTTCAGAGTTTTACTTGTTTGTGTCTTAAATGACTTATTCAATTCATGTTCCTCTATGTAAAAGCTTTGTGTTTAAATTATTGTCTTACATTTTTTTTATTAGATGGTCTTCAAAACTTGAGGCAAAATTTGAACAGAGTGATTCTATATTAATGATATAAAATTTTCTCAAGACAAGTTTTATAGATATAACAACAATCAGTTGTTCAAGGCGTTTCCCTAAATGTTGCTAGGATTACATAAGGATGTTACAGAGCTTCAGAAATGTTTGAATAGCATGCACACTTGTGTTTTGAGGAAATTATCTTAAGATATTTATCAGCTATAACCACAGGTAAATATGATGTTGAATATTATATTCTCTTCTTTTATATTTATTGTATAACTTGATTTGAAGTGGCGTAACGGAATAAAGTGTTACCCCTGTGTCTGTCTGTGTGTCCGTTCAAATTTTGGTTTCTGAGCAATAACTCAAGAAATATTTCATTGATTGATTTCATATTTTACATGAAGGTGTATGATAATAAAATACATTTCAGTTTCGATTTCTTTTGTTTCTCACACTGTTTGGTTCTTTTACATTTTCAAAGTAATTTTTTACTGCTGTACTTTGGTATATAAAAATGATTTTCTAGAATGGATTATTATATATGCTTGTTTGCAAATAGGAACATCTAAACTCAAAGCCTGTATAAAAATGTAGAGGCTGCTATGTATCACAAAATACCACATTATTACAGTGTTTTTTACAGGCTACATTACCGTCCGGTATATAACAATTTGATATCACAATATTATATCACAAATACTGGTATTTTGCAATATTTTATTCATTTTATTGAAAGTTCCATGAAAAGTGAATTGGTATATTCCATAAACCAAACAAAGGCAGAGCATATTGGTATGACAAAATACTTGTCATGTTGTGAACCATGAATAATTTCAATCATCCACTTCAAACCAAACAGGAAGACATTTACAAAATCTTCATCTCTCTCTTTATACAAACATTAAATTGCTTCATTGAAATCCTTTTCATTATAAGGATATTTCTATGAAACATAAGATGTCATTATCCCACAATTTATATATAAATATGATATCAACTTTCATACCGTACAAACATATTTTATTTAAGACTGTTGTATCAAAACGATATTACTCCTTGCTATTTTACAACCCAATTTATGTGAATAATTACGGTAATCATTGTATGTTTACCAAAACCTGTAAAACTTTAAAATCATTACATTAAACCTTCACTTAGGGACCACCTCAACATAATGATCACTTTTTAAATTTTGTGGACCTTTTTTAATTAATGTGTCAACTTTATTTTTTTAGGGGCACTAAGTTTACTATTTGTGCGGAGTTAGGTCCACTTCTATGTAGGTGGGTGAAAAGCCAAACAGTGAACCAACAATATAATTAAAGCATAAACTATTGAGTGGATTTTTTTATGGCCTGGCATGGTATATTATTTTATCATACTGTCAACTAGGTAATAGCTGCATTATTGTTAGTGTTCTTCTTATTAAACCCCCAACAGGGGTATATAAAGGAGGTAATGGCTGGTGGGTTTCCCTTGATTTTTAAACTGTTTTCAGGTCAGGGAGAGATTTTTTAAAATATCTGATATTAAATGGTGATTTTAATCACTAAAAAAAGTTCTGTATGAAGCATAATGGTTCTTTTATCAGTCCAGATAAGAAATTTCAAAATGTATGAAGATTTAGGTTCGTATATTTTCAAAACAATTTATAACAGAAATTGAAATTTGAATTAAAGGGAGGAGTTTATATGGTTTAAACCCATCGTCTGCTTCAGCTATTTATAGATTCAGTACAGTCAGTATTCACTGTATGTCTATCATTGATAAAACAATGTAGAGAGAGAGAGTTCATATGATAAAACAATGTAGAGAGAGAGTTCATTTGCATCCGATAGTCTGATCGGAAGTTGCGCCTTTAAGACAGTATTTCAGTTATATACAGATGACAGTTCATCTAACTAGTGTGCCTTGATTCTGGTCCTGGACAGTGCAAGTTACCTTGTTCTTCGCATGTTACAACTATTTGTGAATCACTGAAATATGTTAACCTTAGCTGTCTTTGACCAGCTTTATCTGAAAACATGTGCCTTGCTTAGTGTTTGGACTCATCACCACTGCTCGGGTGCTGGACTAACCCTGTTCTCCGCATGTTACAACTATTTATAAATCACTGAAGTTTGTTAAACCTAACAGTTGTCTACAGTCAGTTTTATCTGAGAACATGAACAGTGCCTAGTGTTTGAACCCATCATCTGTAGACCTCTGTTCTCCCCTTGTTTAGCTAGGTGGGTGAAATAGCAGTGTTTATATTGTAGTAGATAGACAACATTTTGTAGCTAATGACATATATCATCCTTTTTTTTCAGGTGAACAGATCAGAATGAGGACTTCCACTGTGTACTTATTAATTATGACCACTGTTGTAACCATGCCAACTGGTGTCAGGTCAAAATTTCAGGAAGAAGAATCTACAAATTTATTTCAGTACAGACCTTCAACTAATTTACAACTTTATGGAGATAATATATTGGTCAGTTCTAAGAATGGAATTCGTTTATTTGACAAAGACCTCCAACCAATTGAATTTTATAATACTTGTATATCAACAGCAGAGAAGTGTGAAAATTATAACCAAGTTATGATTGTGAATGATAAGAAGAGTGAGTTGATCATCTGTGGTACTGGAAATAATGGTAAATGTGAAGTATTAGGTTTACCTGGTTTGAATGTGCTGATTGGAGCCAATGTGAGTGAATTAGGGATATCTTCTGATCCTGCTAAACCATCAGTTGCTCTTCTTGGTGTAAATTTAACAATGGCTGTGACAAATGGGCCCATAGATAGTAAAAAATATACATATGGACATGGTAGCGAATCAAAAAGATATGCTATAAGTAAAAGAAATCTATCAACCCTAACCCTGAGTCATACTCATGCAAAAATTAGATTTAATGATAACGGGGAATCAAACTTTTTGGATTTCATAGTCTACTATAAAGATGGATTTAACTATGATGGTTACAGCTATTTTGTAACCAATCAGAATAAAAATGGACTGAGGCCTGGGCCTCCAGACATGGTATCCAAAATGGTTAGGTTATGTCAGAATGATCCTGATTTCTTGGGATATGTTGATTTTGAAATTGGGTGTCAGGACTCTGCAGGGAAGGACTTTAATCTTATACAGCATATAGTTCATACTAAAACACATGATGGTAAGGTATGGCTAATTGGTGTTTTTACACAAGGTGAAGATGCTGAAGATTTATCTGGTGATTCTGTTGTATGTACAACAACACTGGATAGAGTTAACGAGACCATTAATAGCACATGGGAAGATTTCTACTATTGCAGGGACAAAACAGCGACAGTTGAAAGATACTTGTATGACAGGCGTATGTCTTCCATGTGTGAACATGTATGGGTGAGCCTAGATTCTGAATTTTCCCTTTTTACAACATATATGTACAAACGAAGGGACAAAATAACATTGTTTATGAAGTTTAAGACCAAATCGACCATTTTCACCTATCATATATGATCTATTGTATCAGTAAATTGAATGTTGGGTTTGTCCAAAAGATTTTCATACATTTTATTTCTCTATAGATATGTGCACATTATTAATCAATTACAAGGGATTTAAAAGTTAATTGCTTATGGTTTAATGTTAACATAGGATTCTGTGAAATAATTCATCAAAATAGATTTGGTAAAAAAGATAATAATAAATGAATACGAATCTGTCATTCTAACGTCAGCTGTTTTCATGAGCAGGTCTTTCATATGACACCTATATTTTAAAATTCATGGGATAGTTTGTAGTATTTAAACAATTCTGATGGAACTGGGTAATTTTTGTCATGAATATTCTAAGGCCTACAAACTAAATATATACGAAGTTTAGTAAAAAAGTTCCCGGACTGACGCTATATATCAAACATTACGGTACGAATGTTTTACAAAAATATACGACCGAAAGATAATTTTTTACTCTTTTAAAAGATGTAAATATCAACACTATTGGGACAAAGATAAATTCACGATACGTATTATCATATATGCATGGAAGGGGATGCGGGGCACTTTGGAACGTCATTTGACGTCGTCGGTAAGAATGACGTTACGCTTACCTCAAGCCTGTGTCACTGTAATATTAACTAGTAAAGGGTACACAATGTTATGCATCATTTTCATTAAAAGTTTTATATTTCAAAATAGTGTAATGAAAATATCTATTCATTTAGTAAAATTATAAAATAGTCTGTATTGCATATACCGTTAAGTGATCGTTTTGGTAAACAGTTTCTCCGTTCGTGACCGCGTGCTGCAATATCACGCAATCTCTGACTTGATAACTCTTTTTTCCTGAGGTGGTACAGAAGACGTGTTTCCAAACCATTGATTATCTTTTGGTTTTGGGGGTCATAAAAGTTGGTCACAGTTTCGTCTGTTGTGATAATGCGCTAAGAATCTGTTGCCGTCCCACTGCCATCGCCTCAAGAATTCTCTTGAAACTCGAACCCTTTTAGTCTTTTCATCGCTTGTCAACAGCCGATGAACTCAGAAGGCACACACTTCATTTATACTAAATTTATTTGTTAAAACAGTATGCATGGCTCTGAGACTTAGTCCAAGAAAGTTAGCAATATCATCCACCGAACGTCGTCGATCTTGTGAAATAACGTCGTTTACCTGTGAAACATTGTTCGGTTTCTTTGGTCTACCTGTTCTTGTATCATCATCAGTCACTTCTCGACCCTCACGAAACTGTCTGTGCCAAACAAAACAAATAGTGTGTGAACACTTGATTGCACTGTCTGCTCTATTAAAAGATTTCCAAGTGTCTGTGGGTGTCATGCCCGTTTTGGTGCAAAATTTAATAACTGCGCGTTGTTCAAAGTGCCCCATGCTCGTCGTATATTTTTTTCATCCCTGAAATACTCCATTGTGAAAACGCTTCATTCGTTATTTTATTACGTTTTGGCGTAAATAAACGATAAAATTGAAATTCATCCAAGAAAATACGAAGCTAAAATTGACGGTTTTTAGCTCACATGTCACAAAGTGACAAAGTGAGCTATTAGGATCACTCTCCGTCCGGCGTCGTGCGTCGTCAAACTTTTTGTTGTGACCACACTAGGGGCCACATTTTTGGCTCAATTTTAGCAAAACTGGGTCAGAACGTTAATATCAACAAAATCTCGGACGAGTTCGATATTGGGCAATTTGGGGTCAAAAACTAGGTCACCAGGGCCAAATTAGGGAAAACCTTGTGAACACTTTAGAAATCACTGTTTTGACTTTATCTTCATGAAACTTTGTCAGAATGTTTATTTTAATAATATGTAGGTCAAGTTTGATAATAGGTCATTTCTGTAGTAAAATTAGGTCACTAGGGCAAATTGCTGGAAAACCAGAATGTTTGTCTTCATAATATCTTGGACGAGTTCGAACATGGGTCATCTTGGGTCAAAAACTAGGTCGCTAGGTCAAATCTTATGAAAAACCATGTTAACACTGTAGATTTAACAGTTATTATTGGATCTTCACCAAACTTTGTCAAATTGTTTGTTTTAATGATATAACAGTCAAGGATAAATATGGGTCATCTGGGGTCAATAACTAGGTCACCAGGTCAAATCTTAGGAAAACTTTGTTAACACTGTAGATGTCACAGTTTTAATTGGATCTTCAGCAAACCTTGTCAAAATGTTTGCCTCATTGATATGTGGGTGAAGGATGAACATGGGTCAGGCGTGTTCAAACTGGGTCACAAGGTCAAATCTTAGGTAAAAATCTTGTAAAAGCTCTAAATGTCATGGTTTTGATTGGATCTTGGCCAAACCTTGTCAGATTGTTTGTCTTAATAATATTAAGGACAAGTTCAAATATGGGTCACCTAGGGTCAAAAACCAGGTCACAAGGTCAAATCTTAGGAAAACCTTATTAACACTGTAGATGTCAAATTTTGATCGTATTTTCACCAAACCTAGTCAGACTGTTTGTCTTAATGATATGTAAGACAAATTCGAACATAGGTCGTCTGGGGTCAAAAACTAGGTCACCGATTCAAAACAATGTTTTAATGAGTGAACAGTGATTGTCATGTGAGTGATATAGGGCCATCTTGGCCCCGTGCCTCATTTTTTTAACTTTCCAAAGGAGTTTTTTTTTTTGGAAAAGTGAAACTTAGTGAATGTAAATGGATCAGTCAATGCCGTCAGTTAGAAACTAGTACCATGTGAAGTTTCATGGTAAAAAAACGTCAACTTTTTTATATATTGACCTAGTCTGGGAATTTTTGACTGTACCTCGTACACTGATGTGTCAGATACACTACAATTTCAGATTTTACAGTTGAATGTGAACGAAATCCAGCTTTTATTTTGATCATTGCTCAACTGATAATTTTAAGATTATTTTTGTCTGAAAGAAATTTTAGGTAGAAGTATTTTGATGCTTGGTGGTATTATTGGTGGTACATTTGTATTATTAACCAAAACAAATTCTGCCCTCTTGTTGTTTATTTCTAGACTACTACATTTTCCATATGTTACAGAAACCTGAATATCATTACACAGACTTCCATTGTAGTAACAGTCTACACAGTTACTGTTACAACATTGGATTAAGAAAACTGAATATGACGTTTGCATATAAGGTTGATTCTAAGAGAGGTTATGTAACAGCAGCACATCTTACTTATCACTTAGACGGGAGAAATCCAGGAGGAGCTGATAGCAGTAGTCCAGTGATGTTACTTGGTACTTCAGAGGGGAAAATTATTATGGTAAGTCAAAAAAAATATACTGTGCAGTTAGCTTAGTGGTAAGAATGTTGGTCTACTGATCAAGAGGTTGTGAGTTTGAAACCCAATCGAGGCTAACATTGTCCACATGGCTCATAGCAACACTGTCCACACAACTAATCAGCTTACTGTGGCTAACACCAAATAGCCACATAAAATCTGACAGAAATCAGAATATCCCCTAAATACACTTAAAGACTATGAAAATACATCATGTGTGCATACCAGCTTGAAATTGAATGTAGCCAAAATTTAAAGATGTTTAAATCAATATAGCAATCTGAACCACTCTGGACCCAAATGTAAAAGAGTCTGTTATGATGATATTAACTTTTCTGTTTTCTGGTTAAAAAATATTCTGTCCAATCTGGCATGGAGTTAGTTTATGTATGAAGAAAGTTGGTCAACTTTTCATTTCAGACATCTGTGAAGATGGTTAATGGCCAAATGACCATTACAGAATATTTTGACCATTCATTGAAAAATAAAGGACGGATTTCTGCCATACTTCAGAAAGATAAGGACATTCTTTATGTACTCGGTGAAAAGAAGGTATTTTTATTTGGTACTGTCTTACACTGTATGCATTGATTTATTTTTGTATTTATTTTGTTTTGGTTGAAGACGTAATGTCTAAGTCCATTCTCCTCCACTGCTGATCACAGTGAATCAATTATGTGGAAATATTACTTAGTTAGTACTGGTACAGAATCCAGGATCATTAGGAAGGTTATCTGCCCATCAGTATATGACTGAAATACTGTCAAAAATAGGTTAGTAACCTGATAAATTTAAGAGGAAGTTTTTAACTTCAATGTGTTCTTCACATCTTGAGCTTGGTATTTGAAATATGATTGCTGAGTGTAAACACATCTTTAGTCAAGACTATGTTTGCTTATCAGAAAAAATCATGCTGAATGGTCCTGAAAGAGTTTACAGACTGAAATACAAATACTGTTCACTGATGTTTTGTTATATCAGCATTTGTTTTTAGCTCACATGTCACAAAGTGACAGTGAGCTATTAGGATCACTCTCTGTCCGGCGTCCGGTGTCGTGCGTCGTCAAACTTTATGTTGTGACCACACTAGGGGCCACATTTTTAGCTCAATTTTAGCAAAACTGGGTCAGAACGTTAATATCAACAAAATCTCGGACGAGTTCAATATTGGGCCATTTTCGGTAAAAAACTAGGTAACCAGGGCCAAATAAGGGAAAACCTTGTGAACACTTTAGAAATCACTGTTTTGACTGGATCTTCATGAAACTTTGTCAGAATGTTTATTTTAATAATATGTAGGTCAAGTTTGATAATAGGTCATTTCTGTAGTAAAACTAGGTCACTAGGGCAAATTGCTGGAAAACCTTGTGAACACTCTAGAAGTCACTGTTTTGATTGGATGATCATGAAACCTTGTTAGAATGTTTGTCTTCATAATATCTTGGACAGGTTCGAACATGGGTCATCTTGGGTCAAAAAGTAGGTCACTATATCAAATTTTATGAAAAACCATGTTAACACTGTAGATTTCACAGTTATTATTGGATCTTCACCAAACTTTGTCAAATTGTTTGTTTCAATGATATAACAGTCAAGTATAAATATGGGTCATCTTGATTCAATAACTAGGTCACCAGGTCAAATCTTAGGAAAACTTTGTTAACACTGTAGATGTCACAGTTTTAATTGGATCTTCAGCAAACCTTGTCAGAATGTTTGCCGCATTGATATGTGGGTCAAGGTTGAACATGGGTTAGCCGGATTCAAAAACTGGTTCACCAGGTCAAATCTTAGGTAAAAATCTTGTAAAAGCTCTAAATGTCATGGTTTTAATTGGATCTTGGCCAAACCTTGTCAGATTGTTTGTCTTAATGATATTAAGGACAAGTTCAAATATGGGTCACCTAGGGTCAAAAACCAGGTCACAAGGTCAAATCTTAGGAAAACCTTATTAACACTGTAGATGTCAAATTTTGATCGTATCTTCACCAAACCTAGTCAGAATGTTTGTCTTAATGATATGTAAGACAAATTCGAACAAAGGTCGTCTGGGGTCAAAAACTAGGTCACGAGGTCAAATCTTAGGAAAACCTTGTCCATGCTGTAGTTTTCATGGTTTTGATTGGATCTTCACCAAATTTTGTCAGAATGTTTGTCTTATTTATATGTAGGACAACTTCTAACATGGATCATCTGGGGTCAAAAACTAGGTCACCGGTTCAAAACAATGTTTTAATGAGTGAACAGTGATTGTCATGTGAGCGATATAGGGCCATCTTGGCCCTCTTGTTATTATTCCATTGGAACCATAACTTTAATTTGTATTAATTAACCAGGAATATTGATTCAGACTGCGCTTCAATTTCGAATGTTTCTGGCTATTCCTCTGAGTGAGTTCAACTGTATTTAGGCAGTGGTAATAAAAAGATGTATTTTTTTTACTTTTAGCGGTATACACATACCATTTGTGAAGAAATATCTAAAAAAAACAAAAAATAACATTTTGTATTATGGAGTCCAAATGTAAAGACAAAACATATTGTTTTTAATCTTCCTATTTCCATGTACAAAGCTTTTGAAACGGAAAACCAGTCTTATTGTTAACAAATGACTTCTTTTGCTTGCTTTTTGTTAGTTTGTTTTATTGTCTATTGTTTTTGTTTATTGAATTGTGTGAGAATAAATTTTATTTCCTTGACTCTTATGATTCAATGATGATTTATACCGTGTCAATACAGTTTTGAACATTAATGTGTTTTTATATTGAGCCTGTAATTAGGCTTGAAGTAAATGTTTTTAATGTTTTAGCTACCTTCGCTGTCCTGGTTAACTCATTTGGTAAATTATATGGTCTGGACCCTAGAGCCGCATGTTCAAACTTTTGGATTTGGTTCAGCTCATTGTGTCCAAAACCACTCAAGAACAAGTTTTGTATTGGTACAGAATCCAGGAAGACTGTTCGCTGACTTATTTATTAATACATTATTAAAAACAGACATAAAACCAAACATTGTTATTTGTTTGAACTAAAACTGTAATGGATATATTGCCTCCTAGAAAAGTTTGAAGATTAAAACTTCAAGATAGCTTTTCATGTTATTTTCATGCAGTCTTAAATTAAGACCAACTTCTTCAAAGAATATTAGGTATCCAATTAACATGCAGGGTCTTTAAGAGTTTTCCATGGAATGGCATTGATGATACTTAGGCCAAACATATAAATACTTGGTGTCTGCTGATATCCCTGGAAATCATAGGGACAGTAGGTCAGCTGAACATTGTTTTGAAGTATATTTGTGTAGTTCAAAAGATATAGTTCATAAAAATGGAAAATGTTCATAAGAAATAAAATTAGGGACAGGAATTACCTGGTATCAGAAAAAAGGGTCAATCATGTTATTGGGGTTCAAGAATTTTGTTTTATACTTAATTAAGATTAAAAAAACTTTTTAGTACCATGTAGGTTTAGAATTTGTTTTATGCCTTATCATGATTGAATATTTTTTGTAAAAAAGAAGTCCAACTTCAATAACACTTAAATTGTTTATTTGATTTATCTATCATGATTGAGAAACTGTTTTGGTATGTTTCATGTTTTCATGTTTAGAATTTATTGATACACAAACTTGTTTATAAGTGGTGCATGCATCTTTTATTGTGTTTCAGGTTTACAAACTTTCAAGCACTAACTGTTCTGAGTTTACCTCCTGTCAGGATACAATGAATGGTGCTAACCCTCTCTGTGGATGGTGTGTTCGTAAAAATAGGTAAATAGATCCATGCAGCAAGTTGAGACATATATTTGTTCATGTTATTACCATCAAAATAAGGTGCTTTTAAAAACCTTAGACTTATTAGAATTGTTGTCCTAAATAGATGTTATCATTTATTTTAAGTACATAATAAGAACAACACTCTTACAATGGGATACAGCTGTTTTTGAAAGTATCAATGCATTTGGTACTCTAGTCCATTCATTAAAATTAACCACTAAATATCCATTATCTATAAGTAACTTTAAGATTTTAGGGCATTCATTTGACCCTTAAAATGGTATTTGGCTCTTGAAATGAGTTTAATAAGGCTTCTAACTCTTTAGAATTTAAAAGTCTTTGTTACGTACAACATTTCCTGTGTAACCAAAATCTTCCATTTTTATTCCAGTGCTACAAGACAACAGAATTGTACAAATAATGAGAAATGGTTGCCTGCTTTAGATGGGAAATGTCCATCTTTCACTACAGTCCCTAAAGGGGCTAGGATTGGTTCCAGTGGTTCTGTTGGAAATGTAAGATTTTATTTATCCTTGTGTTTAATTTATTATAAATTTTCTTTTTATCTGATGCCATTAATTTTAACACTTAATATCATACAAGTTCTGGGCAGTACAACAACATTCTATTGACTATTGATTTTATTACTCACCTGTCTTAAATTATGAACCAGTCAAATTCCAGTATTTCTATAAATATTGTCATTTATTTCATTGGATAACTTATTTTCAATTGTTGAGCAATCAAATTTTAGTATTTCTGAAAATAGAATCATTTATATCATTGGATGTCATGTTTTTGAGAATTAATTAGTTAGATCCCAGTATCAATAACAATATTGTACTGTGGAATCATTAATTTTTGTTGGGGATTTAATTTCGTGGATTTCGTGGGTCGGCTTATCCACGAAATCAAATACCCACGAATTTAAGTGCAGAGATAATGTATTTCTTTTCAAAAATCAAAATCCACGAATTTATGTCCCCACGAAATAGCCATTTTAGTAAAAACCACGAAAATTGAGCCCAACGAAAATAAATGAAAATACAGTATTTTGTTTCATTGGACAAATAGCATTGATTATGAGCCAATATCAACCCAGTACTTACAGTGACATAATTGTGTTTTTTCTAATTAAAGGTAATTATTATGGCAGAGTATATTCCTCCTCAACAACCCTCTGATAAATATGAATGTGAGTTCAGCAGTCTGAAGTTTGTTAACACATTTCAAATGCCTGCAACACGCAACAATGACAAGTTTACTTGTTCTATTCCTAAAGGTAAGTATTTATGTTGAGCTATTTTGGTCTCTTACTGTCCATTGTTCACTTGCCAATATTATTATTAATTCATCTGACAAACATTTCACATGAACCATGGTCTGCTACTTTATTAGTCACTTGCCAGACTTCTTTAGCTAGTAAAACTTGCACAAATGAGTTCTAAGTGTATCCTTCTGTTCCCTTTTTATACAACCATTTGAAAAAAAACAGGTTGTATTATGGGAACAACCACGCCAGGTTGGCAGGCAGGCGGGTGACATCCACAACGGTGTCCGCTCTCTAATTCAAACAGTTTTAATAAAATCCTCACCAAACTTGTTGGAAATGTTTATGGCCATGAGATCTTGGTCAAGTTCCATACCCAGCCTATTCTTAGTTATGGCCCTTGACTTGTGTATTTTGTGACCTGACACTCTTGTTTAACATAAGTTTATAATACCAGACGGATTGTTTCAGAAGCTCAGTTCCTTCACTGTACAGTGGAAGGATTCTTTCAGTTACTTCATCAGAAACCTGCTCAATATTTAATAATAAAATATGAAAATGTAATTAAGCCATTTTTAGCTCACCAGAGCACAAAGTGCTCATGGTGAGCTATTGTAATTGCGTGATGTCCGTCGTCCGTGTGCGTGCGTGCGTCAACAATTGCTTGAGACAAATTCTCCTTCTTAACCAGTTGGCCAATTTCGATGAAACTTTACATGGATGTACCTTGCATGAAGCTCTACCAAAGTTGTTAAAAAAATTTAATTTCAATAAAAACTCTTGTTGCCATGGCAACCAATAGGAAAAACTTTAAAAATCTTCTTGTCCAAAACCACTAGGCCTAGAGCTTAGATATTTGGTGTATAGCATTGTCTAGTGGACCTGTACCACGTTTGTTCAAATTATTGCCCTAGGGTCAAAATTGGCCTCGACCTAGAGGTCACTTGATTTTACATAGGCTAATATAGGGAAATTTAAAAAATCTTCTTGTCAGAAACTAAAATGCCTAGAGCTTAGATATCTGATGTGTAGCATTGTTAAGTAGACCTCTACCAAGTTTGTTCATATTATTGCCGTAGGGTCAAAATTGGTGCCGCCCCAGGGGTCACTTGATTTTACAAAGACTTATAAAGGGAAATTTTAAAAATCTTCTTGTCAAAATCTACAATGCCTAGAGCTTAGATATTTGATGTGTAGCATTGTCTAGTGGATCTATACCAAGTTTGTTCAAATTATTGCCCTAGGGTCAAAATTGGCCCCGGCCCAGGGGTCACTTGATTTTACATAGACTTATATAGGGAAATTTAAAAAATCTTCTTGTCAGAAACTACAATGCCTAGAGTATAGATATTTGGTGTGTAGCATTGTCTAGTAGACCTCTACCAAGTTTTTTTCAAATTATTGCCTTAGGGTCTAAATTGGCCCAGCCCCAGGGGTCACTTGATTCATATAGGCTTAAATAGAAAAATTTAAAAAATCTTCTTCTCCGAAACCACATGGCCTAGAGCTAAGTTATTTGGTATGTAGCATTGTCTAGTGGACCTCTTCCAAGTTTGTTTAAATTATTGCCGTATGGGCAAAATTGGCCCTGCCCCAGGGTCACTTAATTTTACAAAGGCTCATGATAATTTTCTCTAAGAGTCTTTTTATCTGATGAGCGATATAGGGCCATCATGGCCCTCTTGTTAATTTTGTGAAACTGACCATATTGTGTTTATAAATGCAGAAAATCATTTAAATCATTCTCATAAGAATAAAACGTTCTCTGCTCTTAGCCTCTGAGACAGGAAAAGGTAATTACTATTTATGAAGATATGTGATTTTAATTCTAAAGAACTAAAAGGTTGTAAGGAGCCTTTATAACTCCTTTGGGGTAAAATTTTCTTTGCAGGTGTATGTCAGCTATTGCTGTTAAATGTTTAAATTTGGCTCGATATTTCTTTCAGTCCAAACACATACAGAAGCTGCCTTGATGATACGAATAAAAGACTCTGATATTGTACTTGCCAGGGGTAAATTCTTATTCTATGACTGCGCTGAGTACAAGAAGTAAGTATTCATAGAGACTGTCTCAGTTTTCTTACTGATGAAAAGCCGGTAGCCAGTGATGCTGTTAAACATTCTGTATCCAAATGGTGTGTGGGGGTATTCGTCACCCAACAAAATCTGTTGGGAACAAATTTACATGGAAATGAAATTGGTACCTGCTAAAAGATTTATATGGTATAGAAGCCATCAGTTTTCTGCATTGATATTCATTGCATATAAATCCATCAATGCATATGTCCACAATGGATCTTCATCACACTTTTTCAGGATGTTTGTCCTAATGATATCTTGGTCAAATTTAAACATGGGTCATTTGTGTAAAAAAATAGGTCAAATAAGATGAAAATCTTGTGAATACTCTAGAGGTCACAGTTTTGGTTGGATCTTCATCAAACTTTGTCAGAATGTTCATCTTAATGATATCTTGGACAGGTAGTGATACGGGTCACAAGGTCAAATCTTAGGAAAACCTTGATAACACTGTAGAGAGAGCAGTTTCAACTTTAAATTCTTACTTTGAACACAATGTTATTAACGAAAATTGATTATTTGCATAATTATTAGTAAGAAGTTTTAGATTTAGACGATCCTAAAACAAGTTCTATTTATTATTTTATCTGTAACATTGTATGAATATTCTACAGATGTGGTGATTGTGTTGGCCATGATGGCATAATGTGCAGATGGAGCACTAGTACCTTAACATGTGATGTTGGAAATAATGGAATAGATGATGTAAGGTTTTGTTATAGTTAGAGTTAAAATTTGATAAAATGCACCTAGTAATTATGGCAGAAAATATGCCCTCACTCTATTCCCTGAGGATTCTATGTATTTCATATTTTAAGTGTTGTAATGACTGTCTATTATAGGTAGTATGTGACACTTATTGTTTGACCAGTGGTTTGATATACTAAAATACATGCAGTTATTGTTTTATCAATTAATCGGAAGACTTGCTTTTTACTTGACAGTAACATTTGACATTGCATGTGGGAGATTACAAAATATTTCAGTTTCTTAGAATGGAAACTCTTTTTATTCCAAAAACCTCTCTAATTTAAACTTTTTCCTTGGTCCGAAAAAGATGTATTTTATGTTTATAAATTGATTATAACTGTTTCTCTGTTCCAGAAGACAAGTTGCCCTGAACTGACTGGGAATCAAAACTTTTATATTCCAAGTAATCAAGAAAGTGTATTACAGTTGCATGGTAAAAATCTTGATGCAGTAAGTATATGGTTGTATATTTAACTGTGTAATCCAGGTTGTGAGAATGTTAACTTTAGTAAAATTTAGGTCAACATTCTTATTCTTTAATAAACCTTTTTTTTCCTCAAATGATTGTGTGATCACCCCTTATTATAGTCAGTGCATCATAAAATTACACAACCAATAATTTGTCATAAAGAATTCTTTAAAATGTGTCGGCCCTCGTAGCCTTTTTTGATGGGATTTTAGAATTGACCTATCTATCTGGTATTCTGATTATTGCTTATGTTCTGATATCTGATCTCTTTTAGTTTTGGTAATCAATGTTATGTTTTACACAATTTTAACCCCATATTGTGTTTCAGTCTAATGAATACAAGTGTTTTGTTGGAGAACAATGTGTAGATGCCACAGTTTCTAATGAGATGATCAGTTGCTCTGTGAAAGTAAGTGCTTTCTTATTCAAAATGGAAGTATTACATTAGAATATTGACTCTGATAATTTGCTGAAATTCATGACATAGAAATGTACCAAAATAGAATTGCACCAAAATAGAAATTCCTACTGAATGCCAGAAATGAAGCACCAGAGTGTCACACTTAGGATAGATGGCATCTAATCAAGTGTGTGTAAAATGTTGTACTGTAGTATGTCTGCTGAATTAATGTATGAAAATAAACAACTTTATGCTTTGGAGTCTGGATATATTGTTCGCAGCACAATTCCTTGTTGTTTACTACTGTCCAGCTAACCTAAGGATAGTTGGTGGTTTCCATTTACAAAACAAAATTGAATTAGATACATGTATTAACAGTCAAAGCTATTTTTTGGTAGTGGAATTGCTAAAAATACTTCTGAGCTCTTGTCAATCATTCGGTCAGTCAAGCAATTTTAATTCAGTCTGTATGTTGATTGGTTGGTCATTGGGTTGATATTTAACTTATATCTTGTTTTTACTTATTTAAAGATGTTGTTTTGTAAAGGTTTTTACAGGTTGTATAGAACAAGGTGATATCTCAGGTTATTTATTTTCAGTTACCATCAAATAAAAATATCACCAACAAAAAGATCTCAGTCAAGTATAAACTTTCGTCATCTCCGGTTTCCTCATGTTCTGATATGATCAGCTTAGATGAGAGTGGAGAAGAAAATAAAGGTAATATTTCATCAAAGACTAAAAGAATCAGACTGTAAGTCTAGGAATCAAAATATTCATGTTTAGGGGTACTTGGCATCAAATTAGGGAAGCTTGTTTGAACCATATATTTTGATACATGCCTGTTGTATGAATATCATGTAGAATTTGTCTTGAATTATTTTTTATACTTTGTATTTTGCTGTAAGAAGCATATAGATTGGTTATAAAATATACAGTCAGTCAAGCAACAGTAAACATAACTACATTTGTATTTTAAGAACCTTTCACCCCTTACAGGTTATTTATATGAATATTGAATAAATTTGGCAGGAATTAGGAATTGTATGTCTAGTACATACCTGTAGTCACTTGAAAATTGATATTTGCTTGTTACACATTTTTTCACAAAAAAGCCCCCCCCCCCCCCCCCCATGATATATAATTGATAATCTAGTACACTCTAGCATTGTCAAGTTGTCCAATCTATTCTTAATGCACTGTAATTGTCTCAATAATAGACTCCCTTTGCAACAAACTGTGGTATCATTGAATATTGCTGGCACAAATGTTCACAGAAACACTAAAAAGCACGTTTTCACTTGATCTTAAATTCCCGCATTTTCAATTAGTCAAAAAGATTGCTAGCACAGTTGTAAATTCTTGCATCGCTCTTTGTGTGAATTACACAACATTTCATCTTGTGCAATGATTGATCATACTATTGTAAGACATATCTAACATCCTTAACATATGACAGATTTGTCATGTCCTGATGAAAACAATGATAAAATGTTTATTCACAAAAATTCAATTGTCAGAAATCATTATAAATTTTGATTTCAGTTGTTGTCTACAACTGTTCAACACTTGCAAATTCAGACTGCAGCATTTGTTGTGCTCTTAATAAATCTCGCTATAAGTGTAGTTGGGAAGATGGGTCATGTGTTTATAAAGCTGGAAGCTCACACTGTGAAGGTACTCAGTGCCCAGCACCAGTAATCACTCGGGTATGTTGCGAGGATAGTGGTACATAGTCATAACTAATGTTCTAATCTCTTCACTCACACACCTCAGTGTTCATGATTTATTTAAGTTTAGGATTATGATTGATTTTTATGTATTCATTGTGAATGTTGTGTTTTTTATGCCCCCGCTATGAAATGGCGGATGGCATATAGTGTTTACCCTGTCCGTTGGTATGTGCGTGTGTGTGTGTGTTACGGATTTTGGTGTCCGGCTCATAACTTTGTCATGCATGATTGGATTTTGAAATAAAGTTCATCATAACAAGATGATGTGTCATGCGCAACGTCTGTGTCACTTGCTCAAAGGTCACAGTTGACACTTAAAGTATTATATGTTTAAGTTTGTGTCTGGCTTATAACTCTGTCATGCATGATGGGATTTTGAAATAATTGGACACAAATGTTAATCATATCAAGACTTACGTGTCATGCGCAATAACTGTGTCGCTCGCTCAAAGGTCAAGGTCACAGTGGTCCCTTAAAGCATTATATGTATATGTTCGTGTCCGGCTTATAACTCTGTCATGCATGATTGGATTTAAATTAAATTGGCACAAATGTTTATCATATCAAGACGATGTTTCAAGTGCAAAAACTGTGTCGCTTGCTCAAAGGTCAAGGTCACAGTTGACAATTAAAGCCTGTATGTATATGTTTGTGAACAGCTTATAACTCTATCATGCATGATTGGATTTTGAAATAAACTGGCACAAATGTTCATCATATCTAGAAGAGGTGTCCTGCGCATCAACTGCATCACTTTCTCAAAGGTCAAGGTCACAGTTGCACAAATGTTCATCGTATTAAGACGACGTGTCATGCCCAAAAACTGTGTGGCTTTCTCACAGGTCAAGGTCACAGTGGACACTTATATATTTATGTTCATTCCTTACTTTGAAATGGTGAATGTACATGTAGTTGTGTGTTTAACACCCTTAGGTGATCTTTACCTCCCACTATAGGCAGCATTCCCAAGCCACCTGCTCTATGTTGTATTCACATATTTGCCACACTCCTTTCTGTGTCCAGTGTGAAATGGCGGGGGCATCTGTGTCCTATGGACATATTTCTAGTTTATTTGTTTGTTTGAGTTATATGCCCCTTTTTATCTGAGACATATGAGGAGTCAGTTCATATAACCATCATTCCTGGGAAGAACCAGTACTAGACTCCCATCCTCTGTAAGCAACTGCCTACTTACTCGCATAAAGAGACATGGTTGGCTGCGGGGCTCGAACCCGCAACCCTCTATTAGTGGGAGGTTACAGTGATTTGAAGTCAATGACCTTAACCACGCGACCACGGAGGCGGGTCTGATTTTATGTCACATAAGTTTTAAGCATTGTATTTATGATATTCTCAAACACTTTCAGACACACCTTCATGCAGTAATTTCTCTTTGACATAATAATTATATTTACCATCAGACTCAAAGAATGTATTTTGAAAACTAGGATTTGAGTTTTTATTAAGAATAATTATTGATCATTTTATGTTAGGCAAGAATCAACTGCACAATCTTTATTTTCTTATTTATATTTATACTTTATAGGTAAGAACAGGGTTGTCATTAGCTACCAGAATATTTATCAATATGACTAGTTTATACATGAAGACAACCCAAACCACATGTACCCAATTATTTTTGTGTTTTGGTTTCTAAACCCAGAGGATAATTGAGAATAGTTTGTGTTCTGAGATTTTAGTATTTGTTATGATTTGCAATCTCAGTTGCCATCTTTGCAAAGATAATGTGCAATTTTCCCGAATCTTGTTATAAAAGTTATGATAAAATGAGTGTTATTTTGTTGTAGCTTTCTCCCAGTGATGGACCTTACAGAGGTGGGACATCCCTGACAATATATGGTAGACATTTTGGATATTGGACAAATAATATTATAGCCAACTTCAATAGCATAGATGCTGTCAAACTAGGGTCACAGAAATGTGTTCTTAGTGAAAACAAAGAAGATTATGTTGTAGGAGCTATGCCTGATTTTGTAGAACCTTACTTAAGCAGGTATTTCAGTTTACATTTTAATGGATATTCTTAATTAAATTTTGGATAATTGTTTTAATCTGTTATAAGTTGTTGATATATATTTTACAAATAAGATATTGAATATTCACCTAATAAGGTTAATGACCAAAATGCGGCTAACAGATTGTCCTGGGATTAAAAAAAACAACAACAGTAAAATGATTACATCACATAGGTTGGTTTGTGCGTTTATGATAAGCATGCAGTACATGGACAAGGATGGAATTTATCTATGGATTGGCTGATTGACACAAGGTGGACAATGTTTGATCAGCCCATTTGAGGAATTTTTAGGGGAATGTGGCAGGTCCTTTCTAGAGGAGAAAATATGACAGATAGAGGGAACTTTATTATTGGTCAAAATATTAATTAAAACATACAATTTATTTCATTTTGACACAAATGGCCATTGAATTATTCAACAAAAAGCATCTGTGTGCAAAGTCAATGTGTTTAACATGCAGAAACAATAGATTCTAGCCAATCGTTTCCCCTGTGCTATGCAGTTGTTACTGGCTTTCACTTTTTGAATAATTCAGTATTTCACTGGCGGTATTATAGGGGAGGAGTGTAATGAGAGTTTAGGAGCCTATTTTCAAATGTTCACTGAACAAGTAGGGTATTGATTCAATGTGATTTCCATTTGAAATATCCACACATTTTGTACTTGTATCTGTCTAGATATTACATACAAAGAATACTTCCTGGCTGTATTCATAGCTATGACAACAAAATTATCCCCTCTGATTATTGACATACATGGCCCTGACATACATGTAGGCTACATTGTCTATAGAAATCCTATTACAGTGGTCTCTTAGTGGCTCAAATTAAACTATTAAGACATTGAGTTTATCAAAGTGGAGTAGTAAATTGTTTATAGAATAATGTATAGTTAGGACTGTTGAGCATGTGAATGTTTGGTAAATATATGTAAATATATCAGAATGGTCATAAACAAATACATAACAAAATGTGTTTTTGAATATCTGTTTGCTGTTTATATAGTGAAAATAAACATATTTACCCTGCCTAGATTAACCTGTAGATAGATAATCAGAATTATTATTGCTATCTCCTATAATTTGAGTTTTAGCATGATTTTTTATTTTTAGAATTGTGTGCACAGTACCATCAACAAATTTTCAAACCAATACTAAAGTCAATATATCGTTTCAAAATAAAAGATCTGAAAATGTCACTTTTGGGTACAAAGTAAGTTGTTTATTTATAATATATCTGTAATTCTTAGGTTAGATTAGGTTTGTGAATAATTTTTATCAATGTTATCTTTTATCTACTTCATGAGATTTTTATATTTCGCATCAGGGTCATTTAGGGACTTTTTCAGCTTTAACGGTGGTTAAAGACCACAGGCATATACCTAGGTAGAACTACAATATCATCATTACTACTAAAGAGACTTATTTGATTAAAAATTACATTTTATTACTTCTGCATGTCCTAGCAAGGTTTTAGTATCATGATCAAACTATTTTCGTACAGTCAGAATTGATTCCTTAGAGTTGCTAGTTTACCAAGTTGTATATAGCGGTAGTTATAATTGGCGCTTTTTACCCTTTTTTACATGTTCTCTATTTTTTGTACATTTTTGTAGGTACCAAATGTGACTGAAATAAAACCTTCACAAGGGCCTGAATCAGGTGGCACAAGGATAACAGTATATGGGAACAATCTTCTCATTGGTAATCAATTAGTGGGCATTGAAATGAATGTTCGAGTAAAATGCACAGATGTCATCTTAAGAAATATAGATGGGTAAGTAAAACAGGATAGTATAGTTAAACCTCAGTTTAGACCTCCTCATGTAAGTAACTGCTTTTTATTTATCATTAAGCCTCCTGTCTTCACATGTATAAGATAGCATGTTATCTTAACACAAGGCTTTTTAAAAATCAGTTAAAATTGACCGACCCGATATGGACCGGACAACCATACTATATTATACCTATCCAAATTTGATCATAGTTATCTTAGCACTTGGTGTGGACACATGGTTGTTGTTTCTTAGTAAATCGGTAATTAATCAATAATGGATAAATTTGCTTTTTCCTAAGCAAAATAGGTAAAGTTTTATTAATTTTTTGTGGAATGGTCTGTATCTATTTATTGTCAATGGAATTGTTTGAATATAGACGTTGTTTCAGTCATTGATTCTGACCGGTTTATTAATGTTGTTAAAGTTAGTATGCTTAGTAGAACATCCTATTACTGTAACAATTACTCAGTTGTGACTTGCTTTAAATCACTGATGTCAAAAAAATGTTGAAACGGGTGGAGCATTAAATAAAAAAGAAATTTGTACAAAGCAATTGATGCTTTTCTGATCTCTTCAAATTGACAAGAAATGAATTATGATATAAGGTCATACAGGCTTAGGTGATACAATTCACATACTGGAACAACCACACTCACCATTATAGCCTAACACATGAAATGAATTAGAATTCACTTGTTCACAGGTTTAACTGTGCCGGTAACTTGTTTATTTTCAGAAAGAATCATGAATTATCATGTTTGACTGGAAAGAAAGGTGGACAAATAGGTTTGCAAGATGTTAGGATAATAATGGATGGTCATCAGTACATTTTTCAGAAGTCATTCAGATATATAGATGATCCTACCATTAGTGGTATTGAACCACAGAAGGGTATTTTATCGTGAGTTTGTATTAATTTCTCTTATAATCATCAATGGATACAAAGTTATACTAAGAATAATATTCTGTATGTTTGAACATTGATACAATTACAATAGCAGGTCGCATACTACCTTAAGATGTTCATGTTCACACAATTTTGTAAATGTTTACACTTCATGAAGTTAGAAAAACATTTATGTTTCCTCATCTTTACCAAGTGTCTCACTTATCAATGTAAGATATGAAGTGTTCAAATACTGTCACATATGGTCAAACCTGTGTTAGTGGTCACCTCACAGTATAGGCCACTCTGTGAATAAATGCCATTCTTCTAAAAACTGTCAAAGATCATTAAAAACAAAGTAACCTCTGAATGAAGGTCACCTGTCAATAAAGACTGTATTTATCTTTCCCATGACTGGCCTTCGTTCACAAGTTTGATTGTATGTAAGCATGCTACATAAAATAATATTATATCATAACTGGATAAAAACAAATTGTACTTTGGACTTACCACCAGAAACTTGAGTTTCAGCGACAGATAATGGGGTCAGTTGGGTAATCATAAATATTACTATTGTTTTAATTGACTTTAGTTGAACTAAAGATGCTTTTTAAATTGTAAATAATTATTTTAACTTGTACATTAATTCTTTTATAACCTTGTGTCATGATTTATATTGATGGTAATGTGACATTGTTTTGCATGCATGTATATACTTATGTATGGTGTTTGTTTATCTTACATTTCTGTTTGTTTATTTTATCAGTAAATTTCTGTAAAGGTGAACTTTTTTATTTGATATCAGAGGTGGAACAAAAATGACTATAACAGGAACGAATATGCAGAATAGTGCAAAAATTAGAATCGGTGTTAATTATGAAGGCAAATCTCAGGTATGTGTTTTTATATGCCTGTTAGGACATATCATGTGAAAACTGCATTAGATGGGCCGTGATAGTGCCGACGTTGCCTACAATAGTTGTCTGCTCTTTAGCTGGAACCTCTGTCCAAGAAATTTTGTTTTTCAATCTTCACTGAACTTGTGCAGAGTATATAAAGGCATAATGTCATGACCAATTTCAATATCCATCCAAATTTCTCCTGGCACACCTGAATTATGGCCCCTGATTCAGAAAAAATGATGAAATAAACCTTATCTGCTCTTTATGTAGACCAGGTCCAATTCATTCTTCATAAGATAAAGTAGATGCTGGTATTTTGTCACTGTTTGGCACCATTGTAGAATTGTAAGCATATTCTAGTAAGCTGGTATACTACATTATCTTTCAGGGACTCTACATCATGAGTTGAGCATGTTTATTCATTTTATCAAAATAGAAATTATAGAAATGAGGCAAATTTAATGGAAATAAAAAGATTTGCAGACCGTAGAGTTTTGATAGCTTAAAACTGATTGACTGATACTTTTCTTTCAGTTTGAAAGCTGATCTGAAACATTGATAATGATATATTATTTTTATTAGAGAGGGTAAAATAATACAGTAAAACCCCGATTATCCGAAATCATCAGGACCGAAAAATTACTTCGGATAATCCGGGGTTTCGGATAATCCAGGGTAAGGGAAATCTGGACGATTTTATGACTATAAAGGGAGATAACTCCCATATATATGACGTACACGTATAGATATAATAACAACAAAATTATAGCGTTATAATACATATTTTATTTAGGAAAAAATACATTTTACGATAAACATGTATATGTTTAACGTAAAAACAAATGTATGAGTAGTTTGTACCATTATTTGTTTGTCACAGTCATGAGCAGGGTTCTCAATAAGTTTGTGGCCAACAGGCCCAAATACTAGACTAACAGGCCTGCTGGGGGGGGGGATCCGGGCAATTTCTAGCAATATTTTACAAACTTTTTAGATTCCTAACAGGCCCAAACACATTTCTAAGCGGTTAAATTGGCCTACAGCCTGCTGTTATTGAAAACCCTGCATGAGGATCACAAAGTGAAACTACGCATTCATATGAATATCCAAACGGTAACACATGTCATGTTACAAAGCACATTATTCCATCGATAAAATGAAATCATGAAATGAAATATGCACGGGATATATAATAAGCACACTGTCTAAATAAATTACAAACAGAAATAAAATAAAAATCCAACGCAAAGTTTCATTTTATTGCAACAGTCACAAACTCTTATGAGCGTCATTATTTACATTGAAATATATAGAGGGAAATTCGGGACCGAAATTTTATTTCGGATAAGACCAGGTTTTCGGATAATCCGAGTTCAGATAATCGAGGTTTTACTGTACAGTGAAATCTCTCTAATATGATAATGTCTTGACCTGGAAGAAAGCTTTGGTCCAGCAGTACAGGACATTTCTATCCTAATATTATGTTCTCATTTAACTGGATGATATTAATGTGATTATGATGTCTTTTTAGTTTACTGGGTGTATAAATAAGACTAATGAAGTAGCCATTTGTCCTGTACCTAAAGCCCCTGATATATTGAAAGAAGACCTTCTGGAGTCCCTCACTAAAAGAAGAAAAAGAAGATCTGTAGCTGATGGATGTACAGAAATAAAGATGGTGATTCATATGGATGGTGTCAAAGAAGAATTTACCTTTTCATACTGCAGAGACCCTGAGTTGGAGCAATTTGAAAATGGAGTCTTACTTTATAAATCTGGAGATAAAAATATCACAATCAAAGTAAGTAGGAATCATAACACATTAAACATTCCTGGTCTCCACAAACCTGGCCTTCATACCCTGTTCTTTGTCCAGGGTGCGAAAAAATGGGAAAGCGATTGTCCGAGGTAGTAAAACAATGGGAGAGCTTTTGTCCGCCCCTATCAAAATCAACGGGGGAGCTTTTGACTGGATACCGTTTGGTCTTGCTTAGATTTGTTAAATTAGTACTGTAGGTAAAGTAGTTAGATATGTTAAAGTAGTTCTGTTGGTAAAGAGGTAAGATGTGTTAAAGTAGTTCTGTAGGTAAAGTGGTTAGATATGTTAAAGTAGTTCTGTTGGTAAAGTGGTTAGATATGTTAAAGTAGTACTGTAGGTAAAGTGGTTAGATATGTTAAAGTAGTTCTGTTGGTAAAGTGGTTAGATATGTTAAAGTAGTACTGTTGGTAAAGTGGTTAGATGTGTTAAAGTAGTTCTGTTGTTAAAGTGGTTAGATGTGTTAAAGTAGTTCTGTTGGTAAAGTGGTTAGATATGTTAAAGTAGTACTGTTGGTAAAGTGGTTAGATATGTTAAAGTAGTACTGTAGGTAAAGTGGTTAGATATGTTAAAGTAGTACTGTTGGTAAAGTGGTTAGATATGTTAAAGTAGTTCTGTTGGTAAAGTGGTTAGATATGTTAAAGTAGTACTGTTGGTAAAGTGGTTAGATATGTTAAAGTAGTACTGTAGGTAAAGTGGTTAGATATGTTAAAGTAGTTCTGTTGGTAAAGTGGTTAGATATGTTAAAGTAGTACTGTAGGTAAAGTGGTTAGATGTGTTAAAGTAGTTCTGTTGTTAAAGTGGTTAGATGTGTTAAAGTAGTTCTGTTGTTAAAGTGGTTAGATGTGTTAAAGTAGTTTTGTTGTTAAAATGGTAAGATGTGTTTAAGTAGTTCTGTTGGTAAAGTGGAAATTCCCATAACAGGTCACCTTATCCCCATTCCCCGTACCTCTCGACACTCACATCCCCATTGCTTTAGGTTAATCACTGCCACTACAGATTACTTCAAGTATTCGTTTTTTCCCTATGACAGTATTCCACTGGAACAACCTACCGCCAGACATCCCTACCCTTCCGACACTAAAATAGTTCAATGCTGCTGTAAGCAGTATAAAGCATGTTTCACCATAGTCTCATACGCTGTATCTATTTTTAGCTCACATGTCACAAAGTCGTGCGTCGTCAAACTTTATGTTGTGACCACACTAGGGGCCACATTTTTGGCTCAATTTTAGCAAAACTGGGTCAGAACGTTAATATCAACAAAATCTCGGACGAGATCGATATTGGGCCATTTGGGGTCAAAAACTAGGTCACCAGGGCCAAATAAGGGAAAACCTTGTGAACACTTTAGAAATGACTTTTTTGGCTGGATCTTCATGAAACTTTGTCAGAATGTTTATTTTAATAATATGTAGGCCAAGTTTGATAATGGGTCATTTCTGTAGTAAAATTAGGTCACTAGGGCAAATTGCTGGAAAACCTTGTGAACACTCTAGAAGTCACAGTTATTATTGGATCTTCACCAAACTTTGTCAAACGTTTGTTTTAATGATATAACGGTCAAGTATAAATATGGGTCATCTGGGGTCAATAACTAGGTCACCAGGTCAAATCTTAGGAAAACTTTGTTAACACTGTAGATGTCACAGTTTTAATTGGATCTTCACCAAACCTTGTCAAAATGTTTGCCTCAATGATATGTGGGTCAAGGATGAACATTCGTCAGCCGGGTTCAAAAACTGGGTCACAAGGTCAAATCTTAGGTAAAAATCTTGTAAAAGCTCTAAATGTCATGGTTTTGATTGGATCTTGGCCAAACCTTGTCAGATTGTTTGTCTTAATGATATTAAGGACAAGTTAAAATATGGGTCACCTAGGGTCAAGAACCAGGTCACAAGGTCAAATCTTAGGAAAACCTTATTAACACTGTAGATGTCAAATTTTGATTGCATCTTCACCAAACCTAGTCAGACTGTTTGTCTTAATGATATGTAAGACATGTTCGAACATAGGTCGTCTGGGGTCAAAAACTAGGTCACCGGTTCAAAACAATGTTTTAATGAGTGAACAGTGATTGTCATGTGAGCGATATAGGGCCATCTTGGCCCTCTTGTTACTTTTATCAACTTAAATCTATATTCTTACTCTTATTTTATTCTAGCTTTTACCTTCTTTTAACACTTTTTGTCACAGCTTGACGCATGTCATGCTTATGTCCCCGTGAGGGGTTTGGCATTAAAAGGAAGAAAGATAGACAGAAAGTGGTAAGATTTGTTAATGTAGTTCTGTAGGTAAAGTGGTTAAGTTTGTAAAAGTAGTTCTGTAGGTAAAGTGCTTAGATTTGTTGATGTAGTTCTGTAGGTAAAGTGGTTTAGTTTGTTAATCCAGTTCTGTAGGTAAAGTGGTTTAGTTTGTTAAAGTAGTTATGTAGGTAAAGTGGTTAAGTTTGTTAAAGTAGTTCTGTAGGTAAAGTGGTTTTAGTTTGTTATAGTAGTTCTGTAGGTAAAGTGGTTCAGTTAGTTAAATCAGATCTGTAGGTAAAGTGGTTTAGTTTGTTATAGTAGTTCTGTAGGTAAAGTGGTTTAGTTAGTTAAATCAGATCTGTAGGTAAAGTGGTTTAGTTTGTGTAAGTAGTTCTGAAGGTAAAGTGGTTATATTTGTAATATCTTCACCATATTGTGAAAAGGGAATTTAACCCAAAACAAAATTCTGCATTATATCACATTGTTACCAAATAGCTGTTTTTCATTCCTTTTAGGGTGAATACCTCACTTTGGCCACATCTGTCCAAGATTTTAGTGTAACAGTTGGTGTAGAAGTGTGCCGTGTGCTTGAATTGAAACCTCATGAAATTGTTTGTATACCTCCATATGAAAACCCTGGATCAGGTGATCAACAAGTTACAGTAAGTCTATTTTTCTCCGAAAATATATTAAAATTGCTGTCAAGGCCCCACAGGGGTTTTGAAGTGATATCATGTGATCATATATCAGTGGACCCTAATTGTCTCAAACTCAGCGGGTCTTGCTAAATCAGGTCAATCAGAGTTCTAGTGAACTAAAATCAACTTCGGACCAGTGTACAAGTTACGTCCCTTTAATTGTTACGTTTGCATATATAGTTGGGTGCATGCATGAATGTACTTGTTTATGTGTTTGCAGGTGTAAAAGAGGTACAGGTACATGCAAATGAATATTTATAAATAAATGATAAATCCGGTGTTAATGAAACACAAAAAAATGTTTTGTATAAACAACTCTTGAATCATAAATCAGGTGAAAAATATCAACGAAAACTAATGTTTAATTTATTGATACAGGCCTCTGTAGGTTATCTTCATGTACAAATTGGACGTCTGCAATATGAAGAAGATTCTGATATGACTTTGGTCATAGTTTTGTCGGTAGTTGGCAGTGTTTGTTTTCTCTCTCTGTTGAGTGAGTATAAAGTTTTTTATAGGATCATGTTGCTGTAGTTTCTTATATTGTTCAGAAAAAAAGGAAAAACATTGGTATTGTTTGATAAATTTGTACTTAGGGGGGGGGGATTATAAGCCTGTTTTCAACCGTAATTCAGTTACTTACTGATGGGCAGTTATTTTCTTCCTCTATTCTGTAATTGTACGAACCTTTTCTACTATTAACTGTCCATTTCTCTGCATGAATTGATCAGAGATAGCAGAGAAATGGTCTTAGATGCAGAGTCTTCAGAGGATAGGCTTGAATTCATGATCCCAGGTCCTTGAACACTTTACATATTGCACTAAACTGGGTGTCTCAAAAGAATTACCTTATCAGATATTCTATGTTTTTGTTACAGTATTAGGGTTTGGGTGCTTCAAATACAGACGTGTTACAAAGAAATATGTGAAGGAGTTGAAAAACATTGAAATGGAAATGATAGACGTAGCCAGACAAGGTATTGTGAACATATTATATTGCTCAAGTCTATTTTAATAATGGTTCGTTTTTGTTGTTAGAGGGATCATGACAGGCCCTATGGAAGGGATAATAAGATGTTTAAATTTTCTGCTTCTGTAGTATATTAACCTGGTTTTCGACAAAGTTAAAAGTCTGATTAAATAAGGTTGAGGTAAGCTTTTTGGTTAGGTTGGTGAATGAATGAGACCCATCTCCGTGGTTGAGTGCTTAAGGTCACTGACTTCAAATCACAGTAACCTCTCACTGAAAGAGGGTCATTGGTTTGAGCCCAGCTACCAATGTCTCTTTATGTGAGAAAGTAGGCAGTTGCTTATGGAGGATGGGAGTCTAGTACTGGTTCTTCCCAGGAATGATGCTTAGGTGAACTGTCCACCTCAGATGACTCTGATCGTTGAAAAGGGGCATAAAATCCAATGAAACAATATGAATAACAATGTCAAACTGTTGATTTCTGTTTAAACTGTTTAAAAACTTATATAGATTGACCACTTACCGCCAAACTTACATAAAATTATAATGCAAGTTGTTACAAATACCTACCTCCTAAGCTTGAGTGAGTTCATGGTTAAATCTTGGTAAATAATGTCCACTCAATGAGCTGTAAAAAAATCTGGTTTTGTGGCTTTTACCCATTCTGTGTTCAAATATTGAAAAAGGAAAAAAAATACTCATTGCAATGAGAACATAGTTTTACATTTATTTAGTTATCAGCTTCTTATGTCCATTTTGGAAATGGGGCCAAATAATGACTCTAATGTAGCCATGAATTGCAATGCCAGAATAAAATCTAGGTTTTTCTGTAATTCAAATCTATTTTAGAATTTATGGACATGCACACAACCATGTCATCAGTGAGCAGAAATCTTGGTGAACAAAGGTTTCCATATCATAATTATCAACAATATGCATGTAATGTCATGTTTTCTGTTGATTATCGGTGGATGGAGCCTGTTGTAAGTAATAGCAATGTATACATGTGTCTGTTTAACCTTTCTGCCTTTCCTCGCTGAAGAGCTCTTGCTTCAAACAAAGAATCATGGGTAATTTCTGGGTTCACAGGTACCTAAGGCAAACGATTTTGAAGCCCTTTTTATGGAAAAGGCATGTTTTGATTTTTATGAAAGAATACATTTCAGTAATAATATACTACCTTTGTTGTCGAAACAAAATGAAAATTTTTTACTTTGTGTGTGATGTTTAAATACATTTCAAAGGATTAGTTGTAAAAGATTTTTATTTTCTGTCTCCATGTGAATGTATATCAAAGCATTGGAAGGTAAACAAAAAAGCAGTGGAACAACGGTACTCATAAACAATTTTATAACATCTCATTTGCATATTTCTAAGGGCCTGTGATTATATCTCTGAAGTTCTCTAATTATTGACATTATAAAGTTAAATTTTGATTGGTTGTTTCCAAATAATTGACCAATGAGAATGTTGTATAGTGAATATGGTCTCTGATTGGTTGATTATGAATAATTGACCAATGAAAAGGCTGTTTAATGAAACTTGCATCTGATTGGTTGATGAAAAATAATCCACCAATATGAAATTTTATGATAAAAAATGGTATCTGATTGGTTAAATTAATGATAAATAATCCAAAAAATGAGAAAGCTATATAATGCATATGGTATTTGATTGGTTAATTGGTTATGAATAATTGACCAATGAGAAAGCTTTTTGATGAGTCTTGCATCTGATTGGTTTGTTAATGATTGTACAATGAATAAGGTATTTGTTCTGTTGGTACCACATAAATGTCCAGTTTTAAGACTGTATGATAAAACTAGAGGGCTAGTATTCATTAGCAAGGTCCTCTTCTGAACCCGATCAAGTCAAGTTGCAGGATTGCCAGACAATGGAAAAAGTTGTGATTGAAAATTGGTGGAGATTTTATTGAAATCAGGTGAACTGTAAATGATATCACAGGTCTTGTTTTTTTTATTGCAAATGCTAATTTTTCTTCTCTTGAACTTTATTGCAAATTGCCTCCTTTTTGTATACAATGCTCTTGCTGCCTTTGTGTATATAATGCACATTGCTTTGTTTTTGTAGTCATTGCAACTTGCCTCAATTTTGTCTTTAATGTAACTTGCCAGATTTTTGTCTTTAATGCAAATTTCCTCATTTTTTGTATGTGATGCAACTTAACCTAATTTTTGTGTGAATTGCAACTTTTTGTGTGTAATGCAAATTGCCTCCTATTTGTGTATAATGCTAATTGCCTCCCTTTTGTGTATAATGCTAATTGCCTCCTTTTATGTATGTAATGCAACTGCCCACATTTTGTATGCTTATTGCATAATGTACCTGAAATACTATTCTGACTATTTTGTCATGCATTGTGAGTCATTGAGCACAGCACAGTCATGTTTTTTGTAACAGTTTAGTTTGGTATAATACATTATATCTAAGTCTTTTTGTCCTTCACTTCAGATTAGATAAATGTGAAAAACTTAGTAGTTACTTGTGGAGAACAGGGTTAATACTGGGACAGAATCGAGGAACTATGGTGAAGCTAACAATGTATTCATATCATTTTTATGTTGTATTAAATGATTTTGTTCTTTGAAATATAGTCTGGAGTTCAAGCATAACATATATTGTTCAAAGTGATTACATGTAATTGCCAGTCTTTTGAATATATGAAAAACCTTTTCATGAATTATCAGTTTACTGGGTGAAAATTTTCATGTGATATTTATAGATGAAGAACAGTGAGCGACTCCGAACTCACAAGGGAATGCAAAAACTTGAGCAATTAATCAACAACAAATTTTTCCTGGTTTCTGTGATTGGTACAATGGAAAAACAGAGAAAGTTTTCCATTGGAGAAAAGTGAGTTATCTACCTTTGGATATCTACTCTTCAATTTGAAGTCAAGAAATATTTTGGACTGCTGTTGGTATTATCTTAAGATTTATTAAAAACATCTGCACTCATCAATCTCTGCCAACCGTTTATGGAAACTGAAAGATAGTACGGCTTTCCATAGCCATCACTCGCTGGGCACGCATGAATTTTTATGCGGACCTTAGTATTACGTTTTTCTACATCCACCATGTGATTGTTAAACTGGTTCCCATTCCATGTTGCAGTGCACGTCTGTGTAAGTTCAGTTTCCATGACTACTTTCAGTACTCTGATTGGGTCAATCGTCATTTCAGCGTATAATGTGACTAATTAGCTTTTTTGTAAATTTTATTGATTTTTATAGCAAAACAATAATAATTTGCTGGTTTTATTTTAGGTCAAACCTACCTGGAAATCTCTGTGCCATCCTGATGGGAAGAATGGAATATCTCAACGAGTAAGTTAAAAATTACAAATGGTAAATAGGCAGAGAAAAGTTACATATTAGTTAGTAACTTTTGATAGGCATAACTATTTTGTAACTTCACTGTAACTTTTCTGTAACTATGTTGAAATAAATGGTTCCAAACTTGTATTACTTAGTTATGTTTTTCTGTAACTTTTTTACTCAAAAAAGCGTAACTTTTTTGTAACTTTTTTGATATGGGTTTGTACCAGTTGTTTTAAATAATCTGTACCACTAAAATTCACTTGAAAACTGTCCCAAAAAAAATTCAGACAGTTTTTCGGAATTTAGAAGTTCCAGTATTCTGAACTAACTATATGGAAATTAAAGGGAAAAATCAGGACTGTGAAACTTTTTCAATTTTCAAAGGGATTCTGCTTACGTCAAAACAAGTAATTGAATTTGAAAATTTTCTTTTCCAGGGTTTTGCGCATTTTGATGACTAATTTAGTTCGAGATTCTTCTGGCAAAAAAGCACAACAGAAAGCCTTGTTCAAAGGGTAAGACATATTCTTTATATCATGATAGGTATAAGTTGTGTTCACATGAAAAAAACATGCAAAAAATGATAGAAATGTAAATTAAAATGTGACAAAAAAAATGTTACAGTAATTTAATCTATTTTCATTTTATTGATCTTTATATATTTTCGTTTTAATATTCCCTCACATTCTAGGATTCATAATGAGTAAAAAAATATTTCTGCCTTCGTTTTTTTTGTCAATTTTCTTGCTGATATTTTCATTATTATACTTCTTTGAAAGGAATTCATGAAATCATGAATTTTTCTTGAACTTTTCTTGCATACTTCATTGTATGAACTATACCTCTGAACAAAAATCTATATTTGAGAAAAAACAGTTCTGTCAACTTACCTGACCTTCCTACCTAGTGTTTTTTTTTGGGGGGGGACCAGGTACATGTATTTATATTTTTGCCCTTATTATCTGCTGTAAAATTGCTTGTCAAGTTTTTACTTTTAATATAAGTTTCTTAAAAAAAATTGTACATGTGATTAAAATTCTGTGTTATTATCAGGAGATATTATTTTATTAATGTTCTTGAAATATTATGTTTTTCAGGAGTGAAACTATCACAGAAAAGTTGCTGAGTAATTGGATGTCCCTTTGTCTTTATCCTCATTTTATGGTAAATCTTTTCTGACATTGATAGAATTAACTTTTTTGGACACTGGTTGTCAATTTTAACATAAGTTCAGTATCACCAATGAATTATTACTTTGATATTTTAAAATTTTAAGAATCGAAACTTGGAGAAAAATGCTGAAAACAGATAATTATAGTCTCTCTTGTGGTTGCTATTAACTGATGACTATGTTGTCACTTTCTTCACATTTTCCCATTTTGTTTCTATCATCACATTTTTCACACTTCCCCATGGTGGTTATGTTTTCACATTTTCATATTTTCCCATGTTTGTTATGTTGTCACATTTTCTACATTTTGCCAGGAATCATCTTCATTTCTCACATTATGTCTTTACAGAGTCATTCAGGATCTCCCTTGTATTTATTGTATATGGCTCTACAGAAGACAATCGAATCAGGACCAATAGATGCCGTGACTGGTTATTCAAAGTACACTTTGTCTGAAGATCGCTTATTGAAAAAGATAAGTCGCTCCATGTCAGAAGAAGATCTGAAATTTGAATCAAAAGTATTGGTGAGTTTAAATAAATGTCTTTGATTATCTCAACTTTTTTCTATGAAGTTCATTGAATTAGCCAGTCTGTTTATGTTGGTAGATAATTTGACTATTGAATGAAACATCAGGTAAAGGTGAGCTACTTACCCCAGTCTGTTTATCTCTGTTGGTAGATCATGTGACTATTGAATGAAACATCAGGTAAAGGTGAGCTATTTACCTCAGTCTGTTTATCTCTGTTGGTAGATCATGTGACTATTGAATGAAACACCAGGTAAAGGCGAACAACTTATCTCAGTGCGACCAAATGAGGTTATTCCATTTATGGACATTTTCTCTGATCTCTGATCGACATACCAAAGTCGGCGGGCAGCGGGGGATTTCTGTTAATTTCTTACAAATGAATAGAATTGACAAGTATTGATTGGGCTAAAATAATACATTTATATTTTGATTTACAGACTCTAAATGTTGTTGTAAATGGTGTAGAGGAGATCTTCAAATGTAAGGTGCTGGACTGTGATACTATCTCCCAAGTGAAGAGTAAATGTTTGAGTCAGATTTATGTCAATCATCCTGCTTCCAAGATTAATGTGGATTCTGAAGATATATTTTTAGGTTTGTTTGTCTTTATTAGTTCTATGATTAAAAATACTAGACTCTAGATTTATGATTAAAAGGACTATACTCTAGATTTATGATTAAAAGGAATAGACTTTATATTTATGAAAAAGGGACTAGACTCTAGATTTATGATTAAAGAGACTAGACCCTAGATTTATGATTAAAGGGTTAAGACTAGGGCTATCACGATATACCGGTATACCGGTGTATCGTGATATTTGCCAGAAAAAAATCGTATCGTGATACAGCAATGGCGTACCGGTTTTTCGTTTGTATTCCTTTCATTTAAGACAGTGGATGAATCCACAAAGTATTTTGGTCTACTTGTCCTGTGACAAGTAGAAAAATATGATATTTCCACACCCCTGATCACATTGTGTGACATTATAATTGTTGTGTCTGTGTCACTCAGCTCCATTATCTCCTGGTCTATCTGAATCAATGGGATAACAGCCTATAATTCTTCATCAATATAGTTGGTAAAATATCGTGATACGTATCACAATACAGTAACACTGTATCGCGATATATCGTGGTACACTCTTGGCGTATCGTGACAGCCCTAGTTAAGACTCTAGATTTATGATTAAGTGGCTAGACTCTAGATTTATGATTAAAGGGACTAGTCTCTAGATTTATGATTAAAGGGACTAGTCTCTAGATTTATGATTAAAGAGACTAGTCTCTAGATTTATGATTAAAGAGACTAGTCTCTAGATTTATGATTAAAGGACTAGACTCTAGATTTTTGATTAAAGAGACTAGACCCTAGATTTATGATGAAAGAGACTAGACCCTAGATTTATGATTAAAGAGACTAGACCCTAGATTTATTATTAAAGGACTAGACTAGACTTATGATTAAAGGACTAGACTCTAGATTTATGATTAAAGGACTAGACTAGATTTATGATTAAAGGACTAGACTCTAGATTTATGATTAAAGAGACTAGACCCTAGATTTATGATTAAAGAGACTAGACCCTAGATTTATGATTAAAGAGACTAGACCCTAGATTTATTATTAAAGGACTAGACTAGACTTATGATTAAAGGACTAGACTCTAGATTTATGATTAAAGGACTAGACTAGATTTATGATTAAAGGACTAGACCCTAGATTTATGATTAAAGGACTAGACCCTAGATTTATTATTAAAGGACTAGACTAGACTTATGATTAAAGGACTAGACTCTAGATACTAGACTAGATTTATGATTAAAGGACTAGACTAGATTTATGAATAAAGGGACTGGGCACTAAATTTATGACTTCTGACATGCAACTGAGGAAATGAATTTTTCAAAACTAAATTTTTCTATGCCTGACATTTAGAATGGCGTGAAGGATTAGGTGGCACGCTGCGTCTGAATGAACTTGACAACACATCAATTCGTGAAGGTCCTTGGGTACGATTGAACACACTAGCTCACTACAATGTGAAAGATGACAGTAATTTAGCGCTGGTTGACCCTCATTCTGCTGAAGCTCAACAAGAAGACTATGGTATGTACAGTGAAACCTGTAAATAAAGGTCACCCTTAGGAAAGACATAATGTGGCCTTTATTCACAGGTCGCTTTTATTTGGAGGTCTTTGTTCCAAATAATCAATGATTGTTGAAAAAGAGTGGCCTTTATTCACAGGTGACCTTTATTCAGAGGTGGCCCACTAAAACAGGTTTGACTGTGATTGATATGTTACAGATTAAACAACATATGTATTCATTAATGGACAGTTTAACTGGAAATCAAGAAATTACTTGTTTGTTTTGTTAAACTTATGCGTGCATTATTAACTGGTGTATCTTACTTGTCTACCAGGGAACTGAAGAAGAGTTGACAAGTAATTATCATTAAGCATTTTATATATTTCATAAGGGTTCACTGTAAGTTTGAAGTACAAAGCTTAGTGCTTAAGTGTGTAGTATTCCTAGGTTCAAGTCTGACTATGTAGATCAGTAGAGGGAGCTCTACAAATCTGGGTTTAATGAGTCTAAACCCTGAGCACAATTTGTACGTTCTATACATAGCGTGACGTCACTACGTTTGTCTAACCTCTATACATAGAACTGATTACTATCCACATTTTGATAGTTATACATACGCTAAAAGTATAGTTCTGCGGAAGGATTTTAAATGTCAAAAACCACATTGATTGTATATTATTAACAAAATATGTTTATTTGTGTAAAATAAGTTCATTATACCATTTCTATTCTTGTGCTTTCGTCAGTAACACTAATAATTCAATGAAACGCAATGTTGAAGTACGTTTGGCTCCAATGTGTACCATACGGTGACGTCACGTTATGTTATTGTTTATAACATCCATTTTGTATATAGTTCCTGCAAATACCCATAATGCCCCGAGCAGATGAACACAGGTCAGTGCATAGCGCTACCGTAGTGTACACATTGCAATTTGTATGAAGGCATTACTTTTAGTGATGTTTGTCCTCCACACCTGATTGTTTATATGGTGAAGTTAACTGTTGCTTGCAGAGATTAAAGTTAGCACTGGTTGGGAACCTGGTTGATTTACTGCCTGCTTTATTATTATAAATCATTTTTAGCTTGTCTGTTTTCAAAGAAAAAGTCAAGCAATTGTGATCACTGTGGTGTCTGCATCGTGCAAACACTTAAATGTAGCTCGAACTCATAAACTGTCAGAGGTAGCAACATGAAACTTCAAACCTGGATAGATCTCACTAAGGCGAGGAAGAGATGAGCATTGGCACCGCTTATGGCACTTTCGTTGAAAATTGATGTAACCTGAAATAGTATTTATTTATTATGATTGACAGGTCAACAGATCAACATGGATGTAGGAGGATCTAATGGTAGTATGGACACATCAGATCGTCTAAAGTTAAACACTGATGTGTTTGAGGATGATATACAGTACTGGCATCTGGTATGTTGAATAGGGGAACCGCTCTGTGAATGATATTGTTTAAGGGAATCGCTCTGTGAATGATGTTGTTTGAGGGAACCGCTCTGTGAATGATGTTGTTTAAGGGAACCGCTCTGTGAATGATGTTGTATAAGGGAACCGCTCTGTGGGTATGTTGTATAAGGGAACCGCTCTGTGGGTATGTTGTATAAGGGAACCGCTCTGTGGGTATGTTGTATAAGGGAACCGCTCTGTGGGTATGTTGTATAAGGTTGTGAATGATGTTTTCAGGTTGTATGTGAGCAGTATGTGTGTTGCTATTTTTCTGAGATTTTTTAACTGCAGTACAACCTCTTCAGAGTGGCCCTCTCTTGAGCAACAACCTCTCTTCAACAACAGTATGAGTTTTTCCCACTGCACAATTTAACTATCAACTCAACCTCTCTAGTGCAACCACCTCTCAACAACAACATAATTTTGTTACTCCAAAATGGTGTTGCTTTGGAGAGGTTGCACTGTATTTGTTACTTTGGTTCTACTTTTACACCTGAGCTCATTTAGAGTCAATTGTTGCAAGCATGCCAGTGAGTAGTATATGTGTTCATTAAACATAGCATCTTGTTTTTCAATGTTCTGTTTAGTATGTTGTTGTACTGTTGTTGTGTTGGTGCTGTCAAAGGTTGTTGTGTGTATGATGTATGTTGGAATGAATAAAGTATATAAATATCAGTACTTTGAAATGATGCAGTGATTGCCTCATCCATCCCATCTTTCTGTACAAGGTTAAGTCTAGCTGCCTTCAAGGGCATAATTATGCATTTATTTTGTATTGAAATGAATGAAGAATTATCTTAGACTACTTTATTTCTTTGGATGATTATTTGATCTAAAAATTAAAGTTCCCTTATTTCAGGTGAAACAGGAAGAGAAAAGTTCAAAGCAAGAAAAATCAGCCATTACTGAATTATATCTTAATAGATTATTCACCACAAAGGTATGTGCACTATAAGTACATGTAGTTTCAAAATGTTGAAGAAAACATCATGATTATGACAAGCTTATTATAGTTGCCATAATGGCAAATTGGTTAATGTACATCAATCATAAGTATTTGTTTTTTACCATATCTCTGTCATTTATTGGGAAGAGATTAGCGTTAATTTACTTAGTGCAAATAATTACCATGATCGGTCACCTCACTGATAGAGGTCATTTTGGAAGGCTGTCTCTGTGTAAAGCATAGGAACTAATCAGTGATGTTAAATTACTCTGAGGCAGTAGTTATGTTTTGTAAATGTTATTAATGATTTTTATTAATAAATACTATTTGGCAATCATTTGTAGCAATCATTTAACAAGTACATGAAGAAGATGTTCAATATAGTTCTGGACATAGACACTTGTCCACCACCTACAAAGTTTTTATTGGATTTCTTAGACGAACTTGCAGATCAGTTCAAAGTTGACAATGATACCATTCATCTTTGGAAGAGTCATAGGTAGGTTATTGTACTGTGGACTCTCCTTGGTTTGAACTTGTTAAATTTGAACTCCTTGGAAGGCTAGAACTCTCCGGTTCTAATTGTTCATGTTACATGTTCTATATGGCTTGGCTCCTTATGGTTAGAACTGCATATAGCAGAATGCTGGAACCAATAATCTGGTCCCAGGTTCAATAATTATTCTGTTATCCACATGTCATAGTCTAATTAAACATTTTCACAACATCTGAGTATTTCACTTGATTGTTACACAGTATGTGAATTGTTTGATTTTTTTGCTACAAACTATACAAGGGAAGCAACTTGTATGACCTTTTTAATAGTCAACTTCTTTATGGTATCTACAATTCTGACAAGTCTGTATCAATTTTGGTCATGAAATAGTTCATAATGAGCTCTGTGGTTTTAATTTACTATTTTTTTATTAACATGTTTTGGAACATAAGATTTTGTTTTGTAAATTAGTAATATTATACATTGCAGATGTGTGCTGTAGTTCTGTCGTATTTTGAGATGAAAATGGTCTTGATTGTTTATTTATCTATTTATGAGGGCAGACACTACTATTTTTTTGAGGTCAGACAGGATTATTTGTGAGGTTTGCCTGATAAGTAATTGTTCTGTTGTGCACTCTTGACTCTGATAAGTAATCTACAATCATCATTTTCTCTTGTTCATATTTTCAGTTATGCAATCAGCATATGGGCCGAACTTATGAAGATGCCATCTTTATTATTTGATGTACAAATTCCATTGTACGTTGGTTGCAACCTTGAAGTGATAAGTCAAGTTTTTATTGACAGCTTTTCTCTGGCGTCACCAAAGTTCACTAAGGTACATGTACGCTTTATGACTATAATGCTAGAAATGTATATGATATATAGCGCAACCTCTCCAAAGCAACACCCTATGGGATAAGCAAAATTATGTAGTTGTTCAGAGGTTGTTGCTCTAGAGAGACTAAATTATAAGTAATATTGTGTGCAGCAATGAGAAAAAATCTTGTTGTTTTTAAAGGTAGGTTGTTGCTTAAGGGCAGCTCTAGAAGGGTTGTACTGTATACGTATATAATAATCACCGCCCCAGCTCTGGCACCTCTTGTCATTACAAAACATTTCCCTGGTCAGCAACTGATCACGCCCGTGTTGATGGTGAGTCAAAGACCTTTGATTTAATTTATACCAAAAATGATACTTAGTATTACTTAACATTACTTAATATTACTTAACATTACTTAATATTACTTAACATTACTTAATATTACTTAACATTACTTAACATTACTTAACATCACTTAATATTACTTAACATTACTTAACATTACTTAATATTACTGAGGTGCTGTATAAGCATATTATTTATTTTTTTTGCAGGATTCCCCATCACAAAAGTTGATCTTCCATCATGAGATGACTGAATGTAGAGAAAGAGCGTTTGAATTCTATAGAAATGTCAAGGTTGATACTCAGAATGCTGAAGAGTTACGACATTACTTAAAGGATGTGGATAAGGTCTGTATGCAAAATTACAGTTTAAACAACAAGTTGCAGTTAAGATCATGTTGTATGCCAAGGTCATGTTGTATGTCAAGGTCATGTTTCCAGATCACATTGTATGTCAAGGTCATGTTGTAATAAGATGATGTTGAAGTCAAGATGATGTTGTCTGTCAAGGTCATGTTGTGGTCAAGGTCATGTTGTTGTAGAGCTCATGGTGTATGGCAAGATTACATTGTATGTCAAGGTCATGTATTCGTCTATTTCATGTTGTAGTCAAGTCCATGTTGTATGTCAAGGACATGTTCTATGTCAAAATGATGTTTTATGTTTAATTCAACAGGATTGCCAGGTATTGTGTTTGAGGAGGTTAAATTCTTACAAGGTGTCAAGAAACCTACTGATTATATTAACATGTGAATACAAATGTACATGCTTTATCACTAAATGTCATCTTTATCTTATGTTTTAGCTACAACAAGAAACAAATTTCAACAAGAACTCAGCATTGTACAGATTTTACAAACAATTGAAACCATATTTACATGATGTAAGTACAATTTAAGGGTTTGTGAGTAAAGGGGATAGAGCACAGATTTAAGATTAAAGGGACTAGACTTCAGATTTATGATTGTGAGGATTTAATTGATACTACAGCTGACTTGTTTGTCATTGTTTCTCGGCTTCCACTGAGAATTTTTAACTTCAACATCTTGTGACTGTAAAATAGAATGGAGAACTGATGATATTTTATTCAGCTATATATTGTGAAAAACAAGGAAAGTAAACAAGGAAAGTAAATGGCAAATAATGTGACCAGTGTTGATCTAGATCTATACAAAGTATTTAAATTTCTGATTGTTTATAATTATATATTTCACTGTTCTCATAATTTAACCACATAAAGCATATTTTTTTATGGATGTATATTGAGACAGTTTTAGTTATAAGTATTAAACAGAAAAAAACTATCTTTCTACAGATTGTTGAAGATCTTGCACAATGTAAAGAAACCAAAAATCTACAACTGGACAAGAAACTGGAGCAAGTGATAGAGATTATGGACGAGGAAGAAGGAGAAGATTAATTCTTGTTAAATATCTCCAACAATAGGGAGCATATTGTGGACATTGTGATTTATAACTATGTGGTTCTATGACTATGCCATTTGTAATCAATATTACATCCTAGAGTGTAGAGGTGACAGCCATTGCTCAATTTTGCCCAATATTGTAGAACTATAGTTAGTCTGAATTAAATTTAGGACAAAATGATTGGAGTTAAAAAGATCATTATGTTGGATTGTTTCTTTACATATCTGTTTGTTCCTACAAACATATGTTGAACTATTTTTTATTGACCTGAGTACTTTAAGATTAGGTTTGTGGTGCAGTAGGATGAATGTTACATGTATATACTATTTCCTGTATATATATATATTTTATAATACTTAAATATTCAGACAATAACTCATTCTTACTATTGTATCTATCCATGACTCATGATTGCTTTTAAATTTCATAAATAAACACAATGAGGACTGTGAACAGGGTCCGGGGCACAATGAGGACTGTGAACAGGGTCCGAGGCACAATGAGGACTTTGAACAGGGTCCGAGGCACAATGAGGACTGTGAACAGGGTCCGAGGCACAATGAGGACTGTGAACAGGGTCCGGGGCACAATGAGGACTGTGAACAGGGTCCGGGGCACAATGAGGACTGTGAACAGGGTCCGAGGTTATAAAACTTGAGATCTGTCTCAGAGCTCACATCTCAATTCTTTTCTATTCTTGTTTCTAAGTTAATTATAATCAAACAATAATGATATTATTGATACATAAGTCAGACATATATTAAGACATCAATCAGCTCTATCTCTTCAACCATAATTATTACAGTATGGAATGGAGATTTTAGCGTAAGACTGTCCTCAAGATTTATAACCTCGGGACCTGGGGTCATATTTAACGTATCTATTTGGTGATCTATATTAAAATGTTTGATGTTATTGACTAGTTTGCTGTGTTAATAACATTATTTATACATAGATACTTTCATACATTCTTGTGTTTCAATTGAACTATCATATTTGTCATATACCTGATTTTTTGTGATATATTTGTCTTCCCTACATGTATATAATATGCTATTAATAAAATTTTCTATTCTTCGAAAGTGTGTTAATTTGCTTGAATTTATGTAGTCTGTCACCTCATTATCTACACAATTTAATGAAAGCGGCTGTTAAATGGATAGATTCAATGTATTTTCATGAACTACCGAACACTAAGAAAATACCTATTGAGATTAAATTTACAATACAGGACCTCCATAGTCGAGTCTCTATGAGTTTGAATCCCGCTTGGAACCAGGAAAAATACAGGAAGCTGCTCAGCCAGCTTACAGAAGGTTGGTAGTTCCATGTAGGGCTATGAAATAGCATACATTAAATTTATATGGTATTTGAAAATAGTAAACCGGCTTTGAATGATTAAAATCAGGGATTTATTATTTGTAATAACTATATATATAATGTCCCTCATAAGAATAAGATAAACATTTTTTCTGAATTCTTGCTTCATAGAGCCATTCTCACAAAATTAATGATAAATTTATCTATTTGATAACAAAATGGACCTTATACATGTACTTGAAGAAAAATATATGTCAGGGAGGTAACCTCGTTTATTTTGGAAAGAAAAGATATAATTTGAGTTTTGTCCCTTTATCATTTTTAAACTATTTTTACAGCTTTTTCTTTTGCCAGAATGAAATATAAATATATATTTGAAATATTCATAACTATTTTGTAAATTCGGACACACTCTAAAGCAAACAAGCTAAGCAAAAATCATTTTTGATATCTAAATACATTAAAGCAGAAATCAGTGTACAACCATTCACTACTATTAGCGTTCAACCAATGAACGGACAGATAAGAAATTGATCTCGTTGACGGAAATGCTAGTCACGTGATTAAGACAAAATGTCGGATGCAGACGCACTGTTGTCGCAGAACCAACGGCCAAGTATTGGCCTGAAGTTTGAAAAAAAACTTTCTGACACCGAAAGGTCGACTCGGGTAAATACATTCATTTCAGTATCTATTAGTATGCGGCGTTCTTTTATCAGAAGGCTCGTGAATTTAGCTGTAAACCGGCTTTCTTTGACCGTACTGTGTCATTGCACGTTGCATCAAAATAAAGTAACCATGTTTCATTTATTGCATCAATCTGACTCCTGCCAGTAACTGGGACACGTTTAGGCATTTTATTTAACCTAATGTTTTGAAGGTGTTCTTTTAAACATGATTTGTTCCTCTATATTGCAACATGCTCCTAAAAATTATGTTTTAAGTTATCTTCGACAAGATTTTTTACTTTCACTTTGGTGATAAGTCAACACATTGCCCATGTGTGTATTGTGACAACAATATATGATATTTGTTATAAATAGATTATTGTTCTCTTGTTAAAAATTATCGTTTTGTTTATCTACTGATTGTTTACAGTTAAGTTTACCTGAGAAAATAACACATGTTTAACTGTTTAACAAATGATAGATGGAGTGGTACCAGACTGCTGTGTAATGTTGCTTTATCGAGTGCATGTGAGTTTCTGTGTTAATAAATTCAAATGATACAAAATACATGTACTGAATTTGAGCTTTGAGACGTAAATATGTGTCGATGTTTGACATCATAAGCTTTGAATAGATAATTACAAACTTGTATTGTAATAATATTAATAAAAACAAAGTTGTTACTTTCAACAGGAAGAGTTACCTGAAATAAACCTGTTTTACTAGATGAAAAATATATGTCCTTGTAAATCATATATTTTACAGGTTGTATGATAATACATTTAACATTCTAATGGAGCAAATATTTGACTGTAATTTGAACTTTCATCGTTATTATTCAGTGTAATGTGATTCCCAGCACATGTATTTGTTTTCCATGTAATGATATTAAGTGATTGTATAGTCAGTTTACCCACCAGATAGCTATTTCAATAGAGTAAATATATATTATTATTTAATATAATTGTGTAAAATGCTGAAAAATATCTCAGTTTTATTTGAAAAGTCTATTATAAAACATTTTATTGTAACTAATCCAGATCCATGGTATCAACCTACTCAGAACAAAAATAATTTTTAACGTTCAATTCAACTTTTAACAATAACAAAGTATGAAATTATGCAAACAAAGAATCTTTCAGAAGACATACAGTCAATTGAAAGTACAGTTACATTTAATTCATCACTTCAGCATTATTTTTTATCTCTTTAAGCCTAATGTTAAATAATGTATTATGAGGTATGGTGAACTTTTCAAATCTGTAACCACTACCAAGTAAATGTTGAGGATGTAATATATTATTAACTTTTACAATGATAAAAGAAAGAAGTACTCTCTTATAAATAAAAAACTTTCTTGGCAAAGAATCACTTCACAACAATGAACCTTATGCAACTTTAATTGTTTTCCAAAAAATAACCCTGTTAAACTTAATGTCTTAATTAACTCGTAATTTGCTGTTTTATTGTACAATTTACCTGTCGGCATTACATGATGAATTTTATTTTGATGGTTGATATGAACTATGAATCTGTGTTCACCAGTCATAAAATAAGACTGAAATTATTCCATGCATTTTCCGTCTGTAGATTATTCCATTAAAAGGACTTACAGTCTAACTGGAGGTGTTGACCAACTTTGGATTAATAACTCTGTATGAAAACCATTATTGCCCCCTTTGACATCCTTCATTGACAAGTTTCACTATATTTCCACTTTTTTATTTCTACATCTATGAATTCCCAATGTGAATTATAACATTACTTTTGTGTAAAAGCAAAAAAGCAATTATGTCATCTATATTCTATTGACCAGTTTTCGCATTACTGTAAAAACCAAATCCAGAAGACAGAATTTCTGTATATAGAGGTGCTACTAACGATTAAGTATAAAACATTGTTTGTGCAAAACAGCAACCTAATGGTCTAGTGTTATTTTTCTTCATATTCCTGCTTTTCTTCTTGCAATCAATAAAGTTGATGCGTCTGGATTAAATTTGTTGTCAGATTCTTTAACTAGAGAAACCTTTTAAATTCTTTATCAAATTTAAAGGCTTCTGTTCTCTCTGGGTCACTATGATTTTGCAGTCTTTACAATTCTGTCTTCAGATTCTTTAGAACTGGTAGTGATCAGTACATTGTATGATTTGTACATCTCTTGAATGATACTTTTCTCATCTACCAACTTCATAGTTGTGATTTCCCATAATTTTGCTTCATCTGAAATAGTTTAAAAAAGTGTGTACTATACTTATGAACTGTTAATTGATTGATCAGTACTTTTTAGAAAGCAAACATTTTTACTTGAAATGCCATCTACGGGGCTGTCCAACTATAGTGGTCTCAATCAAACTATTTTCTTCTCTGGAAACAACAGGGACACTTTCCTTCCCAAGAATTCTGTATCCTTTTTAGCTCATCTGTTTTCGAAAAAAAAGTTTAGCTATTTTGGTCACTGCATCGTCTGCGTCTGTGCAGAAACTTTAATGTAACTCATAACTCAGAAACTATAAGAGGTAGCAACATGAAACTTCATTGGTGGATAGATCTCACTGAGGCGGTGAACAGACGAGCGTTTGAACCGCTTGTGATGTTCTTGTTTATTTTTGTATGTACAGTGTGATATTGTCTGACTTGTCAATTAAACCTACCCTAAAAAAAAATTTCAATGGAAATTTTCAAATTTTCATTTATTGTATTGAACTCAGTACAGACAAAACAGTTACTACTCAGGAGATCACTGTTGAATTATCAAAGTAAATCTCCTCATTAAGTTCTCATGATGTTTTTATCTTGTGTTAATGATTGACTGATATGTTTTATTGATCCAGTTGTGACTGTCAGTGATGGTATTTTCCTTGTTATCGGCATCAATTAAATGATTGTTTCTGATAATTGTATTTTGTATGTTTTACAAAGCATTTGTTGAGTGTCTTTAGAAAGCCTCACAGAATTTAAATGGATAAATGTAAAATATTAATCTTCAAAATACTCAATTTGTGCATACCCATAAACTAGGATAGACATTCAATCAAGAATACAGTAGTTTTAATTTACATTAATGCATGATAATATGATTTGATAAGACCGTTCCCATTTTGACCAAACTTTCTATCGGTTTCCATGGAAACTGTTCAAGATATTTTGTATTAATTGATATCTTTATACCCTCACATTAAATTGAAATGGAGTTTTAAAAAATGTCTCCTTAGGAACACGATTAAACGTACATATTTTTGGATTTTTTTCTGCTACAAATATATTTACTGTATTGTTCAAGTTTTATAAAATATTAATTTGCCATTCAATTATGTAGGATGCAAGTTTTACAACAAATTATATAGTGGTAAAATCAATATTTTTCTAGTTCAGAAGCAAATTCCATAAAAAATTCCTCAAGGTAAAAAAGTGCCAAGTTAAGGCCATAGGCAAGAATTCATTGTTTGTTGTGCATGATACTAACAATACCCAAGTATTATTTGTTTCCTGTGTCCTGAATCATTTGGTATATATTAAAGTGATAACTTTTGTAACATTATGAATTAAAAATGAAATACAATAAAATCAACATAATACTGCCAAAACCTGGTATTGCATGATTTAACAATTTTATGTTAGTCTGGCCTAAATTTTGTTCTTATTCACACAATATGATTATATGATAAAAGCATGAGTGCTTCTCACATATGAACTGTTTTGAACTTTAAAAAGGAGCATGGAAAGTTACCATGATATACTGTTTACATTCTTATTTCTGTGATAAATCTATTGGTTATAATCTATCTTATCCTGATTTTTTCTACACATATTCCCAGCTGGTTTGCCAAATATCAACATTCAGGGAGAATGTATGAAGCTGCTGGATTACCAAATCTTGATTTACTATGATTTTGTATTATTATCAGTTTGATTGGTTTAGTTTATAATAAAAATAGATTGGTTTTGTAAAAGCCTGGTAAAGTGTTGATCATCAATCACTTGCATGTTGGTTTTTTTTTCTTGTAGAAGCAGACTGATCATTTCAATTGTTCTTGCATTAGCATTGATGCTTTTCTCTTACTGAAGAATATTTTTATACATTATTATGCTGGTAGTTAAGTCCTTTTGTCTCACTCTGTGTCGATTTTGACACTGGGGTGTATGAAGTGGATGTCATATTTTTCTTCATTATAGACTCTGAGTTGTATCTATCTACATGTCTATTTGTCTGCCCATCTCCTGTCTATTTATCTCTGCCTCAGTCTGCCTGATCATCTGTCTGTCTGTCTGTCCGACACTTTCTTTTTATGTAAGAAAGTAGGCATTGCTTACGAAAGATGGGAGTCTAGTACTGGTTCTTCCTAGGAATCATATGCTTAGGTGAACTGTTCAACCTCATATGATTCTGACTGTTGAAAAGGGGCGTAAAACTCAAACATACTGTCTGTCTGTCCATCTTTTACTCTGTCTGCCTGTTCATCTCTCTATCTGTCTGCCTGTTCATCACTCCATTTGTTTGTCCATCTCTCCATCTGTCTGCCTGCCCCTCGCCTCAAATGTGTTTGTTCATCTTTCAATGTTTGTCCATCTCTGCATCCATCTGTCTGTTTATCTTTGCATCTGTTCATCTCTCCTCCTGTTTCGTCAGTTTGTCAATCTCTCCATCTGTCTGCCCATCTGTCTGACTGTCCGTCTTTCATTAGAAATGTTCTACCCTACTCTGAAAATGTCTGATTCAGTTGTCAGTTTAGTCAATTTACTTGTCAGTTTTGTCTGTCACTATAAATACAATGTATGATGCTATGAAAATCCTGGGATTGTTTTACACGGTAGGTAGGTAGGTATACTATAAGAAATGGATAATTCTCACTCTATCAAAGCAGACAAATATTTCATGTGTTTCCTAACATGATCTCATACGTAAAAATGCCATACATACAAAAATAGATATCTGATATTCCCCTCGAGCCTGTCTCTCAACCTGGATGTGTAATTGTGTTAGACCAGTGAATGCTGCTGACCTTTTATGAAGAAAAACATGTTTTGAAATTAAACAACAGATGTTACTTTAACCATCTGGGTTGAATGAATTTACAGGGGCATCAGTGCATTCATTAATGCACGTACTTAGTAATAATTATAACATTTCGCTACTTTGCCAAATATAGGTGACCTTTCTTACACTACAATGATATGTAGCTTTTGATGTAGATATGATTTTATTCTAGTCACAAATATTTGAAATCTTATTTTACACCTGTCAAAAAGCTGTTTATACTTCATGAACTATTCCTGAAGTATGCAAGAATAGTTCAAGTAAAATTCACAATTTCATGCATTCCATTCCAATCGGTATTTCCCCACAGAGACCTGTAAATGTGACTCTAGCAAATAGGATATAATTCACCTTATTAGCAACTTTATTTTGAGTTAATTGATGGATTTATTTAATTGATTGTTCTCTCTATAGAATGTAACATAAGAATAGTTTATTTTTGTCATAAACATTCCGAATTCCCAGTTGATAGAGATTTCAGACAAAATCATAGGTTAGAATTTAGAAGCTGCATGGAACAATTCCCATAACTCAGTAACAAATGTATTGCTGTGAAAACCATTAAAAGATAGTCAAGCCATAATGATCTTTATTGCTGGCAGATGCTATATATGGTAGCAATAAGAAGTGTTCAGTAATTTACATTAAGTGAAAACCGAGCATAGAAGTCAGTTGCGAATAAATTTCACCATTTGAACCACAGTCATTCTTTAGGCTAGCACACATTTAGCATGGTGACTTTTGTTCTCTGGTTTGACTGTAGTCATGATATTATATAAGTACCAAAACTTCAATATTTTTATGAGAAAGAAACCAATGTCAAGTTATTAACAGATTAAAGAATACAGAGAAGCCATTTTTTTCATGAACTTCATAATCATATGAATTATCAGATCATCAGAGACTTCGAAAGTATTAAAAGAGGATGACTTCTTACATACTGTTTAAAGCTCTCAGGGTACTTGTCTTTTACTCATTTACGTTTTATGGTTTTATCTGTCGTAACAAAGGTGGCTCTACTTCAGATGTAGGTTACTCAGGCTGAAATATACAATTACAATAAAATTTTACATACTGACTGATTCAAAGTACTACGTCATCCATGGTAAAAAAACTAGGTCAGTCAATTAAGTCAATTAGCGGCCTTGTTTACAGTGTTGTGGCCATATTTGATCTGATTTCCAGGTAATTTGATCAGAATTATTTGTTTCGTTAATTTTTGCTCTTCCACTTTGTTTATTCGTGCCTTTTATCATCTCACTATAATGAATAATGTAGCTATTACAGCTGCCCAAAGATCTTATTATCTCCCCTGAATGTTATTTTTTGCTTAGAGTAGAATAATTCAAGATTACCTGTGCTTATACAACATTCTTCCTATGTGTCTGTTATTGTGTGATAATGAAGAGCGTATGATTATATCAAGTGATATGTTTATAATATTGATATTAACAGAGATATCTCATCATGTAAATTACCTTGGGGCATATTATTAATTAGAAATAATCGTAATTTTTCTTAATGATTTTTAGATTGTAAGATATTTCTATAGCAGGGTATATATAGAAGCGAAGAAGTGTGGCATATTTCACTTAGATCATTTTGTGTTCAGTCTTGTCTAGAAAAGGTTTATTGTAGGATTGCTTGAAATTATGACTGTCAATCAATGTTCCTTATATGATTGATTTGAATCAGAGTTATAAAATTTCATGTATATTGATGACAGATCAATCAATATTATAGAAATAATTTCTTTATTTGGCATTAAAACTGTTAGACAGGTTCATACACCTAAATTTGTCAGACAGTCTGGAAAAAAGTTCTTCCATCTTTATTACTAGTAGTTGCCCTGGCAGTTATCAAGGGATACACAAATTTGCCTAGATATAGCATTTCACAGACTTTCTAATGATTTTTTTTAGGATGAATGGGTAACACAGCACTATAAGTTTTTTAAGAGTGTCAAGATTACTATTCTTAAGTAATAGTAATAGTTAAGCTCCAACACCTGTTAAGATTTATGGTCAGTAGGGGTTAGGCAGTCAGGAGGGGCATGGGGCATGCCCTGTCCCCCAGGCATACAATGATGAGGGTGGCATGTGATTACCTTGATGTCTGTCAGAGGTTAAGTATGTTGAGCATACCACCTGAGCATAATGTCCTTATTGATCCCAGCATCTTGTTTTGTATGTTTTCCTTCATGTAGGAAACTATTATCAGTACATTATACTCATATGGAACAAAATGTTACTGTCCTGTTCAAAGTTTATTGAGAGTATAGTCAGTGTCTGATTTGCCAAGTTGATAACTCACAGAACGTTTTAGCTTCAACAATGTGTGGTCAGCTGCAAGGGTTATTAGGTTAATTTAGGTGGGTTACCTAGTCAATGTGAAAGAAATTATGAATGCTTATCTGACATTAAGGTGAAAGAAGTATATTTTATTGGTCCACCTGACACAAAAATGATTTAGAAGATGAAATCTAGTTGGTTTCTAAATCTCATGTCTTGTGTGTTACTTCAGCATTTCTTGTACATCTGTACATAGACATATAAAAAGTTGCCTTTATCCTTGATTTCTCAATGAAAGTATTCAAGTTCAATACCTGATAAAGGGTCAGTGACCTCCCCCCCCCCCCCCCCCCTCATGAATTTAGTATGTAGTCGGTGTTTTTTATGAAACATTTATAAACTTGCACATTATCTTGTGAATGATGGATTGTAAATGATTCAATCTTGTTTTACTATAAATAAACTTGATGGATGCATTTATTTGGTTGATTCAACTTTGAAGCCTGTTTTATAGAATTATTATGTTTTAAATTAGCATTTAAAAATTACCTAATTAAGTGAATTGAGTCAGAAAATGATTGAAACAGGTGGTTCTTATCTAACTTAAGATGGGAGATTATCATTCCTCATTCTAAGGCCAACTGAAGACCAAATTTTCATGATTTCATTGAAAACTATGGCACAATTTCTGCTACTAGGACTTTTTGCTGATAAAATAGCATAACAAATTACACGTATTGCATAACAAATAACATATTCCCAATTGAAAATAGTATCTTTTTTCCCCAAATCACATATGAAAACTCCTATTCGAAACTTTTATCAGAATTTCTATTTTCCATCTTTCGATATTCCAAGCGGGAACTAACAAATAAACAAATACAAAAATGGGAAAGTTGGATTGTTAAATAAATTTTAACTATTGTAGGCTGGAATCTTTTTCATGAAAAATAGATTGATGAAGGAATATTTTGTTTTGAAGTTTTCCTGGTCTTTAGCTGACATTCACCATGAACCTCCAAGTTTTCATCTTTTATTCAGTGTCTGCTGTGGATTGTTGCAGTTGTTTCTTAGATTAACATGTAAAAGCTGTTTTAGAACTATAGAACATAAATAGAATCAATAAGCTGTCAAAGAATTTAGTGCATAATGGAATAAAAACTGTCCATCGAACGTCAAATTATTGTCCCTCGAATCTGTGTGGAAATATTGCATGCCAGATTTATGCCAGGGGTTGAGCGTGGCTGGATAGTGCTGGCCTTGAGCAGGGTTGGTTAAGAGCTTTTCAGGGGAGGAGCTGGCCTTGAGCAGGGTTGGTTAAGAGCTTTTCAGGGGAGGAGCTGGCCTTGAGCAGGGTTGGTTTAGAGCTTTTCAGGGGAGGAACTGGCCTTGAGGAGGGTTGGTTAAGAGCTTGTCAGGGGGAGGAGCTGGCCTTGAGCAGGGTTTGCTCTGGAGCAGGGTTGGCTAAGTGATTGTTAGGGGAGGAGCTTGCCTAGAGCAGGACTGGCTAAGGGCTTTTCAGGGACAGTGCTGGCCTCAAGAAGGGTTGACTTAGTTAGGGCTTGTCAAGACAGAGGCTGAAGTTCTTGTAGAAGATCAAGAGGCAAAGTGCAGTGGTTGAATCTGCCCTGAGGTAAAGAAACAGACACTCTGAAACATGAACAAAATCCATATTTAGTATGTGTGATTGTGGCATCGGTTACTGTGAGGCCTGTATTTACTGGGGACTCATTTTATTGTTTTGAATGACTTAGTGAGATTATTTAATTTGTTTAAGTAAAGGAGATTGTCTTCCTGAAATCTTTTTACAAAGGATAAGAGAGTTATTTTAATTACATATTTCAAATCTTGAGTTACAGGATTTAAGATTGATCTCAATTCGAGTTCAATTTTCCAGAATTAATAGAAATTACTGCTGTGAGATCAAATGAGGCTTACTGGTATTACAAATATGAAGATCAATTGAAATAATTTTACAAACATGAGATCTGAGTGAGCATTGAGACTCATATCAAGATAAATGACTTTGTATCCAACATTTGGGTGTAGGTATTAAAGTTTAGGAGGAGCTTAGAATGATAACAGTTATATTTAAGTAAAATTGCAGAAATGCTATATCTTTATTTGTTTATTGTATCCTGAGCTTTTCATGTTTTCTACCTTGCAGTAGACATTCACATTACATGAAGCATCTGCCTGATAACATACCTGTATTGTTGCAATTTTTGATTTCTCATGACCTGTGAGATTTAATTTTTGGTCGTGGTAGATAAAACTTGTAAGTGTCCCAACATTTTGTGTCATATGACATAGACAGAAGATCAAAAACTAAGATAAGAGACCTGAATCAGAAATGCAGTCTTGCCATTGGTTGATTTAAATAAATAATTTTGAATCAACCAATGACAGGGCTACATTCTTAGACTGGTTCTGATTCAGTCTACCTGTATACCAGTTAATGAGTCTAAGGAATTATTGAGACTCACTTAAAATGTATTTGATTGAGACATTTGGATAGGAATGATAAAAAAAGAAAATTGATACTGAATAAAATCAAAATAAGAGTGTATACATATGTACTTATGTTGTTGAGTTTCTTGCTAATAGCCTTCCTCATTTACTCGGGTATTGTCTTCGATTTATTAATCAAATTTGTTTCATTAAGTAATTAATTGTCTTACAGGTAAGTGCATTTATTGGAAAAACTCATGTCAGTGTGTGTACCTCATGTATAATAGAGTAAGAATGATTGGAATAAATGCTGGTCTGTTGCCATGGAAATGCTATTTAACAGTCAATTTACTTAATCTATTATTTTCCTGAATTGATCTGTCTGTCTTAAGATTTCCTGCTGTGGAAAAGGAAAGCTTGAAAATGTGTTTCTTTCTTGTCTTTGTAATTAGTTCCCTCATATGGGAGGGGATGTAGCATTTGTCTTGTCTGTGAAGTCTAAAGCTGTGTGTATGTCTACATGTCCATCTGTCTGTCTGTCTGTCTGTCTGTCTGTGATGTATAGTTAGCTAGGACTTATCTCCTCTTAGCTGTTTAGATGGATTTTTACCAATCTTGACTGAAAGTAATTTTGGACTTGATGAGTCTGAACTTCTATAGTCTTAGCTTGACAATAAAGATGTTACTGATCATTGCAAGGTCAAACTGGTCAGAGGGCAGGTGTCATTTCACCCCATGACAAAATTAATGGTGATAAGTCACTCATTGTAATAAAAATGTTCAGCGACTTATAAACTGCTCATATTTTATAGGAGTTGTTAACCAAATAATAACCACATCTGTTACTGTAAGTTTAATATGCCCAGGAGTTGACATCTGTTTTTGTTCTAGTGTTACTTGATGCTTGATCTTGCTATCTTCTTATTTACTCTAACCTATTATGCTATATGTCACATGACCTGCAATTAACAGATGATTAATGAATCAGTACATATTTGAGCATTTAATATAAATGAGAATACTGTATATAAATCATGCATCTTGACCACAAGAATGTTATACTATCAGAAATTGGAGCAACCATGATGAGGCTCAGACCTGGGACCCATGTTACTTTGTTCTAGACTGCACTATCCTAGTAACCTAGCTGACCACATGAAATTTTATATAGGTTAGATGTCAAACTGTCAATGTTGACTTATATATATTATTAGATTAATGACTATGTATTGCCAATAAATAAATATGTACAATCTGGATGAAAACTAAATTAACAATTAGATTCAAATTATTACATTATAACCAAAATCAACCCAAATTTGAAACTACATGTATTTCCAAAACTGTTTTCCTCAATATATGGATCCAGGGGGATTCGTAGACCAGTTTAGACTTGTAAAATAATAAGTCTGAGATGAAGCATCTCACTATAATGTCTGATGAGTGATGATTAGATGAAAAATTTGATATACTTCTACAAACTGTCAGTGTGAAGGTGTCCCTGGTCAGGAATAACAATTCATGACTTTGAAAGATCCTCATTTCACAACATCTAAAACTACCAAAATTTCAACATTTTTTTCGAATTTTGAAAACTGGATTTGAATATTTGATCAGTCAAACTGATATTTGAACATTTCATTTTTTAATCCCTGATTAGTACCAAACTTTTGAGTTTTCTATGACATTAATGTCAAGGTCAAAATTAAAACCTCAGGGTCACTAAGCTTTACTTTTTAAGTTTTACATATTTTTCACAGATTTTATCGATTGAACAGATGGAGGGGGTTCATGATTTAATTCTGATATTTATTCTAATCAATCACTTTGATGTAGTAGAACATGTTGTGTTCTTATATAACATGATTTGTAAGGATTTGTGCTTGAAGCATATTAAGCGTTATTTTGCATAAGATATAATGTCTCTAACTGTAGCTGACTTCATGTTAAAGAATGATTGAAGGATCAATATCTAGGGACCTGGTTTTTAATTCAGGCCTTTGCTGTCTAAGTCAGCCCCTTTGGTCTTTAGTAGGTTAAGCCATATTGTATTAAATACAAAAACAATGCCAGTTTTATATGCAAAGATGAAAATGCCTAAGTGTGAGTATGCCTCAAATTCTAACTAAGAAATTGACTCCATTATCCTTTCTTTGTTGTGTGTCAGTAAAAAAAAACAATGTATTCTCATATTTTATTAACACTACAATATACCTATTCACTATTATGATCGATGAACACAAGAGCTGTCTGAATGCATTTGAATAATAAATCTTTTCCACTAACTTCTTTCATCCATTTTGTTTTGTATTGGTTGCATATGATATGAAGATGTGTTAATGAATAACCCAAGGGAGGTAATTCAACTTTCAAGTGACTATGTACAGGTAATGAGATTTTTATATGTATTATTTAGTTCACACATTAAGTCTGTAATTTAAATAGGGAAAATCTGAAATTAATTGGGACAAATCCTCACCAGAATGAGACGGCATATTTAAAGTTCATGGTTTCTAATAAAAGGGGCTTAAACATATTGCATTTGTGCATCAAGTTGATTAACTGTACTTGCCGATGTTCATAAAAGCTCATGAATAAAGTGCGGACATTGTCCATCCATTTGTCTGTCCCATCAGACGTATGTCTGTTAACAATTCTAAGTGCTGTTTGGATAAAAATTGTACAAATCTAGAATACTGTTCACATAAAAACCCTGTGTGTGAGTTTTTGATTTAATATGATGTAGGACAGGTTGATGCTTATATACCTTTTTTCTAGACCAGTGGAGATGCAGTCTTGACTGTGACTATTTGCATAAACTATGAAATAATTTGCTCTGAAGTGTGATAATAATGTGTTCTTGTTCTTTGCAGTGAGCCTAGTTCTAACACCTGATTGTAATGTTTAACATTCTATCTCATCTTGTGAACTATGTCTGACGCTTGGTTGTCTGTCTAGTTAAATTGTGTATTTTTATGCTGAACTTTACTATTCAGATCTTTGCCTGTTTCATGTGTATTATTGGCAACAATCAATCTCACTCCACCCACTCATACATGTAAGCGTTTTAAAATGCCATCATTTTGTTTGTAATCCAAAGACTATGAGCATTGAACCATCTTTTATTTTAATCATCAATACTTCAAAATGTGAAATATGTTTTTGCTTAACAATCATGGAAATAGTATCATTACATTAATTTCTAAAACATGGCTGCCTTAAGTTATGCATGTCAAGATGCACAGTGGAAACTTGCAGATGTACCTTAAATTTAATGCATGTTTTGACAAATTTGCTATTCAGAATTAACAAGCTATTGATCGGGTAAATTGGTACCTGTTTCATAGATGCTTAGCACCATTTCTGTGTGTAGTAAAAGGCAACCAGACATTGAGAAACAGTTCTTAATTGGACCTTTATGACTACACTTACATGTAGGTATTTTAGGAAATTCAAGTCCTGAAATAGACACAAAAATACTATATCATTATGTTTCCAGCTATAATTCCCTTGAATTTGTTACTAGAGTATAGCTGAAACACATAAGCCTGTGGACACCAGATAAAAGGATGTCTAGTACTACGGCAGAAATAATTATTCTGTGGTGCTTATAGAGATATGGTAAAGCCTCATATAGGAACCCTCTCATATCGATGACTGATTATTTGATCTACATTTCAACTTAATGATGGTTATAATATCAAGAATTTTCTGTAGAATTCTTCTCTAGTCTATTCTATATGTATGGATTGTTGATTTCTGTTGCTTAGTGATATATTAATATGTTTGGCTAAATAAATACATTTTAAAAGAACTGAATTTCTTTTAACTTAAATTGATTAATACATATGGTAATCATATTTTAGAAAAAAGATTTTTGTAGCTTTTCTTAGTCTTAAACTCGTTTGCTTTAATTCTAGCTTGGCTGTTTTCGAATTTGCATAGTCTGCATCAGTGCAAGAACTTTAATGTAGCTCATAACTCAGAAACTGTAAAAGGTAGCAACATGAAACTTCAAAGGTGTATAGATCTCACTGAGGTGGTGAACAGACGAGTTTTGGTATTACTTGCAACGCTCTTGTTTAATTGTGGCTATACATAACTTTTTTTAAAGCCCAGAATTATGATTTATTGTCCAAAGACTGGGATGACTAGCATCAGGGGAGATAAAAGTTTCTCAATATTAGATGAAAATTAAAATGAATTAATATTTCATCTCTCTTTCATCTGCAGTGTTATTGCGTTGTTTTGTTAGATATCAGAATATATTAGATGTTTGATAAGTCATATCTGCAAATTTCTACCATAACAACAAAAAAATCACATGTTTTAACATCAGTTAGTGTTGTTTACATGTAAAGCTTTTCAAGCTGTGAAAAACATGAAGATTCTGTATTGATCGTGAAAAAAGATACTTTTGAGAACGTTGAATGATTAGTTATGGAAATTTTAGTGGATGCTTTCCAGTGTACGCTTTCTAGTGCACTTGCACTATTTGTAAAACAATTGTATGATCTTTACTGGTGTTTAATGATTTTAATATCACAGACTAACTTACTGCCAATATTTGTTTGTTTATATTTTTGCGGCCATTTTGTCAGTGTTAACCAGTAAATATCAGTTTTACTAAAACAAAGGGGTCAGCATACATGAGCAATATGAGTAAAAAATTGGACTAAGAATATAAAAAAAAATTATACTAGTTATTGTTCATATTTCGAATTTTATGCAATATATCGCAAGCGGCGCAAAGAGGAGCACAGTGATATGTCGTATAAAATTCCAAATATAAATGGTAACTGATTTACAGATTGTCCTAGTTTGTGTACATACCAAAGAAATAAGTGACTTATTTGCTCCATACTAGGTTTTCCTCACAATTTTTTTGATATATTTTCCAAATTTCAAATGAAATGTGGACATTTCTAGCATCAACTATGGCTGTAGCTCATTGGATTCTCCATAAGTTTACAAAAAAGATTGTGAGCTATAAATCTTGGTAATGTTGATTATTTGTATTCTATTTGATTTGTGATTACCCGAGTACTTTGATACTTGCCCCAGCCCTAAAAGCAACATTCTATTTTATTTATTATGGTAGATCGTTATAGACTTTCTGACCCGCCTACGTGGTCAGTCAAGTGGTTAAGGTCGCTGACTTCAAATCACTGTAACCTCTCACTGATAGAGGGTCGTGGGTTTGAGCCCAGCTACCGACCATGTCTCTTTATGTGAGATAAGAGGAAGTTGCTTACGGAGGAAGGGAGTCTAGAACTGGATCTTCACAGGAGCGATGGTTGGGTGAACTGTCTGCCTCATATGACTCTGTTGAAAAGGAGCGTAAAACTCAATCAAACTAACAAATATATAGATTTTCATTTGATGATGGAAGTACCAACGCACTCAAATTCCAGCTTATAAATATTGTATTGATTAAGAACTTTGTAAACTTGAGCTTAGTTTGTTTTAGATAACCTTATGTTTACAGTCCTTTGATAAAAGTAGCTTACTATCATTCATTTGACTTTTATTGGATTTAATGAGTTATTTACAGCCAAGCAAAACCTTCTTATTGTTTGACATTACGACCTTTAGTAAACGTATTGAGTAAAGTCTGAAATAAGGATAAAAGAGAGGAGCATGTTGCAAGATCAAGAATGTTAATTTAAGAATGTTTGTTGATTTGAGTATGTTGTTAATTTGAGATTGATTTTGATTTGTGAGAATTCTGTTTATTAGATAATAGTGTTGATTTGAGAACGATGTGGTTTTGAGAATTTTGTTGCTTTTAGATTGTGAATTATGTAGTGGATGTTTTTTCCATAAAATTGCTGTTGTAAGAATGTTGTTGATTATGGATATTGTTGCTTATATAACATTGTTCTGTCAAGAATGTTGTTATTTCAATATATTTTTCAATTATTTGTTGTTTTGTTGCTGTTCTTAAGTAAATTTTATTACACTAGATGGAGATTACATAAATGTGTAATTGTAGAGAAATAAATCTAAACAAGTGATTATACCTCATTAATTAGAAATACAAACTAATTATTCTGTTTATAGTTGATGTTGAACATATTAAGTTTCATTTAATTTTGACGTGGGTAACATTAATTAGAATCTATGTTGTTTTGTTTTAAAAACTTTGTACTTTTTATGTTCATGCTTAAACATTCTATTAATTTGAATGTTTTCAAAGTAACTTAGAAGTAACAGGCCTTTACTGACTTAGACCTCCCTTGTCAAATAGTTATACTTACTTCATGAACTATTCATGAAGTATGCAAGAAATGTTCAAGAAAAAATCATGATTTTATGAATTCCTCTCAAAGGGGTGTAACTTGAATTATGATTGAAGCAGTTTTTGTTGCCAACGAAATTGTTTCATTATTTCTGATGTTTTACAGCCAATTGTTTGAGAAACAAATCAGATTATTTTAAATGACGTCTGAGAAGTTCATAATCACTAAGTCTTGTTGACTGTGATGCACTTATCCTCCGATAGTTTGTTGGCCTGAGAGAATCGGGGAAGTTCAAGTGCCTCTGTATGTATAGTAGTTTTATGCTTTAGTTTCATACATTATGCAAACTTAGTATGCTATAGAAGTTCTCACCATTGAGTTAGCATGTTCCATGGTTGTTTTAAACTTGATGTTATTGTCTTTATGACCCACATTGACTTGTACTAAGGTCTGCTAATGAACGCAATAATTTATAAATTCTATTAATATTTAACTGAAACCCTCTTTTAACTTTTGTTTGTAGTATATTTTAGTATGAGAACATCAGGACTAGGGGCATTTAAATTAATGTTAGCTTTAGGTAAATGGGTCAGTACATGTATGACAGTCATCAAATTTCCTTGAATCACAAAATTTAGAAATGAAAGATGAATTTCGTCTGTTTTAAGTTTTACACCTCTTTTCTGCAGTCAGAGTCATATGAGGCTGACAGATTACCTAATCATCATTCTGGGAAGAACCAGTACTAGACTCCCATCCTCAGTAAGCAACTGCCTACTTTCTCACATAAAGAGACATGGTCGGTAGCTGGGCGTGAACCCATGACCCTCTATGAGTGGAAAGAAAAAAATCAGTATATTCTAAATCCATACAAGTTCATTATATTTGAATATATTTCTACTTTTATAATCTACTTTTCCTTCAAATTCCTTTAAACATTATCATGTTCCATAACTTGATCAGGTTAAGCCAGTTTTAGAAAAGATCAAATGAAATAAATGTTACTTGAAATATGGGTATAAACTAAGAGCATGATTTGCTTACATACATTGACCTTTAGTAATAAATTATAACCCATTCTTTACTTAAAGCTTTTAATAAATTTATGATACTAGGGTATAGCTATACTTCATTCATACAATGGAAATTATTATTACATCCAGACATGTCCTATTTCTTACTCTATTTATTAATTCTTAACACACAAGTTCTATTTATATTATTGGATGGTAGTGAATAGTTTCTTATACCAAGGGAAACCAGTCTGTTAGACTTATAATTGATGTCATTCGGTTATGTCTGGGTTACTTCCCTTTGAATATGATCAACAAGTACAAAAGTTTAGAAGAGACAGGGATCATTCATCATGAATAAGAGGCTTAAACTGAATATAAAATATCATGTGATTTTGAATGGCAATGAATTTTGTAGAAGAATCAAGCTGCTAATAATGTTAAAATTGAGATTAAACTGATTAGATTTTTATAAATTATATTAAACCTTACTGGTATGCAGTATAGTGTTGTGTAAATTGTTCAATGTTTTTATGCCCTCGTATCGATAGATTGGGGGCATACAGTTTTTGGCCTGTTGTCTGTCTGTCCATTTGTTTGTCTGTTTGTTTATACCAAACTTTAACTTTGCCTATAAATACAAAACCTAGAGTCATCAAACGTCAACTTTCAACATTTCAGGGACGGTTGTTTCAGTTTCCCATCCAAAAACTGTGTTAAGAAAATCACAGGATACGTTAATAGTGTGTTTTACACCAGGCACGAGAAGAACCAAGAAAAAGTACTAAAAAATAGTAGGGATATAAATGGCTGGATCTGCTGTATCTGCTCTCCTTTCTCTCTTGGGCAGCTCTGAAATGACCATAGCTGTCGAATGGGCCTTTTAATAACAGATAAATAAATATGTTCATGGCTCAGTCTTATTAAGTTATGGTGGAAAGAGCTTATTGATAAATATAATGTGACTTAAGGCTTACTATGTCCATACCTCGATGTAATTAATGTGGTCATCATCCTTCCTGGCTGAGTTCTATGATTTATTTTTCATCCCGGTCCATTTTTCTCACCTGTCATTTTCTGAAATGTGGAAATAAATCATATAAAACAAGGGAGGTAATTTAAGATATTCATGAATATTATTTTATCTTCAGTTCTCTCCCTTGGTAGTAAGAGACCAGTAAATACATGATGCAGAATGTAAAATATTGTGATTTACTGTAAATAATTAGTGGGAAAAAATATTTTGAAAAAAAATTATGTGGAAAAATTGTTGTTCACATAGGATCTCACTCCACCCTTGAAACTTGAAAAGTGGCCATTAAATGACCCTAGTGAAGGAATGTGATTATTCAAAACATTTGCTTAAGAATTAAGATGTGCGAAAATCTATGGTATGAGAACCCAGACATGTAGACATTTGTTACATTTATATTTTTCATATACAGTATTCCTTATAATCAAGGGGCACATTTATTTAGGTCCATGTGGAACAGAGTTTATTTGAAATTATAGATAGTTCAATCCATATACAGTCATTAGATTGGATATGGTATTTGAATGACCTGGTTGAACACTTTGTACTCAAGGTCGAATAACAACGTACCACTACCATTATCATTTATCTAAGTATTACATATACTAGATTAGAAACATACAATATTGAAATTTTAAAGATAAAATATAGTTTGACATCTTTATGCAGCAACCAGTACTCAGTATCATCGATAATTCATGGCCTTGATTCATGTTTCTACCCAAATTTGAGATGATATAAGATCTGTCTTCTGGGAAAAGATGCGTCAAAACAAAAGAATTGAATAGTCCTTTTGACACATTTAGTGTAAGATTGGCAACTGCCTTCATATACAAGTTCATCAAATATCTTCAGACTTTAATGAACAAAACGGATTAATCAATCCATCTTCATATGGATGGGGAACAGCTAATTAAGTGGGAGCTCTAATATCAAGAAATATGGTTTACCAGGAAACTGATTTATTTAGACATCTACAAAATCTTAGGGCCAGTCCCTTTAAGATTTTCTAGTTACAATCTGAATGTTAGTCGCTACAAGATTTTCTGATGTCAAACTGAATGTTGGTCCCTTTAAAGATTTTCTGATGTTAAACTGAAAGTGACAGTCCCTTTATACTGTTGCTTATTTTGTATTCTTAAATTTAAGGCTATATACTTACATTACAAATATTTAAACAAGATAGGTTAAAATAGTAAAATTACGAGTAATTACAATGCTCACTGAATGAAATTTTCACTTGTGACCTATATACATAAATAATAAGGAAATCTAAGACATTGTTAATTGTATAAAATGGTTTTATTTTCATAGAAAAACATATTTCCTTTTACTAATTTCATATTTTATCATTATATATATACACAGTGAGTGTTTCACAATAGACAGGATATCTACTGTCTTGCTTATTTCCGGCACACTGTCATACTGTGTTTCACTGTGAATTTTAAATTAAGCTGAGGCCATATCTCATTCATTATGGAGAATTAATGTGTAGCTGTGGTTTATTGTGCAGTTAACTGTTTTCATATGAACAGACTTATTTAATACTATAGTGTTGCTAAAACAAAATATTAAAACAATATTATTGTATCAATTATGGTGAATGAACACAAGTTTTCTTTGGGGGGGGGGGGGGTCCCTGTCTGTATGTTTTTACCCCTAAATTCATAAATAATTCTCCTTCAGTAGAATTTCAATTTTCTTGAGAATATTTTTGGTTAAAAAGATAATCAAATTGACCTATAGTATAGCTCTCTTTGTCTATGATCATCAAGGCTATAATCTAGTGATAATAAAACGTGTGGAATTTGTATGCCTTATATTAATATTGTTCCCCTTTTTTCCCTCAAGATGCTATTTTCCCCCTAACTAAGGGCCCTGCCACCTATCCCCTAGTAGTAGTAAAAACAATGTGCATTATTTGCTTAATTAATTAGATTTGAATTATTTAGCATTACTCAATATTTACATGTTTTGTTGCAAATTTTCAGCCAATAATATCCTTATTAAAATTGAAGGAAAGTAATTGAGTTCTATTCTGATGGCTAATAACTATCTCTCATGATTTTCAGCAATCAATTATAAACTAATCAGGTAGCAAAATGAAATGATTAATTTTCATTCATGTGGTCAATGTGAGTGGCATGAAATATTACTGCTAATAATGAATATATTTTTGGACCAAACTAGTTATGAAATAAAAAAAAAGAAAGTAAATCATTCTGGACTACCAGCTTAGAAATTTTCTTGTAATTACAGTGTACGTAAGACAGTGGATTTGTTGAGACCTGCTTGAATGTAATGGTCATTAATGGTCAAGTTGTCAGTGTAACTGTACTTGCTGTATAGACATAACTCATTTAGTTGACATGAATTTTTACATTGTGTTAATTAAATAGGTAATAGACTCCACCCACTTTTTACTTTTAATAGTCGTCTTGTTACACAGTACATTTATTGCTTTTTGTCTTAAATATATTAACTGTCAAAAATTATATTTATTTTCTAGTGTTGGTACATGTATGTTGCATATAAATTGTATACTATAGTAACCATGGTAACTGTTATTTTCTCCAACTTAAGCCAGTCCACATTATTCACGTGCAGACATTATGTTATTACAGTTTTCAGTTGGTTTAACACGGTTTTTCAATGTTTTTTTTTCTCAGTTATATAGTCTGTTTACTTAATCAGTTTTCCTGGACTGTATTCTATAACCAGTACTGACTTGAGCCAGCATCTTCTCCACACATGCAAGAAAAAAATATTTTTATCAAATTTTCATAGAAGGGTTTGACCTGCTGCAGCCATGATATATGAACATGGATTGCCAGGTTACATGTCTAGTGCTCTTAAACAATTGGACCGCAGTCGCGGCCCTTAGTTATTTAAGTGAAGCTTGTATTATAAGACCATCAAAAGTGGAACCAATGACACAGTTACGGTCTCTTAAGTTCTTAACACAAAATTAATAGTCATTTGATACAGCATAATTTATATGATAACACCCAAGATCGAAACTTAGAAAAAGCATCACTTAGTTATGAACAAAATTGTGAAACAGTTTGTATAGAAAAAATGGTTGCCTAATTGAAATTGATTGTTATAGAGATACACTGAATTTTGTGAACCATGATAAAAAAATCAACATAATTCAACTACTGTTGTTAAATGGTGTCAAACTTAGTGTGATAATTTGTAAAACCTCTTGGTGAAATTTCTCCACAGAATTAGTATCAAAGTTGTTAACCTTTCTATATTTATCTGGAAGAATCTAAAAAATTAGAAATTAATAAATTATGTACAAAATGTTATTAACATCTGACTTCGACTACCCCTCTCATTTTAACAATCTATTTGTATATACAGTGCAACCTCTCCAAAGCAACATCCATTAGGAGTGGCAAAATTAAGTTGTTGTTGAGAGGTTGTTGTTCTAAAGAGGTTAAATCAATTGTTACACCATACGGTAGAAAAAAATCATGCTGTTGTTGAAGGTAAGTTTTTGCTGAAGAGAGGGCCACTCTGGAGAGGTTGTACTGTACATGTTATTAGCCAACTACTGATTCTGAGAAAAAAATTCACAAACCATAAAATCATGATATTTCATGTAATGAGCTTTACTTGTTTGTTATGTATTATTCATAGTTATACGTGCATGTTCAGTAAAAATGAGCACCATAAATCTAAATAAGGAAACTGGGATCATTTTTGATTGGTTACAGTTTGTAAAGAACGTAGGTTTCATTCACTTGCGGCTGAAGTAATGACCACTGTTACGCTAAATGGTTAATTATCATAATCAAGTTAATGTTTTTTTGTCACATAATACTGAAAGTAATACAAGGTTTGGTGACATTTCATGTTTCGTATAATAAATCTTTACACAGCTCATGTATATATTTATGAATTTATGAATAAGACAATGTACATGTGTTATTTTATCTAATGTTGGCTGTGGTGACGTTTTGACGTATGTTTAATGGCCACAAAGATGTAACCACTATGAATGTGGTTAACCAAATAATTTTTGTCTGAATTTTAAGCTACTTTGTTAAAAAACAAACAAGACCTGTATGGAGGAATCTATAAATATACCAAGAACAGTGGATCTACAAATAAATTCCACCTGAGGAATGGAACAGATAATTTATGGTCTTCATATACAGAGCTGACTTTTATTCCAAGGTTTATTTGTCTGCTAAATGAATAAAAGCTGAAGGGTCAAAGTAGTTCACTGTGTAACCTATTTTCATAGGCGACACTTAACCAAGAATTCACTGTACGTGTAGATGGATTTCAACAGCAAGAAATAAACTGTCACTGTATGTTAGTGTAATGAAATTAAATTTATTTCCTTCTCATTGATCTTTCAATGTTCTCTTGATTCAATCTTGTGTCTGCTGTTTGATTGAGGTTATGTTGTTGCACAAATACAGAATGTTTGATCATCTGTCTAACATTAGGTCTCATCTAATTCATTAAATGTAAGTTTCTATTCTTAGTCTCAGCTGAAAAGAGGCAGTCTTCCTTGGAAGATGCTTAACAACACATATCGAGGGCTCAGCGCAACACTGTCGTAACTTGTTCTTATTTCAATATGAGTTACAACACTATTGCGCTGAACCCTCGATATGGAGACCAAAATTCTAAATACAGTACAACCTCCCCAAAGCAGACCTCTCTTGAGCATCAACCTTCCTTCAACAACAGCATGATTTTTTCCTAAGTACTGAATGATTTGACTGTTAATTTAACCTCTCCAAAGCAACAACCTGTCAACAACAACACAATTTTGCTACTCCCAAGGTGTGTTGCTTTGAAGAGCTTGTGTTGTTCTGTCAAAAGCTGTTAACAAATATCATCAAAGGGGAGGAAATGGTTGCCATACTCAGTTGGCCTTTATATAAAGGTTTGTTGTTATTATAATAAATGTCTACAGAAGAGTGGCCATTTTTCTGTAATCTTTTAATTGCAAAATTATCTTGAATTCTCAGAAATACTGGTATTTCTGTATTTTCCACTTGTTTTTTTTTCAGCTTTCAAAAGAGCCTTCACCTTAGATTTGAATTTGTGACTGGTTAAGATATGGATTTATCTGATATTCTTTTGTAATTTAGTTTCAAATTTATGATTGTAAGTACTCGCTGAGCAATTATCTATGAAAAAGGTCTACATATTTTTGTTGCAAGATAATGACGTAAGTTTAGATAATAATTGTCTAAGTTTAAGGAGGGGCTTCACACATTTTGGATCCGCCCCCTGTCCTGCCTACAAGGCTGACCTCTTGCTAAGATATCTTAGGCTTTGTGATAATTTGAAATGATCATCTGTTTGCTTACACAATGGTTCAAAACATTTTAATGTAAGAAATTTAATGTTTTCACTGACTCGCACAACTTGGACCGTGGTTCACAAGAAAGTGGGATCAAGATCTGCATCAAGATATACATTTGAGATAATCAAATAACTGAAAGTACTCATGGAAACTGAACTTACATAGACATGCACTGCAACATGGAACGGGAACCAGTTTAACAATTGCATGGCGGATGTAGATAAACATTATGGTCCGTAAAAATTCATACGCGTGAGTGATGGCTATTGAAAGCTGAACTATCATTCAGTTTCCAAAAATGGGCGTGAAACATGAAATGATGAATGTTCAAACCAGTATCATGCTTTAATACACGTGAACAAATTGAATTCTATTTTGATTCAGGTCCTGATTAGTGTTGTCTCAGTATTTTATGAGATTTTCACGCATTTTATCCAAAAGTGAATTTGTTTTCATGCTCTGTAACAAGGTTTAAGTACAAGATGTGTTTCATTGTTTGATTCTGATATCATTTTATATTAGCTGCATAAAACAAGGAAGGCAAAAAGTAGGAACAATTCATCTTGACCTTTCTACATGAACACAAGGCCTGATTATACACTCCACTTCAACATCTACAAGGAAATGTTGAACAAGAAAAAATTATGTTGTTTTGTTGTAAGACTGTTTATCAAACACTATTTTCTTGTTAAGAGTTTGCTAACGTCAGCTGTATAACAATTAATTGTCGACCACATGACTAAAGCAAAAAATAACAAAGTAATCTTTCTGTATTGAGCAACCAGAAAATACAATTAAATTAGTTAACGAAAGTGCTGCATGGCCAGCTTGAAAATACCAAAGAAGTTCCCATATAATGTAAATTTATGCTTTCAGAAATTGATTTTAAAAAAATTGAATAAATTTTAAAGAACTTGGAACTCCAGTTAATTAACTGTAGAAGTTGACACTGATTCATGAGGACTAGTAGATTACAGGATGAGCGCCATAGTTTCTAGAATCCTAATCTGATAATAAAACATAATCAAAGTACTGAAAGTACTCATCTAAGCTGAACTTACTTGTACTGCAACATTGAATGGGAACTATAGTTTAACAATTGTAGGGCAGATGAAGAAATACATAGTACTTTGGTCCACATAAAAAATCATGCAGTACCATTGCAAAGATGATGCTGCGAATCATTTGTTGGTACAACTTGCTAAACTGATAACTATGAAAGAGGAAATAAAAATACAGAGAAGTAGCTTTATTGGTAATAATCACGGAAATCCCAACCTGGACAAGTCTTTTGTACTTAAGTATAGTGCAAGGGCGATGAAACCATGTAATAAATAGTTCCCACAATCTACAATATTTACCTACCTTTTTTAATTGGTGGCCATCTTGAAAGGCAAATTTTTTAATATGTGCTTAATTGGAAAAAAAACAGAAAAGTAGTTATTAAACAACTCAATTTATAAAAGATAACTTAATCATGAAGTTGTAAAAACGATACGCACATCAGGTTTAAGAAAATCTAGTTGTCACATATGAATATCCTTTATTTAGAATTTTCAAAACAAAAACATCTTCTACCAATGCTTGTTAAATTTGCCTTTCAACATGGCTACCAATTCAAAACATGGGAGGTAAATATTGTAGGTGTGGGAACTAAGTATTGGAAAGCCTGAGTGTTTGTCTAAGGAACATCGTTGTTTAGGTTTGAGATAGTGTATGTTAGTGAACACAAATTGTACATGATTTGATACTTTCCAAATTAAAGTTCTCTTAATAAGAGAAACAATACAATTAATTTAGTAGAATATATCACTGATATTGTTTTCACCTTGGCAACCAGCTAGAGGTTATAATGTTGAGGACTTTTATTTCTATCAATACACTTAATCAAATTTGTAATTGATGATTTTATTACCACAATCATGCACAAGTGATAATCGAAAGTCAGTTAATGTTTGTGACATTTACAATCATGATTTTCTCTGAATTTGATTCCTATTTGAGCTACAGGCAAGTCAGGAGATGACAAGTGAAGTATGGGATACACTGAACTAGACAATTGTTAATGTATACTTGTCATGAATATATGTTCTAAATGCATGAGTTATGTAACACAATGCACAATGTTTTGAAATATTAATTTGCATTTGTTGAATTGTGAATGTTTTTATTTTGATTTGTGTATAGCAAAATCTTTTAAAGTGTTCTAAAAGATTTACTAGCCTTATAGCAACATTATGCGGAACATTTGTATTGTCTCAATTATACACTGAACATTTTATTGTTTCAATTAAACACAGAACATTTCGAGGGCTCAGCGCAACACTGACATAACTTGTTCTTATTTCAATATGAGTTACGACACTGTTGCGTTGAACCCTCGATTTGTATTGTCTCAGTTAAACACTGAACATTCTTATTGTCTCAATTAAACACTGAACATTTGTATTGTCTCAATTAAACACTGAACATTTCATTGTCTCAAATAAAAATATTGGATCGTCAGCATTGAAATAAGTATATACAATGCTGGAAAAACATTTATTACTACATAATTAGGCAACACTACTTAGTTGTCAGTCTAACTTCCTGGCCTTGAGAAGTTATCCTCATTGTATTTAAGTATATTTATACAGAATTTTGGATTCAAATGATAGCTGTAATTATTTATGACTAGTGTGTTCAATAGTGCTTTTATTTTCTATCGATTTGTTGAATTCAATATCAAATATTTTCGTTTGAATTAGTTACGGTTATGTAAGTCTAGAAGCTCAAGTAATAAACATTGGTATTGCTTGTTAGGCAATATTGGCTTTTTTCATTCCAAATTTGTTGTTTGTCTGATACAGTTGGTTAGTAATACTCGTGTGCTTATAAGGCTTATAAAACCACAGGCAGCTGGTGTATGACATAGACCCCCCAACACAGACCCTCTACTACCCAGAAATTTCTTTTACACTTTGCTGTACTATATAATATATATGATGAATTTTTATCATGGTTAATTGATTATATACAGATATTTTTAAAACTTTTGATTCTAGATACTGCTTTATTTGAAATTAATTATGGCTATATGTTTCTTGCTTACAAGAACTAGTGACTTGATTTTTTAGTACTTTTTATAGTTCCTTCTAAGGAAATTAGTTTATTCACCTTTAAAGGTCATTATCTCCAGTATGTAAATTGCAGTAATTGAATTATGATAATAATAACTGTTGTTGATATTACATATTGAGATGGCATGGCTTCAGGTTTAGTGGATGGGGTAATTTTCAGTTAAAACATTTTAGCAGACAAAGTTTTTGTGCAGCTACAGAAGAGCTAGTGCAAATGTGATGTATACATCATAAATAGATGACACAAAGAATTATGTTGACATGATATATTTATTATCTGTGCATTTTCAGTATTGCTGTATACCCAAGCATGGCAGGGGGATGGTATATGTCATCATTACTGGTGTTCTTGCTATGTGAAACTGACCTTGAACTTAAGTACTTGTCAATATGTATAACATATGACATACATTGTATTTGACATACTGTATGTTACCTTGCAAGAAGCTTCTTTCAATTAGTCTGCAATCTTTTTGCACACGTTTCTGTATAAATTGATGTAAGTTCAAGATCATGACCTTGTTTAGTTGTGTATTGTTTTGATGGTAAGGTATGGTACATAGCTGGGATTAGTAGGTTAATTCATATATAGAGATAACTAGTCATACCCGAAATCTTCATGGTTGTCATGCAAAAGTCTTGTAATATGTACAGAAAGGGGACCACCATTGCTGGTAGTTTTTATCAATAATTTCATTATCTCCATGTTACCTTCTTGTTACCCCTTTTGAGCCTACATAAATAAGGTTTGAAGTTTAGATCTTATTGAAGTTTATCTCTAGATTCATTGATGAACTTTTGGTTATTCAAGTTAGAATAAAAAGGTATCTTCTTTATAAGCATGTGTCCTTTTCTTTGCTGTCTGCATTTATGTGTCCTGTGTTTTTTTGTCTTAATATATTCAGGTATAATGTACCTGAGACCATTTTAGCAGATAGTGTTTTGTTAATATATCAGTCAATATAATAGTTTTGGGCTGAGCTTAAACAGTTTTATTCATATTTAATTATGCAAGAGTTATTGCCCCCATTTGTATATTTTGAGATCAGTTGTTAAAATCTTATGTAAAACTGTATAATGTGACTAAAATATTTTTTATAAAAAAATAGCATGGAGAATATGTGCAAAAGACAGTAGTGTATTAAGTTCAATTGTATATAAAGGCCATGTTTTCCTCTTCACTTGTAGGCCTTTATTCTGAGGTTTGAATGTATGAGTGATATTGATTGTAAATTACATACTGGATCATTTGAAATACAACCCGAAAGTAATTTCTAGAATCACGCAATTCACTCTTAGACATTTACCATATGAATCTTCATGTAGCATCTTTCTTACTAAATTCAGACTACAATTAGAGTTTCATAAAAAAAAAATTTGAATTATTACTTTTGGTTGGTATTTCCGTAATTTCATTTCTGTTTGATGAATAAAACAAATTTCTTTTTATGCCCCTGCATGGCATATTGTTTTTTGCATGTCTGTCTGTCTGTCTGTCTGTTTGTACCAAACATTAACCTTGCCTATAAGATCAAAATGCTTCCACTTACAATCATCAAACCTCATATGTTAACTGGTTCCTCATGACAACTACAGGTCCTGTGCATTTTCAGGTCAGTAGGTCAAAGGTCATGGTCACCCTGAGGGGGCATTGTCTTTTAAAAACACAAAATGATTACAAAAATGATGTTTTTTGGGGGATGGAGGGTGCCTGTTTTCAGCTTTATTTCAGTTTATTCTCTTGGGCAGTTAGCTAGTGTCCCCGGATTCTGTACCATGGCAGTACTCACAAATGACTGTCAACTACCACACACAAGTCTCGCAAATCACCTAACACTGGAAGACTCAATTGTCACCAAGAGCATGTAATATGCCAAAGATTTGAACTGACCAACTCATGATCTTTATGCTTTCCCGAATGAATGATGGGGACAAAAAATGTTGTACATGTGTAAAATTAAATCTTCACGTGAGGACATAGTGCATGCTTAGACACAGTCACTATTATGTGTTGAATGATATACTGAATGTGTCATATATTCCTATGATTTATGTTCCGTCTCAAACAGATGAGTTTAGTCTTGCCATTTATTTACAGACAGCAGAATTTTACTACTGTAAATTTATTATTGTCCAAATTTATTACCATATTGTATAGGACATAACTCCACCCATTTGTCTCTGATGTTCATGATTGTGTGGCCTGTGTTTGCATTGCTTTCTAAATCAAGCACAAACTGTCATTGTAGAGATGTCTTAACTATTTTTGGATGAAATAAATAAAGTACAGTTTTTTTATAAAATGGAAAACAATTTTTAAACCAAAATAAGTAGGACTTATTATATGTTTTCTCATTTTGTTAACAAATGTCTTATCTCATGTAATTATAATACAATGTAGAAAACAGTTGGCTTTCTTAGGGAGCATAATTAATTGTATTGCCCCCTGAATGCTCTAAAGTCTATCTTTGGAGGAACTTTATCTTTTGTTTAAAGGTCTTGACTGTCTTTGGGAACATGTCTTACCCTTGAATGCTTAACAAGACCCACTTAATGGAGGAATGTGTTTGTTTAATGGCTTTGGCTTTCTAAGGGGAACATGTCTTGCCCCCAGAATGCTCTTAGGGAAACTTAATTGGGGCTATGTGCTTTGTTTAATGGCCTTGACTTTCTTAGGGGAACATGTTTTGCTCCCAGAATGCTCTTAGGTAAACTTCATTGGAGATAATGTCTTTTGTTTAATGGTCTTGGATCTCTTAGGTCACATGTCTTGCCTCTGAATGCTCTAGGGCCTATTATAGGGAAGCAGGTCTTTCCTGTCTTACTTACCATCAATAGTTGTCATTGTTTATGTCTTCATTGAAAATTAGGTATGTTGATTTTTTGCACTTGACAGTATTTGTTATGATGTACTATGCACTTGTTGTTATTTCAAACTGACATTTGTATGTAAAAACATATTATATTGACCGATTATGTGATACAAAGTTTACTTTATTATAAGGCAAATGTAATGCTATTTATAGTTGCATGACTTTTGAAGGACTTCTTTAGCTTATGAATACTTTATCTCAGATTTAATTGCTGTTTTGCATAATTATATTTTCTGTGATAATTATCTTTCCAATCAATTCTTTAGAAAGTTGGTGATTTGTTATTTTACTAAATTACTTTTTGCTTTTCTGGTGCAAGAAAATTTGAATAATTAATTGAAACTAATGGCATGCTCAAATGTCTCAGAGAATCTTGATTTAGTCTGATGATTACAGCTTGGTTTTGAGATTGCTGCATCTATAAACATTGAGCCTAGATGACAGTACATCCTAAGTTCAGTCAAACTTGAGTTAATGGACACCTGTTGATAAAGGCCACTTAATCATTAGCAGCCATTCATTAGTTTGTGAGTTGATGTTATAAACCAATGATACATGTACCTCTATAGAACGGCCATAAGTACATAGAGTCTATGTTTTAAAATAAAAATTTCCAATGAAGGACTCTCAGATTAAAGTGTATGGAAGCTCCAATGACCGAATCACATGTGCTAATGGCATGCCTAAAGTGACATGGTAAATGTTTGCTGAGTGGATCTAGGTTTTATTTTAAATTATAAATTCATCGTTTCTTTTAGATAATTTCATTTTTTATCAACTCAAATTTTTATTTGTCATGTCCAACAGTAAGGGACAAATGGTAAATAAATTGTTCCTAATAACAAACAAGAGACTACCTTGAGATTTGAATTATGCAATGAAAATGCTTCAATTGAATTGCATTGACCAATGAGAATGATTCAATTGAATTGCATTGACCAATGAAAATGCTTCAGTTGAATCGCATTGACCAATGAAAATGCTTCAGTTGAATTGCATTGACCAATGAAAATGCATCTCATTTTATGCAAATTGACTAACAAAGGAGCACCTGCCGGAACGTTAGATATTTAAAAAATTAGAAGTATATTAGGACTTCTGACAATGGATTTCCTGATTACTGCAGATAAGTGCTAAGAAGTTGACATAAAACTTATCTAAACTTTATGGCTTCTTGTATTGTTATTGAGTGAGTTTGTGTGTATTGCAGAGATTTATGTCTGATTGTACAGACTTTAATGTTTGTATTTTTTGTCATTGTTTGTTTGTTCTATAATGAATTGGTGATATAATCAACAGCAAGAATTGGTTTTAGTTTATATTGAATGCTTTCTTTGAGATGGATTGAGAGATACACTCAAATCTGTGTTAGTGGCCAACTCCGAATAAAGGCCTCTGTGAATAAAGGCCATTCTTGCAAAAACTGTCATTGGTTATTTAGAACAAAATTCCTCTGAATAAAGGCCACCTGTTAATAAGGCCATATTATGTCTTTCCCAAGGGTGGCCTGTGTTTACAGTATTGACTGTACTGGTAATATGTGAATTAAGATAGGCTTAGTCATCAAAGACTCACGCTCAGTTAATTTCAATATTTGTATTTAAAAGGGACAAATTATTTCAACTGACTGCTTAGTATTAGGTCTGTGCAGGTTATCAATACATAAATAAAATGTCTGTATTGACAATCCTTCGAACACGTTTGAAGGAAATTCAATTCATGCATCCATGTAATCAAATTTCTACTCTTCAGTTCCCATAAGGAATTAAATTTTCTTCAATGGTTACATGAAATGTCCTCACCGCAACTTTATATTCTTCTTTATGATTATACATATTTTGTACTTGACAAAAATATTCCCATTTAAAATTACATGATACATTGATTATTATGATTTGAAAGTTTTGCTATAATTCTGATAGTTATTATGAAGATTATCAAGGAGTTTCAAATTGAATTTGTACTTTTAACATTTTTACCACCCATTGAAAATCCTTGTCTGAATTGATGTTAAAGTGAAAACTGTTACGGTATATTCCATAATGAACGCCCCTCCAATTACCCCCCTAATTAACTCCCCCCCCCCTCAAAATTTTTAAGATCATGATTTAGTAATCCTTCAAGTCATGTTCATTTTTAGCTCACATGAGCACTAGTGTACAGGGTGATGAAGGTTTAATGAAACATTTAAGTTATTTCTTGACAAATTGAAAAAAAAAATTGTGACAAAAGTGGTACAATTTTCTCTTTTTTGGGAATATTCTTTAATTGTGACCACACATGGTGTGTTTATTTGGGAACAATATTTTAAGCTTATGTAATTACTTGTATTATTCATATTGCCTCAGACAGAAAGTATTCAGAGAGAATTTATCATTGTCAAATCATGTTCATTTCAGATGCTAATTGGTTCATTAATTTATAAATAGAATAATTAATGTAAATAATTAATCATCCTGTAAGAGAAATATGTACATTAAAATCTACTTTACTTTCTCTATATTTCAGCTTGATTATTTATACTTCCTCAGGTTTAACACCAATTTCTTCATTTCCAAAAGAATTCCACCATTCTTTACTTAAAGCAACTATATAACAAGAGTTTAATTATGTAATTTAGTATGTGTATGTGAGTTTAACTTATGTAGGAATATATTAACAGTCAGGGGGGCGCAACATAATGTAGCATTCTATTAATATTAGAAGGATAGTGGCCTTTGTCAAGTTATTTTACCCATATTGTCCTTTTATGTTTCCCCTTTTTAAGGGTCACACCACCTTTCCCCTAAAGGTAAAGATAAACTGGACCGATCCAACTTGGGGTGAGACCAGGAAGACGGAAGTGGAAGCTAATATTCTATGATCAACAACAGATCAATATGAAATTTTACATTTTGTATATTTTATTGTTCTTACATGGTCAATATTTTGAAACATCCGAGACTGGACGGCTATTAATTTACTAGACTGTAGAAATGATTATTCTGTGTTTGTAATTTGTTCAATAAGGTTTCTCCATATATCTTGTAACAGCCGGCTGCATTGAAGAAATAAACTGATTTTGTCTGAAAATAATCATTTATCTCAACAAATTTGTCATACATGATTGATTATGTATCCAGGAATTAAATAATTTAGTTATTAATTGTGTTTGAGTGAATTAATTGAGTCAGTTGGGAAACAGCTCATACATTATTAACATTCAGTGCAACCTCTACAAAGCAACAGCCTTTGGGAGTAGCAAAATTCAGTCATTTGGAAAAATCATGCTGTTGTTGAAAGGAGGTTGTTGCTCAAGAGAGGGATGCTCTGGAGAGGTTGTACTGTACTATTTACAGTCAAACTTGAGTGAATGGCGTTCATGTGAACAATGATCTTATATAGCACACACAAAGTCATCTAACAAACCATATAAACCTTTGAAGAAGAACCAAGTTACTGATTTAGGATAAACCCTGCCAAATAAGTCATTCATACTTCATGAACTGTTCATGGACTATACAAAAATAATTCAAGAAAAATTCATGTTTTCATGAATTCTATTAAAAGGGGAAGTCACGCTTCTATTTTCCCTTTGTTATCCATGTTTTTGAAGTTAAGAGGATGTAGAAATGGTGAATGTGTGTGTGTATGGGAGGTTTTTGTTGAACTCTGTTCACAAGTTTTACTGTGTGTATAAATATTGTATTCATAGCATGAGTCACATGAGGAATTCATATTTGTGAATATTACACAAGTTTACAATAAGCATACTTTGATAACATATTTCTTATACATTAGTCATTTATAGATTAGTTTTTAATCAGATTGATCTTGCTGTAACAACTGATGCATCCTTTTTTCAACCATCAGACTTACAACATATAATGTTATCTCAGGTGTGTCTCTAGTCTCTTATACAAGTACTATCAAACCTGTGTACAAAAGCCATCATTTGGAAAGGTAAAATGTGACCTTTATTGACAGGTGGCTGTTTTCGGAGGTCAGTCTATTTGAAATAAGCAATGATGGTTTTACAAAGGATGGCCTTGATTTACAGGGAGTTCTTTATTGGGAGATGCCTGAAAATCAAGTTTGGCTGTACATAATTATGACGTATATGAGGATACAGTCTAATTTCACAAATAATCTTAATTGCGATCAGTTTCAAATTTGAAAGGCAATCATAGGGTTTTTAGTTCACTGTGTAAATTATCAATTTGTTAGGGTTAGTTTCAATATTGCTCATGACCCCTAAAAGGTCATCTTTGTTTTATCAATGTTCTTTTAGGAAACTTCAAGTTTTAGATCTATTCAGGCATAGATCTATTTCCTAACTTGGAGAAAGCTACTCATAGAGGTACCATTTCCAAACATGGTTGAAGATATAAATAACTTTCTAATTAATCCCTCTCTGCATGAAAGATAATTAATTTGTTTTGAAAATTCATGTTGATTGTGATGAAACCGTAACTTTCCCTTACAGTATTCTGTATACAAATTAATTCATGAATCCAGTTAACAGCTTTGAAAATAGTTGAGAACAAAAATGACATTTGGAATTGGTTGACAGGCCTTAAACTTTATGACCTTAGACCAAAATACATAATGAGTAGGCGTTTTTGGGTCTCTTTCGGTTTTTGGAAGTGAATGATAGGTCAGCTTTCCTTAGCTGTCACTGACAGGGTGTGCATGAATTTTCGTGCAGACCTAAGTACATGTACTACACTTATCTGCAACTGCCATGCAATTGTTATTTAAAGTAGTTCCTATTTCATGCTGCTGTGATGATGTCTATGTAAGTTCAGTTTCAGTACTTTCAGTACTTTGATTGTTCCTGCTTCTATTTTTATATGAACTATACCTCAGTACTAAGTAGAGCATAATTTAGAAAAAAGTCTGTCCACATTATGACCCGATATTTCATGATAAACTTGAACGAAACCAGGAACAGATGAATTTCAATTTTCAAAAATATGAATGTTCAAAGTCAAAAAATCCTTTTATTCTCTCACTTCATGTTTGCATGAAAATATGAGGATTTTTGGTCTGTCCTGGCAAATTTCCTATTTTCAATAAAGATTTGATGTAAAAGTTCAAAATTGTAAGTCCCAGAATTCTCAATTAAGCTATAGTATAAGATTTGTAAGTTTGTGATAAATATATGCTGTTTTTACACCTATTAGATTTATTCAATAATGAGTATTGATTGCTTTTACTTATCTGCCATTGTTAACAAAAAATCATTTGGACTTAAAACAATAACATACCATTAATTTACAAACATTACAACCACACTTCATTGGGTCTTTCCTATTGCTTTACGAATGTACAGTACAACCTCTCCAGAGCCGCTCTCTTTTGAGCAACAACCTCCATTCAACAACAGCATGATTTTTTCCAGTTGCATGATTTAACTATTAATTGAACCTCTCTAGAGCAACAACCTCCCGACAAAACATAATTTTGCTACTCCCAAAGGGCTTTCTTGAAGAGGTTGCACTGTATTTTTTATTTGGCCTGAAAAGTGTCCAGAAAAGCCACATCTACAAAAAGACTGCTACCATAGTAACAGATTTATGGAATTTGAAATAAATCCTAAAAAGGTGAAGCCAAGGATCCAAGACATACTTTTGTCAGATTCTAAGAGTAATAAACCACAAGGATGTATTATTTCATACATAAAAAATATAAAAAAAGGATATTATAAATGGTGCTTACCCCAAATATAACTTTGTTATTCATCCTTTTCGTTTTTCCTTGAACAATTCTGCAGTCTCAGATGATTATTATAACTGTCAATTCTTAGGACTGTATTAGCCATCATTTCTTAACAATCTCTCATTGAATTTGTCTCCATTCATTCTTATATTTCTCACACTAAATCTTGTGGAGTATATTTTTCTTCCTGTAATAGAATTTAGTCTCTTAATTGACAATTCATTTGCATAAATGTTAAGAACGCGAAAGTTTTAACTTGTGAAATTTATGAGCCAATATCGTGGATTAACACCATATATGTACATAGAAACATCTTGCCTGTATCTGTAAACAGTTATATCCTCCAGCAGATTACTCTCTCGCTATTGAAAATGATAATCGTAGTTATGTTTCAATGTCCGATGAGAGAGAGAGCAGATTTGAACGTGTTCATTATCATGCTAGTTAAACATGTCCGTTAGTTACAAGTTATATCGGATTGTTTATAGGTTATACTGCGAAGTGACGTTCCAACAAAATGTTGATTAGATAAAAGACTTTGAGCTGACTAAAATGTAGGTTACCGTCTTGAGGACTTAATTGTGTTCAAAGTGAAAGAAAACGTCTTGTTTAGTTTAGTCACACTGAAGTGACTTCTATGCATAAGAAACAATTGAAAAATTATCATTTTGTGAATTAGATATAGTTACATTCTTAATAAGTTGTTATTCCTCAAGGTTGAGAAAATTAAAATTATCCGGCTGTATGAGTTTAGTTTTATAACTGTAAGATTGAATTACCAACAGGAGTGTTCTAGATTTACCATTCTTTACATTTTGTGCTGTGCTTTTAAGTATTACACTGTGACAAGAGGAAAAGAGGTGTACCTATCATTAAGGCTTTAGCCTATCGGTGGTAAACATTTAACTCCTTACGAGGTGTTTTATTACTGATATCTACATTTTGACATATAAGTGAGGGCTGTCATACGACAGACAGTCCTAAAACATCCACTTTACAAACTGGCTTCCTCAAAGTCACCTGGACTGGAAACAGTGTACGAGGTATCTCCAACCTTGAACAGTGGTCGGAATAGAAGCTCTGGGTCTGTCGATATGTCTTCATCGTCTAGTATGCAAATGATGCCAATGCTGTCCCGTGGGCGGCGGCCCTCGGCGGCGGTGGTGGAGGCTGATTTTGCTGCTCTTAGACAGGGCAAGGTAACAAATTTGACTTGCGAATATTTTTTTTTTTCATTCATGACATTAAATTTTGTTTATTGTATTGTTTATAAACAATGACACACTGTCTCATGATAACATGTTTTATGTATTTATTCTACAGCTTGTGGTAATATTATAATTCTTCAGTTTGATATTTATAAGCTGATGAAAATTTTAAATCAATCTTGTGTTAAGTTGTTGAAATAATATTTTCATCTCGACTTTCCTTATGAATGTTGGATTTCTTATTCTTTTCAATACATACTGAATGGTAAATTAAGCATGTTATGCTAAACTACAGCTTATAGTGAAACTTGTGTCTAAGATGTCTAGTGTTTTGTTGACTCATATTTATCATTAAGGTAGCAGTGCTCTAAATGTGTGTCATAGGTTAAACTATGCTAAAAGTGAAACTGAACGTAAAACCTGTTTTTAATGCTAGAGCATTAGAGCACCTCTTATTCATAGTCAAATAAAATTAGGTTATAACTTACCATTAAACCTGTTCTATAAACGTCCATGCACCAACTACATAATTATGATAGTTTAAACAGATCAGATGGAAAAAACTTCAATAGTTTCATTTGTGTTAGATTAAAACCAAGTTGCTGATGTCAGGGTATTTGTTTTCATGATTAATTAACTTACGGTTGAACCCTTTTTGAGGACCATCTATGTTTTCTTACAAAAATGAAGCATTTTGAATCATTTTACAATCAGTATGTATCAATTTTTTGGATACACGGTATTTAAGTGAATAGTTGTCATCTAGCTTGATACAGTGAAGCCTGTGTTAGGGATCACCTCCATATAAAGGCCACCCAGTGAATTAAGATCATTCTTTTATTAGGTGCCATTGATTATTTAGAACAAAATGCCCTCCAAATTAGGGCCACTTGTCAATAAAGGCCACATTCTACCTTTCCCAAGGGTGGCCTCTGTTCACAAGTTTAACTGTACTTGCAGGTTTACTATACAGTAATAGAAGTTAATAGACTACAGAATGGTCCTTAAATTTAAAATTATCTGTTAGTCGGACATTATTCCCTGTAGGTTTCATTGTTGCCATTATTGATAAATTAAATGTCACATACTGTATGTTTGAGCTGTAAGTCATACTGCAATTATTTTATTTTATGAAACCAAGCAAAATATTTTGCCGGAGAGAATAATTGCTTTTACTTCATGGTGTGTGTGTATAATAAACAATGACATAGTCGAAGTATCCATAAAGCTATTCTCTACAAATTCTGTAAATTGGTGTGGTACAAGGTTTTATGTAACAATATTTACACTGTCTAAAGCACTCTTAGTGTATTAGCACTTAAATTTGTAGCTTATATTATACTTTCTGTTACAAAAAGGCAGCTCATGTAATTTCTTTGCTATAAGAGAACTGGCCATAGTGAACTGGTCACAGACAAAAATAATCAAATTAACTCCTCTGAATGAAGAGACATTTTAGTCTTTTTATACACATTGAGTGTCAGATGTTTAGTCTGAGGTCAGTTGGCACTGAATTTATTGCTCTATGGTCACCTATATTCAAATGGTGGTATCTATTCATTCTGTTGTTAACACAGTAGATAGTCACCTGTTTTCAAATGATGGTAGAAGATCAAGTGGTTAAGATCACTGACTTCAAATCACTCTAACCTCTCACTGATAGAGGGTCGTGGGTTCAAGCCCAGCTACCGACCATGTTTATGTGACTATTTAGCACTATTTATGTGAGAAAGTTGGCAGATGCTTACAGAGGATGGGAGTCTAGTACTGGTTCTTCCAAGGAAAAATAGTATGGTGTCAGAACTGTCTGCTTCATATAACTCTGATTGTTGAAAAGGGGCATAAAACTCAAACTAACAAACATCAAATGGTGGTACCTATTCACTGGTGCATAAGTAAAATCTGTACAATGTTTTGTCAGTTTCATCTAGTTAAAATTGACTGATCAATATTCTAGCTGGTATTGAGGTATGACAAGTGTTACATAATTTCTAAGAAATTCCCTTATTCCAAATAGATAGTTTGATAATTCTTGCTGCTTTGACACTAAGAATGCGATAGTGACAAAGCTCTAGGTTACTGTAGTCAACAGTTGTGGTTACAGTAAGAAACATATCCTTCACTGAATGTGGAAAATGAGTGATGTCTATGTGAACATTATTATTATAAAATATTATAATAGACTTGTTTATATGTAAGGGCAACAGTTGTTTTGTCAACAAGTTTAACTTCAGTGTAGGTGGTGGGGTAATGTTTCACCATATTATCATTAATGTAGTCATACTCATCCTAAACTAAGGTCGATATTTCAAACCTCTCTGATTTAAAGTTGAAATGTTTACCTACACCAGATTAGCTATCAATTAGATCCTTGGATAATATATCAACGTTTTTTAGGTGCATTACCTGTACTTAAATACCAACCTAGTCCTGTCAGAATCTAAATTCAGCACTGCCCTGAATAATTTTGAAATCAGTTCTTAGAATTTGCATGAAATTTAAGATACAGTATTGAACTTGTTGCATTAATTATTAAAATGATTTTATGTACAGGGTTTGGTTTGTAGTAGATTATATTGCCCTTTAAATATCTCTAAAGATAAACTCTGTAGCATCAATGAGGACATGTGTCCATCATTTAGAATTTTTAATTTGCAAGACCTCATGAATTAAAAATCTTAACCTTAGAGAGACAAAGTTTTTTATCACTATGTAAGAAATTTATTTCTTGTCATGGAACAATTCTGGAGTTAGGTACTTTGTCATGCCATCTTAAGGTACACATGACACTGGATTATTCATGAAATACTATACTTACAATTAATCATGTATGACAACATTGGAGATGTTGTTTTGTAGTATTATGGTGATGAGAAATCTTCCCAACAGAGTGACAACTTTTTTTGTTGTTAATGCTGGTATTATCACACCTTTATTATTCAGAAACAAAAATATTAAAATTTAAAAAGACTATTTCTGAAAATCTCGAAGAAGTTATGAAAATCCCTCATCTGAGCAAATTAGCACGCTTTTAAATTTGAGACCATTTTTGGAAACTGAGCGATAGTTCAACATTCCATAACCGTCACTCACTCAGTGCACATGAATTTTTATACAGACCAAAGTGCTATGTTTTTCCACATGAATCATGCAATTGTTAAACTAGTTCCCATTCCATGTTGCAGTGTAAGGCTACATAAGTTCAGTTTCAAAGGTACTTTCAGTACTCTGATTACAACTGAAATAGGTATTTTAGCTCTCACTTCTCAATTTGACTAATAACAGGTAAGAGCTTTGAATCAGTGAAAAAGTATCCATTTTGATGAAGCATAAGACATTTATAAGGATTCAACTCTGTCAATTAAGTTGTCTCTGGTTTTGTTACTAATATATTAATTTAGAATTTTGTAACTGGGCATCTGACTGTCTTGTTCTCAACAGAAGCTATCATCAAAGATTTCCATTTGAACATTTTCTTTGCATTGATTGATGCTTTTAACTAATTGTTTTGTTATCAGTGAATCTGTTTAAAGCATAATTGCATGAATATTTTAGTTTGATGGATTGTTAAGCATAGAATAAGTGCACTCTTATTCAAGCCTGAAGTCTGGGATGCATACAGGATATTATGTAAGGGATAGGGAAAGGGGGGGGGGTGAACCATGGGTGGGGGTGAATCATTACTGCTTTTTTTATTTTGGGGAGGTACTTGTTGTTCGTTAAGCAGAATTTAATGTCTAAATTTCATTTATCCGCTGTTATATAACCAGCATTGATTTTTCCATTATACTTGCTTGACTTTAGAGACGGATGCTGCTGACTTTGTCACCCCGCCTGAAGCTGCTCTTGTAAATACTGCTTCACTTTTAGCAACACAATTAATCCATTGTTAACTAGGGATTCAGAATAATGGTGTTGAATTACTAATGCTTTTAATATCAACCATATAATGTTGCTTTTCCATTATCTGTTTAAACTATTATTCAAATGATGTTCCCATATGATAAATGTTAAGTATAGTTCCATTTTATTGTCATTTCTTTGTACAGCAACATTATCTCTAATATGTAAGTTTGAAACCAGCTTAATACAGTTTGTCAATAGCTGCTTTTGATAGTAATGGTGGACAATATACATTGATACTTTGCTTAAGGGCTACCAAGCAGTTATTGTCTGTTCCCCTTTTTGCTGAATAAGCAAATCCTTTGATTGTTCCACATAAGGAGGCATTTCATAGATATATCCTAGCTAAGGTTATTGTTGTTTAAACTTGTAAGTCTTGCTTCCCCCTTGATTATTTATAAATAATAGAGTTTAATACTCATCCTATTGGTTGTTTTAGGTGTCTAGTGGCAGCAGTGAAAGGTTAGATGCATATGATTGAAATATTGACTTCACTGTTAACTGTTTTGTTTACATTTTGATAATGCTACATCGTCCTTTTGTACCATTGCAGAGTTATTACAACATGAGCTCCTGAAAGTTGCTAGATTCATGACTTAGACTGTTTGGATAAAAAATCTTCTGACTCACTTCTTTAAAACATGTGTTGAAGATCTTTAAACAAACTAAGCAGCTGTCATATGATATGCCTGAAAATGTATGTGAACAATACACTTAGCTCACCCTGTTTCATGAGGGTCAGACTATAGCAGTGTCACACTTACATCTTACATATTCATGGCTTCTCATTTTCTCCAGTTGTTGCTAATGTGACTATTAAAGTATGAGACAAATCCATGTAATTGACCAATGGGGTTTCAAACATTTCTGAGGTTCATTTCATATAATTTTCTTGACAAAAATTGTTATGATTGTAACCATATTCAAAACTGTAATCTTGAATAATGATCCCATCAAGTGTGATGAATGTACAACTATATATTCATTCAGTCCTTGCCTAATATGGTCATATGTTTACCATATTTAGAAGTCATGTTAAATTCCTGTTAAGTCAAATTTGACTGAGCCTGTCTGACTGTTGATCTTTGTGCTTTCTTTGAATGACTGCATAACTGAAGTTGCTTCTTTTTAAGTGTCAAGTGAATTTTAAAAAATATGTTTTTGCGTGAGATATTGAGAAATAGATCATAACATTTTTGTAAATTTTTCATGTTTTATAACTATGTTCAAAATTATTTCAGTTATGGCCGACAGTAATCCACTCAGTTTTCTAACTTAGCATAGTCCTGTTAAAAACTTCTCCAAATGAATAATCAGCATTGGAGGACAATATTTGCGACAAAACATGTCAAAGAACATGTGCCATGGACACTACTTGCTTTCACAGACCATGTCTACATGACATAAGCTGGCAGAGATCTGTGTTGCATTCTTATAATTCTTGAGAAATTTATCATTTCTTAGAAAATATTTGGATAATGCATTATCATTATCCCGAGACTTGACATTCAATTTTCTTTCTGAATGAAGGACTAAAGACAGTCAGAAACTGTAATTTAACTAGTAAAGTATTGAATTATTCATGCTAGAAAATGGTTATATTGTCAAAGATAAACCGGCTGGCACACATCTTGAGTTATTGGAAATCATCCTTTGTAAACATCAATTTTGGTGTACAAAAGTACATGGCAAAAATAATGAATACATAGTTCGTCTGAATTTATGGTTTGTCCAAAACCATGAAATATCCGAAAGTGTGTTCTTTGTGTGCTTTTGGTGAATCAGTATTTTGTATGAATTCATGCATTTTGTAATCAACTGTTTGTTGAGCTTTTATGTTTGGATTGCATGGAAGAGATCACAGGCTATTTAGTATTTGATGGCAAATTCATTTGGGATTTCTTGAATCCATTAATATTCTTTTTTATTTTTTATTTCATAGAATTACAAATGCTTGTATGATTTTATGATGGCTTTGGGGCCAATTTGACTCCCTGTTTCTCCTAGTTTCACGCATTTTCAATTTAGTTACTGCATGAAACAAAAATCAGCAGCAGTAAATTGGAAGAAAATATGGTCTACAATAGCATTCATTGAAATAGATTTTCATGTTTACTTTTAAGATAGATTTATACCTACAGATTTATTAGGCATAATCAAAACCTACATATTGCTTCTATATTTAGATACAATAGGCTTAACCATAAACTTTTATTTAGTAATTTATGGTAAATCAATATGTCACTTGCATTTTATTGTCTTTTAAGTATTCCATATAAGTTGACAGACATAAATTTTTGTGAACATACTCAGTTTTTTCTATAAATCTACTTTATGGCCTTCATTTGTACTTCACTTGCTAGCACAGATTTGAAAACAAGTTCAAAGGTGACTCATGCAATTAACCAATAAGATAGGCTTCAAAAATATAATCAACATGGTTTAATTTTTCATACAAGAACAATTGGAAATTGGTAAAAACTGATTTTTAATTGGCCAGTTACCTTATGCCTTGTTTTGGTGAACTTGTCAGTGGTAAGAATTAAGCCTACATACTTGACTTTCGTATGGAACTAGCCTCCAAAATAAATTGTTTTATTCAGGCATTAAGTTCTCATTTATTGACTTTTTCTGGAAATGTCATTCATATCCTCTGTTTCCTTGTTAAGTAAGAAGCAGAGATCAAGCTCAATTAGTTGTGAAGATTTTTGCCATTTCTTGGCATCATTCATTTATGTTGGTCTGTCGATTGTCGTAAACAGTGAGGTTCCCTTCCGCAATTATTAAAGTTAAGAGTACTGGAGCCTAGTTATTTGGTGGAGAGCTTAATTCTTATGAAGATTGGAATCAATAAATGAAACTTTCTGAATTAACTGTTGAATTGTCATCCAAATCCTGATATTTCCATCTCAGCTATGTGAAACTAATTGTTGCTTTCAAGTTTTTATGACAGATGATTTAATCTTTGTTAATGGAATTATATGACCTTGTATTGTATGGAACTGCTGAATTAAAATCAGTTTATATCAGTTTCTTACTGTTGTAGTTCATTACATTGTCCCCCCCCCTCCTGACTGCTTTCCATTTATTCAATTGGAATGATTCTTACAAACCAGATAGACCTCTTAGACAAATGTAAGATTATTTACTATTGGTCTGTATATCACAACTGGCCAATCAGATAACTTTTTACAAAATTGTCTTTCAACTTAAAAGCATTACTATAATAGATCAACACTGATTAAAAAAAGTTTACTTGGATGAATTTCAGTTGCTTATTTTTCTTAAATTTGTATTTTTCAAATTAGACTCTTGCTTTTGAATGAGAGTGCCGAATCTGTATTTTGAAATGTCTTGTGTTTTCTTCATGATTCAATATTATCATCAGTTACACTCATGATGATCATGCTAATGTCCACTTTACACTAATTATATTCAATGTCACCTTCTTGTTAAATCAAAGTTGACATATTTTTGTCATGTGTTACAAACTCGTTGTCATTTGCATAAACGGTTGTCATTTGCATAATTAGTTATCTTGTACAACAAAAATAAAGCTGAGATGGGCTGGACTTCCAAAATACTGGGAGGAGTCATGTCAACATCCTTTCTGTTGGATGTCTATCAATTCTAAGAGTTCAAAAGTTAAGATTGTAGTTACTATTGACTTATTGTCCAAAAATTGTAATTAAAACAATTTTAAATTCTTAATGCATTATATACAGTCATTATCTGTCCAGTGATAACTATTTGGAAACTGAGTCATAGTTCAGCTTTCCATAGCCATCACTCGCTTGGTGTGCATGAATTTTTATGAGGACCAAATGACTACTTTTTTCTACATCCACCATGCAGTTGTTGAACTAGTTGCTGTTCCATGTTGCAGTACAAGTCTATCTAAGTTCAGTTTTCATGAGTACTTTCAGTACTTTGATTGCAACTAAAATAGATATTTCAACCTATGACAGTCAGGAAAATATGTTCTCAGCTTTGGATCACTGAAAGTGTTTGATAATGCTGATATCATTTATTGGCAGATATTGAGAACTTTCATCTAGGAAGACCTGAAGCAACTTCCTCTATCATATTTATCTAACCTTGAGAATCACAAAGGTTGGCAACCTGATGTCCTTCAGTTTTCAAACAAATAAACCTTAATGGAAGTTCAGTTTTTCACATGACTAATTAGATTATTTGGCTAAAATAACGTAAGGTTTTAGTTCAGTTATATCTGAGTCTCTCAACAAAAGGTGAATGACCACACTCAGCCATTTTGCCCGAGGTACACTTTCTGCATTCTTAACTGAGGCCAGTGTTTTAAAATAACTGAGCCTGACTTTATTCATTAATTATCATTACAATCTTTGCACTATGTTTTATTAATGATGTACAGACTCATTAAAATATCACCTAATGTTTGCATAAACCTCATAGATAAGTTCAACAATTTGAATTCATAATGTGATTAACTAGTAGCTGTAGTATTAATAGAAATTTATGCAAACAAATTCATTGATCGAATTTCAGAGAATGATATTTGAGAGTCCATTGCTGTTTTCAAGGTTCTTCAAGACCTCCTGCTTGACCTCAGATTGCTAGTTGAAATAAGAAGCCCTATCAGTAGTTTCCAGTAATGAAAGTAATCCTACATTTCTTAATTCAATGAAGGATTTGGCGGGGTCACTGTATTGTGCTTTGATGTAAGGAAAACTAGTAAAATATATTACTTTGGAAATTTATGGCATGAAAAAGGATCATAACTACAGTATTCAAGCATTATGATGTGCCCCAAACCACCCATACAAATTCTGTTACAACCGGTCACATTATTAAATTTACTGAGACGTTGTTTGATCGCTCTTGTCATAAAATCGGCCCTGCATATGACTTCATGATCAATTTATGTCAATCAATTCTTCATGGATTATGGATTTTTATTGCTTTTGCTCTGGACATTATTACTGTTAATCATGCAACAAGCCTTGATGACTGACCATTAGGCTGCAGATGTCATTAATAAAGGATGCTTAATTGCCTGACTTCTGCCTAAATCTTGCTATGGTGTGTAATGATGTAGCACATTAAGAAGATTTTACCACTAGTATCAGTACAGAATAACTCAATGAAAGTAACTCTGTCTTGTCTGGACTGAACATTGATGTACTTTTTACAGAATTTATGTGTACAAGTATCTAGACCATAGTGGTTTTACTCCTATATAATTTTGCAGTATCATTTGGCTTTGCTATATGGTTTGGTTGCTTTCACTGTGCCATTGCTCTACTTTAGTGTTTGGGCTTCAGTTAATTGGCCACTATGAGTAAATATTGAAACATATATTTGATGATATTTTATCTTGAATTTAGTAGTCAAACTGTTCTTGCTGAATCCATGGTAAAAGCATTTAACTAAAATATATAATGGGAAACTATCTTCAATGAACTCCTATGAGACTTATGAAAACTAGGTTATCATTCAAACCGTAAATTATTGCTTTGTGTATACCATAGCAAATATGGAAGTATGCTACAAGGTCACATTTGCAACATAGTTATCATGTGTTATGTTATGTAGAGTTGTCTGATTACTGAACTTTGTATGATGTTTATATATAAGTATGCCCTTTTATATTGATCATGTTCAGGAAAGATGATATTAGCCATTCATGACTCTTGATTATATAAGCATTTTGGAATGAAGTACTCAGCTATTTGGTAATTCAATGATGCAATTAATAGTGATATCAAACTAGGCACATGTGTTTTCTTCAATGATGACATCCTGATTGCTGGACTGGCTTGCTTTAGATACATCATTTAAAGGCCATTTGACTCCAATGACTTAATCACACCACATAGTTGGGAGCAGTTAAGTTGCTTACATGTGGAGAAGTAAGTTAGTACTGATTAGTAACAATTTTGCAAAAGGTAAAATGAATACAATGTATAAAACTAACTGAACTATTTTAAATGAATGGCATAAACCTCACTTGCAAGCAACCTAACTTAAAACTACTGTAAACTGCTAATGCAAAATGACTTATGGTAAAACTATTTGTCATAATGTCTCAGGACCTTGCTGAGCTGTGATGTTTTTGTACGTAAAACTTTGTTTTAATGACTATGCATGCGCTTTATGCAGTTCATACTTTTAGTGACATATGGTAAGTCGGTACAAAAGATGTTCCTTCCCCATGGGAGAAATTTAATGGAACTTGTATGGTTTTCATCTAAACTAAGTGACATTGTGTGCATTTCATATATTCCATAGACAAATTTCTCAGACAGTGCTGCTTAGAAAATGTACCTTAGGTAAAGAAACTAGAGCTTGATTAGAGTTGTCTGTGTTGGTAGTTTGTGAATTGTTCTCAGGTCAGTCTCAACAATGTCTTTTAGTTGAGCAGCAATCCTAAGCTTTGTTTTTGACACTTCATTGAAGTAACTGTTTTTGTTTGTTCTGTTGGTGTCATGTCCATTGAGGAAATGACATTACACTACATTTGTGCAGTACAAAAATGTCAAAAACCATGGAGACCTAGGTATTTCATTGAAGTTAGTAGAAAAAGGCAGATGATTATCCTCTTATCTCATATTTTTACTTATGAGCCATCAAGTTTTATGTATTTTATTTTGTGCTGTACCCATTGCTTAGCATTCACGATAAAGATGAAAGAAATATAAATCTTTAAGATCTACTTCCTCACCTTGACTGTCTCGCCAAGGTTCTGAAGCACCTTTGTCAATATTATCTTTAACATCATCCTCTTCATGACTTGAGAAATTTGAATGTCTGAGAACCTTTCTCCCAATGGAGATTCATTTCTTAAAGTGACTGTTTTTTGTGCAATAATCATCAATGGTGTCTGTTCCTTTCTCACATTATTGTTTCTATAAAAGGTAGTTGAATGGTACATGCTCACTGTATTGCATAGAAATTTGTTTGGAACCAATTTGTGAATAAACCACCATGTTGTATTCATTGATTGTTTGATTTTTTTGTTGTTATCATCCTTTGTAAATCGGCTTCCATTTGCAATTAAATTCTATAGAAAGTTATTAATTGACAAATGCTCACATGTTTTTCTGCTTTAAGACATAGCCAAATAAATTCATGTTATGGCTTTAAAGATAGTAACTTGCATGCCAAATGAATTCATGTTTTGGCTTTGCAGATAGAAACTTGAATAACCCTTGTTGCATGTAAGTTATTTTTGTCCTGCAGTTTTCTGAATGTTATCAGGTTGCTGTTTGAAAGAACCTTTTCAGGGAATAAAACATAGGTTAACTCTACTATTGATAATGTAATTAGCTGTGCAAAAGTTGCACCATATTTATCAAAGTATATATTGATACTAGATAATTACAAATGCAGTACGCAAACCTCAAAACTCCATTTTGAAGGTTAAACATTTTCTGGAGAGATAAAGAAAGAAATCTTAGAGAATATGACACATACCTTAAATGGCTCTACAAGACTGACTTTTTAACTGGTTTTGACATTATGTTACATGTTTTGTCTGTTGGCCCATACATTTAGGTTAATGAGAAAAACATTTTTACGAAACCACAGGGACTAGTACTGAAATACCATCTTTAGTACTGAACTGGGATGTTTTTTCATCGGCTTTTACTTGCTTTCACAAAGACTTGTGGGCACAAATAAGCTTATTCATTTATCATCAGTTTGAATATAAAACATTAATCTCAAACAACCTTTATTCGTGTATAAACTTTCTAACTTAACATCAAAAGTTTTTGGAAACGTTTGTTAATAATACACCTAGAAGTTTAATAGTTGGATTAAAGTATTTTTTAAACTGGACCTTGGATTGCCACATTTGTGATTGTATTTTTATAGCTTATAACATCTTAGACAATATTCATTACGACCTTAGTAGTAGGTCACATTTTTTATTTATCATTCTTAAAGAAAGCTATATTTTGTTGGTGAATTATACACATACTTGGATAACAATGTTAATTAAGTTCATTAGGACAACTGGTGGTGTCTGTTGCCGTAGGCTACATTATGCTGATGTATGAAAATGTTCTTTGTTGAAATTCATGTCTTGGTATGAAATGACTTCTGGCGGAAATGTCACTCATTGTTGCAATTATGTCTTAATGTGTCATCTTTCTAGAGCATGATTAGGCCATGCTTCTAAATTTTCATCAGTTGTTAATGATGCCAAGAAGGAAAGCAAGAAGATTCTCAGTCAAAGGGCTGGTCAATAATTGTAATAGACATTTCAGATCCCATGTCAAATAGTTATTCATACTTCATGAACTGGTCATGAAAAGTGCAAGAAAAATTCATGTTTTCATGAATCAAAGGGAATATAAGAAAATAATCTGAAATAGTAAGAAATGAGTTGGTGCAATCATCACGCTGATGTTTCATTAATCAATAGTCTTATGACAAATATCTTTTAATGATGGCCTTCATAAGTTGCTTAGTATGTAATTTTTGTACAAAGTCAGGTAGAGGTGCAACAATTTGCTCCAATGCATAGAAAACCCATTGTCAACCCTGTTGATTCGATTTAGATGCAAGCTTATTTCTTCTAATTTAATCAACCTGAATTGCAAGTTGATGGTTAAATTCATTACTTCAATAATGCCTGCATATTGGAATTTCCTTAATTTAGAAATGCCATGATATGTACTTAGCACCCCTTAATATGGTGTTTTCTTCTCTCCGATACATGCATACTGCTAAATTAACCATTAAAACCTTAAAAATGTAGGATTTGATTCTATTCAGCCAAATTCCCAGGATTTTAATTTTTAATTCTTACATGTAGTTCTACAATGAAAATTGAGGGTTATTTTATTTTTGGAAGTCAATGGTGTCATTTATTGTTATTTGTCACCTAGCTTACTAAGCAAAGTTATTTACAGCAATTTTCTTTGGATATTATTCATCATATTGTTCATGACATATCCTATATTACATTAACTCTCTGTAACATGGAACTCTACACAATTAATTGGCTCCTTTCTTGATTTTTTGTGAAACCTTTGAGTGCTCTTTATATTGTCAACATGTTGAGACTTGGTTGCAAATTAGATTTGAGACTTTCAGCAAGTCTTGTAAAACTTAGCCTGCATGCACAGTCTGTGTTCATGTTGAAAACCAGAAAAATCTTCCTACTGTTGGTTAATTGAATGAAATATTTTCTATGACCATAAAAGAATCTTTGAGAGCCTTTTGTCAATTGCACATTTGATATCATTTGCGCCTATGGTATGTTTCTGACAACATTATGTAGCAATTGTGTTTTGATAATGACAGCTAGATATTTCTTCCATATATTTCATATACCATGTAATCCACCATCTTACATCTTACTATTTAGAAGATCCCCAATCTACAATTGTATTATAAATTTTCCGCAAAATATCTAGAGAGTGTTCTGTTAAGCAATAGATGTATATACTCGTGGCAATTTGATTTGATAATTCTTCTTTTATGTTTCTTTGTAATCGATTGTTAAAAGTAGACTTTGCATGGAAACAATTGATATTCCATGATGCTGAAATTTTGTTAATAACTTAGTCAATACCACTGTCAAAAATTCATTCTTCAAGAACTATTCGTGAACTTTTCATGAACTATACTAAAAATTCATGTTTTCATGGATTCCATTTGAAGGGGTAAGCTCGATGATATTTGAAGCATTTTTTTGAAGATGTTACATGAAGCTTATCCTTACATTGCAAAGGCATTATTCCACCCAATGTTTGGATCTTTCAGGCCTTTGATTAAACTGACAATTTATAGTTATGCACATCATAGAGCTAACATACCTTTGATTAAATTGACACACAGCTGTCACATTAAATTTCAATACAGTTTTTTAGATCTTCTTTCAAATATCAATATTTCTCAATACAGTTTATGTAGAATAAATTCTGGGTGGTTCAATTCCCTTCCATGTCAAATTACAAATAAACATATGTGTCGTCTAAATTCGTCATGGTCGTCTAGGGAATGCAAGTTTCTCGTGAACACATTTGAGTGATAAATTGTTTCTCAATGCTAGATGAGTTTTTGGCTTGCAAGTGTGTGCAATTTCCATTGCAGTTATATTTCCAATTGTGCTGCTAGTGCTGTGGACATAATGAGGTTTCTTATCTGTATTCTGATTGGTCAGATATAAATATTTCATAAGACCCAAAGTTCTAGTATTTGAAAAATTTTGCCTTGCTTTTCTTATTTTACCACAGAATATGATGAAAGAATGAGATATTCTTCCATAATGAATTACAAAATTTTATTTGTAAAATACTGTCTGAACAAAGCAATGTGAACTACTGTGTGATACTTGATTGCTTTCTGCTTGCTTAAGGAAATCAGGTTAATGAAGTCTTGTGCCATGAAATGGTGTAAAATTTTACTGGTGGTGATCTGTGGGGAACTGGTTTGTTACAGCAATGAATTATTCAACTGGATCGAGGACAAGATTACCTTGATTGTCAATGAAAACAATTAAAGATTCTTTCTCAGTATTACACATGCCTCACAAAATGTCCTGTATATTCCCCCTTTGGCATTGCTGTGCTTTGTACCTTCATAAAGAAAGTTGACATTCAGAAACCATGCAACAGCCTCAATAATTTATCATCAAAATATGTTTTTCATCATTGGCTGATTATAGCATTGCCCTTGCTATAATGTCTTCTGTATGTAAATGAGACTGAAGAAATTGTTTATGTGGCTACCAAAGCTACATGTGATTGTTCCATAACAGAGTAAGATTCAAGGATTAATTTAGACATATAAGAATTGGCCAACAGAATCCTGAAATGTTATGAATAGTATTATTCCCAGTCAATTATCACGGCAAACTAGAAAATACCCTGTAATATTTGACTATAATTTTGTATGATATGAGTATTTATTTTTATCAATTTTCCTTTGGACTACTTTGTCAGCACTCAATACGTAACCCACCAACAGACAGACCAAAAATCCCAAATGCATGCATTTTATAATCAGAGAACAAATCGAGGGCTCAGCGCAACACTGTCGTAACTTGTTCTTATTTCAATATGAGTTACGACACTGTTGCGTTGAACCCTCGAAATAAGAAGGAATTTGATTGATTTATCAAAATGTTGCAGTCGTCCCATCACATACAAAAATGTTACAAGTCCTACTCACTGGATTTGTTTTTATGCAAGGATACTGCTATCAAATAATATGTGTTGCTTTTTGTTTCAAGAATGCTAAATCTTTTACAGTGGGTATAAAAAATTTAATTAGAAAGTAATAAGAACATATAATGTTATTAGAACTTTATCTGGTTTACTTATCATATAGTTTGGCGCCTATTAGTCTGGAAATCCTATTCCTTTTAGAGTATACAGAGATGTTTTTAATTAGGATATTGCTGATTTGCACAAATATGCTCGTGTTAAGAATAAGATAAATCTATCATCATGAACGATTATGCGTTGTCTGAAAATTAATGAGAGTGAATATTTGTGTGTTAAAGGCCCTGTGGTATCATAATGCAATAACTCAGTTCAGTATTTAGCTCACATGAGCATAAAGTGCTCAGGGTGAGCTACCGTGATCTGTCAAACTTTGGCGTGCATCTTGAACTACCCGCCTCTGTGGTCGAGTGGTTAAGGTCACTGACTTCAAATCACTTTGACCTCTCATTGATCTTAGAGTCATGGGTTGAAGCCCAGCTACCGACCATGTCTTTTTAAGTGAGAAAGTAGGCAGTTGCTTACGGAGGATGGGAGTCTAGTATTGGTTCTTCCCAGGAACAATGGTTAGTTGAACTGTCCACCTCATATGACTCTGACTGTGGAAAAGGGGCGAAAAACTCAAAATAAACAAATAAGAGTCTTGAACTTATTCCTAAGGGTGACCTTTGTTAACAGGTTTGACTGTACACTGCTTTAATTCTTTATAACATGCTTGATATGATGATAGATATAAATGGAAGATGAATATTAATGTAAGTATATACAACAGGCAGGATGTCATTATTCAGAAGCCATGATATTTGTATCATATGATGCTATTTAACATTTAAAAAATACTACACCACTTCCTGTAGGTAATATTATATTTCCAGATCTGAATGTGATCTTCTTTAACAATTCATCAAATATTTGAATAAATTTGAATATTATTTTAAAACAATTTCCTGTATGTGTTACAATACTTATGTTAATGTTGGTCTCATTTTTGCTGATGTTGCACTTTTTTTCCTGAGTTGACATTTTGTCAAATTATCTTAATGGTCAGTTTTTGTTTATGATTTTGGTGAAGAATTAATGAAGATTTTGTAGATTCTAAGGCCGAAAATAAAAAAAGTTTGTTTTAGAGTGCTTCTACCTACCCAAGAAAATCCTACATAGGAAAAAAAATTCTCTACCTACCTACATGACTGTACCATGTGCTAATATTCAGGGTCGGAACACTCTAAACAAACTTATTTTTATTTTCAGCCTAACATTACATGTTTGTCATAGGGTTGGGTAAGGAGTGCTCATTAATGATGATGATTGATTGAGTTGCTATATATGTAACCTCTGTAAGATCATCATGAACTTTATAAGGATTTGTACCTGTGAACTATGGTGGCCTTGTCAGTTCCCATAGAATCTTAATTAGCAACCACCTTAGTTATAATAACCAATTAAAGGATATCAATGTGGCCTAAATAGAACATCAGATTTGTTTGGTCCCAAAGCTTGTCTTATTATCATGGTCTTACTGTATTCTATGACTTCATACTATTAGATGATTGTAAGGATAATGAAGCCTGGATCCCTGTCAAAAAGTTATGGTATACTTCATGAACTATTCATAAAATATTTAAGAATGGTTCAAGAAAAATTCATGATTTCATCAATTCCTTTCAAAAAAGAGCTGAATGAGCAACAGTGTTGCTAGAAATTAATATGAAAGTTCAAAGTTAATGTAAACATGAAAATCCTGTAAGTCACTGTAAAACTGGTTTTACAAAATGTAATCATTAAAGTCATTTAAAAATTATTTCATTTCAATTTGAGCTTAAGCATATTGGTGATATAATTTACAAATGGAACTCTTCTAAGCATTATCTATATTCTGCCACTAAAAGTCTTGTTCTTAATACTTAAATTGGGAGAAATTATTTCTCTTAATAAAGTTTAAGTTGAACTTCACATTAGTATGTTAACTACTAAATGAAATATTTCATCTGCGGAGCTGTCGTAGATGATTAAATGAATAATTCATCATTTTGACAAACTGCAGACATTTCATTTTGTTGTTTTTTATACATAAAAAGTGCATGTAAAGTTAAATTTAGATTCAAAGTGTTTGCATGAAGTTTGATTTTTGTAATGGATAAGATTTTGCAATACAATGTAATTGATTTCAATACATAAAAGATTAGCTTATCTGATTAATGGCATTATGATGAATCTGTCTACTGCAGATACAATACAGAGAATGCATTTACTGACAGAGGTGGTGTTTTATTTGTCCAAGGGACAGAACTCTGAGATACTATTCTCACACTATGTCAGTAGAATTTACCTCCCTTGTACAATAATTCATTGAATGGGTTTGGTGACATGAAAGAGTAATAAATAATGAAATATTGTTTTAATTTTTTCCAAGGGACAGAACTTTGAGATACTGTTCTCTTATTTAGTCTGTAGAATTTACCTCCCTTGTGTAATAGTTCATTAAATGGGTTTTCAAGGTAAAGCATTTGCTATATGAAAAAGTTACATTGTTATCAATAAAATATTGATTTTGTTTTATTTTTGTATATTTTCAGGATATCAAATTAAATTTGATGCCAAATCGTGCAACACGTCTAAGGGGTAGATCATCATCAGATGCATCAAATGATAGCTACAGTTCTGGAGGTAAGATTTTATAATGTTTTGGCCCATATTTACCTTAAAATATTTGTTTCGATAGAAAAGTCTGTAATTGATTTTCAATATTAGTTTTATTTGGACTTGGAATGATTATATAAAATTTCCTTTTTTTTTGTTGTATGTCATGAAATGTAGCATTATGGGTAATCATCTTTACAAATAAGGGGAAGTAACTCTAGTAATATGTTGGTTTAGAAAGTTAAGATGACTTTGTACTGTCCCTTGTGTATGCTATCAAGGGAAGTAAGTCTGTAAGTGATACTACTCACTTAGAAATACTATTACAGCCCTTCAATAGTTTAAATAATACATTAATTGAAATAAGACTGAACAATAGAATTCACTTCCTCATTTCGTCCGATAATTGCTATCTTAATCAACAGTTTTCATAAAAAACGGTGCTCTGGGCCAGACTGGTGTTCTGGTTTCTGCAGCTCTGCAATTAAGTGTTCTGTTCTTGATTTCTCAAAATTTTCAACTTTCCTGTATATAAGTGAAAGTCAACTTATAGTCACAAATGAAATTAGTTTGATATGTAAACAAAGGCCACTTTTCATTACACATTTAATAATAAAATCGACTAAATCCTCCTTTGAACACATGGTACTTCTTTCTGTACCTTTAAACAAAGGTCACCTGTGAACACAACCTATTTCTTTCTGTATCTTTGGAAACAGGTCACCGGTGAACACAGGCTATTTCTTTAACTCCCTTTAGTGGCTTGTGTGTGCAGGTTTGACTGTATTTGCAAAGATTCTGATCTTTTAAGCAATATGTCTCACCTACATACATTAGATGCAGTCAGGGTATGATACAATATGCTCAGCACATCAGCTGTACAATAATCAATTAAATTGTTCTCCAAATTTTAAAATATTAATTTGTATGAGTTTATTGTATAATTCTAATTTCCACATTTGTTTTATTGTTGCTTGTGGCCTAACAACAGTTGTTACAAAGAAACAGTTGTACATGTTTTTGTATGATTTATCATTCAAGATAAGTTTTGCATAATTTCAAGTAACAATGAGGCAGTGTTAGCTAAATGTAATTCAAAAAACAACATCAACTAAACATGCACTCTTAATTGGCAAACAATGAGGCTCAACCCAGATCCCTGGTAAATAAAGAAAATAAGTTTTTAAAATCTATTTACCTCATATCTACAAACATTGAAATTATCTTATAATTTTACAAGCATTATATTGATATATTAATGGCGGCATATTTGGTTTTGAATTAAGTTGTGGAACATTCATCATTTAAATTTTCTATGTTTTTCTATGATTCACAGTGTCTGAATTTAAAGCCAGTATTGCTATTATGGATAGATTGAGTCCAGCGATTGTCAGGAATAAATATTTGAAATGCAATAAATTGTTCAGCTTTCGATATAACTAGAAAGTTATTTTTTCTCATCAAATTAACGGAATAATCTGTTATATTGATACAATGTACTTGAATATGGAGAAAGTTGAAATACTTTCTACTCCTGGCTTTCTTTCCTTGCATAATGTACTTATATATCGACTGATTTACTTGCAATTACTGAACAGGAAATGGCTCCAAGTCTGCAAAATCGGAAAATAGCAGTCGCAGCATTGTAATTGTGTAGTATTTTCAATGAATAATCAAATTTTGGTACAATTCCTCCTACTTGCTGCAAAGCACATTATTTTACTTACTTTTGTTACTGTGCTGGTATTGCATTTAAATGAAGTTTAATATAATGCAGGCTGTTAATTATTTCTATACTATATATAGGTAGCATTATTTATTAATGGGAATGTCAAGATCTCTGTCTGCAGTTGTCCCAATATAATGAATATGCTTAGATAGCTGTGTCACTGCCGTCAGCAATCCAACATTGCGAAATTGTATCATGAATTCTATATGACAATCTTCTAGTATTCTAAATGATTCCTTTCCTAATCTAGTTGATATTTTATTTATACATTGCTTTCTCGATCCATTTGATATTTTAAAACCATCCCGTGTCAAATAGTTATTAATACTTCATGAACTATTCATTAAGTATGCAAGAAATGTTCAAGAAAAAAACAAGATTTCATGAATTCCTTATGGAGGGGTTTTAAACAGAACTATTACCCCTTTAATGGTGTGTAACTGTAAAATTTCTTAATATTCCATTTTGTGAATAATTATGTCCGATGTCCTCATGAAAAGATAAGCCATTTATTATAAATGTAGCTTTACCAAAGAATTCCAATTTCTTATATCTCTGCAATCTTAGTTATCATCTCCTCAGCTTGTCCATCATTGTCAATTCCCAACCTGAGGAAATTATGATGAACCATTCAGAAAGTATTATTCTTATAGGCAAGTGATTTTTATCTGACATAAAAAAGCAAGCAATTTTTATCATACGAAGACAAGCAATTTTTATCATTAAACAAGAATTTCCATTTGGAAATGTCCTATTGGTTATAGCGTGACAATTTCTCTGGTCGCTTACTGCAGGAAATGAGACTATAGATTAGAATATGTTGTAACAAACTAACAATGGTATTCATTATACAGTTGCCTTGCAGTATTTTCGATGCATATTAACAAGTCTTCATTTGTAGTTACATTATATTGATGGATAGAGTTTGTGGTTAAGATTCAACTACATCATTGGTTTTGTTTGAGTTTTACACCCCTTTACAATACTCAGAGGCATAATTTTTTAGACAGACCATCAACTAACCATCGTTCCTCAGTAGAACCAGTACTAGACTCCCATCCTCCGTAAGCAACTGTCTACTTTTCACATAAAGAGACAGGGTATACATGCAGGTAGCGGGGCTCGAAACCACAACCCTCCTATCAGTGAGAGGTTATAGCGATTTAAAGCAGTCATCGGTTACATTCTGAGTCATTAATGTCTAGTGCCCACTTTTAGTAATTTTTGCTGAACTAAAAAAAAATATTGTATTATAAAATGATTTTAAGGTTATCTTAATACTAGTTGCTTCTTCAAACAAGTTTCTGAATTGTGTTCACATTATTTGTTGTAGATTCTGTTGTCTGTGAGCTGCCAATGACCATCCTTAGAATAGTTAAATCTGTCCAAACATTTAGTTCAAAGCTTTTTGAACACTGTTACTTAAAACTGATGTTGCTACCAGTCTGTTATGTATCAAAATTTGTCTGGAAAACATTCATTTTTAGTCTGACAAAATTCATTAGGTCTGATGAAGAATTTTAAACTTTACTGTAAACAAAGGAGAGATCATTTCACTCTGTTAAAAGCTGATTGTATTGAAAACTCAGATTTATTTATATCTCCCGTATTAGTATCGTAGAAGAGGAATAAAATGAGTAAGTCAAGGATATAAATTGGGTTTTATAACGTCTGGTGTACCAAAAATAGTGTTATTAAATCCTGGTTGATGACATATTCAATGCATAAAAAATTATCAATTCTTGTTTCCTTATTGCTGTAGAATAATTTGATAATGTGAAACTGTATATTGATATTTATCACTTATAGCTCTCCTTTTATGTAACAATAGACACAGTAGAATCTCTATAATATTAGAAAGACGACTTTCACCTATTGAGGAGTTGTTGTGGAAATATTGAAGAATAAAAAAAAACAGGCCAAAATTGAGAGAAGGCTGCATTGGTAAAGTTTCAATATTATGGTTGCTGCTTAGTAAGGTTTAGTAACTCTGTAAACCCCTCTGAATGGAATTCATGAAAACATGATTTTTTCTTGAACCATTCTTGCATACTTCATGAATAATTCATGAGAAGTTCATGAAGTATGAAGAACTATTTGACTGGGATAATTCTACTTTCATAGGATTTAACCATGTGTCTGTATGAGGTTAGATTTCATTAGAGGACTTTTGTTTATCCTTGATTCAAGATTTACTGTCTGCATCTTTTTTTTTTATATCCAACAAGGCACTTTAGAAAGTATGTAAGGGTACAATTACAAATGCCCAACTTAATTAAGTCGCTTCCAGTCTACTATGACATTATTCATTGAACTCAGTCCCTTTCAAAGAAAATGCTGTTGTAATTGATTGAAATGATTTCTGAAGGGGGGGGGGGGGGTGCGATCACTTACTTAATAAATCCATATTTTACTCATTTTAAAGCATATATCTTTAGTGGTAAATTAGGTTGTCTTTTGGATGTTTTATAAGGCTCATGTACACATCTACTCAGAAGTTTGCAGACCGTCTTAGGTCTGCAGATTAAGGACATTTAAGACTTGCTTTATAGCTAAAATCTGAGAGTTTCCTTAAAGGTTATGTTCTGAGAGGCGAGAAAATTCCGAAATTATATAATAACTTGAATTAAGCACGATTGATTACACTGTTTTTAAGGCATCCCAAAATAGTCTCCCTAATTTTGGTGCTGAATTTCTAAAAGGAGGAATTCAACTACCATTTTGTCATGAAGAAAATGGAAAGATTACTAGGGAAATATGTTACAATAGGCGAAATAGCCATGTTTCTTATTGGGAGGGTCGGACTGTTTCCAATATATTTGAAAAATAATTGTTACCATTATTCTATTGAAGTAAGGCAATCATACTGTCGCTCTGAATTTGAGTGGTTCAAAGGTATGTCCATTAATGTGATATGTCCATCAATGTGATATAATTGCTATGAGCAGATATTCAACATTGGGCTCGAGTTGCAAGACCACCACAACAATGGCTCTCTGGCAATAGTTATCTCTGCCCAACTTAGCACATTTTATTCAAAGACCACAACAACATTGGCTCTCTGGTCATTACAGTTAGAAGCCCAACATTTTGTATATGTGTCACTTATTGACAGTCTGTTGCAGCAATGCCACCTGTATGCCTTGCCATGTTACAGAATTTGGAGAAGAATTGAGTGTGAAAGGAAGCTGTTTAATCGTGAAGTAGTCAGTACTGTTGATTGATGATGTTTCGTTTATAATATTGATGTCTGTAAGATGGTATACAGCTGACTTTAGTTTTATGAGATGGACAGACATTCTTACAATAACAAGTGGAAACAAAAGTACTTCTCTCTGTCAGATATTGTCCTTTTACAGTAATGATATATTGCAGTCTTTTTGTCTATGTAAAGATGTTTTTACTTGCTTCTTGTTTCCCTTTGAGCAAACACTTGTTAGGTGTCTTGATGCCCATGTCAGTACCCTGCATGTAAGTAAATGTGTCTTTCTAGCTCTTATTATCTATTTAATTATCCTCCTTGCAAGACAATGTGTCCTTGGTGCCTTTAGCAATTTAATAACCTTACTTGTAAGAACATATCCTTAGTCTCAATGTTTCCTTTTAGGGTTGAAAATGTTGTAATGATCTCCACTTGTAAGTATGACATTTAACGTGTATGGCTGTTTTGATTGGCGAATTGCCTTCACTCTTCATTGTTCATGCAGACTTGAAATTAGTACCAGACAGTTTATCAGACTCCATGTGGTACAACATGTGATCATTTCCATTTGATGAGATTATGGGTCTTATCTCAGTGTATATTGTAACAGATTGTTTATATTCTTCGTACAACTGCTTCCATGCCTTACTGTATTGCTTTTCTTTTCTCTGATTGTATCGTCCTGAAGTTCCAAATGTTGATAAATTGGATATTTTTTATTGCATGTTCCTTGTTACATTACATTTCCTCATTCAATTCTGTAAGCATCAAGTATATAGAATAATAAACACTTACACACACTCCAAGAGTTGAAAACAGTTGGTGATTGGTCTAGTGCTGATACGATTATTTGGTCGAATGGATTAAACAAGTCAAGCTTGCCATTTTCTCATTCTAATTGTGTTTAATCAATATGATTCCTTAGCAAGTACTTTCATTGTAGGATTTCTGTACTATTTTATCCCAATTTTATTAGTTCCAAGCATGTTCTATTGAACTGTTCATGAAGTATGCCAGAAAAGTTCCAAGTAAGATTTCATGAGTTCCTTTCAAATGGATTCCCTTTATATCCACACTCATAATCTCTATCTTTACTAATTATAGTTTTAGAGCTAGTGCAGAACACTAATGTTTGCTTTGAACTTGAAGTAGTTTCTCTTGTCATTTTATTGAGTCAGTTATCAATTAAGAAGGATCGGAGAATTTGTCTTTTACCCAAACTAAATTACTGTACGTTCGCACTTAACCATTAGATAAGTTGTCTTTGCCTTAATTAGGACTTTTCTATTGTGTGGAATACAGAGTCCTTTATCTGCTTTACTATCTTACCAGATAATATCAATAGGTAATGCTTTAATGATAATGGACATCACAGCTTGGAACCCATTACATTTTCCTAGCTTATAGGTCCTGTCATTAAGTTTAGCTTATATCATGCTGGGGAAAACATTTCTTGATTTCCGCTATTATGTAGACTTGGAAATATTTACTTTTACTCGATCACATCTGGGTAGAACTAAGCTTACTCTTAGCAGCATCTTATGCCAGTTTTCTAAATGTACATTTAAAGCTGAACACTCTGCTCCTTGTTTCCTCTGTGCAATTTCTATTAATCATCATGTAAACAAATAGATCTTGTATTTTATCATGGTTTGGATATCAGAAATTTTACTTTTGATTTATTCAATGCCTCAAATAGAAGGTAATGGCTGTGTGTTTGATTTTCTTTCATATCACCAGTTTATGTTGAAGAAATCAAGAATTTCTGTTCAGCAACATGCTATATGATAATATGTCTGTATGTATGATATAAACAATCTTTGGTATTATCTGGCAAATATTTCCTGCAATTTTAAATCTCTGGGTGGTGTCCAAGATATCATGCCTAATATTTGTAGCCATGGCTGTGACTGTTCTTTACTGCAGGTAGATTGTGTTCTTGTTGTTGTATAAGTGAGTCTGCCAAGCAGTTACAATTCTTTCTAATTACTTGGAAACAGCAGAACAAGTGTTTAAGATGGAACTCAAACTGACAATTTCAAGCTGTGTAACTGTTGTATTGCCAAGTTTCTCTGTTTCCCATTTTGTCATGCAGTTTTTAGTACCCATCATACAGTTACCAGCACATATCCTGCAGTCACTTATGTGTTCAGCATTCTGATTTGACCTAATTTTGTGCTTAAGAATCTGTTTGGTATGGTGTCCTCCTTAGAGACCCAATATTGGGGGGACATAGTAGTTATTCTTTTGGGGAAACCTCTTCTGTTTATTGGTATGAGAGCATGTCCTGATTTGTGTTTGCACATGCCTTCTACAGTGATAGTTGGGGAGTTTCCTGCTCTGTCTTGTGACTGTTATGGAACATCCTGTTTTTAGCTGTTTAAGGACACACTGTTTTGTTGTGTTGGTACATCCATCATGTAATTGTTTTGGACATATTGCTTTGTAATTGTTTTCGGACAACCTATTTGTATTTGTTTGGGACACCCTATTTTTGTTATTGTTTTAGGATACCCTGCTTTGTAATTGTTTTTGGACACTCACGTTTTGTAATCGATATGGGACACCCTGTGTTGTAATTGTTTTTAGAACACCCTGTTTTTGCAACACCCTGCTTTGTATTTTTGTGGAGATTTGATTCCATGATTGAACAGGACCCAGGAAATTCACTAACTTAAAAAATCTTCACAAAAAATATCGAAACATGGTAATTGGTCATAACAGACAATTTTTCAGTCACAATCGACTGCAGTTTACAAGTATGTTAATGAAATATTGAAATTAAAACATATTTTCAGCTGTGCAAATACTGATTAATCAACCCTTACTTGGTTACTATGGGATACACTACTATTCTTTATCTTTATATCTGCTTAGGTTATTGAAATTGATTTGAAACTACAAATATTCTAGATCCACTGCTATTTTATTCCAGGAGTTACGATGTTTACTTGAGCTTATTTTGTAGGAATGCTACAATAGTTTCTACTGTGTTGATTGTTCCTGTATTTACAAACATAGACATAAAAAATAAAGGATAAAGAGATTCAACACAATGAATAGATTTGATTTGAAAGGATTTCTGTATTGTATAAGATATCATCAATACAGTGCATTATTATGGTTTCAGATTATTGTTTATGTTATTGCAATAATGTAAGTATATTGATTCTTTGATGTACAATTGAACCTGAGGTAACAAAAAGCCACATTTGAATAATGGCCATCTTATAAGCAAACAAGCTTTCTCCAGATTGATAGATGCTTAGTTTCCATTTTAATGATGTTCCAAACAAAGATCTATCTATACACAAAAAGGTCAGCGGTAGGTTTTCACAGGGTTCCCTGTATTTTGAAAAGCTGATCGCAAACAAAGATTTTAAGACCCATTGATTTATTGGAAGTGACTTGAACATCTTCAATAGTTTTATTCCATATACCTTAACTGTAGAAAATCTGAAAGACATGGATTGTTCCGTAAAAATCACATAGTGACTAATTCAACACTAAAGACCACTTCTAGATGGGGTCATTTTTTTCAGAGACTCAGTTTTTGAAATTTCCTCATAACAAGATGGTCCACATTGTCAAGACCTATGCTGTTCCCTAAAGTGGTCGTAAATTGCAGCATTTACTGTACTGAATAATGTTGCTGGAGGATTGTCATGACAATAGTTGCTGCCAGCAGGCGTTAGGAAACTATAGATTAATATATAGCAACACCATATTAGTTGTTATTGTGCGATTTTATTAAACTGTCAAAGCAGCATAATTTCACGGCCAATGCTTGCATTTATTTTTAGCTTCTGTGAGATTCGATGTCTTTTGTAAGTTATACGATAAGCTTAGTAATACTGGTTGTCGAATATACATGACAGTATTTAATGATATGCTAAATAATACTAAATAAACATGCGGAATGGGACATTTCATAACAGTAAAAAAACGAAAACTACCAACTATAATATGGTACGTAGCTAAAAGTTATTGCAATCAGAGACCGTGTAATTATTCAGCTTTGACAGTTTTATAAAATCGCACTATAGCAAAGCACACTCAAAAGGTATCATAGTGTCCTAAAATGGTGCTTTCACCGGGGAATCATTATTTTTAGTGGTATTTATATGGAGAAATCTTTCAAGAATGTGTGCTTCTCTTCGTCAGTAATAAGATTTGTCATTTCATTCAAGTCCTGTTCATTAATGGGACTTATTTTAAAGATTTGGACGATCTTCTCTTACATATATATTGCTGTATTAACCTTGTTCTGTCAGATTCCATAATTGATGTCAGTTCTATAATATTGATTATTCCGTACGCCTATCACCATAAGTATCTTTTTACCTTGTTCAGAAAGTGTGAAATAATGAACCTATTTGATTAAAAAATCAGATATATTATTTTATGGATCAGAAAGCAAACGATAGAGAGTATTTGTGTCATATCTTGCAAATACATGTTTTTATTGCCTCTAAAATTGGTGAGGTAGACGCTTTATCCAATTAATACCATCTCCCCAGCGATGCAGATTTAGCCATCACTTTATAGAAGCCCTAATTAAGCAAGTGTTTATTGGATTCTGATGTGGTCATTAATAAAGGGAGATAATTTATTAAAGAGAGGTAGAAGACTGTCTTTACAATTAATTGTAGGTCCTTTTTATGTCATTTTCTTCAACTTTCAACCCACACCACAATATTGCATTTTTATAATAAAATGCTGTAGCAACTGTGTTATGTAAGGAAAAGAATGGGCTAGAATATAAAATTTAGCATGTTAAACACCTTGACTATTGACATATCTATAATGCTATTATTAGAAAGTTCATAATTTTTATGCAGCAGAGAAATTGTCTTGTAATGAACTGAATGAACAAGCATAATGTGGCTATTAGTGTCTACAACATACACAAACACTGTGTTTTTGTTAATATTTTTTATCAAATATAGAATTTCCATATATCAGACATAATTTTATTTCTTCTTTGAATTAGGACCACTGTTTTCCCCTGAAACTTAAAAAAGGGCTAAATTGATATAACTATTTTATCCACTCCTTAGTAAAGAATTATTTAAGTTTCTTTGTCTGAAATCAATGCCTTTAAAAAGAGGAAGTTTTGGAAGAAAAGACTATAAATGTTTTTATTGAGTGTGGTAATTACTAATTACCACTAATAAAATTGGCTGATCTGTAAAAAAACAATTTCATGATCTGCAGTCTTATTGCTTTCAATGTTCGGTTAACTTCAAAATACTTCATTTATAATGTCAAAAAAATGCACAATCTTTGTTTTATTTCTCAAATAATTTTTTTTTTATAAATTATTACTGAGAAACGTGTAAAAGTTTTTGGCAATTTTGCAGAGGTAGCTTTTCAGATTTTGCCATAAAATGCATGACTAAAATACATTGGCGTTTTCAGTTTCCCTTGGGAAAGATTGAATTTTATTTTTGCATTAATTGCAGCAGTAAAAAAAATCATGCTTGTTTCAGGAATGCAAAACTGCTTGAAAAGTGCAATAAACTTTATCTTCTGGGCAAAATAGTTCAAATAAATTGAATAAAACCTATTTTAATTACTTTGCTTTTTTTTCACCCACTGATACTGTATTAATATTACATCACTGCTTTATTAGACTTCAGTTTCGTGATTTATTTACCAAAATCGAGACTGTCCTTTTGTAAATAAAGGCCATCCTGTGAATAGAGGCTATTCTTTTAATAACCGTCACTGATTATTTAGTACAAAATGACCGAATTCATGGAGCATTTAGTCAAGTGCATCACTGGGGCTTCATAGTTTTTTGCCTGATGCAGTTTATCCTGTCATTGGTTGTCATAGCTTTTAAGATGAGAATTGTTATGCCCACCTTCAAAGAACCAGGGCTAGGATGCTTAACACAAGTCAGTCTGTCTGTCCATGGGTCAGTCTGTAACCAAACCTTGTCTGACAAACGACTACAGAACAAACTTGCCAAAGGTTGGTTGGTTGCCAGTACATATAGATGACCTCTATAGATTTAAGGTCAAAGTCTTCCCATCTATTTGGCATTTGGGGGGGGGGGGGCATCAATGTATGACAAACACTTCTTGTTTTTGCTTCAGTTTATCTATTGATGGATAAGGGCATGTGTTAAATAGAATGGGGCCTTTATTTTGGGAAGGTTGTTATTAGGAAATATTTGTCTCTGACTTATAGTTAAGTACATTTACTAAGAACTTCAACATACTGTAATTTAATTTTAAGTAAAATTATTTCCTGTATATAATTTGTATTTCTTAATATCAGTTGAAAGTATTATTCAAATAATTCAAGGAATTTAGCAATTTATTTTTTATTAAATATATCGGAAAATGTTAAGATTTACCTTGAAAATCAATCCTCCCCATTTTCCAGCACATGGAAATGTTTACACACGTCATGATTTATTTCAGAAAGTTGTTAATTTGATCAAAAATCCCCACCTGGTCATTAGCAAGCAATCAGTCAGTGAATATGTGAGGATGTTAAGGATATATTTACACTTGTTGTTCATTATCTGTGTAGGAATTGCATCAAGTTATATAAATATATGGTTTACTGTGCATCCTAAGTTAAGGAATTGTTTATATATTTTTTTTCTGGGAAAAATGTGTTAATTGATTGATATGTTATGTAAGAGGATGCTACTGTCAGATTTTCTTGTGTCAGTAAATAAAGATAAATATTCATGTAATTGACTGTACATGTTTCTCTCTTTATGAAAATATTCCCATAAAAGATATCTTTTTGTGGCTATGGATTCTTCGTATAACAGTGTGTCATGTGACTTTGTTAACTGAACAAGATATTGGGTGTGGAAATACAATGGAAATAGATTCATGTTAATGTTACTGAATTTAGCGTGAAAACTGTTTATTTATAAATTTTCACATAACACAGGAAAAATTCTGCTAAAGGTTGAGATCCGCCTATTCTTGTAAAATGATGCAGTGGTAGATTGTTTGTGAGCATAGATGTGAGCTTTACCTGAGATTTTGGGATTATAATTAATGTGGCTTCATAGATAACAAGAAATTCCTGTTAGAAGCAGAACAGTGTCTTGAGGAAGTGGGCCAAGTTAATGTAATGTTGGATTACCTTTGTATGTTTGTATACATACCATTAGTTTAGTCATCTACCCAGAATATATGAAGGTGGTTGTAAATTGGATAAGATTTGTGTGTTTACAGAAATTGTAATGGATGTTTGATTGTAAAGTATCTGCTTACTGGTTGTTTTCAAATTTTGTATGTTGTGGTTTTATACCAATTTTAGAGATGGTGTCTAATTCTTGTTGGTGGAGTTCTGGGTCTTCAAAATTTAACTACAATATGATGTGTTCATCAACTTTATAACTAGTTCTTTGATACTAAAAACAGGAAAACTTCGATATTATCAAATACAGTAAAATCGTTATTACTGAATACAATAAAACCTCAATATTATTGATTATATACAGTAAAAAGTATATTATTTTAAATGTGGTAAAAACTTCAACATTATTGAATACAGTAAATCCTTGACACCATAATGTTTAGATGGGCTCTTTATCAAGCTAAATACAAAGGACTTTAAAAAAAAAATAGCATTCTGACATGCATAATAGGGTCAATATAAATCAAAGTACTGAAACCAAACTTACATAGACTTGCGCTGCAACATGAAATTAGTTTAACAATTGCATGGCAGATGTAGATAAACTTGTTACTAAGGTCTGCATAAAAAATCATGAGCGCCAAGCGAGTGACAACTAAGGAAAGATGAACCATCGTTCAGTTTCCAAAATTAAATTGTAAAATATTTCCTGCCTACCTACCCACTGAAAATCTCTGGGGTTTTATAACCCTACCGCAAACAAATATTTTCTTAAGGATATGGCCTAAATGACAATGCTTGCAATCAGTTGGTGTTGCTATTTGCATGTCTGTCAAGATCTTTTCATATTGAGAATTCCAATGGAACCATTAAGACATATATGGTTGTGCTTTCTGGATTCATATTATGTATAATATTGTTGTTTACCATGGCAGCACATTTTTATTGGCTTCATTATGAAATTGGAAAATTTAATATTCTATCATTATGTCACACTTGCAGACAATGTATTCAATTAAAATTGATTAGGACATGCTAAATTTGATTGATTGAGAAATGAATCATCAATTTAATCCATCAGAACATTCTTATTCATTGGATTAATAATATCAACTGTATTAAAGTTTGAAGCCAGAGAATGTAATTTAGTAATTTTTATCGAATGTACCCATGCACAATATTCTGTTTCGACTGAGCATTTTCTGCATAAATGAGTTATCTTCTGTTTGATATTCATTCTGATTTGTTCTGTTCATAGAACTTCTACATAATTAACTGTGGACTCTTTTGAGTGAAAATTCAATATAATTATGTGATTAATTTTATAAGAAAAATAATTCAATCCAAGATAATGAAGTAATTAACTTCAAATGGGAAAAATATTAGATTTAATTAAATCTCAAATTAATGCTTTAGAGTTCAATGGACCTCATTTACAAGCAGCTATTTTTGCAGACATACTGGCTTACAGTTGAAACTTCAATCAGTCTTATTTTACACAATATAAGACAGATTATACTGCTATATGAATTGAATGGTGCGTAGAAAATATTATCAATTCTGTCTGTTTGATTTAATTCTCTTAGATTTCAAAACAGAATTTATTTTGTATTTTATTTATCATAAAGATTTTATGTATATGTTACAAAAAAATGCAGGAAGTTGCTGATGCTATATCAAATGATTTGGCTAAGAGCTTCTCAAAATACCTATTTTATTGTTCAGCATTTTCGTTTTATCTCGTAACTTTGACTTACATGGAGTATTGTTAAAGATAAAATAGTTTGGCTATCATTTGAGGATTGGCTCAGATCTCAAGTTTTAATGCAGAAATTTATTCAGAAGATTTACACCAAAAAACCCTGATTTTTCTTTGAAACGAAGTAAAAAATGCTTGATAATTAGTAATAAGATAGATTTATTGTGGGGCCCTCACTTATCTCTCACAAATGTCCCTATCAAATAGTTATGCACATTTGGAATGGAATTCATAAAATCATGAACAATTCATGAGCAGTTCATGAATAGTTCATGATTTTATGAATTCCATTCGAAGGGGGTTATCATTCTAATTATCTCACTAAATACTTTACTAATTATCTCACTAATTGACAAATAATGATGAATAAGTTTGTGATGATAATACTAAGATACATAATATAAGCTATCCTACCTTGTTAATTGTTCTCTATAATCCTTCCTGAGAAATTTGTCACTAAAATGTCATATAAACAATTTCATCTTCTTTTCATTTCAATAACTCTTCAATATTGGAGGTAAAATCTCATCCGCTGCAGAGCTCAAAATTCAGTGTTATGAAAATGATATTATAATTGTCCTTTGGTTTTCATCAAATCTATTGTTACGGAAATTGCGCAATAAGTTTATGTATTTATATTACAGAGATAATGATTTCTACGTATTTTCCCGTGTGATAATGAATTCTGTAGTGTTTCTCTACACATATATTGTTAGTTAGTAAATTTGATGCTAGGAAATCCTTAAGCCAGGATAGTGTAGAAATCTGATTGGAAGAGATTTTGATTTTAGCGGTTAAACTTCAGATGATACGTTGTTGCACAAGTGGTAAAGTCGATTGGCTCTGTGTGTAAGTCCAATCCAATAGTGGTAGATGACGAGCTTTCTACTGATTGCCATGTCCATATGATTGTGACTTTGTTATGGATTTCACTGTAACGGTTGATAAGCGTATTTTTTTTAGAGAATTCTGATGAATGTTGGTTATTGTGGCGAATGTTGTTTTTGTTTTTATGTGTTACGTGTATGATTATTGATATTTCTTCTTCGGTTCAATTGGATATTGGGAGATTACAGGATCTACGTGAATGGCGCTTATTCCTAGTTTGATCTTTGTGTAATTGAATCAGTTGTGAGGTTTGGTGATAAATCATTGTAGGTTTTTAATTAATAATCTGTTGATGTCAGTATAGTCGTACAATATTTGATTTATATTTATTTAAATGCAGAGAAAATATTTAATAGATCAATTGAAATCATGTTTTGTCAATCAGTATTTTTAAATTTTTTTGGACTGTTCAATAGTTAGACTATATTGTATTAGAATTTTTGTAAGACCGTATTTTATTGTATTAATTTTAATGAAATCTATTTGCATTTTATCTGCACAATGTAAAAGATTTATCTGTATGATATCTTAGACACAGTAGTAAAACATTGTTGACACTAAGTAATGTTTTTTGCAAAATCCATTTTGATTTTATTAAAGTCCTGGGATTTTAAGAGGCGGATTTAGAATTGAAAATGGATTTAAATTAGTTATTTTCTTAGGGATGATCATGTGTTAAATTCTTATACTTTTGTTTTAGCAACAGACACCTGCTATAAGCATCCACCTTGTTATTTCTGTTTCCATGGCAATGCAATAAAAAGCTTCTTTTCTATCAGTTGTGAACTTCTTGTTTCTGTAATGTAAGTTATTTTATTGCGAAAATTTATTTTCTTGATCAAGTGGTTATGTCTTACTTGTTTTAGAATGCTTGTTATTTATCACTTCATTATTGGCAAAATGTTTGCAGTTTTTTGCAATTTTAAGATAAAAATAAACAGACATTGAGTGCATTATGAAATTAACGAGACTTTTAAGTTTGTTCGTACAATGATAAATCTATGTTATGTCTTTAAGGTTAGGATTTATTTATCGTTGCGGAATGAAGTATGTGTCTTAAACGATGGCTTGTTTTACAAATTTAATGGATTTTAAAGATTTAAAGTGTTATTAATCATCTTTTGATTGCTTCTTTAGCTTTTTTATACGGTGAAATTACCATATTTTGTGTAAAAGACGAATGTTTTTACATTCAAATTTGGGTAAAAAAATTGTAATCTACTGTGGGTTTTTATGGCACATCAGCAACTAATGGTCATGTAGCATGCATGTTTGATAAAATTTTAAGAACAGTAAACTAAACAAAAATGGGGTTAATCTAAATTATACTAGGGTGTTGAACTCAATCCCAATTTTCATAGGACTTAAAATGGACAAAGTCAGGTAAAATTGAATTTATTTGAGATGATACCAGTCCTATCCAATAACAAAACTGTATAAAATATTGACGTGAGTTTGCAAGTCAACAACAAAATGTTTGTTGCATATACTGCTTATTTGGATAACCTTGAAGTGTTGGCAGGTTGAGAATTTTTTTTTGAAATACTTGAATGAAGAAAACACCCAAGATGTTTTCTTTTTCTTTTGTCTGTTTTGGTCATTTTCTTCCACCTTATGGTGTGATTAGGATCCTTGAAGGACTTAAGTGAATTTTTAGCTCACCCAGGATCTGTTCAATGTTCACGTCCGGCATCCACACTTACGGTTTGTTACCACTCTAGAGGTCACAGTTTTTATCGGATCTTATTTGATTTTTTAAAAAATGTTTGTCTTAATGATACCTTCCATGAGTACAAACATTTGGGGTAAAAAGATAGGTCAATAGGTCAGATCAAATGAAAACCTTGTTTATAGTCTAGCATTCACAATTTTGATGAGATCTTCATCTAATTGTGTCAGAATGGATGTGGACAAGTATGAACATGGGTCATCTAGGGTAAAAAATTCGGTGGCAAACAATCACAGTTCATAGTTATAAGTTTACCATAGTCTAATGGTTTCATTTTGATATACGTGTAGAAACTTTTGGAAAATATGATAAAATATTAAAGAATTTTCAGCCTCTCTGAGCATTGATAAAATATATAATGTCTGTTACAAATCCACTATTCTTCCTCTTAAGCTGTATAAATCAAGCTGTCTGTCATTGTATTGCTAGTACTAAATTGGCTATAAATATTAAATTGAGTTAAGGATAGGATGATATTTGATTCATTGCATTTATAGTACCATAGATATAATGCGTGGTATTTTAGGCTGGAATATTTAATCTAAATTTCATGTACATTCTTTACAATATTTTTAAAATGTTCATCGATTTTTAACTCCTAATTTGTAATATAGCTGAATTGTTAATATTCACCATTTTAGGAAAATGTCATTTTGTCAGTGTAGGAATTGTTATCTACTGAATAATGTGAGAAGTTAGTACATGTATATGACTATTGATCATTTAAGGTAAACAGTATTTGAATGTATATATAATAAAACCTCACTTAGCAACAACTTAATAAGCACTTATTTTTTAATGTGGAAGCAGTTACTCAATATTCCCTCTTTATTTAAACACAAGAAGTGTCCACTCCTCACTGTGGCCTTTATTTGCCTGTTGGACTGTATGTCTAAATGTTTCTATATTTCCAAATGAAAGTCAATGTCCTCGACTCCTCATGTCACTTCAATGTCAGCGACAATGATGGTAATTTTCTAATAAAAAAGGGGAGACAACTTTTTATCTTGATTATTCTATGTTTGTGACCTTCAGCTTAAGTAGCTTCAATGCACATGAGTGAAAATTTCAATTGACTTAATGCATTGATAATGACAAAGCTTCAATTTTAGTGATCATCATAAAACACTTTAAGATAATTGTTTTCTTGTGTTGATTCAAACTTAATCCTACTTGATATCACCTTCGGTGCATGTGGCAGGAATCTTGGATCAGCCTTACATTGTTGCTGATGATGAAGGCCTTGTTCGAAGCCATCATGAATCAGCTAGTCATTTACAGTTCAATTTACCTGTGTAAGCGGCCATCTCAGAACAAGGGCCACCTTGTCAAATAATTATTTTAAAAACCATCATTGATTATTTAAAACAAAATAACTTTTAAGGAAAGGTCACCTGTGAATTAAGGCCACATTTTGTTTTTCATAGGATGACCTTTGTTCACAGGCTTGGCTGTATTGTGTTTTAAATGCTGAAACTATTCATGTATAGAGGTTCCTTATTTCCTAATTAAATAATCCATTGTATGTTTAGGTCTTAATTCTTCATCTTTCAAATGGTATTAATTGTCCATAAGAAATATGCATCTAAAGGGGATTGGCATGAATATTAATGGACAGTCTTGATTTTTCTGCTCTAATCTATAATGATATAATTATATGGTAGTTAATTGTAGTGTTTGATACCTAGTTTTTCAGCTTAATGAATGATTGAATAGCTTTTGTATAGGCTATATTATTTTCCTCCAGGGAGAATTGGATGGAGGTTGAAAGAGATTAAACTGTATTGATTGGATGTCCATAAAGGTCAGAATAGTAAGCTGGTGAAAGGTTTCTTGAGATCCTGATGTCATTTCTTTAAGCTGTGTAATGCCACGGTATGTCTTAAGGAGCATGGACATCTTGTCTAATGTTCCTTGCATCTTGCAGTTAGTGGAAGAAAAATGAATATACATTAAATCAGTTACTCAGATTCAGGCAGACAGATTTCTCATTGGCACCACACCATGTTGACCAGATGTTTCAGCAGCACCATGAGTTCTTGTGAACATGATATCTACTCAGTAGCACAGGTTTTCTTGTCTGATGAGTACCACAGGGTCTGGTTAACTGCTTGTTGCATTGGCGCCACAGGTTGGGGCGAACAGCTTGTTTCATTGCCACCACAGGTTCTGGCGAATAGCTTCTTTCATTGGCCCCACTGGTTCTGGCGAACAGCACTACAGGTTCTGGTAAACAGCTTGTTTTATTGGCACTACAGGGTCTGACAATCATTCATCATGCAACTTTATTGATCTCTGCACACATAGGGTGTCAAAGTCAAGGTGGTGGAAGAATTCTTGTCTGATATTATGATTCTGATTGTGTAAATTCTAAATCATTTGGGAAAACGGAAAGCAATATAATAGTAGAAAATACATTTTAGAGGTGATGGAACTTAAACTGATCTGACAGCATCATTACTTCATTCATTAAATCAACTCTCCCTAAATTCCCATATTGGAATGATCTGTTTCTATGTTTTGATCAGATTATTTTTATGTTGCATGGTTGGTCAGGTGGGAATTGGCAGTCAGTTTCAGAATAAGACACATTCAGCAATTTTGAAAACATGATGAATCTGTCAATTTCTCACAGGGACCTGACTCAATACAATAACACTTCATTCTATTCTGCTCTCATTTGTTTTCATCATCATGAACCTTGCTATGAACACTGCTGCTAATTAAAGCACTAGTGCAAGCAATACAGTATTCTGGTGCATTAATACTGGTGTGCACAATTTAGTGTCCCAAACACAATTTAGTGTCACAAGTCACATTTTAGTGTTCTCATTCACAATTTTGTGTCCCATATACATTTTAGTGTTCTCATTCACAATCTCGTGACACATACACATTTTAGTGTTCTCATTCACAATTTCGTGTCCCATACACATTTTAGTGTTCTCATTCACAATCTTGTGACACATACACATTTTAGTGTTCTCATTCACAATTTAGTGTCCCAAACACAATTTAGTGTCACATTCACATTTTAGTGTTCTCATTCACAATTTTGTGTCCCATATACATTTTAGTGTTCTCATTCACAATCTCGTGACACATACACATTTTAGTGTTCTCATTCACAATTTCGTGTCACATACACATTTTAGTGTTCTCATTCACAATTTCTTGTCCCATACACATTTTAGTGTTCTCATTCACAATCTCATGACACATACACATTTTAGTGTTCTCATTCACAATTTTGTGTCCCATACACATTTTAGTGTTCTCATTCACAATTTTGTGTTCTCATCGAAAAGTGTTGATTAAATATCTCTGTATGAGGATGTTTTGATCAGATATGAACAATGCTATCAGTTTGTTATAAGATGTTTACTGAACTACAAAATTAAGAACAAATGAGCTGATTCTAGTTGTAGACATTTCAAATTAAATCTTTGATTTACTGTTATGAACAATGTGTGGTTAATCAAGGGAATGATTTTGGTGGTGATATTGATTGCTGTAAAATTGTGTTTTAGAAAGGTAAAGCACCTGCAATGTCTGAGTCAGTGATTTTGAGTTGTGAAGACTGAGCATCTGATTTATTATTTCTAAGCACAGTTTTTGATATTGATCAATGAATTGGAAGAATTTTGAAAATGATCTTTGAACTACTAAGCTCTATATTTTCAAAACTAAATTCGATGGATTACTTACGAAAAATGCTTCCTTTAATATTGGTCAATTTTATGATTGAACAGAGAAGCAACTAATCAGCTAACATGATTGTGATAATTGGACCAATGCATAAGCTTCTTCTAATTAGTGCTCAAATACTTTTTTGTTTTGATTGTTTTTCAGATGGAGGCATGTTTAGTTTTCTGCCCAACTGCTATCTGTCTATTGTCTGTTATTTGATTTAATGCCAGTTTTCTTTGCGTGCCTTGAAATAAGGTGGATAGCTTCATCAATGTTTTATGATGCACACAGACAATTTGTATTCTCCTATAATGCAGATATTGGGATGACCTTGTATTATGTATCCTGTATTAAATTTGACATTGGGTTCTTAAAAAGAGTGACATGTTGTTGTTGACAGCTACTAACCTTGTAAGGTCAACATCTTAAAGCTATATGATGTCAGCATTACATGTGCTTACATAGGCAACATTGCATTGACAATTACATTGTAAGGTTGGCATTGCTTGACCTTGCAATGTCAACTTAGTAAATGACCTTGTTTTGTCTGTATTGCATGACATTAATGTTATGCATGTGACTTTTTGTCATCATTACTATATGTCCAGGTAGGCAGCTTTTCAAATGTTTTAGTATATTACTTATAATTTGTCTCCCTTATTTTAGTATAATAGCATATTCTGTGTCTGCCTGCAGTACTCTATCATAAATATCACCATATGCATCAATATTTCATGAAATGGCCTTTCTAGTGTGATGCTATTTCTCTGAAGAAAATAATTGCCGTCATTATATTGATGCAGAATCATTTTAAAGTAACTAACAGAATAATGGATGAGAATGCACTTAGAGTCTACTTATTTTCACTTTGGCAAAATCAAGTTGAAAATGTACCGTATTGCTGACAGTCCATTAAAATTTTATTGAAGCACACTTTGGCTCTCCACTCATTTATTGGCAAAAAATGATGATGTAATTAGAAATAATATTTTTTCATTCATTTAGGTTGCATGCTTGTGCCTTTAAAACTACTGCCCTGACTATATATAGCTATTCTCCATTGTACCATTAAACTGTACAAGAAAAGTTACAGAAGCTCTTGCAAAAGTTTGTTTTCAGGAAGCATTGCATAAACAAAAATATTAAGCAGTAGCCATTAACCAGGTGTCATTTGAAGCTCCCTTCATACCTTTTTTCTCAAGACAAAGCTGCAATCTTAGAAGATTCTGCATTGATTTATTTTGACTTTTATTTATCCACCATTATAATGATTGATAATATGTGAGATTAGGAGGGGGCGGACACAGATACAGGCCTCTCCTCTTACCTTGTATACAAGCCTTGTTGCAATAGCAATGTTGTATAGCCTGATGCCAAATGTGCGCGAGATTGTCACATCCCATGGAAAATGGATTTCTTTGTCTTTATTGGTAGAAGTAAATGACTTCACACCTTTTTTCTTACAATGTACCTTTTGTCATCTGTATTTATTATTTTCTCAGACAAGAATGTGTGATCAGAATCATACACAGCTGCTATAAAAAAATTTCTTTAGGAAGTTATTTTCGCAATTATTATTGATGACTTGAGCTGATTGGGGTGTATTGCAAATGTAATGTGTCTGCTTAAAATGGAAAAAAAGGTTTTTATTCTTGGTGCAAATTACATCTGACAACATTTGGGAAGGTGCTGTGTTTTTGTTTTGTTTCCGGCTTGTCAGACAAAGTTTGTTTTCTTTGATATTTTGCCATAATTAGTTCTTACATCCAGACAATCACTTTTGTGTTCACTGGTGTCAGTATATTTCCTTATCAAGAAAAGTAAATGGCCTGTCTAAGATGTCTCCAATCCCTGAAGTTATAAAACCAAGATTCTGATTGGTTGTTTTTTTAAATAGTCTAAAAACTTTAGAGTAATCTGATTGGCTGTTTCTCTTTCATGACTAGGCTCTGTCTGGAAGTTGGCCAATAAAAAGGCCCGATTTGAAATCTGCTTAACCTAAAGGCTGAGTAAACTTATATTTTGAAATTTCGTCACATTCACTGGCATGTTTTTGGGGCCTTAATTTGGGGAGAGGCAGTTACAAGGGATTATTTTGAGGAACCTCTGTCCAGATCAATTGAACCTTGTTATAGATATTGAATACTATAATTCGCTTTTTGTTACACACCTAAATATCAATTTCTGATCTGTAAGCAATAATGTATGTATTATTGATTAACTTGTTGTAGTTTATTTTCTCAATTAAAGACTTGCATGCCATCTCTCTGACCATTCCTTCTACATTGGGGGATATTAATCAACATGGATTTATTGTGAATGCATATTTTAAAGCAGAGTTATAGGTAACTGGCTTAAAATATGCTTAGTGTGTGCTTTTTAGGATATTGACAAGTACCTTTACTTTGATGCCACATGAATGTGTTCATGATTGTGCCAGTTGTGGATAACTTTGAAGTGAATTTGAAACCTCGTCAAGTTCTTGAATGTGCATTCCTTAAAAAGCTTGAAAAGTTGGGGTTATTACTCATGTGGAAGATGTTGATAGTCTTACAGCCAAGCATAACCATTGGTTATTATTAAGATTGAAAACAGAACTGTCCAATTAGAGGCTTAGTTGTACATTTATTCAACATCCATGTTATTAAATACTACATTGCCATTGGTCAAAACCATCCAATCAGAGACTTCAATGTTTTTAGGCTGAATTCAAAATATTTTTATAAGATCAGACCATCTTCTAGATTTTCCAGACTGAAGTGGTCTTGAGAGAAAACTAAATTCACATTAAATGCTTTCAGACAGTTAATTGAGCTTATGTAAATTTGTATAAAGTAAAATAATCATTTGTAAATATTGGGGTTTTATTCTGATATTGGATAAGTTAATTTTGATGCTAATAAACTGTTTGTTTTTAACTCTTTATTGAAGAGTTCTCATGACAAAAAAGTTGTGTTTTTTAAGCAATGAACAGTAATTTGTTTGTTGTTTATTTTTGTTACAATAGGGTGAGTTTTGGGTGATATTAATGGAATAATAGGAGCAGGCCAAAATAAGTGTTTTAATTTAGGGGTCAAAGGCTAAAATGAGGGTTTGTGATTAGGCTCCCTCGGATTGAAGCTGTTTCATTGGTGAATATTAAAATTGTTCTTAGAAAGAAGCAGTCTTATCCTTGAGAACATGCAGTCTCTTTGATCATTTCTCTCTTTTTATTCTTAAACATTTATGTCTGAACAGATAGCGTTTTATGTTTTGTCTATAATAAGACAGATCAGCATAATTAGGATATTGTTTGATTTGATGAATATCATTATTTTATGCTGATTAGTTCTAGAAGATGAAGGTAAAAAAGTGATATTGAAGTTTTTAAGCTTTACTTCATAATTTCGTAATTCATAATCTTGGAGTCAGATCTTTATATTTTTAATTTGCCAATGTTATAATAAGATTAATGTTTTGTTAAGAAATATTACATAAAAAGAATGTATCACGAAAAAATATCTGGCTATTTTAGTATACCTTGGGTTGATAATTGGCTTTGAACGTAATTAGCTATAGCACAGAACAGACCAAGAGAGCTAATTTCACCTGGTAAATATAGTATGCTTTTTGTTCTGGTGCCAATCTTTGATAGTAGTAGTAAGTATGCTAAAACTGCAGGTCTGTTCAATCTCAGAGATTGTGGATTAATTATCTTTCATATAATTAAGATTCTGTCATATTTAGAGCGTTCTGGCTATCTTGATAAAGGTTAATGTATCTTGACCTTTAAGACAACTTAAAATTGTATTTTTATGTTTTTTTACATTGGTCTATCCTATAAGTTGTGTTTAAATAATTAGATTACCTCCCTTTTCATAATAATTTTATCTATTGTCACATTACAGAATTAACTCCCTTATTTTATTGCTGCATTACTGAATTACCTCCCTTGTTCTATTGTCACATTATTGAATTAACTCCCTTGTTTTATTGCCACATTAATACTGAATTTAACAACTGTATTTATTTTGTTAAGAAAATGTCATTATTGAGTATTGATGTAAAAATGTCTTATTTATTTGGAAACAATTCATACATGTCATAATTGCTAGTTTCAAGGCATTTCATAAGCTATGTTAAAAAATTCAGATGCAAATTGGTTCACATAAATTAGTCTTAAGTTCATGTTTGCGAATAATTTTCAGTTTCAAACTGTTTAAGTGGTGAAAAAAAGCAGAATTCAATAATGTATGTGCATGTATTAAGGAATACTGTTTTGAGGATGAAAGAGTCTTCAATAAGATGTATAACTTTGAACATTTTGTTGTAAAATCATTCATTGCCAGGAAATTACGATATTTGTATTTGCTTGCAAACAGGAAATTAATCTTTTGTGTATTGGTTACAATTCAGGAAGTGAATCTGTTACATGACACAAAGTTATCATGATGGATTGAGTTGGATTTCAGAATTTTTATGTGGATTTCATGTGTTTATTTATAGTATTTTTTCTTTGCTTACATTTTTGAAGTTAGGCCAGAATTCTATATCTTTTTTTTTTTTGCCATATGATCAATTTCATTTTTGCCATTATTTCTGCTATTGGTCTAAACTTCCAGAGAAGCAAAAAATGATATCTCTATATTCTGTATTATTTCTACTTTCAAGTTTGAATACCCAAATGGATGTTTTAACTGATTGAACTTCATGTTCTGCATATTAAGTTATCCATTGTTATTCTTTAATACTGTGTGGATTTCAAATGATGTTAGTTGGTAATGTTTGGTAACTGAACAATAGTTCAGCTTTCCATAACGTCTGCGTGTATGAATTTTGCTGCAGACTAAAGTACGTTTTTCTACATCCACCATGCAATTGTTAAACTATTTCCGTTCCATGTTACAGGGCAAGTCTTTAGTTACTCAGAACAGGTGTATCAGTTGCCTTGACATAAAATTAAACTGATGTGGAATCAAGTCTGGATTCAAAATGAATCAGAAATTTATCCTCTTTTTTCTGTGTATATTTTCCTTCAAATCTAATTAACTTACAGTGACTGATTCATTGTTATTTTATCTGTTCAAGTTCAAAGAAAATATTTTCCTGTTGACTTCCTGTCTGGCTTCATCCTGTCCAGAAATAGTTACAGACTAGTACCTATGGTAGAGGTTAAAATAAAACTTACTAATTACCTTTATGGTTTGAGAGAGCTGCTTGGAAGGAGTTTGCATCACTTGTGTCCTCTAAAGGTCAAATCAGTTATTTCTGAAGTACATAACAGTGCAGCATCTCTAAAGCGTGGGAAAAAACATGCTGTTGTTGGAGGAAGGTTGTTGCTCAAGAGAGGGCCACTCTGGAGAGGTTGGACTGTATTGTAATAAATTGAGTTTACAGAACTAACACCTTTACCAATTATCCACCCACCTGTGTTGTAGAAATCCATCTTGTTGCTTTGGTATTTCGGTTAATTCATTTCACTGTCTCTAAGTTAGATGAGGATGGAAAATGTTTCTAAGATTATCTATTGCACATTCTTATGAAGTTACTGATATTTTTTCTACACTGAGCTGACAGGGAGAGTTTTTATGGAGGAAGATGTGGAAAGCTTTAATTCAGATACTGGTGTATACTAGTATACTACCTAGCAAATAGGAGTATTACATCTTGTTAGTGCGTGTTGGTAAACAAACTTGGTGGATTTGCCAGAAAATACCGGGTATACAGTCCTCATATATATATATTCAAAGTCGATTATATTGCAACATTTCAAAGGTGCAAAATAATTACATTGTAAAAGTAATTATTCCATATTTACTTATGTCAGGATTTGTTAGTTCCTTAAGTTAATCAGTGGCTGAAATACGGATTTGTATTGCACTGTTTGTTTCGTTGAAGGATTTGAAAATTGTTAAGTAGCAGCTGCTTAAAAATTAAGTGCACATAGTGATTCAAGTTTCTGGATATTGTTACAACAAGTGGTGTGTTTTGGTCAGGGATTGAATTCTGTTTCATCAATTTAGACTTCTAAACGGAAAATTGTTTTTCCTTCATAGTAAATTGACTCACAAATTCTGGGATATGTAATCTGTTAAGCTATCAATCAATTTATTGTGATACAAAATAGGAAGACATGCTTGGCTGAAATGTTATTGGATAATTTGGTGTCAATCTATTGCAGCTGTATATAGTTTGTTCGGAATGTTATACCTTGATAATTATGTGGATCTATTAATTCATTATTGGTAATAAAAATGTCACAAGGGTTTTTTTTATGTTGAGAAACTTGCAAATGTCAGTATTGTTAGCAAAACATTGATAACATAAAGTGTCAAGGTTACTCATACTATTGTGTATGTGAAATGTCAAGTTCATAAATGCTGTCTTGATTCTATATTTAAAATGTCAAGGTCATATATGCTGTTTTGATTCTATATTTAAAATGTCTAGGTCATAAAATTAATGCTGTCTTGCTTCTACATTTAAAATATCAAGGTCATAAATGCTATCTTGATTCTATATTTAAAATATCAAGGTCATAAATGCTATCTTGATTCTATATTTAAAATATCTAGGTCATAAATGCTGTCTTGATTCTATATTTAAAATGTCAAGGTCATAAATGCTGTCTTGATTCTATATTTAAAATGTCTAGGTCATAAAATTAATGCTGTCTTGCTTCTACATTTAAAATATCAAGGTCATAAATGCTATCTTGATTCTATATTTGAAATATCAAGGTCATAAATGCTATCTTGATTCTATATTTAAAATGTCAAGGTCATAAATGCTGTCTTGATTCTATATTTAAAATGTCTAGGTCATAAATGCTGTCTTGATTCTATATTTAAAATGTCAATGTCATAAATGCTGTCTTGATTCTATATTTAAAATGTCTAGGTCATAAATGCTGTCTTGATTCTATATTTAAAATGTCAAGGTCATAAATGCTGTCTTGATTCTATATTTAAAATGTCAAGGTTGTAAATGCTGTCCTGATTCTATATTTGAAATGTCAAGGTCATAAATATTTTCAAGATTGAGATTGTTAGAAGTCAAGGTCATTACTAGAGCTAAGATTTGGATTTTCAATGTCGAACTCACATTTACTTCTTAGATTGAGAATTATAAAAGCAAATGCTGTTAAGTCTGTTGAGATTGTGAATGTTTGACAGCAAAAACCTAAATACTATCAAATTTTAGATTCGTAGAATGATGAAGGTCAAGGTCATGAATATTGAGACTTATAAAGGTCAGGGTAAAAATAATAAGGTATAATCCTATATAATACATGTTCAGGCCGACATATGCATCTGGTTGGATCATGGGTACAAATTTACTAAAAACATAGCATCTGAAAGCATTTTTGTTGAATATAAATGGCTATAAAATTCAGGGCCGTTGGAAATTCGGCTGAAATGCTAATTATAAAGGGCTATTACTGTGTCTCCCCGCTTGCTTTGTTGTCAGGCAAATTTTTAATCCCCCCCCCCCCCCCATCTGAAATTGCTTCCTATGAGTCTAAGTGAGATAACATTCTTACTGTTACCATAGAGCTGATGATAGATGTAAGGAAACACTTGTCTTGTTGCTATCCAGGAATTCCTCTCACACATTTTGTGAACATGACGAAAGAAATCATTCCAATAACAACCACCTTTGAGTAATAGACTCCTGTGAAAATAATGGCCAAAATAACCTCTGAATGATGACCTATTGGGCTTCTAGACCAATTATTTCTTCTAGCTATTGGGTGGCTTTTGTTCACAGGTTTGCTTGACTGTATATTGGTTGAATTCTTGGTTTAAGCTTTAAGATTGTGATATAACAATATATATAAAATTGTATTGCAGTTATATTCACTACAGATACTCCCATTTAAATTCATTGGCTCTTATAATTTCAAATTCAATATTTTGAAGCTTTCAATTGAATATTACAGCTAAAAAACTACTAGCTCTGAAAATAAAATAATAACAATGTTTTTATTATCAGTCGATACTGGTCCGATCAATTTACTCCTAATGCCTGAATGCTATTGCATTAAATGTGATGTGAATACTTTATTTATATAGATGTATATGTAAATACATGAATTGTCATCTTAAAGACACCAGTGTTTATTTTGAAGAAGATGTGTATCACTGACCTATATTTTATTGGATAATGACTACTCTGTTTACATTCAGGATATGACATTTTGACTTATAGGCAATAGAAAGTTAATAAATAGATTTTCATCCAGATTTTGTGAAAAATGGGGCAGAAAATTATGTGAATTTCATTTTATTTTTGTCTTTGGATTGAAGTATTATAAACCATGTGTTTACTTATTTCCAGTTTGCAAAAACCTTGTATTGACAGACTGCATAATGCAATAACATCGTAAAGATTTAGAATGTGTGAATTCCTTCGAACAATTTTTGTAACAGGCCTTTTTCGTACTTGAATTTAAAAATGTTTTGAAGCTAGCAATTATTAAGGTGGACAAATCTTCGAAGTGCTGGTTGGCTGGGATTATAAGAACCTACAAATCTGCGAAGTGCTGGTGGACTGGGATAAGAACCTAGGAATTTTTTCTCCCTTATTTATGGCCTGAGTGGACTAAGTTTTGTATGAATCTTATGAATATTGATCAAAAAGTCATTCAGTGATTTTATATACAATTTGTCTATGTGAGTACATGTAGTTTTATTGTGCGACTTATGAAATTCTTTCACATGGTTGGATAATAAATGTTTGGATGTTAATTTTCTTATGATATAAACATCTAGGATTTAAAAAATAAGATTTTATTGGATGTGTGTGTTTTTTATAGATTTTTTAAAGTTTAAGGTCAGTGACTTGAATACATGTACTGTGGTATGATTTATTTTCATCGGGCATGATTTTGGTGGTTTTAAAAAAGTGGATTTGTAAATTGATGGAGGCACAGATGGAAGAAAACTTATAGTAGGGCCTCTCGTGTTCATACATTTCTTAGGAATGTATAGTCAACCCAGAAAATCCACAAAAATTACCCCCCCCTCCCCTGAAAAAAATGTTGTATTTAAAATACTCCTTTCAATAAGTACAAAATCTCCTGGGGTAACTTGTTCACGGTGCAAACAGATGAGAGCAAATGTCAAGGGTAGTAAAATAACAGGAAAGCGAAACGTCCGCTCATATCAAATTTGCAGGGGAGTTTTTGTCCAGGGGAACTTTCCAGACAAAGAAATCAAGAGTATGACTATTGATACTTATGAATATTAATTAATAAGTTAATGAATATTTATGGAATAATCAAATGTTTGTGACTTTAGAATATGAATATTTGGGCTCGTGAATTAAAGGGGCATGCCCTGGAACTGAAGCGTCTCGAATATAAATCAAATTGGTATCATTTGAATGCCAAAATCAATTAACGATAGTCCATATAAATACCCACGCGTGCATTATAGGGCCATTTTTGAAGGCACATTCTTCTTTGACTTTTCGGTAATAATTGTTTTTACAAGTGATAAATGCATTTTTGGTGTATAAAACCCAAGACACAGCAGTTCCTGGGCATGCCCCTTTAATATTAATGAAATAAATTTGAAGAAAAAAATATGTAGATATAAAGTCATACATGGTATATATATAAAGAAAATTGGTTTTACTGGGGCTTTACATTACAAAACTTTGTTGTTTGGGGAGCGATATTTTAATGTTGTGATGCTTAATTACGCAATTGTCTTCAACTTTATGGTGTTTCACTAGACATGGTCTTGAGGCATAAAAAAACTGAAGATTGAAGTCTGCTTGTTCGTTTTATTGATTCTCAGAAAGGCAAAATAATGTACACTTTTAAAATATCATTAAACATGAGGCACAGGATGAATTTTTAAATGTAATATTGAGTTAATGTTATGATCTTATACACCTTTTATTGGTCTTAAGATAAAAAAGTATTGTAGGTTTGAATCTCAAAATTCTGATTTGTTGTTTCTGAGAGCAATATTAAAACTATCCAATGGAATTCTTGCATTCTTAGTTTGGTCTGCAGACACTATTTATTATGCCCCCTTTCGAAGAAAAAGTGGTGTATTGCTTTGCACATGTCGGTCAGTCGGACGGTCTGTCGGTCGGTCTGTCTGTAACCAAACCTTGTCCTGGCTATAACTAGAGAACTATTCAACCTAAACTCCCCTGATTTGATCGGTATGTTGGTCATCTAGATGACATATATATGTCCCCTATTGATTTTGAGGTCAGTAGGTCAAAGGTCAAGGTCATACTATCCAGCTGGCCTTTAGGGGGCATCCATGTTTCACAAACACTTCTTGTTCATATAAAATATTGATATTCATTTTACAATACTTACAGATTATTCATAATGTGAGAAAGGGTGCATTCCCAGTTGTAAGGAAATTTGACCTTTTTTTCCCTGATAAATAAATCACATTGAGAAACAGACCTCATTAGGAGAGTTTTGTGAAAATTGGACACAGATTTAATGTGAGAAAGTCAAGCATTCTCATCCATAACTGATATTATGTAGGGATAATTTTCTAGAGCTAGACTGTGTTAGAGTATACAGGAGACTGCAGTAATATAAGACTTTAATACATCAGCTCTTAAATATTGACAGAATAAGATCTATATGTCAGGTTGAAGCTGGGAACACTTACTGATGGATTTAAGTAGATTTGCATACTAGAATTGCTTTTTGTACAGTTGATTACCTAGAAGCAAAAAAGGTTCTATATCTGTTGCCAGTAAGTTTCTTATGATCAGAAAAAAGGAATAAAGTACAGTTACAGTTACACCAGTGTTAGCGGCCACCTCTGAATAAAGGCCACCTTTAAAAAATGTATTGACTATTTAGAACAAAATCACCACTGTCTTGTCAATAAAGGACATATTTTGTCTTTCCCACGGGTGGCCTTTGCTCACTGGTTTGTTTGTATACAGAAATGAAATCTGTCAATAATGGTCGCTTCCAGGTCACCCACAATGTTGGATTTGTCTGATAAGCTTTTGACTGCTCAATATGGGCCTGCTTCTCTGTCTGACAATGGACCTGTATTAAGAACTAACTATGAGGTGACTGGTTCGAGTGTTAGGCATGGTATGTGTTCCATCGTGACAGAGTGAAGATTTTTCATCCTATATCATCCTACAAAAAATTCACAATTTTCTTTGATTTTTTCGTTCGCTTGTCCAAGTGTGAGTTTTACCATATTTAGGCATAATTCTTTATGGGTCAGTGACACAGTATATATCAATTGAATGGCACAAAATTGTCCTATCTTAGTGTCTGGAAGCAATAAAAGTGATGATACATGGAACCCTCTCTGTTTATTGATCAAGGATTAATTAACTCAGAACTCACACCAATCAGTGTCTTCTGAAGTATTGTAACTCATCAATGTTGTAGATGCTTGCCTTCCTGTGTGGATGATTAATTGGAAGATATTAAATGTGATGAACCGAGGCCCAGTAATTAATCAATCGTATCTGTATTGTTCTATTGGTAAGGAAAGATTGTGTCTCTAGCTGTCATGAATTAATGAATACACTTACAGTGATACAGATGCTAGAAATGTGAGCTTATAGTTTATGAAGTTGCTTTCTTTGCTCATTATTAGACACAGTTGCTTGATATATGGATAATTATGTAGTAAAATAATACCAGATGACATTATACTGGATGGTCAAAGGTAGAATTCAAATCTGAAAGAATTGAATATTGGTGAATTTCAAATGTAACAAACTGATTCATTTCTGTAGCACTGATTTTGTTCTTACCCATGTACTGAGAAAACTTTCTGTTCATGATTAGACTTTAGGTATCAACATGTGGCTGCACATGGGTGTGGTGCTGTTGTAAATCAGCCGGGGTGGGGGTGCTTTGATGAATAACCACATCTATTGGAACATCAAAATCCAACTAGTCTTCATGGGCTCAGTAATTTACACTAAAGCTCTGTTTTCATAAACCTGTGAGGCTGTATTATTGTGCACATTAAAATATGTGTGTTCAAACCCTGCATTAAAGTCACTTGCCTTGAAGGTCATATATCTCCCACTGCTTATTATTCATGTGGAGAAGTTTGCATGGAACAAGCTTGGTACTGGTAACCCCGACAGGGTTAACTGTCCAGTACATACTGTATTTTCATTTATTTTCATTGGGCTAAATTTTCATGGTGTTCACTGGAATGGCTATTTAATTGTCATATACCATAGTTATCCTAGTATACTTTTCCTGAATGACAACTTCCTTTCAGTTTCATAATAAACTATATCGTGACCAGCCTAATCTATGCTTTAATATAGACATGACACCGTGTTCTTGTTTAGAAAAGATACTGAATTTCCAAGATGTAAATGGTCATATACCATAGATGTTAAGTCATATTTATCCAAGTAATTTTTCCTAAATGATACTTAGAACTTCCTCTCCATTTCATAGTAAACTATAATGTGTAATATATCGTGACAAGCCTTATTTAGGTTTACAGACATGGCACTAAATGGGTAAATTTTCTGTTCAAATCATGTCTTATGTGTGCGAAACATTTTCATATTTAACTGCCTCTATCATGCACACATTGTCTTGTCTGTCTTTTGTACCCAGCTTATGTGAGAAAGTAGCTAGCTACTTACAGAGTATGGGAGTCTATACAGGTTCTTCCTGGTAAACTGTATGACCCTGACTGTTGAAAAGGAGCTCACAACTCAATCAAACAAAAAATCTTTTGTAAGATAAAGTTCATTGTCTGGTAAAAATGTATTTGTTTTGAAATTGCAGACCAGGTCCACAGATTATGATTATTGAAAAACTTTTTAGATTTTAAGGCATATTTAATGTGTGTCTTTTTCTCCCTATGGGGACTTAGATTTTATTTTGAATTTATTTTAAACTCATCATTGAATTAAGGCTTGGTGAATATTTTTATGTTGATGTTGTGTACAAATATTGATGTATGGACCTGCTTATTGCTTGAAGCATTATATTGATAATTTGTTTGATATATTTCTGTTAATTTCCTCATTTTCATGTTATTTTACAACCCTGCCACCATTTATTTCTGTGTTTTTCGCCATGATTTGTTGAAAACATGGTATTATTTGATGTGCTCCTAATTTTGAAGCAGGTTTCGCGTTGAGCAGTCAGAAATATGAGAAAGTTTTAATTTATTTGTGTTATGGGTAAATTGTAACTGAAGCTTTTCAACAACTTTGTGTTGAATATGAAATTAGTTCGGTACTCCACTCAGTTATTCTAGAAATCTATAATTATAGACTCAGGTGGCTTCACAAGATTCATATATGCTATTCAGTCCATATAGTTAAATGTTGCTTTGAAATAAAAAAAATTACCACCTTGACATTATGTTTGAAATAGTTGTTCCCCTTGGTATTCTGTGGTATGAATTATGTCCCTTGTCATTATGTTGAGTGAAACGGTTTAATTGAGTTATTCCCCTTGACTTATGATGATTTTTTTTTGTCAGGAGTTGTGCCCCTTGAATACTTAAGTATGATATATCTTTGAAATTATTTCCCTTGGCTTCCCACACTGTTTCTTAAAGTTTGTAAAAAATGTTGCATAATGAAAAGGACTGATTATTTTTGTTATCAAATCAATTTGATCAGCACAAAACATATTCAGATAAAAATGTACAGGTTCTTTCTTGTAGCAATATAGTTCTTCATATATCAAAGATAAGCTTATGTTAGTTTACCATTATTTTCATATAAGCATGTGGCGTTCCTATAAAGTGCAAATAATTATTGCAGATGAATAGATATTTGTTGTTTTATCTATTCTTTTGAAGTATGGTAAGAATCAGTCAGGGTTTGAAGGTGTTTGTTTAAACTGACTATATTCCATATAATTGTGTTATGGGGGGGGGCTGTTTATTTCAGGAAATAGTGCTTTGTTCTCATTTCTATGACCTTAAGTGTGTCCATATAATTAAAGATCTTTTTTATATTCAGTTTTATTTCATAGACAAAATATGAATAATAAGAATTGGCTGAAAAAAATGTCATTCAATCAAAGTCTCTTAAATATATGATTAACCAGTCAGATGAAGGTAAAATTATGATAGAGTTCTATAGGAATTTAGAAAGGACACTTGAATGTCTAAGGCTCTCTTGGGTTTCTGTTTGAAATTCAATTGAAACTAAAGGCATAAAGTAACAACTATAGATGCAACACTACTAAATTGTGTGATATTCATGATGATGTGTCAAAAACCCTACTTGTGAGGTGATTTTGTATAATTACTTTCGTCGTCAAGGATATCATTTTCTGAGAGATAGATGACACAAGATGCTTCACTAGGATGGATTGTTGTCATTATTATTTTTTATTGATTTACGGAAACAGGGGGGAAAAAGTCATCAACTGTCGACTTACAAAAACACGCAAGTTCTGGTTCATTGTGACATCATTTCCTCCTGTCAGGACCGATGTTAGGATGTTTGGTGTACTTGAAACTAAGCATGTTTATGGTATCATTTAATCGTGGGAAAAAATTCTACTTTAGTCCGGAATTTGAACGATTTTCCATTCTTGACTTAGGTAAACCTTTAAGTGGTTTTGTTGCTGTATATTTGTGTCTAATTGTTCGTTTTTATGCAATTGTGGTGGATTTAAATGACTGTAATGCATACTTACTGTAATCTTTACGAAAATGTCAATATATCTGCTAAGATTGACAAGTTTTTATGAGGTAGTTTGTTGATGAGCCAGGTTCAAGTGCCTTTAACTTTATCTATTGGTTGGTTCCCCCTGTATATCATAAACCTGCTTCTTAATTAAGACTTTTATTGTCATGAAATAAAGTCTACTTATTCTGGTTGTAATCTTTTCTTTTGATTGATTTTTGTCTGGTTGTTTCCATTTATGTAGTAAGTTACTGACAATTACTGCATTCTGAATTACTGATTTGATTTTGATCCCCAATTTGTCTGAATTTCTTATCAGCTATTGTGTTCTTGTTTCTACTTGGTTTGTGTCCTTCAGTCAGTGTGCTAGTTAAGTCACTTTTCTGATGTCAAGGACTAGTGAATATTGCCACTAACAAGCATAAATTTGTCATTTATCACATTATTAAAGTATATGGTAAAACCATTGAATTTGTACAAATTCTGACAAAAAACAGTTCCACAAGCTTAAGTTGCACTGTTCTTCAGTCATTTTCGTATTTGAATATTTCTTAATTGATTTAGTGCTCAGTAGAAATTTATTAAATAGAGGTGGTCAAACAATGTTTACAAAATTTGATTCTTAGTTGTGGCTACTGTGACTTTGCCAATACTTGAGATACAATGTTTATGTACTAATCCTTTGATATGTTTTTCTGATATACGCCTATTACCGTAATGGATTATTTATGAATTATATTAATCAAAGTATCAACTGTAATGATCATTTGGCAATGGATTCAGTTCTGTTTGTATCGAGTAGTTCAATGGCCTATTCTTGTTTTGGTTTTTAACTTCTTAAAAGTTTATGACAAGTTTTTCAATGGTTATAAATAACTTGTTTATTATTATTGGTTAAATGTCCGGTAGCATTGGTTAGTGTAGGGAAATAGTACACTATTTGTGCATGAATCTAGAATTTATCCATTGTCTTAACATTGCATTTTTGTTGATGTATTGTTACAAAATCAAGAGATGACTTGTTTATCTTCATCATGTGACAATTGGGAGTCAAACTATGGGATTAAATAACATTTAAGTCTCGACTTTATTGTGAATTGATAAGAAATTTAATACGGAGGAAAATAATTTTTAAAAATTTGAATTTTTATTATGTAGTTTTATGTGTGTGAATGATGAGATGGGGGTAAACGTTTTGAAGAGCGCAACTGATTTAAGTTAAATCAAGACTTTATTATGAACTTGTGAAATTGACAATGATGGAATATTAAACTAGTTTTTTTGGACTTCAACAAGATTATCCTTACAATCAACTATGTTGTCCAAGAAATTGTTGGCAAAGACTGCCTCTGACAGTAATGAGCATTTTGAAATGCCGGAAAAGATGAGGAATTTGACGGAGGAGGATTTTATTAACAAAGCTCGTGCTGGTCGTAAGAGACACAGCGTCCAACTGGATAAGCGTATAACGCAACAGTTGCTTGACACTAAGATTGACAGGCGATCCAGCAATGCGAGTTCTTACACCGCTGATAGCCAGGATTCTCTGTGTAAGTTTTATATTATAAATAAAATGCGTGTGATATAAGTTTTAATATGTTCTATTGTCATGTCATGAGTTCAATGCGAGATAATGAACTTTAGTAAAGAACCTCTGTAGTACATGAGCCATGCCTACCTTGAAGCCCCGCCCCTTTGTTTGTTGGATGCTTATCAGCAGAATTTATTTTTACTTTTATGAAGTTTTTATTGCTCGGCCAGTCCCCTGTAAAATAGTTATTCATAGTTCATGAACTATTCATGAAATGTTCCAGAAAAATTCCTGTTTTCTTGAATTTTATTTGGAGGGGTGCCAATACTAGATTTATTAAAGATTTGTTTGAAAAGACATAAATGATCATATTTATATCAAGTTGTTATTTTGCCAATTAAATTGTGTTGTGATTCATCTAGGGGTATCTAATTATACCCCCAGATATGAAATATATGGGGGCTATATTGGATTCACGCTTGACGGTCGGTCGGTCGGTCGGCCGGTCGGTCGGTCCGTGCGTCTGTAGACACAATTTGTCCGGAGAATTTCTCAGCAACTACTTATAGGATTTCAATGACACTTCACAGAAGTGATCAGTAGTAAGCCTAGTTGTGCTAGCTTAAAGCATTTTTCGTTCGGATTAATTTTCACTGAGTTATGCCCCTTTGTTGTTTTTATTCAGTATATACAATAGGCAAATTTTGTCCGGAGAATTTCTCAGCAATTACTCACAGGATCTCAATGAAACTTCACAGAAGTGATCAGTAGTAAGCCTAGTTGTGCATGCTCAAAGCAATTTTCGTTCGGATTAATTATCACTGAGTTATACCCCTTTGTTGTTTTTATACAGTATATACAATAGGCAAATTTTGTCCGGACAATTTCTCAGCAATTACTCACAGGATCTCAATGAAACTTCACAGAAGTGATCAGTAGTAAGCCTAGTTGTGCATGCTTAAAGTATTTTTCGTTCGGATTAATTTTCACTGAGTTATAGCCCTTTGTTGTTTTCATACAGTATATACAATAGGCAAATTTTGTCCGGACAATTTCTCAGCAACTACTCACAGGATTTCAACGAAACTTCACAGAAGTAATAAGTAGTTAGCCTAGTTGTGCATGCTTAAATCATTTTTCATTTGGATTGATTTTCATTGAGTTATAGCCCTTTGTTTTTTTCTACAGTATATACAATAGGCAAATTTTGTCCTGACTAATTCTCATTTACTACTGCCAGGAATTCTATAAAACTTCTCAGAAGTGATAAGTAGTTAGCCTAGTTGTGCATGCATTAAGCTTGTCTTGGTTGGTTAAATTTTCACTGAGTTATGGCCCTTTGTTGTTTTTTATACAATGTATATACAATATCTCAGTAACTACTCATAGGAATTCAATGAAACTTCACAGAAGTTATAAAAAGTAAGCCAAGTTGTGCATGCAATAACCAGGTTTTGTTTGGATTAATTTTCACTGAGTTATGGCTCTTTGTTTTATACAATTAGGTAAATTTTGCTCGTACCATTTCTCAGCAACTTAGTAACATGCAGGAATTCAGTGAAACTTCTTAGAAGTGATAAGTAGTTTGCCAAGTTGTGCATGTCCACAATAGGTTTTGTCCAAGTAAATTTTAATGAGTTATGGCCCTTTGTTATTTTTTATATAATGTATATTTTGAAACTGGTCAGGATATATCTAAGCAACAATTTGCAGGTATTAAAAAATGAAAATGCATTATATTTCCCTCTGTAAAATGTAACAACTGTGTCAAGGCCGCATCTGGGGGTATTCATCACCTTTAGTGATAGTTCTAGTTCATCTTGTTTTCTGACTCTATTACATAATAAAAGAATAGATATTTCTGTAATAAAATGTATGGAATATTTGTGACATTGTCTTATAAAACAAATAATTCATGTGTCTAATATCTTAGCCTGTTGGATTGCACATTTTTACCAGATTTATGTTACATCTGTAAGTCTAAAGTGAAAAAATTTTGTCTACCATGTAATTTCATTGTCTAAACCTACTGTATCTATTGATAATATACAACATTTATTGGAACAAAAAAGAACCAGGAAGAACTATTTGATATAAGAGTAGGGATATTAATGCCCCGGGTTCTCCTATATCTTCTCTCCCCTCTCTCAGGGCGTGGCTCTGAAATGACCATATAGCTGTCAAATGGGCCTAAATAGATAAATACAAAAATAATTTCAAAATAATTTCGGAACATTTTAAAAGTTTTCTTCTTTCATAAAAAAGGAAGAAAAAAGTCACAACATTCTCGTTCTGAAACTGTTGATTTGATCGGAGTGATAAATTTTGTTAGCTAAATTCAATACAAAAAAAAACTACACTTGTATTATATTTAGCTTTTAATTCACACTGTGTAAACTGGTTTCAAAGTTTCATGCGTATAATGTATTATCTTCCTGTGTGTACATCTATTGAAAGCCAGTTTATAGAATTTGCTTGTAACTTGGTATGTTTTTGTATTCGTATTACCCGGTACATTATCACAGTTTGAAAATTGATCTGCTGCCTTCATAATACATAATCATGCCATGTTTATGCAAAGACAAGATTTTAATACTTCTAGGGTAGTTTGATTTATATGTTCATTATATGTAATGTAGGAATGATTTTTCTTTGATCTATAAGAACTCCGAAGTGAAATTATAAACACAATAATGGCAGGCCCCAAGGTTATAAAAGTTCAGATCGGTAGCTGAGCTTAAATCTTATAATTATCTTGTCTTTTAATGTTACAAAATAAATTATGATCTCACAACACTGATATTATTGATACATTAGTCTGACAGCTCTATCTTTTCAACCATAATTCTTTGTGGAAGGAATTTAGACATGAGCTTGGAGACCATTCTCAAGTTGTATAACCTCAGAGTCAGATCTTGATATTGAGTTTTCTGTTCATTTGTATCACCAACTAGTTACATTATTAAGTGTTTAGGATTGTACATTGGTATAATATAAGAAATATACCATATACTTTACCTGTAATTACTAAAGAACTTGGGAGGGGGATGCCCCATTCTCTCCTTTTTGTTTTGCTCTCACAATGTGGGTAGATAAATGGGTGTATGTATGTGGAAATGTATTTTATTTTAGTACCTATGAACAAGAGTTGATTTGGGGGATGGTTTAACATAATGCTACATTTCACCAATTTTTAATTTTATGAATTGAGTATGCTTAATAACATTTCAGGAGATATTTATGATGGTTTTCTTTCTTCTACAGCATCATACACAGGAAGTTCATCAGATGAGGAAGATGAAACCAATCCAAGAGATAAACAGCAGGTGGGTTGCTTTAACTGTTTAGATACTGTTTTTAATGTTAAAATTACTTAACACCATGTCATAACTAACATAAGTTAAAATATATACCTAATGATGAGCCATTGTGATCACCCTGTCCCTCATCATGTGTCAACAACAATTGTTTCAAATGATGTATGCTCTGAAAACCACAGAAGCGATCATTAAATGGTCCTTGACCAAGATTTTACAAATGATGCTGCTAGAGTCAAATTGGCTGTGCCCTATATATATATATATTTATATATATAGACTTAAATCTGTATATAGGCAAAACCTTTAAAAATCTTCTTTGCTAAAAGCGCATGTCCTAGTATGTGTTGCTTTGTCTTGTGGTAATCTATTGAGACAGTTATGCCCATGTCTGTAATGGCTGTAACAAAGCTGGACCTTCAAGCATGTTCTACTCACAGGCCAGCTCTGGAAAATTTTGTCAAGAATACAGGCATGTGGCCTCGGAGGGATTGGATAAAAATTGGCAGGAAATTTTGTTTTCTAGTATTATGTGACAATAGCGCCAGTAGTCAAGATTTGCATTACTTCCATTGATGGTCTTAAACAAATGTTGTGACATAATAAATGCATATCGATGAGGAAAGAATTTCTTGAGAAAAAAATCTGCCCTCTCAAGAACCTCACCAACACAGGTTCAGATACTTGTACGGGTAACATATTTTTAATAGGGTAATTTCTACAGATGCCAACACCTTTTTCAATGAACTGTTATCTGGATATAATATAATAAAATGATGGTCGGCAGAATTTATTCTATATTACATTACATACTGCATTGATTGGAAGGATAAAGATTTTCTTTTCTTAATAAAATATCTAAACTGTCGCTGGTTATACAAATCACAACATTGTTTTCCCTTCAAAGATATTTGTTAATTACTGTCCTTGAAGTTCTATAAATCATAAATGAGAGTATATTTATAGTTGCTACTTTTGTTTTCAGAAAAATTCCAAGGGATCTACAGATTTCTGTGTAAAAAATATCGATCATGCTGCTTTTGGAAGACGTGAAATTGAGATTGCTGAGCAAGGTTTGTGTTAGAATTCTATACCGAGCCTTTAAAGTATCACTTTTCAACTCATCTATATACGGTGGCCAGTTTTTAAATGGCCGGTTGAAAAATGATGTTAAAACCACTGAGACAAAACAAATGATAAATTCAAATTAATTATGTTGTTTTGTTGATGTTACAGTCTTCACAAGTAATTTTTTCAAGCACCGGACATTTGTTCTTGTAAAGTTGTAAATTTTACCAGACCAAATGAACTTTCACTGGACCGAATGTTGACCTGTCTTTACATGATCAAATTTCACTTCTTCAACATTTATTTGTGTGATGGTGTTATTAATAATTAATGGAAACTTTTTATTGCTTTCTAATGAAATATAAGTTTTGAGTACTTAAGCATGCTTAAAATTTCACCAGACTTTCTGTCTGATTCCCTGTCAATTTTTACCAGACAGGCAGTGATTTAGATGGAATCAATCTTTGAACCGGTATCCAAATTCAAAGACTGTTGTTTTGGTCTTCTCTAATGATGTTGTCAATTTCCCAAGGTGCAAGACAAATTTAAATTTGGTATTCATTTGCAATATAGTAAATTTTCCCTTGATGCATTAAAAAATCGAATTTTCTTTTCCAATTAAGTATTTATTGCCGTATAAAATATTAGTGTTTCTGCTGAGTCTGGTATTACTTTAGATACTCCTGTCTTCTAAAATCTGATGTTGTGGTTAGTTAAATTAACCACTAAACATTCTCAGTAGGGAATATTTTAAATTATTTTCTCCGCAATAAATTTCTGGTTTCCAAATACGTAATCAGAGAACGATTCTTATACAAAAGCTAATGATTATCAAAGTTTTTATTGCTTTACTAAATAGATTTAGCTTAATGTCAGCATACACTCAATGTTTGGTGATGATCATAGGTCTGATGGAAACGCACTGGACTACTGAAAGAAAGGTTTTGGGTTCAAATCTCACCATCCAAATTTTCAGGGACGCTTTTTCAGTGTCTGCATCCTAACTACTAAGCCGAGTACTGTGTTAAGAAAATCACAGGAAAAGGGTTAGGTATCAAAAAAGGTATCAATGCTTTATGCTGGGCACAATAAATATCCTGGAAAACTATTAGAAATAAGGGATGGGATACAAATGCCTGGTTCTCCTGTATCTTCTCTCCCTGTCCTTTGGGACAAACAGATGAGATTGAGACTCAGATGTATCAAAGCTTTATGCTGGGCACAATAAATATCCTGGAACACTGTTAGAAATAAGAGATGGGATACTAATACCTAGTTGTCCTGTATCTTCTCTCCCTGTCCTTTGGGGCGGCCCTGAAATGACCATAGCTGTCTAATAGACCATTAAACAACAGATAGATACTCAATGTTTACATTTATTGCCATCTAGAAGTTATACATGCTTGATTCTTTTGTAAAATAATAATTATTTTTATTGAAGAAGTTAGTCCTGATTCATTGTTTTAATTACAGAGATGCCTGGTCTTATGGGCCTACGAAAAAGGGCAGAGTCAGACAAGCCCCCACTTCAGGGAGCCAAGCTGATTGGTTGTACTCATATCACTGCTCAAACAGCTGTAAGTATGATTATAAAACAGTGTTTGATATAAAATACCATCAGTGTAATGTTTATAGTTTAGATGAACCACCATGTGATATGATTAAGTGACAGCTGTGTAAAGCTGAACTATCACCGTAGCTATGTCAACGTCTTGTTTTTATATGCCTGTTTGAAGAATGGGTCATATTATGGGAACACCCATGGCAGATGGGTGGATGAGTGGGCTGGCAGGCGGTGTCCACAACGGTGTCTGCTCTCTTATTCAAACAGTTTTATTCCGACCCTTACTAAACTTGATGGAAATGTTTATGGCCATGAGATCTTGGTCAAGTATAATAACCAGCCCAGGCACTTCTGAGTTATGCCCCTTGATGCTTTGAAAAATGAATTTCGATGGGCGTATTTTGTGACCTGGTACTCTTGTTCAAAGATAATGTGAAGTTGCTATTTTGATTCAACTTCCAGGATGCTCTAATACCTATGATAAAGGTCTCCATTTCCCTCTAAAAAAGCTTTCCTTCTTGGAATTAAGTCCCTCTCCAAAACCTCGGTCTCTCCCTTAATGAAGACTTTTATGGAATGCTGCAGGATAGTACCATTAACTGTTAATTTGCTTTGCTGTGATTTCTTGATCATTCTCTTATTATTTTTTCAGTGGAACTTAAGGTCTGATTATAGAGCTAAATTTTATATATATGAGGCGATTACATAATGCTGTCTTGAATTATATTTAGAACTTGATTACATTTTGTCACTGACGGGTGTCTATGCTAGTGTCTGTATGCCTGCTGGAGATCTGAACACAGCAAATTGGTTTGATTACAACTTCAGTAATCATGAAAAGAATTAATGAATGAACAGTGCATCTTAAGGGCTTTCTGATAGTGTGCCTATTGTTGCAATTATTCTCAGGAATTGTTTCTGATGTTGGCATTGCCTGAACTATACTTCTAATCTTCGTTTCTGGCTGTGCTTCAGAAAAATCGCATTTAATTTCATGAGTCTCTGAAGATCTTTAGGATTTAATTTCATGAGTCTCTGAAGATCTTTAGGATTTAATTTTATGAGTCTCTGAAAATAAATCTTATCTAATTTCATAGGTTTCTGAAGATCTGTCTTATAAAATTTCGTTGGTCACTGAAGATCTATTTTTTCAATAATTCCATGAGTCTGAAGATCTATGTTGTTTAATTTTGTAAGACTCTGATGATAGAATTTAACAAGAGAATGTTAGTCAAATTGTTACAGGCTGTGAACTAGTTATTCAGTTTCCTCCGTCAATATTTACATGTTTAAGATGTCCCATGGTAATGAGTCGAGCCATTACTGTACAGGTCAAGGTCATGAGCAAAGGAACTCTTGCATTCTTTCCTGCTGATATGAAATGACTATATTCTAATATTCTATTGTCTGTATAATGTAATATGTCCTTGAGACATATTGTTCCCTCTGCTAGACTTACGTCAATCATATGATATAAGCATGTTAATCCTCTTCGAATTGAATTCATCAGATAAGAATTTTTTTTAACTATTCTTGAATAATTCATGAACTATTGGTTTTACGTATTCTTTGTGTGTCTGCAACATGGTTGTACTGTTGTTTTCTTTTCATTTTAACTCCCATGTTTCCAACACTACATCATTGTTATTATCAACATGAAGTGTGCATATTACTGTGTCAGTATGATTTATTGATGTGTTCAGTCCATTAATACGCAAATTTTCACACAAACTATTAGGGAAATTGAGCTGGGCTTTGATGACAGGAAAATAGGAAGTAGCGTTTTAATACCAGTAGTTTGTATGTTATATTTTGTAATAAAATTAGTACAAAAGCAGTTACATCTGGCTTTATCATTCTTGATGGGTCAATGCTCAGTACCAGTCTATGTGATGTAATTTTGTGACAACCAGTCTGGTCATTGGCCTTAGTGGCTGTAATTTTGACAGCGGAGTAAGCATAAAACTTGATTAAATGTGTATAGGTCTGTCTGAGATTCTTATGAAAATCACTGTCTGTTTTCTTATCAAATGTGAAAAATTCCAGAATGCATCTGATGAATTTTTTCTCATTTAATGAGATCTGACTACTGTTTATGTTGACATTAAATATGGAAATGCGTCCAAGATAGTTGATGGATTAATTGTCATGGGAATGTAGCCTGTTAAAACTGATTTTTATTGAATTGTTTGTTGGGAAATAACAGTCCCTATTGGATGAAAAAGTGGCTTTCTGGACACTCTGTCTTAATTATGATTTTTTTAGATAAGGGACTTCATCTAGATCAGATTAGGGTCATGTCTGACAATCAGTCAATAATGATAATGCTGTATACCAGCATCACAGAGTGAAATTATCAGGTTATTGTCTGCTATGAATCAATAATATGTAATTTACCAATGTGACACAAAGTCTTATCACGTAATACTCAGAGATGAATAATGAGATCTAAAATATCCAAGTGAAGTGCATCAATGACTGTGTGAAACCTAATGAGGTATAAAAACAGGAAGAAAAAGGTGATATATAATCCCTCAAATGGAATTCATGAAAACAGGAATTTTTTCTTGAACTATTCATATGAAGTACAGTACAACCTCTGTAGAGCAACAACTTGTTGGAGCTGCAAATATTGTCCGTTGTTTAGAGGATGTTGCTCTGCAGATGTTAAATTTAGAGTAAATAATTTTGAAGGTGTTGTTATAGAGAGGTTGTTGCTCTACAGAGGGCCTCTCTGGAGAGGTTTTACTGTATGCGAACTATTTTACTAGGGCATGAAGTCATGCGAGAGTGTGCAAAAATGTATCTTTTCATGCCTGTTAGAAAAAATTAATACAGCCATTGAGAGAAAATAAATAATCTTAACTATTCTATGATGATTTAGTATCAGACTGTTGTTGGCGTTTACAGTTTAGACATGTTACTGAACCATGAATTATAGGTCATTCAAGAAATATTCCAATCATGTCTGTTATAATACTACATGTAAAACAGTATAAAGAAGAGTGATCTGGGCAAAATTCTTCACCGTTTATTCAATGCGAAGGTTACAGATAGTGTCAAGGTCTTTACAGATATTTTCAAGGGCACATATTATATAAAGGTTACAGATAATGTCAAGGTCATAGATAAAAAAAAGTATACAGACAGATAATGTCAAGGTCACATATTTTATGAAGGTTACAGATAATGTCGAGGTCACAGATAATAAAATGTACAGATAATGTCAAGGTCACATATTTTATAAAGGTTTCATGTAATGTCAAGGTCGCAGATTATATTAAGGTTATAGATAATGTCATGGTTACATATTTGTCAAGGTTACTGATATTGTCATGGTTTGGTTTGTCTGCAAAATTCAGTTCTTCGTAGTAAAATCTTACTATTTTCAGTGCTAAATTGGCTGACTGTTATTCTTTGCCCATTTACCTAAAAGATTTTCTTGTTTCCAAGTTGCCCCATGGCTTGTATGAATATTTAATTAAGCAAAATCAGATTTCTTCCTCTGTTTATCAATTTTGTGTGAGGTTTCAAAGGAGAAATATAGAAGCAGATAGCCATATTGGCAGCTATTAAATGCAGATACACATGTATCATGTTTGGCTATTGAGTTTAATTGCATTGCGTAAAGCTGAAATGTAATTATGGCATGCTTCTATCAGTTTGGTTTATTGAATATTACTTTATCTCAGAAATGGTTCATTTAATAATATGGAGTTTTTTTTTGCTCAAACGACCAAAGGTTTCTTGATGAAATAAGACCTGCAAATATTCATGCGTTATCTAAGCTATAGTTTTCATTAAAAATAAACAAACAAAACATTTAATTATCTTTATCTTTAATTAAGATAATAATTTATGTGTTGCTGGTGTTTCTGCTGTTGTTGGTGGTGGTGGTGTTGATGATGATTGTCATAGTGATGATGTTAATGATGATGAAATCAGATTGCTGTTGACGTTAATTGACTAGTAATCTCTTGTGATTAGTAGAATAAATCTTTAAGTCTTTAATAGTCTTGATGTCATTTCTTATAATGGACATAGAGTGTAACCTCCATGAACGGTCATCTCCGAACAACAGCAACCTCCATGTTACAGCCAGTATACTAGCAACCCAAATTGATTATAACTTTATTTTCACTGTCTCAACAACAGCCACCTCCTTACAACAGCCGTTTCTTGTCATTCCCATTGGTGGCTGTTGTAGGGAGGTTGCACTGTATTTCCTCTGTAAATGTGAGGTCATAGCACAAGCTTCCACATACAGACCTCATAGGAATTAGAAAAATATATGTTCAGATGGTCAATGGCTGTTACTTCCACATACAGACCTCATAGGAATTAGAAAAATATATGTTCAGTTGGTCAGTGACTTACTGTTATAACCTTCATCAACACTACAGGTATTGTACATAATTAATACAGTTCAATGTATATCATTATGTTGGATTATAGAACAGAAAATTTAATGATGTTATTTTAAGTAAAGATAATAATGATGACGAAGTCTGCAGATCTAAATAGATGATAATTATGATGACTTTCACTATTCAAAATCACACCATTAGTAGTCCTTAGCATTTACTTGAATGCATGTTAATTGTTTCCGTTAAACTTCAAAGTGAATTAACATTCAAACCTGTGTGCATGATTCTTTAAAAATAGCCAAAAGAAGATCCTCATGCTCTTTAGGTCTATGGTTTGTTGATTATTGGTCATTGATGATATTATGAATTACCGGTAAAAATATAAAAAAATACTCACTTAGTAAGAAGAGTGCAACCTCTCCAAAGCAAGACCTTTGGAAGAAGCAAAATTGTGAAGTTGTTGATAGGTTGTTGCTTTAGAGAAGTTATATTAATAGTTAAATTGTGCAGTGGGAGAAATCAGACTGTTGTTGAAGGGATGTTGTTTCTCTAGAGAGGGCTGTAAGTCATGTTCAGATCAATCCATTATAGCAATCAGTAACATGTAAGGAAGCTGTCCATCTAGCTATTGGAAGGTTTTTGGTTTTGTCCTGGAGTGCAAAGCATCTTATCTGCAGTAAAAAAAGCTGCAGAAGTTGCCATATCAACTTGGACTGTTGACGCGACAATGAAATCCCCCCCCCTAAAAAATAGATTGAAATGCATTTCACTGCTCAATGAGTTTCTCTTTTATTATCTTATACACAACTTTTCCATGTTGTTTATCAATAATTGTGAGAATGATTAAGGATATGTTTCTATAACAACCAGACTGTGTTATAATGATACAAATCAACCGTCAAACACTGAACAAAGGTCATCAGAGGGACAAGAGGAGTATGGCGTTTTTTGCATAATTGGCTTAAATTCATGGATTAATTAGTTCATTATATTATTACTTGTGTGTCTAAGTATGGCTATTTTTGGAAACAAAACAGTAGTTCAGCTTTACATAGCTGTCAGTCACTCGGCGCACATGAATTTTGATGTAGACCAAAATACTATGTTTTTCTACATCCACCATCCTTATGTTAAACTAGTGCCCATTCCATGTTGTAATGCAAGTCTATGTTAGTACAATTTCCATGAGTACCTTCAGTACTTTGATTTTGCGGTGACCTTTAGTCATAAACCTAGATTTTGGTGTTATGTTGTAAATTTACCTTGTGTTTTGTACTTACAGGTGTTGATTGAGACTCTGGTTCATCTTGGTGCTTCAGTGAGATGGGCTGCTTGCAACATCTACTCAACTCAGGTATGTATACTATAACCTCTCACTGATAGAGGGTCGTTGGTTCGAGCCCAGCTACCTACCATGTCTCTTTATATGAGAAATTAGGCAGCTGCTTACAGAGGATGGGAGTCTAGTACTGGTTCTTCCCAGGAACAAAGGTTAGATGAACTGTCTACCTCATAATTATGACTCTTGACTGTTGAAAAGGGGCCTAAAACTCAAACAAACAAATATAAAATTACCTTGTATATATTGTTTCACTGCAGTATTTGTCTGGTCTCCATATTTGAACTGTTGGTGCAAGGTCAGCTTTCCCTGGTTACATTGTTTGCAAATGTTATTCTCTTGTCTTGTAAATTCTGGCATTTAAATGCCATTATCCATGGCAACGTCCTCAGTGCTGCAGTAAAGTTTAATTCCCAAATCCAAATAAATTCTGTAATGCTCTCATTATCCTTCAGTGTCTTGTCTAGAAAGGTACATAAATTGGTGTAGTGTTGTGCTGTAATTTGACAGAAAAGCCTTGCAACATTTAAACAAGAACCTGTTAGCATATATCATAGCCAGTTTTTGTTCCTTTGTGTTCTTTGGATCAATAATTTTCCTTCTTCATTTAAAAGCAAATCTTTATCAAGCCTTCATTTATATAAGGGTCCATCCTATCATCGATCCTGACATGTACATATTGAATAGTGGGCACAGACCATAGACATGGAAGGTTGGATTTCCAGCCTAAAGTGTAAGTTTATCAAATCAGTGGATCATATTGGCAAATATGCAGAGATTTGTGAAAACAGTTATGCCCATCCTGTTGTCAAAATTAATATGCAGAGATTCTGAGACGGGTATACCTGTTCCGTTGGCGATGAAAGGGATGATAATATAGATATGAAACTTATTATCAATTTTGTAACGGCTCTGTTATAAGTCAGAAGTATTTTTTTTTTTTCAAAAATATTAATCAGTGTCACCAAAAGCTTCATCAGGTGAGCTTTTAGGATCGGTGAATGTCCGGCGTCCATCGTCCGTCCACAATTAGTTTGTTTACACTCTAGCAACCGCAACTCTTTACGAATCTTGATTAAACTTGCTCACAATGTATATGGCCACAATGTCTCGGCTAAGTTCGATTATGGGCAAAATCTGATAATAACTTAATAAGTTATGGGCCCTTGAATTACAAAATTTGCTATATTTAGCTTGTTTACACTCGAGCGCCTTCATTTATTCACCAATCCTAATCATATTTTCAGTAAATGTGTATAACCAAAAGACCTTGGACAAGTTCGATTATGGGCAATATCGGACCAGAACTTCAAGAGTTATGGGCCCTTGACTTAGAAAATTTACTATATTTGAGTTTGTTTACACTCTAGCGCATTCATTTATTCACCAATCCTAATAATATTTTCAGTAAATGTGTATAACCAAAACATCTTGGACAAGTTCGATTATGGGCGGAATCGGACCCAAACTTCAAGAGTTATGGGCCCTTGATTTTGAAAATTTGCTATATTTTAGCTTGTTTACACACTAGCGCCTTCATTTATACATCGATCCTAATAATATTTTCAGTAAATTAGTATAACCAAAAGATCTCGAACAAGTTCGATTATGGGCGGAATCGGACCACATCTTCAAGAGTTATGGGCCCTTGACTTAGCAAATATGCTATATTTTAGCTTGTTTACACTCTAGCGCCTTCATTTATTCACCGATCCTAATCATATTTACAATGAATGTGTATGACCTTATGGTTTTGGACATGTTAAGTTATGGGTGGAATCGGACCACAACTTCAAGAGTTATGGACCCTTGGATTAGAAAATTTGCTACGTTTTAGCTTGTTTAACAGTATTATACCTTCATTGTTGGTTTTGATCTCAAAATCTACGTAAAAATGAGTTTTACGAGATGGAAACTATATTACCTGGTCATTGATTATTGGCATTGGTTCTCAGGTGAGCGATAAAGGGCCAATGTGGCCCTCTTGTTATATATCTTGTCGTTATTTTACCAATTACAAATTGGATTTCTCTATTTGGGCAGCTAATAAGACAAAACTGTAAAATTTATGTGACAAATATTGCTTAGTGTTGCTAAGAGACTTGGTATGGAATTTATATGATAAATCTGTTGTGAATTGTATGGAAGAAAAATTCATGGGATTGCCAAGTGCAAAACCTAAAATTTATTTCATAATATTCATCAGTGTTGCTAGAAGCCTAGAATTTAGCTATTTGATGAATTTGTTATATGCCTAATATTCTACTAAGTGACAGATATTTTGATAGATATTTTACTTGTGTCATATTGATTTCTGTTTTTGCTGATAATCTTCATTTACTGAGTATGCCCATATAACATCTCAAGTGGTGTTGCATCTTACTGACATTTTATTGTTGTTGGTGACTTTTTAAAACCTTGAACATAATTTAAGTGATTATTTAATCGTCAGTTGTGACACACAATTATTTTTTATTGTCTGAAAGGGGTTTGGATGATACATAAGGGTAGTGGTGCTTAGTGGAGAATATTTCGTATTAATAGACAATAAACCATATGTTCTGCTATCAGAGTACACAAGTTACCGGTATACATGATATGATTTATGTTGTCCCTTCAATTTCATTCTGTCTGGCTAAGTGATTGTCAGTTTGTTTACCCACACCACCGGGGCATCCCATATGGGCAAGCATTCACCACCCTTAACAATGTATTTTTTTAGGTGTAGCCCTTTTTAATATAACAAATCTTTGAAATGTAACAATACAGACAGGCTATTAAACATCCAGTTCATGTTTCGTTGTCTATAGAATATATATTGTTTCCAATCTACTTTGTTGTAATATGTATTCTGAAAGTTATTAATTATGACACTATCATTGACCAATGCCATCATTTTGAAAGAATGACGGTTGGTGGAGAAATTTCTCGGGAATTTGAAATTAAATCATTTTGTTGTCTCGGGTATGGAAATATTTCATGTCAGAAATGCCAGACGTATTGGGTTGTAAATTAGTTTTATTTTGACGTTTGTAGAAATATGCAGTCTCCTACCTCCACTTTGAAGAGTTTGGAAAATGAATCATTAGCATCTTTTGATTAAAAAATCTCAGAAATTATCATTTTTAGTACAAACATATTTATCAAAGTCTAGAATCTTCATTTTTTTAAAGGGACTAAAATTGTGATTAAAGGGGCAAGGCTTATGATTTGTGATTACAGGGGCTAGACTTATGATTTGTGATTTGTTTTTTTTTAAATCTAAGGAAAAAATCTTATTGGTAAGAGATCAGTAATTTAGTTTGAAAACCAGTCTGAAATCTAAATCTCTTTTCCAAGGTCTTCGAATGAACAGATTTTAATTTTGATTTAAACTAAACCAAATCAAGATAATTTTATATAAAAGTACAAAACATTTTATCTCGAGGGATGATTGTTTTTATGAAGTATAATAAAGGATATAGAGGGTTCTCACAAAAGTTGATAATGATTTAAAGGGTCAACAAAATATCCAACTAACTTAATAGAAAATTCAACAATTTTTATGAATTCTCAAGAGTCAGGTGTTTTATTTTTCTAATTTCATGAGTAAAAATGCCATTTTAAGGGTCAAATAAGAACCCTGATTGATTATAGGAATCTCATATCTGCTGAATATTCTGTGTACTGGATATTTCCAAGTTTGGTAATTTTGCAGTTATACTTGTTTGACACTGATTTAATGTGGTATGTTACATGTGAGATCATTTTACATTTCCCAAGAGTCATTGCTTAACCGATATTTAATGACAATAATTGCATGTATAAATTATTAGATCCGATTGGAAAATTACTGCTGATAATTGGAAAATTGCCTTAATTATGTAATTATGATTTTAGATTCATTAACTCACTGATTTATGAAGAAAATTAGATCATGAACATTCTCGAGAGACTGTAGCACTAGACTATACTGAAACTTCATGTATCAGGAGCAGTTACTGCTGATTTGTTAAAAGATCTTAGTTCATAATGCTATTAGTTACTTGGTAGGCATTTCATAGGAACTCGGTTGTCCAAATATAGAGATGTGATGTTTTAATAATTTAGTGAGAACATTTTCAGGACATGGTCTCAAATACCCTGTCAAGTCATTTTCTAATATAATATTTTTTTCCTGCTTTGGACTTTGAGAACCAGCCAGTCAAAACTAATCTCATGTACCAGTCCACCTATTTATTATCAATTTGTTTGTTAAGTATCATATTTTGTTTGAGACAATTGAATTTCACTGGTCATCAATACATACACCAATTTATGTACAGAAATCAGTCTCTTGGCTTGACAAATAGTCATCTTGTTGAATCCTGATCTAAACAAAAGATCCGTGATTTTAATGGTTTTATACTTGTCAAATAAAATGCTTAAATCAAAATTTTGTAAATATTTTCAGAATGAGGTTGCGTCTGCTTTAGCCGAGGCTGGACATCCGATCTTTGCCTGGAAAGGGGAGACAGAGGAAGATTTCTGGTGGAGTATAGACAAATGTATCAACGCTGATGGTTGGCAACCAAATATGGTAAACTTTCTCCCAATTTTCTCCATGTGTTTGTATTTGTCTCTTATATCAAGATTGAATTATTTCCAGAGAGAATTACGGCATCTATACTTTATCTTAATGCATTGACAGTAATTTGCTTGTTGAAGTAAATGTATGCTGACTAGTCATGTTATAAGCTAAAGATTCAGTTTACGGTCATTGTTTTATGTTTTAAAAACCTTTGCTGCTATGTTCTCTAGTTGTTTATGATGGAGTATTTAGTCTGAAAATGTGATATCAAAATCTCTGCCCTCAGTTTTCATCATTTAAAGATTTCCTCAATGAATTTAAAGAATATTTTGGTTTGAAAATGGAATAGATGAATGCCAAATAATCAGTGTCATCCCGTATTATTGAGATTTTAACATGAATCTCTCCAAACACAAACACCATGAGTATAATTTTCAGTTCTAAAAATACTGATTATAATTCCTATTGGATATTAAGATTAGTATTCAACAGAATGTTTCATTCTTTGTTAGTTTCCGTGGAATATACAGTAAAACCCCTGAAAACTGGACTCCTTCCGGACTGGGCCATAAGTCTGTTTTTCTGAGAATTCCGGTGTCAATAGAACTTCTGAGAAATTCTGGAAATAATTAGTCTTCAAAAATTGTCCAAATTTCAGAAAATTTCGGTTTTCAGGGAGTCCGGTTTTCCAGATGTTTCACTGTTCATATTTTTCACTCTGGCATAATGACTTAAAAGATGAGTTTCATAATATTGCAACTTTGCTTTGCAAACTTGAACACACAAAAAGATCTTAGCATTGAGATCAATCTTAAGTTATGTTATCACAGAGTAAGTGTATCAGCTTCTTCTTGACACCCATTATCTAGTATTGAGCTTAGTCAGACATTTAAAAGGCATTGGAAAATTTCTTGCAAAGAAAGCTGTGAAGTATTACCCACATACGGAAGTTAATTAATGCTACAATGTAGTTTTCTAAGCTTAAAGCAATTTATTTTAAAGCATGTGTGTGCAGTGAATTGTGTCTCCCCTTTTATAAGATGAATATTTTTGTCTGCATGTTTAAATTCTTCTTTTATCTTCTTCATCTAAATATTGTCTGAGATTTCTCTTTCAAACACTTCGAGAAGCATAAATTTTGAAAATTGTATTATTATCTATTTTTAGATCTTGGATGATGGAGGTGACGCCACACATTTGATGTTGAAACGTTATCCTGCCTTGTTTAATATGGTGAAAGGTTTGGTTGAAGAAAGTGTTACTGGGGTACACCGACTTTACCAGTTATCAAAGTCCGGTAAACTCTCCGTACCGGCTATGAATGTGAATGACTCTGTCACAAAGGTGAGCTCATAATTGTAATTATTTTGAACTTTCTGGAAATCTGTTAACTTTATATGGATGTGACTTGTTGATGGGTGACACTAGGGCTCTGGACATAAGAGGATTTGCTACACTAAATCTCATTTCTAGGCTTCAAGGTTAACAATCTGTGTTCGAAGACCATGCAGCCTCTCAATCTAATCTTCTCATTGGTTGATTTTGAATACATTTTGCATTTCAACCAATGGCACGACTGCATACAGGCGTTATCCTTTTATACCATATTCTTTGATGTTTTTGTATTTACTTAAAACACAATTATAGATTCTGCAGCACAGGGTGAACTGTGGATTTAATGGTTAGAAGCTTTCAGATGCAATGATAATGTCTGTAATACCTTTATCATTAAGATGAGGTGGGATACAATCTTAATGATGTGTGTCCATGTTTCCCTATAATGCTGATGGTAATTCATATTTCTTTTATGTTCTAGACCAAGTTTGATAACTTGTACAACTGTAGAGAATCTATTCTCGATGCGTAAGTAGATTTTTAATCAGATCTCGATAAATCCAATACAGTCAAACAAAATGTGTTTGAGGCCACCTATGAATAGAAGCCACTCTGTGAATAAAGGCCACTTTTAAAAAAAAACATCATTGATAATTTAGGACAAGATAACCTCTGAATTAAGGTCACCAGCTAATAAAGGTCACATGCTGTCTTTCAAAAAGATGGTCTTTGTTCACAGGTTTGACTGTACTTGAAATTTTCAACCTGTAAACAATTGGCAACAAATAAAAAGATATAACATGACCTGTTTGTAAAGGTTGTCTTTATTCAGAGGTTTATGCAAGAGCCGATTATCTGTATTTTTTTCTTTACAATTAAGCAAATTTTATTGAAGAAAATTAGGCATTTTTGCAAAAAATCAAAATCCAAGAATTTACATCCCACAAACTAGACATTTATAAAAACCATGATAATTGAGCACATGATGCACGTGTCTGTACTACAATTTTTGTTATAGGAAAACACTGTATGTTTAGGTGTAAATAGATAGGTAGACATTCATCTTTTCTCATGCAAAAGTCAAGGATTCTCTTCATAGAAAATGTTATTAACTTTGTTGCATTTTGCACCTCAACACCCCATTATATGTTAAGCTGTGGATACTTTCACATACTGGATAGAAATAACTCTGCATTTGATACAAGATGAACATTTTTTACTTGCATTGTCTTCATTTTGTCAAGATTATTTTATGGACTGAACTCTGCATTAATATGTAATATGATATAAGATATACAGTACAATCTCTCTAGAGTGGCCCTTTCTTGAGCAACAGCCTCCCTTCAACACAGCATGATTTGTCCCACTGCATGATTTGACTGTTACTTAGATATCTCTAGCGCAACAACCTTTCAACAACAACATAATTTTGCTACACCCAGAGGTTGCCTTGTAACTTGTGTTTGTTTATGTTGTGTACTCAGTCATACAGAATTGTTGACTTTTTGTGTACTCAGTGATATAGATTTGTTGACTTGTTGTGTACTCAGTGATACAGAACTGTTGACTTTATTTACCTTCAGATTGAAGAGAACTACAGATATCATGTTTGGTGGTAAACAAGTGCTGGTTTGTGGCTATGGTGAGGTATGTAACTTATACATCATATTTGTGATCTTGTTCCATGCTTTATGTTAGGCATGATAAAACTAGTCAAAATAAGAGTAGATACAAATACCCAGTTCTCCTGTATCTTCTCTTGCTTTTCTCTAGGGAGGCCCTGAAATGACTATAACTGTTGAATCACAAATTGTTCTTGAAATATTCTTGAATACTTCATGAACAGTTCATGATGTATGAATGATTATTATACAGGGGATGTTTTGAGACGGTCTGGTTATCTTGTTTCATGTTATTTATAGTGAATTATGGGCTTTTGAATTTAACATTGTTGTATGCTGAAGTGTCTGCATTACTTGTTAACTTAAAAAAGGAATTTTATGTACATTTTGTTTCTGTTTGAGAATTATCTTATATTCATTATTATAGGTTGGAAAAGGTGTTTCATCAGCATTAAAGGGTCTAGGGGCCATCGTCATGGTTACAGAAATTGATCCTATCTGTGCTCTGCAGGCAAGGTATGTGTTTTATTTCTATTAGTGTGCTGATTGAAATCAATATGTCTCATTTTTGTAGGTCTCATGTATAAGCATATAAATGTAAGACTTCAAGCACTTATATCAAATTACCTGTAGAACGCTTACTCCTTTTGTAAAATTGCAACTCCGATAATTTAGTATGGATATTTTATTGATTAGTTAAAAGTAATTTTGCGATAGACTTAAATGATTTAGCAATTTCCTTCCTGTGTGCTGGGGACTCTGATGGCGGTCATTATCAGATTGTGACTTAAAAGTAAAAGTGATATAGTTTTCATACTGCATGTTCAAGGCTTAAAAAATGTTCAAAGATGAAATTTGTAAGTTTCTTGTTTGAAAAATCAATTCTTTCACAAAATCTTTTTGTAGCAAATTACATTGTACAGTCAAACCTGTGAACAAAGACCACTCTTGGGAAAGACAAAATATGGCCTTTATTGACAGGTGACCCTTATTTGGAGGTCATTTTGTTCTAAATAATCAATGGCAGATTTTAAAAGATTGGCCTTTATTCACAGGATGGCCTTTATTCAGAGGTGGCCCTTAACATAGGTTTGACTGTTATTCTGAATGTTGTTACAGTTTTTGTTGTGTTGAATTTTATCTTATTTTCAACTTAGTTTGATCTGAGTGTCATATATCTTAATTGAATGCGTCAACTTTGTCAGAGATTGGAATAAAGTCTGTCTGCCTGGGGATCACTTTAAGCCCTAATATGCTACATTATTTTCGGATGATTTGAAATTTCTGCATCACAGGATACTGGAGATTTACTTAGGTCCCATTGGGGGAAATCAGATTAAAAAAAAAATTCAATGAAGCTAATTATAAAAGATTTCGTCCACAAGAATAAGATTTTATACCTAATTTGATAAATTATTTTGTTTTCAGTATGGACGGGTTCCGTGTTGTACGTATTGACGAGGTCGTGAAAAATATCGATTTGTTGATCACGTGTACTGGAAATAAGAATGTCGTTACCAGAGGTCACATGGATAGAATGAAGACTGGATGTATTGTCTGTAATATGGGACATTCCAATACTGAAATTGATGTGGTAATATCCTCTTTCTGTATACTGGGACATGCATTCTTTAAGTCAATATCCTAGGTTTCTAGTCTATTCAAGCTTCCGTATTTCATAGTACATGTTTTTCCATCAGACTGTTTGTCTGTCTGCCCATTTGTTGTGTTGTTGTGTAGTTGGTCTAGTCTTGTCAATCTTTCTGTAGTGAACACAAGAAAATACACAAATACAGAAAAAATGTGATTATCTGAAATAGAGGTTTTCGTATTATCGGAATTCAGATATTCAAGGTTAATACTGTACTTTAGAATCAGTTAGATAAGCAGTATACTGTAGAATCAGTTAGATAAGCAGTATACTGTAGAATCAGTTAGATAAGCAGTATACTGTAGAATCAGTTAGATAAGCAGTATACTGTAGAATCAATTAGATAAGCAGTATACTGTAGAATCAGTTAGATAAGCAGTATACTGTAGAATCAATTAGATAAGCAGTATGCTGTAGAATCAATTAGATAAGCAGTATACTGTAGAATCAATTAGATAAGCAGTATGCTGTAGAATCAATTAGATAAGCAGTATGCTGTAGAATCAATTAGATAAGCAGTATGCTGTAGAATCAATTAGATAAGCAGTATGCTGTAGAATCAATTAGATAAGCAGTATGCTGTAGAATCAATTAGATAAGCAGTATACTGTAGAATCAATTAGATAAGCAGTATACTGTAGAATCAATTAGATAAGCAGTATGCTGTAGAATCAATTAGATAAGCAGTATGCTGTAGAATCAATTAGAAGCAGTATGCTGTAGAATCAATTAGATAAGCAGTATTCTGTAGAATCAATTAGATAAGCAGTATACTGTAGAATCAGTTAGCTATGCAATTACATTCACAGCTCATACTGTAAAGTTTAGATTTATTGTTCTTGTATGACATAAATGGAATCCAATTTCATTGTATTTCCTTAATGTCTAAAATATACAATTATATGACTAGCGTCACTCCCATTGTGAAATACTGGCAGCCAAACCTCTGTGATTTTCCTGATAGAACTTATTAATTCTCTATTTTTAGCGTGATATCAACTTTCCCAGAAATGTCAAAACATCAGTATGAAATCACTTTAAGACAGAACATATATTTCTTGATATATGCTCAATTAGAGAGGTTGACATAAATACAATATATGCTCAAAAATAGCTTGCTTTTATTTTTCAGATTTTTTTTTGCGAATTTCTGTTTATATCAAAATATTAGACAATTCTAAGCGTAGGCTAATATTTTTTATCTTTATATATTGAGAAAATTTCAAGATATCTTTACTCTTTATGTGAGAAAGTAGGCAGTTGCTTATGGAGGATGGGAGTCTAGTTCTGGTTCTTCCTAGGAATGATGGTTAGGTGAACTGTCCGCCTCATATAACTCTGACTGTTGAAAAGGGAGAAAGAACCGATGAAACAAACACATATCAAGTTATCTTTTTTCTGTAGCAGATTATAATTCATGTTTATGGTTTAACTTGTCCTCACTGTCTGTTCAGTTTTGCAATTCAGTGAAAATTGATCTATAAGAATGTTGAGACAGAAGGCTTTGTTTAGTAAGGTTAATCAGATTATAAGAAGTTTGGCTGTTCTTTAAGAGCATTTTCTCAATAATTGTATTCAGTCTGTACATTATTTCAACAAAACAGCTATTTACTAAGCTGAAATATTGTAGACTAACTGATGTGGTGGATCTGGAGAGGGTTTTAGGATTAGAGTGGTCTGTATTTAAATTATTGCAAGAATGTAGAGTCAGTAATACTGGCAGTATACTGTTAAGTCAATAAGAATAGCAGTCTGCTGTAGAATCAATAGGTATAGAGTATGTTGTATAGTCAATAAAAATAGCAGTCTACTGTAGAATCAATAGGAATATCAGTATGCTGTAGAATCAATAAGAATACCAGTATGCTGTAGAATATCAGTATGCTGTAGAATCAATAAGAATACCAGTATGCTGTAAAATCAATAAGAATACCAGTATGCTGTAGAATCAATAAGAATACCAGTATGCTGTAGAATATCAGTATGCTGTAGCATCAATAAGAATACCAGTATGCTGTAAAATCAATAAGAATACCAGTATGCTGTAGAATCAATAAGAATACCAGTATGCTGTAAAATCAATAAGAATACCAGTATGCTGTAAAATCAATAAGAATACCAGTATGCTGTAGAATCAATAAGAATACCAGTATGCTGTAGAATCAATAAGAATATCAGTATGCCGTAGAGTCAATAAGAATATCAGTATGCTGTAAAATCAATAAGAATACCAGTATGCTGTAGAATCAATAAGAATATCAGTATGCCGTAGAGTCAATAAGAATACCAGTATGCTGTAAAATCAATAAGAATATCAGTATGCTGTAGAGTCAATAAGAATATCAGTATGCCGTAGAGTCAATAAGAATATCAGTATGCTGTAGAGTCAATAAGAATATCAGTATGCTGTAGAGTCAATAAGAATACCAGTATGCTGTAAAATCAATAAGAATATCAGTATGCTGTAGAGTCAATAAGAATATCAATATGCCGTAGAATCAATAAGAATATCAGTATGCTGTATAGTCAATAAGAATACCAGTATGCTGTAGAATCAATAAGAATATCAGTATGCCGTAGAATCAATAAGAATACCAGTATGCCGTAGAATCAATAAGAATATCAGTATGCTGTAAAGTCAATAAGAATACCAGTATGCTGTAAAATCAATATGAATATCAGTATGCCGTAGAGTCAATAAGAATACCAGTATGCTGTAAAATCAATAAGAATATCAGTATGCTGTAGAGTCAATAAGAATATCAGTATGCCGTAGAATCAATAAGAATACCAGTATGCTGTAAAATCTAATTTTATGAGATGACCTTTGGTTAAAGCTTGTACTGTACCTATTAAGCTATCAGATAATGTCAAATCCTTTCATTACATTCTGTATAGACTTAGGTTCAGGTTATGAATTCAATTTATTACATAGAATAATTATCTACTTACAGAATAGTCTGAGAACACCAGATTTAACTTGGGAGAAAGTGAGATCTCAAGTAGATCATATTATTTGGCCTGATGGTAAAAGAATAATCTTGTTAGCTGAGGTAAGTGCTATATTTTAAGTACTTTTGAATTGCATTTTGGGAACTGAATGACAGTTCAGCTTTCAGTAGTTGTCACTCGCTTGGCCTGCATCAATTTTGATACTGACCTAAGTACTATGTTTTTCTACACTGGTTTCCATTCCCTGTCTATGTAAATCAGTTTCTGTGAGTACTTTCAGTACTTTGATTACTGGATGTACTTTAACACTGCTTTGATAAAAGGTTTTTTTACACTGATGTGATGAAAGCTACTTTTACACTTGTCATTGAAAAGTACATGTAATTTTATCTTGATAAAGCATGATAATATGACAGTATAATTGGCTTAAAAAGCCTTATTTATCATTATTATTATTATTATCTAATGTTTGCTGCCTTTATACTGGTATATATCTAATTTGGTATTGATTTAAGACAAAGTATAAAGTATGTAAATTTATGACATAATCGATCAGTTCTTATATCTGTATATTTCAGGGTCGTCTTGTGAACTTGAGTTGTTCCAGCGTGCCATCATTTGTTGTTTCTATCACAGCTGTCACTCAGGTAGGTTTTTCTTGGATTTCTTATTTGAGATTGATCTCAAGATAAGTTAGTTGTGACTAGATTTATGTCTCTATGTCTAACTCAGTTATGTGTTAGGTGGATTTCTTACTTGATATAGAACTCAAGGTTAGTTGTGACTAGCTTTAAATCTAACTCAAGTATATGTTTTGTATATATATCTTACTTGAATTCGATCTCAAGATTATTTGTGACTAGATTTATGACTTCAAATCATACTCAACCATGTAATTAGTGTATATCATGAATTTTTGCTTGAGATCTCCATGACGATATCATATCGTCATGGAGATCTCAAGCAAAAATTCATGATATACACTAATATCGTCGATATGTATAAGGTTTTAAGTATGTAGTTAGCTTGATTATATAAGCCTCTCCTCCCCCTCTTTAGTATGATAAACAAAGTATTAGATCTATAGACAATAGGTTATTGTGAGATATTATCCTAGGCATGGCCTATATTCTGATTTGGATGAATACATTGTATCTTAGGCCATTAATTTATGTTCTCAGCTACTGAAAATACATGTGGAGAGGTTGGCAGTTATGTGACAAGTACACAGTTAGTACTGGTAGAGAAATCAGGAAAACTGTTTGGAATAAGGTTAATTGTCCACTGGTATAACTGAAATACTGTCAAACCCAAGGATATGAGGTTATCCTTTCTTAATACAGTACAACCTCTGTCGAGCAACACCCTGTGGGAGCTGCAAATATAGGCCATTCTTAAGAGGTTGTTGGTTTTCAGAGGTTAAATATACAGTAAATATCAACTTAGGGAAATTTTGAAGGTGTTGTTATAGAGAGGTTGTTGCTCTACAGAGGGCCACTCTGGAGAGGTTGTACTGTGGTTTTGAAATAGTAGCAACTTTCTTGAGATCAATATTCTGTATACACTGTCAAACCTGTGAACATTGGCAACCCTTGGGAAAGACAAAATATGTGACCTTTATTCAGTGTGTCTTTTATTCAGAGTTGACACAAACACAGGTTTGACAGTATACATTAATTGGATCACATTTTAACAGCTGCTTAGTATTTTGGAATGGGATATACTGGTAGTTAGTATTTTCTTCTCTCCATCTTTTTGTGGTATTTAAAGATAATGATTCAGGATTCAATGTTCTTATTTTCAGGCCCTTGCTCTTATAGAACTATACAATGCACCAAACGGCAGATATAAACAAGATGTCTACCTCCTACCAAAGAAAATGGGTAAATTTTGCATCATCTGTTTTGTGTTTTCCATGAATTTAACCACATAAACGACAAAGTCTAAATGAATTGTGTATAACACATCTGCTGACTTAACATATGAAATTTTGATTTTATGCACAGCATCAATATGATTTGAAGATTCAAACATGTGGTTTAATTGTACACATCTTTGAAGCATTATTTCATTTGTATGTGTCTGTTTCCATTGAAGTTGATAATTTAAATGTGCAGAACCTGTGTTTGTATTTTCACTGGAGGCATGTTTATTGCTTGTATCTAACAGAAATATTCTGTTACAGCGGGAAAAAATACCTAGTAAACCATATTTTCTGTATGATGAACAGTTCCCTTGAAGGAAAGCATTTGATGTGCATAAACATTAAGAAAAATGCATCTTCAATGTCTAATATGTAATAATTATGATAATGAAAATTTAGGAAGTTATCGATTTTTCAGTTACCAGTACTTAAATACTTATTACCATCATGATCACATAATCATCACCTAAATAGTACTGGTTAGAATTCTATCTTGGAAAACTTCTAAGGTGAATCGGCTGCCTTATATAACTGAAACTTGTTGAAAAATGGCATTATACCCAAATAAATAAATATAAATAATCTAAAAAGAACAATTAAGGCTGATTGTGTTCTTTTGGTTGAATTATATTACTGAAAATAACTTCATTATTTTATGACGTACAATGATTTGTTTCAGACGAGTATGTTGCTCTTCTTCACCTGCCAACATTTGATTCACATCTTACTGAATTGTCAGATGAGCAAGCTAAATATCTTGGTCTGTCAAAAACTGGTCCATTCAAGCCTAACTACTACAGGTAAGATTTCATCTTCTTTTTTTAACAATTTGTAATCGCAATGCATTGTTTCTTCTGAACTCCAAACCCTCTGAAATCACGAAACTTTTGAAATCCGAATGATTTACTCAGTCGCAAAATTATTTTTCCGTTTCTAAGTAAGATATACTTCTGAATATCAGAAAGTTTGAATCCTTAATTCCAAACGATATTTGACAAATGCTTGGTTATGTAAGTGCAAATTTACTTTCAAAATCCCAACAGTTTAGAAAATTTCAAACTTCATTAGACCCACAATTCGAAACCAGAACAAAATGTCATTTCCTCTCTATCAATTGTGTACCAATCAGCGATGTTAGTTTATTTTGAGACGCATTAGAATCACAATATGTCAATCATATTATTATTAAGAGTGCAGCAAAATATTACAATGATTAATCAGTGGTGAAGTATTAATCAGCGATGTTTTCATTAAATGTAATAAAGGATGAAATTGTAACAGGGATGTTGTCACAGGCAAAATTAATTAGCCAACAAGTGACTGCATCTTTTAAAGTACAATTTACAAAATATAACTATGTTTTCACACTATAAATATGTTCGTCGTATAACATGTATCAGATTTTGATTGATAAATCATAAAAAATGTTTATTTTTCATTTTTGCATCATGTCACAGTGTTTTTGAAAACTTCCAAATTCCAAACTTTTTGGCCAGCCCCACATATTCCGATTTCAGGAGTTACACTGTATAAAATGCTGGACTTTATTTTTGTAGGCTTTATTTTGTCTGTGATATGAATAGTGTTGATAATATTACTGTATTGCAAAAATATTGCCTATTTGAAATTTTAAATCTCTGTTTGTAAATTCAGTATTAAATTCCTGGGCCTAATTGGATGATCAGCTGTAAAATTTACCATTTGGTCAGAGTGAATTGTGGCCTTTTTTGACGGGTTGGCTTATTTTGGAGGTCATTTTGTTCTAAAAATCAAAGATGTTTTTTTAAAAGAATGGCCTTTATTCAAAGGATAGCCTTAATTCAGAGGTGGCCACTTACACAGGTTTTATTGTACATAAAGTTAAGATGGCTTGTTTTACCTTTCTTCCAGGTACTAATGATGGTGAGTTTTAGGCGATTTTGGGAGTAACTTTGGAATTCATTCCATTGTTTGAAGTTACGGTACTCGGAGAGCATTGGTTGGAGTCCAGATTCTCATGTGTGTTAATCTGGGCTCAATTTTAAGTATTCAATATAACAACTCATCTGCTGACTGGTTCCCAACTACTATCAGGAATTCTAGACTGTGTGACTGGTTTTCATCTGGAGCTCGACTGGTTCTTAAGATTTCATCTGGATTCATTGACAGACTGGTTAACTTAATGAAATTCTCGACCAGATTTACAATCTCTGGTAAATTGTGTGCTACGTAGATTATGCTCATTTGATTTGTGATTTTTTTTGTTATTGATTTGTGATATGTAAATTAAAGAACAAAATAACAGTTATTGTTTTTTGAAGCAATTGTAGTTTTAGACATCATGTAGACATGCTATTTGTTCACCAGCTTTTATCATGTAAAGATTCAATTTTGCCGTAAGGTAAACACTGAGTCATAATTAGGATGGTCAAAGAAACAGGCACTCTGTCATGTTTTTCAATTATCAAAGTTTCATCTGTAATTCAATTAATTGCTCATATAGTTTTTATACATTTTTTGAATCTCTATTTGTTCTTTGTGAGACAATTACAATATCTCTGTTTAACCAGTCAAGTTTATTTTTAAAAAGATCCCAATTTTTATTAACTAATGATAATTAACATTAAAAACTTTTTTTGTTGTTGGTTTAACTACTTACATTTTCAGATGTCATCATTTGAATGTTATTTCATTTATGTTTGTTGATGTGTTTATGGTCAGTTTGTGCATATCATATGTATATATTAGCATATATTATCAGGAAAAAATTATATAATGTTAATGCACTGTGTTTTGTTGGTTCTGTAAATATACAAAAACAAGATTAAATGGTTTCAGACAGGTATGTGATAATTGCATTTACAGGGTGACAATGTTTGGTGGGTATTTGTCTTAGGTTAAAGGTTGACAGGTTTTTACTGTATACATACTGACTGGTTCCTGTCATAAGTCACCTTGCTGACTGGTTCTGATTGCTGACTGGTTCTAATCATAAGTTACCTTGCTGACTGGTTCTGATTGTAAGTTATCTTGCTGACTGGTTCTTGTCATAAGAGATCAGGTAGACTGGTGACCTGGTATGTTTATGCAGACTGTGCTGACTGGTTCTTGTCATAAGAAATCAGTTAGACTGGTTCCCCTGGTACGTTTATGCAGACTGGTTCATGTCATAAGTCACCTTGCTGACTGGTTCTTGTCATAAGAAATCAGTAAGACTGGTTCCCCTGGTACGTTTATGCAGACTGGTTCTGATCATAAGTTACCTTGCTGACTAGTTCTTGTCATAAGTGATCAGGTAGACTGGTTCCTCTGGTTTGTTTATGCTGTAGGTTATTTGTAAGGGATTAAGATGACTTGGCTGACAGCTTCGCCTTGGTATTGACCTGTCCCTGAATGGTTTTCATCATCAGCAAGATTGCTGATTGGTTGTTTTCCTAACAGACATTGCTGACTAGTACCATCTCTGATGACTATACATAATGAACTTAATGATTGGCATTGGTGACAAGTCTTTATCTCGTGATGAGGATGTTCAGATTTTACCAGATATTGTGCTGACTGATTGTCGCCCTGTGTGTGCATGTGATTGTTGATTTTTTTGCCATTTTGTTCACAATATGCCGTAAGCACGGCTGGGATATTATATTATTATGGACGCTTTGAGACAAGGGGGGGGGGTCTCGATGAATTGTACATGTATGTATAATGTATAGGCCGATAGTTGTTTAAAATTTTTAGGACTTTTTTTTTAAATTCCATCCACTTTTATATTATCACAATGCTATTGTTTGACAACTAATTTTGAACAAAGCATACAAGCAGTTTTGATGGGTGGGGTCATTTTACTCATAGTTCAAAATTCATGACTTTTTGTATTTTCTCCTTTGAATTTATTTATGCAATATCTGCACAGATTTCATGGTGTAGATGTTCCTCATTTGCTACTCATGTACACTTGTATTCGTGTTCAACTTACAGACAAGAATGTTTTTTATTGATAAAATGTATTCGGAATATTTTGTAGACATTATAATACATGTATGTACTAACTTACTGATGAATGTATTACAGAGCGGGTGACCTCAAATTTCATGAAGTTACTATAGTTTTATACCATAACTTCAGTAAAAAACTTTGAATTTCGACAAATTTCTTGTCTATGCATTGCTAAAGAAATGAGATTGAGAGGGCTGTTCCAAAATTTTGGATCAATCACGAAAAGCTCAGTGTGGAGATTAAGAAATTTTTCAAAATTAATTTGCAAAACTTTAAACTTTGGTGTAACATTTTTAATGTACACATATTATGTTCTTGTATTGTTTTAGTATTATGAAAATGAGTAACATGTTACTAAACTGATATCAAATTCTCTGAATTTCTTTGTGTCAGCATATTAACATCTGAGAATATTAGAACCTGGAAACTGTCCCTGACATCTTTGTCTTTATTCGTTAAAGTTAAATCAATTGGAATTGTGCAATCTACTTAAAAGAGAAGTAAAAAAAACTGAATGTTTTTCTATGAATGTAGGTGCTTTTTTGTTAATTTAATTATTGTCCATAATTGTTTTGCATACTTCTTAAGCTGAAATGTTTGATTATATGCAAATTATCTAACCATTAGATTTCATTGAATTAATATTTTCTTATCAATTTCTGTGTTGATAAATAACAAAACAAAGTGAACACAAATTTATTTATTCTATATTTCACCACACTGCTTGGAACACTGTATAATATTAAGTTTGCAAAGGAAAGCAAGCCAATATAGTTTGAATTTGTAGTAAGTAAATATATAAATACTCTTAAAACAATGAGTTGAGTATATCAATAGAAGTTGTTTATTTATATATTATTTACAGGCCCTATGTATAATAAATAAAAAGAAAGCATTTTTAATTATAAACAGGACTTGAAAGGAAACATCTAATAATGGTGTAACATCATCAGATATATGTCTGCCATGTGATTTTGTATTCAAAAGAGGAAAGAAGTCATAGGTCCAAAATGAAATGAATGTACATAAATCACTATAAGTGGGAAATTGGCTTTTGTATACAGTTTTATTGCCATATCTTCTTTTCAATACAATTACCGTACCCTAGCCGTACATTCAATCTCATTATTACAATGAATTGTCACATTATCTGATAATGCTTATAAAACTTAGCTGTCATGTGTTTGACTAGTCATGGTGGAAGTATTAGATATGAAATATTGGTTCCTTGAAATAGTTCACATGCAATAAGTAATTTATTGTTTGGTGTAACTCAACATATTAAAGTATTTTCGCTACATTTTGTGTTGTGCCACTGTTGGACAAATTCTCCACCATATCCCTTTATGTAAGAAAGTATGCAGTTGCTTACAAAGAATGGGAATCTAGAGCTGATTCTGCCCAGGTACGATGGTTAGATGAACTGTCTGCCTCATGTGACTGACTGTTTAAAAAGGGCATAAAACTCAAATAAATTGTAAATTCTATACAATGGACTCGGACACATGCTGGGAATATGTGATGGGTAGTGATTTGCTAGTATGTAGAGTTACACAATACAAAATGGTTATTTATGGTCCTCTTTAAGACTATAGACAAATTATGTCACCAGGTAGACTGCGCTCTACATACATATCTTTGTTTACATCTCAGTTGTCATGGTGATATTAGATGTCATGTTTTATGTAGGTTTAAGACTATACAAGATTAAATAAAATAAATAAATTGTTCATTGGCTTGTGTTTTGTTTTTTGTTCACATCAAGTCAACATGCGATCCAAAAAACTACCTCAGATACTCCCAATACTATACATAATGGACAGTTTTTTGGCTTATATCTATTACATAAATATGTTAAAACTTTTGGTAACTATATTTTCTCCCGTCTTTGGGCCGATCACTTTTCCTCAAGAGGTGCAAAAACATAGGATTATTTTTAGCTCACCAGAGCACAAAGTTCTCATGGTGAGCAGTGTCCGTCTGTCTGTGTGTCTGTCCGTCTGTCAACAATATTTCCTTCTGCAGCAGTAGGCCAATTTCAACGAAACTTTACAGGGATGTTCCTAGCATGAAGCTCTACTAAAGTTGTTCAAAAAATTTAATTTCATGAAACTGGAAAATAGGAACAAAGGACACGGGTAAACATATGAAGAAAATTTTACCAAAAAGTACATCCGTATTTTTTTCACACAATACAGTTTAATATATCTACTTTATGGAATGAACAATAACTAAGGAAAAAAGAGAGTCCCAAGACCTCTTTGGCGCCGAAAGTATGGTGGGGTACATGGGCCAGAATCACATATATCAATATCAACGGACGGACGACAGACAAAATAGCACACTAACAGCTCTCTCTCTGAGCTTTTCTGTAAAAACTGTAATGAATTATTATACGACACCGACGAGTAACTGCACATTTTAATGCATGATTGCTACCATTTTCTTCAAAATAGGATGCCAAAATGAACTTTAAAAAAATATACGTATGAAATTGATGTATTTGATTCTGGCCCATGCACCCCACCATACTTTCAACACCAAAAAGAGGTCATGGGACTCTCTTTTTTCCTTAGTTATTGTTCATTCCATAAAGTAGATATATTAAACTGTATTGTGTGAAAAAAATACAGATGTACTTTTTGGTAAAATTTTCTTCATATGTTTACCCGTGTCCTTTTAAAATCTTCTTGTCCAAGACCTTAGATATTTGGTGTGTAGAATTGTCTAGTGGGCCTTTACCAAGTTCATTTAAATATGGCTCTGGGTCAAAATTGGCTCCGTCCTGGGGGTTTCTTGATTTTACATATACCGATAGACTTATATAGGACATTTTTTTAAATGTCGCCAGAAACTACAATTCCTAGAGCGTAGGTAATTGGCATGTAGCATCTACTAGTGGACATCTACCAAGTTAGTTCAAATTATGGCACTGGGGTCAAAACTGACACTGCCCCTGGGTTTACTGTATTTTACATAGGCTTACACAGGATTTTTTTAAAAATCTTGTCAGAAACAACAATGCTTAGGTAATTGGTATGTAGCATCATCTAGTGGACATCTACCAAGTTAGTTCAAATTATGGCACTATGGTCAAAACTGGCTCCGCCCCTGGGTTTACTCCATTTTACATACGCTTATAGGAAAAGTTTAAAAATCTTGTCGGAAACCACAAGGCCTAGAGCTTAGATAATTGGTGTGTAGAATTCTCTAATGGACCACTACCAAGTTTGTTCAAATTATGCATCTGCACTTAAAATTGGATCCGCCCAGGGGTATAATTGATTTCACATAGGTTCATACAGTCATGTATAGGGAAAAAAAAGAATAATGTTTTTAATAATGTTTGTCTCCAAGGGACTTTTTGTCTGGTGAGCGATGATAGGACCATCATTATTGTACTTAGAGGCAGATCCAGGATTTCAGGCTAGGGGGAAGGTTCAATTCCCATCAGTGGCAGACTGACCAAAACCTTCACAATCCCGTATTTCGGTGCGAGTATTCGTCAGAACCCAGGAGGCATTCAGCGAGTGTGGTTTATATAAGTGTAAGAACTTGCTCTACAATCAATGTAAAAATAGATACATTTAGATAAATTTATTAGTGAATTCTATTTCATCCTTTGGTAAGTGACTTGTAGGGGGGGGGGGGGGCACCAGGTGTGCTCCCCTATTGAAATCCGCCTCTGGTACTTGTTATATTTTATATTAACACACTCTATCCTCTGTTGAGTACACACGCATTATTTCACTGGTCAATTTATTTTACAAGGGTTGTACAGTATTTTTTTAGCTCACCTGAGCACAGTATACTCATTGTGAACATTTGTGATTGCCTTACGCCCGTCGTGAAGTGGCGTCCGTATTTACCTAAAACAACATCTCCTCTTACATCACTATTCCAATTGCTGCCAAACTGATCCTTGGATGATCAGTCCCCTTTTAAAGTTTTCAAAAGATACAGACTGCGGTTGCCATGGCAACCAATAGGAAAAGCTTTAAAAATCTTCTTGTCCGAAACCACCGGGCCATGAGCTTAAATATTTGATGTTTAGTATTGTCTAGTGGACCCTACCAAGTTTGCTGAAATTATGGCCCTAGGGTCAAAGCTGGCCCAGCCTTTGGGTTTTCTTGATTTTACATATAGGCTTACATACATGCAGGAAATCTTTTTAAAATCTTCATGTCAGAAACTACAATGCCTGGAGGTTAGATATTTTGGATGTAGTTTTGTCTAGTTGACCTCTGTTAAGTTTTATCAAGATATGGCCCCCAGGGGTGGGGATCAAAATTGGCCCCGACCCCTGGGGGGTCACTTGATTTTACATAGGCACAATATTATAGGAAAACAATGAAAAGTTTGTCTCCAAGTGTCTTTTCTGATGAGCGATATAAGGTCATCATGTCTCTCTTGTTTTGTTAGTCCTTAAGTTTACACAGTAAATTTATGTGTACAGTTTAAAATGGTTCAGTGCTTTCCCATCACCCTTTATGTCAAACTTGTTTTTACCATGAAATTCTCATGTTTTTTGAAAAAGTGAAAACATGTAGGGAGAACCAGTTTTCAGTCAGTTTGTTAGCAGACAGCCACATGGCAGGTAGATATTTTCTCTGTTCAGTTTTTAGTCATTTTCATATTTAGGTAATGTCATATTTTTTACTCAAAGGTATGTGAGTTTTATACAATTTAATTATGAAGTCTATCTTCAAATGAAGGTGTATTGCTTTTAAATTCTTTGTTTAATTTTTAATTTCATTGTTACCCTGCAATTTTCTTGCTTTTTGTTGCAGTTGCGAACTGCATACCTATTGTTTTAATTTTTAAATAACTAATGATATCAGTGTTTATTTTTACAGCTGGCTGCATCAAGAATAACAAGTGCTTCTAGGAATGGTGCTTATGAATGAATAGAATTTTGTTATTTGGTGCCAGCGTTTCACAATGAAGACTTGGCCATCAGCCTAAGGTAGGTGTATAAAATTACATAGTTTGTAAAAAACTACACTCTTTGCATGTTAATGATTTAATGACAGTATTTTTGGTTGTATACCTGTTTTCAGTAGTATTTTGGTCAAGGCCGGTGTACTGTTAACCCATTTCCCTGGTTTCTGTACCAATGCTTACCTTGTTCTCCGCATGCCACAGCCAATTTCTTGACATGAGACTTAAATGTTCAGTATAATAACATGTCTTTTAATACAATATGAATAATATGATAAACATTCAGATTTCAATAACTGAGACACAGAAGAAAAATAGTCCTTGATATTTCGATGAGCACTATTTGTAATGGTTTGAATTAATACTAATGGTTGACCAATTACAGTCAAACCTGTAAACAAAGGTCACCCTTTGGAAAGACATAATAAGGCTTTTATTGACAGGTGGTCTATATTTGGAAGACACTTTGTACTTAATAATCATTAACAGTTTTTCTAAGAATGATCTTTATTCACAGGGTGGCCTTTATTCACAGGTGGCCCTAACACAGGTTTGACTGTATGTATAATGTATGCCTAAAGGGTAATGATGCTTAATTTGCAAGTTGTTTCATATGCAAATTGTTGATAATCATAATTTAAAGCCAGAAACGGATGTCAACCTACATGTAGTATGAAATAAGTCCAGGAAGTAGTTATTTGAAAATTGTTTTCAAAATCAAATATATTTGAAAGGATTTGGAAATTACTTCATATGTCATGAGAACAGTTGTTAATTTACAGAAATGGAACATTGAATGCTCTCATAATGTCAACAAATTTAGCTTATTTTATTACAGAATTGAAAGCAGGACTTCAAACAGTCAACTGTACAAAGTGGAAACTGTAACACTAGTTAGCAACAGAAATCTGTGACTGCAACAAAATAATCTATGGTATGTTTGTTTGATTTTAGTGGCAAAACTCACATATTCTGACAAACACGTATATTATGCTATGATAAACACACACATACAGTCTGACAAACACACATACAGTCTGACAAACAACATACACAGTTTGACAAACATGCATACACTCTGACAAACATGAATACACTCTGACAAACACACATACATTCTGACAAACACACATACACAGTCTGCAAAACACATACACAGTCTGACAAATACACATACAATTGGCAAACACACATACACAGTCTGCAAAACACATACACAGTCTGCAAAACACATACACAGTCTGACAAACACACATACAGATTGACAAACACACATACACAGTCTGCAAAACACATACACAGTCTGACTAACAAACATACACAGTTTGACTAACACACATACACAGTCTGCAAAACACATACACTGTCTGACAAACACACATACACAGCTTGACAAACACACATACAGTTTGGCAAATGCACATGCAGTCTGCAAAGCACATACACACTCTGACAAACAAGCATACACTCTGACAAACATGCATACAGTCTGACAAACACACATACAGTCTGACAAACATACATACACATGCATACAGTTTGGAAAACACACATACTGTCTTACAAACACACAAGTCTGATAAACACACATACAGTGAGACAAATGACATGCAGTCTAACAAAGACACATACTGTCTTACAAACACACATCTGTCTTACAAACACACATGCTGTCTTACCAACACTCGCACACATACATAAGCACACATACAGTTTGACAAACAAGCACACATACAGTTTGGCAAATGCACATGCAGTCTGCAAAACACATACACACTCTTTACAAACATGCATACTCTCTGACAAACATGAACACACGCTGACAAACACACATACAGTTTAGCAAACACCCATACAGTTTGGCAAACATGCATACAGTTTGACAAACACACATAAAGTTTGCAAAACACACATACAGTTGGACAAACACACATACAGTTTGCAAAACACACATACAGTTTGACAAATACACATACACAGTATGACAAACACACATACAGTCTTACAAACACACATACACTCTGACAAACACACATAGTCTTACAAACACACATAAAGTTGGCAAAACACACATAACGTTGACAAAACACACATACAGTTGGACAAACACACATACAGTTGGACAAACACACATACATTCTAACAAACACACATACACTCTGACAAACGCACATACACAGTCTGACAAACACACATACAGTCTGACAAACAAACATACACAGTTAGCAAAACACATACACAGTCTGACAAACACACATGAAGTTGGCAAAACACACATAAAGTTGGAAAAACACTCATACAGTTGGCAAAACACACATACAGTTTGACAAACACACATACAGTCTGACAAACACACATACACAGTTTGACAAACACACATACAGTCTAACAAACACACATACAGTCTGACAAACACACATACACAGTAAGCAAAACACATACACAGTCTGACAAACACACATACACAGTTTGACTAACACACATACTGACAAACACACATACACATACTGACAAACACACATACGCAGTTTGACTAACACACATACACATACTGACAAACACACATACACAGTTTGACTAACACACATACACATACTAACAAACACACATACACAGTTTGACTAACACACATACACATACTGACAAACACACATACACAGTTTGACTAACACACATACACATACTGACAAACACACACACGCAGTTTGACTAACACACATACACATACTGACAAACACACATACACAGTTTGACTAACACACATACACATACTGACAAACACACATACACATACTGACAAACACACATACACAGTTTGACTAACACACATACACAGTTTGACAAACACACATACTGACAAACACACATACACAGTTTGACAAACACACATACAGTCCTGTAATAAGTTCATTTAAAACTTACAGAGCATTAAGTATATTTTCAAGGTTTTTATCATACAATTTCTAGTTCCAAATGATATCTTAGACATAGATAATGAGTTATCAGTTGGGCGAAAATTTACTACTGATAAAAATATTAATATAAAAAACAAAATGTGTACAAGTTAGACACCAATATCCATCGAACTTTTTATATAGCATAGTGAACATGTTTAATGTGCCTTAACAGTAGATACCGTCCAATTCTTTTCTTTATGATATGCAGTTGTTACTGGTTTTTCCTTATTTAAAATTCAATATTTTACTTGGTAATTTTAAGATGAATTTGGTGAAACATGTATACTGTTATAGTATGGTATTGGGCATAAAAAAGCCTGGTATTAAACCCATTAAAATAAACAAATTGTGACATGATGTAAATCAAAACAAAGAAAAAAGAAATATATTGTTTTGTGTTGCAGATGTCTAAATGAAGTTACTTCTGTTTTATTTTGTCTGATATTTTTTGTAGGAGATACAAGGTGTAGCAATGGATTGTATGTAGATATGGTTTACAGTGAAATCTGTTAACACAACAATGGAATACAAACGACTAGGTTACAGAAATATCTTTCCTTTGGCAAATTTCGGAAGTCTTCTTTCTGTTCATTTATTCTGTATCATTTATAAATGAATTAGTATTTCAGTGACCTATATGTGCACAGTACAACCTCAGCAAACAACCTTTTTACTGGATGGAGAATTACTCACCCACCAGTTTGGGTCAAGCTCTGTGAACTTTATTTTGGCTTTAAATGCTATGTTGTTTAGACTTACCTCCGTTGACGAGTGTTTAAGGTCACTGACTTCATAACACTGTAACCTTTCACTGTCTTTTTATGTGAGAAAGTAGGCAGTTGCTTACAGGAGTCTAGTACTGGTGAACTGTCCACCTCATTTGATTGACTGTTGAAAAGGGGCGTAAACCCCGACATAAAGAAACCTTTTAATGGTATTATCCAGAAGCCCTTATTAAAAGGTTACTTGACAAGGGTAACGTTATGTATAGTTATGTATGTATTTCTAGGGCTTCATCCTTTCATTGGTCACAGACTCCAAACTTTCTAATGGCAATATCCAAAAGGCCTTAGAAAATACTGTCAAAGGTTACTTGACAGAATTAGGGTAACCAAGGAATATTTTGGTCATTAAATGAAAAGGGTTTTTAGAAAACTCCTTGGATATTGCCATTAGAAAGTGTGGGCAGTCTGTGAAATTAGCGGTTGTCCTGGTAAACCAACTTTTTATTAACAAATTATACAAAAAGTAGTTAAATTTTCAGTTTCGGGTAACCACTTTTGTAATAACTGGAAATAAACTGCTAGCAATGTATGTTGTTGTTTGTTTTTTCATTTATAAAGATTTGTTACAGATTTTTTTCGTGATTGAAAGAAATCTATAGACAAAAGTAAATATTGAAGGATGAACAAGAAAATTTCAACACAATATATTTTATTTACATAATTACAAAGAATGTATTAATAGATATCAATGATTGAACAGAAAGTGAATAATTACAAGATCTTTCTAAACAGAACACAAGTAATAAATACAGCAACTATGAGTATGTAAAAAGAATAAAAAAAAGCAGGAAGCAATGGAATAGTAACAGTATTACACAGGAAGGAAAAAAAAAAAAATTCGCCCACAGAATCATGGCGAAAATTTCCATAAGTGCACACACTTTACCCAGGGTACAAAATGTGTAGGGATCGGCCTTGTAATGAACTAAAAATACAAGTATAGAAAAACAAATACACTTTACACAGGGTACAAAATATGTAGGGGTCAGCCTTGTAATCTCGGTTATAGAAATGATCTAAAAATACAAGTATAGAAAAACAAATACACTTTACACAGGGTACAAAATATGTAGGGGTCAGCCTTGTAATTTCAGGTATAGAAATAGGAAAAGAACAAAAATCAAATAGACAAATCATGGTAACCGGTAAAAATACAGCATTGCAATCTCAGGTATAGAAATATTTAAAGTAAATCTTGGTAAAACAGTAAATACCAAGTATTAAAAGCATTATGGAGGGTTCTGTGTATAGAAAAATCTAATAATGTACATATATGGTCACATAAATAGTATCATATCCCTAATAGCTGTATATGGTAATGATGAAACATTTGAAAAAGTCAACAATAGCAGCCAAGGCATTATGCATTTAAAAAAAACACGCAAAAATCAGGCCAGGCCAAGTCATCTGCATTGCAGTTTCTATTATGGCAACCTATAAGAATTTATGTCCTACATAATTTAAGGAACCGGTATATAAAATTATACAATTAGCTCATCCAGAATTAGCTTTCTGTATTAGAATCCAAACTTCCAATTTTCCTTTCTCAATTTGCTTAAGCGGCCAGATTTTGGAAATTTGCATTGAACAATTTCATGTAGCTAGGATTTTTGTGAGTAGTTTGGAGCACTCCAAACAAACTTATCTTTATTTTCAGCCTTAAGATGTCGAAACTTCAACAAGTTAGTAGACTTTACACAGAGCACCAAATTAATGTGAAAGAGATGCCTTTATGATCTTATTGGAGTACCTCATTTTTATCATCAATTATCTAATATAACAAATACAGGCAGCATAAGAAAATGACAATACATAATTTAGATCAATCTCAACAATACAAACAAAAGCAGCCAGGGATGTGTATATTTCATTATCATTACCATCATCAATTAAAGATGAATACAATGATACAACAATTGAAGAAGAGTAGATCTATGGATTTTATATAAATATACTGTAATAGATTTTTCACAAACAAGCTACATTTTTGTAATTTGAAAGAGTCACCCTTGTAATATCTTAATAGCTGTATTATGTAAGACATGTCTAAGTCTATGAGACCATAGGTAAGTGAAGTATCAGATACTTAAATAGTTATATACAATTAACCAGTCAATTAACCAGTCATGAACTTTCAATTAACCAGTCATGAACTTACACTGTTTTCTACACTAAGTCAGTGATTGGCTGTGTATATAACTGACTTAGTCTTTAAATAACTAAAGTAAGTTAAATCTGACCAAGTGTATACTAGTATGACCCGCAAAGTGACTAAGTATTTTGAATAGGTTATGCAAAAAACTAAGCCAACTGCTTACCTTACCATAAATACATTGTCAGTGACTGATTGTGTATTAATACCATGACTGGCTAAGTAATCAGCTAAATGCATATAACTAAATATAAGTATCTGACCATGTAAGTCACAGTGTATATAACTAGGTATACTTAGTACATATTCAACAAGTGACGGACCAAGTGTGTAAGACAATGTAAGTGACTGGCTAATTGTATGTAATAAGTGTATGTTAATTAGTGCACATAACTTTGCTGATGGCTAATGGTATGTTAATTAGTGTACATAACTTTGCTGACTGGCTAATGGTATGTTAATTAGTGTATGTTAATTAGTGTATATAACTTGGTAAATGGCTAGTCATATGTTAATTAGTGTATGTTAATTAGTGTACTAACTTTGCTGACTGGCTAATGGTATGTTAATAATTGTATGTTAATTAGTGTATATAACTTGGTAAATGGCTAGTCATATGTTAATTAGTGTATGTTAATTAGTGTACTAACTTTGCTGACTGGCTAATGGTATGTTAATTAGTGTATGTTAATTAGTGTATATAACTTGGTAAATGGCTAGTCTTATGTTAATTAGTGTACATAACTTTGCTGACTGGCTAATGGTATGTTAATTAGTATATGTTAATTAGTGTATATAACATGTATGTAACAATGTTACTGTGTAATTTTATTAACCTGTCATAACTGTGTAATTTCATGGTCGATGCAAGTGTTTACTTTTGTCTTTGATGTGACTTGATAACATTTGCAAGCTATATGATAATCTTCCTTATCAAACTGGTTGCTGAATATTCGTGTAAAACTTATATAATAATACAATAAAATGGAACATTCCTTGTCATAAAATAAACAGAAACTTTTGAATGTGGTAGAAAGCTAAATATAAACACATTCAGCAACCATGTAATTATTCAGCTTTGACAGTTTGATAAAATCACATTATACATGATGTATATAAGAAGGTAAGTGACTTGCTAATTGTATGTTGCTTTATGTTATGTATCAAGTTTTGACTATTCACTAATACTGTACTGAAACAACTGATCACTCTCCAACCAAATACAACTGTGGTCCTGCTTTTATGAGGATCCATCAGCTGACAGAAGTTCACATGCATGAATTTAACAAATATTCAGATCCTAAATATTAAACTTCATTGCAAGATATGCAAAGTAACAATGATACAACCTAAGCTAAGACATGTGTATGAAACTAGACTTGTGTACATACCCTCAGGTAGGCATCTGATCCATACAGGAGCATCATGGGAGAACAATATCACCACATCATCATACAGATGATACATATAGTCAATGAGGGATACATGTATCCAAGTTGTCTGCACCTTTCTACAAATACAACATTTCCGGAGTTAATGAAACGAATATTAAGTAGACATAAATGTATAAAAAAACATAACTTGGTACATGTTGTAAATCAAGTCACAAAACTGCTTAACAAAGTATTTACAGCTGAACTAAGTACAGTCAAACCTGTGTTAGGGGTTCATCTCTGAATTAAGATAATCATCTGAATAAAGGCAATTCTTTAAAAAAAATGATATTGAATCTCTAGAACAAATGACCTCATAATAAAAGGCCACCTGACAATGAAGGCCACATTTTCTCTTTCCCAAAAGTGGTTTGACTGAATGTATGTGCCTGACTAAGTATGCAACTAACTAAGTAATTTTTGTAAGTATCTAAATAAGTAAACAAGTGCCTGACTAAGTATGCAACATATTAAGTATGTAAGTATCTGATTAAGTATGTAAGTATCTACCTTAATATGTAAGTATCTACATTAATATGTAAGTATCTACCTTAATATGTAAGTATTTACATTAATATGTAAGTATCTACCTTAATATGTAAGTATCTACCTTAATATGTAAGTATTTGCATTAATATGTAAGTATCTACCTTAATATGTAAGTATCTACCTTAATATGTAAGTATTTGCATTAATATGTAAGTATCTACATTAATATGTAAGATTCTATCTTAAGTATGTAAGTATCTACCTTAATATGTAAGATTCTATCTTAAGTATGTAAGTATCTACATTAATACGTAAGTATCTACCTTAATATGTAAGATTCTACCTTAAGTATGTAAGTATCTACCTTAATATGTAAGATTCTACCTTAATATGTAAGTATCTACATTAATATGTAAGTATCTACATTAATACGTAAGTATCTACATTAATATGTAAGTATCTACATTAATACGTAAGTATCTACATTAATATGTAAGTATCTACCTTAATATGTAAGATTCTACCTTAAGTATGTAAGTATCTACCTTAATATGTAAGTATTTACATTAATATGTAAGTATCTACCTTAATATGTAAGATTCTACCTTAAGTATGTAAGTATCTACCTTAATATGTAAGTATCTACCTTAATATGAAAGTATCTACCTTAATATGTAAGTATCTACCTTAATATGTAAGTATCTACCTTAATATGTAAGATTCTACCTTAATATGTAAGTATCTACCTTAATATGTAAGTATCTACCTTAATATGTCAGTATCTACCTTAATATGTAAGATTCTACCTTTAGTATGTAAGTATCTACCTTAATATGTAAGTATCTACATTAATATGTAAGATTCTACCTTAATATGTAAGTATCTACCTTAATATGTAAGTATCTACCTTAATATGTAAGTATCTACCTTAATATGTAAGTATCTACCTTAATATGTAAGTATCTACCTTAATATGTAAGATTCTACCTTAATATGTAAGTATCTACCTTAATATGTAAGTATCTACCTTAATATGTAAGATTCTACCTTAAGTATGTAAGTATCTACCTTAATATGTAAGTATCTACCTTAATATATAAGGGCCTGACTAAGTATGCAACAGATTAACTAAGTATATAAGTTTTAATAAATATGTAAGTCTTTTACTAAGTATGTATTTAACTAAGTATTTAAGTATCTGAATAAATAGGCAAGTGTCTGACTTAGTATGTAAGTATGTAATTTACTAACTTAGTATGTAATTGACTAAACATGTAAATGACTAAGTATGTTACTAAAACTATAAGTGCCTGACTAAGTATGTACATATCAGACTAAGTTTGTAAGTGCCTGACTAAGTGTGAAAATGACTGACTTAAGTATGTAAGTATCTGAATAAGTGTCTGACTTAGTATGTAACAGACTAACTAAGTATCTGGGTAACCATGTTAGTGCGTGGCTAAGTAAGGAAGTAACATACTATGTACATGTAATAACTGTCTGACTAAGTTAAGTTGCCAGGCTTAATGTCTGACTAAGTAAGTGATTGACTAAGTAAGTAACTGACTAGGTCATTAAGCATCTAAGTGCATTACTGGGTATGTAAGTGACTAGTTCCGAATAAAAGTGCTTGACTAACACAGAAAGTGACAAACTAAGCATCTAAGAGCTTGACTAGATATGTAGATGCCTGACTTGGCATACAACTGATTAAGTATGTAGGAGCTTAACAGAGTATGTAACAGACTAACAATGTATGTAAGTGCCTAAGTATGTAATACATGTAATCTAAGAATGCCTGACTAAGTATCTAATGCCTGAGTGAGTATATAATTGACTTACTATATAAGAGCCTGAGCCTGTTCAAAGTATTCTGCATAATTTGACCACATGTACAATTGCATTATAAAACCAACCTTTTTTATACCTAATATTTCAATTAAGAAAAAGTGTGTCATGTATTACACAATCAATTACTTAAGTCTTACCTTGAATCTGTTAAGTGTCACATATTGCTGACTGTCACATATTTTGTTCTAATTAATGTCAAATTGTGTTGCCAGTTAATCACCAAGAATGATGTGCCGAAATCTCCCAAATATAGTTTAATGCTTGAAGTATACCATGCTAACAACTTGATTGAAAACTGTTTCAAATTTCCATGATACCTGTAAACACATAATGATAAAACATTGTGAATAAAATTGCCTGTATTATTATACCCAAACATTTTGTGCACATGAAAGATAAAATTCAAGCAAGGTTCATAGACCTGGCACCATCACAGCCAAGCTAAGCAGTATGACAACATTTATAACAAAATATATAAGTAATTTCCTTAAGGAAGTAGTTAGTGAATGCAACAATTTGTACTAACTTGGTAGAGGTCTACTAAAACTCAAGACATCTAAGCTTTAGGCATTGTGGTTACAGACAAGAACATTTTTGAAGATTTTCCTATTGGTTGCCAAGGCAAACAGAGATTTTGACGGAATTTAAATTTTTAACAACTTTAGAAGAGCTTCAAGCGAGGAACATCCCTGTAAAGTTTCATTAAAACTGGATAGCGGTTTAATAAGTAAAGTTGTGTCTAAGCAAAATATGTCTATGAAACTAGAGTACTAACCCTCAATCAGGCAACTGAACCATACAGAAGCATCATGGGAAACAACATCACCACAGCAATGGACAGATGATAAGTAGATCTAATTTATAAGCGATTTCCAAATTCTCTTGATTATGCTACAAATAAAATATCTCCAGTGTTAATGATATGAAAAATTAAACAAAAATATAAAAATATGTACTTAGTATATCTAAATTATATGAAAATAATCTTAGCACAAATATACATTTAGTAAATTTAATTTACATGACAGTAAACTAAACACCAACAAAAATGGCAATTATTAGAGCACAAATGGATGAAAATTTGTGAAAACGGGAGTTGACAGTGGCCTCCTTCAAGATTAACATCTATAACCACCTTTGCAAGAGGAGCACTGTCAAAGCATTAGCTTGTTATAAAAACAGGCACCAGGAACATCATGAAAACATCTGTTATAACAAACAGGTACCATGAACATTGTCAAAGCATCTACTATAAGAAACAGACACGATGAACATTGTCAAAGCATCTACTATAAGACACAGACACCATGAACATTGACAAAGCATCTACTATAAGACACATACACCATGAACATTGTCAAAGCATCTACTATAAGACACAGACACCATGAACATTGTCAAAGCATCTACTATAAGACACAGACACCATGAACATTGTCAAAGCATCTACTATAAGACACATACACCATGAACATTGTCAAAGCATCTACTATAAGACACAGACACCAGGGACATTGTCAAAGCATCTACTATAAGACACATACACCATGAACATTGTCAAAGCATCTACTATAAGACACATACACCATGAACATTGTCAAAGCATCTACTATAAGACACAGACACCATGAACATTGACAAAGCATCTACTATAAGACACATACACCATGAACATTGTCAAAGCATCTACTATAAGACACTTACACCATGAACATTGTCAAAGCATCTACTATAAGACACATACACCATGAACATTGTCAAAGCATCTACTATAAGACACATACACCATGAACATTGTCAAAGCATTTACTATAAGACACAGACACCATGAACATTGTCAAAGCATCTACTATAAGAAACATACACCATGAACATTGTCAAAGCATCTACTATAAGACACTTACACCATGAACATTGTCAAAGCATTTACTATAAGACACAGACACCATGAACATTGACAAAGCATCTACTATAAGACACATACACCATGAACATTGTCAAAGCATCTACTATAAGACACATACACCATGAACATTGTCAAAGCATCTACTATAAGACACATACACCATGAACATTGTCAAAGCATTTATTATAAGACACATACACCATGAACATTGTCAAAGCATCTACTATAAGACACATACACCATGAACATTGTCAAAGCATCTACTATAAGACACAGACACCATGAACATTGTCAAAGCATCTACTATAAGACACATACACCATGAACATTGTCAAAGCATCTACGATCAGAAACAGACACCATGAACATCTACTATAAGACACAGACACCATGAACATTGTCAAAGCATCTACTATAAGACACAGACACCATGAACATTGTCAAAGCATCTACTATAAGACACAGACACCATAAACATTTGTCAAAGCATCTATTATAAGAAGCATACACCAGGAACATTGTCAAAGCATCTATTATAAGAAGCATACACCAGGAACATTGTCAAAGCATCTACTATAAGACACATACACCAGGGACATTGTCAAAGCATCTACTATAAGCAGCGTGCACCAGGAACATTGTCAAAGCATCTACTATAAGACACATACACCAGGGACATTGTCAAAGCATCTACTATAAGACACATACACCAGGGACATTGTCAAAGCATCTACTATAAGTAGCGTGCACCAGGAACATTGTCAAAGCATCTATTATAAGACACATACACCAGGGACATTGTCAAAGCATCTACTATAAGACACATACACCAGGGACATTGTCAAAGCATCTACTATAAGACACATACACCATGAACATTGTCAAAGCATCTACTATAAGACACATACACCATGAACATTGTCAAAGCATCTACTATAAGACACATACACCAGGGACATTGTCAAAGCATCTACTATAAGACACAGACACCAGGGACATTGTCAAAGCATCTACTATAAGACACATACACCAGGGACATTGTCAAAGCATCTACTATGAGACACAGACACCAGGGACATTGTCAAAGCATCTACTATGAGACACAGACACCATGAACATTGTCAAAGCATCTACTATGAGACACAGACACCATGAACATTGTCAAAGCATCTACTATAAGACACAGACACCATGAACATTGTCAAAGCATCTACTATGAGACACAGACACCATGAACATTGTCAAAGCATCTACTATAAGACACAGACACCATGAACATTGTCAAAGCATCTACTATGAGACACATACATCATGAACATTGTCAAAGCATCTACTATGAGACACATACACCATGAACATTGTCAAAGCATCTACTATAAGACACATACACCATGAACATGGTCAAAGCATCTACTATAAGACACAGACACCATGAACATTGTCAAAGCATCTACTATAAGACACAGACACCATGAACATTGACAAAGCATCTATTATAAGAAGCATGCACCATGAACATTGTCAAAGCATCTACTATAAGACACAGACACCATGAACATTGTCACAGGATCTACTATAAGACACAGACACCATGAACATTGTCAAAGCATCTACTATAAGACACAGACACCAGGGATATTGTCACAGGATCTACTATAAGAAGCGTGCACCAGGGACATTGTCAAAGCATCTATTATAAGTAGCATGCACCAGGGACATTGTTAAAGCATCTATTATAAGTAGCATGCACCAGGGACATTGTTAAAGCATCTATTATAAGTAGCATACACCAGGGACATTGTCAAAGCATCTACTATAAGACACAGACACCATGAACATTGTCAAAGCATCTACTATAAGACACATACACCATGAACATTGTCAAAGCATCTACGATCAGAAACAGACACCATGAACATCTACTATAAGACACAGACACCATGAACATTGTCAAAGCATCTACTATAAGACACAGACACCATGAACATTGTCAAAGCATCTACTATAAGACACAGACACCATAAACATTTGTCAAAGCATCTATTATAAGAAGCATACACCAGGAACATTGTCAAAGCATCTATTATAAGAAGCATACACCAGGAACATTGTCAAAGCATCTACTATAAGACACATACACCAGGGACATTGTCAAAGCATCTACTATAAGTAGCGTGCACCAGGAACATTGTCAAAGCATCTACTATAAGACACATACACCAGGGACATTGTCAAAGCATCTACTATAAGACACATACACCAGGGACATTGTCAAAGCATCTACTATAAGTAGCGTGCACCAGGAACATTGTCAAAGCATCTATTATAAGACACATACACCAGGGACATTGTCAAAGCATCTACTATAAGACACATACACCAGGGACATTGTCAAAGCATCTACTATAAGACACATACACCATGAACATTGTCAAAGCATCTACTATAAGACACATACACCATGAACATTGTCAAAGCATCTACTATAGGACACATACACCAGGGACATTGTCAAAGCATCTACTATAAGACACAGACACCAGGGACATTGTCAAAGCATCTACTATAAGACACAGACACCAGGGACATTGTCAAAGCATCTACTATGAGACACAGACACCATGAACATTGTCAAAGCATCTACTATAAGACACAGACACCAGGGACATTGTCAAAGCATCTACTATGAGACACAGACACCATGAACATTGTCAAAGCATCTACTATAAGACACATACACCAGGGACATTGTCAAAGCATCTACTATGAGACACAGACACCAGGGACATTGTCAAAGCATCTACTATGAGACACAGACACCATGAACATTGTCAAAGCATCTACTATGAGACACAGACACCATGAACATTGTCAAAGCATCTACTATAAGACACAGACACCATGAACATTGTCAAAGCATCTACTATGAGACACAGACACCATGAACATTGTCAAAGCATCTACTATAAGACACAGACACCATGAACATTGTCAAAGCATCTACTATGAGACACATACATCATGAACATTGTCAAAGCATCTACTATGAGACACATACACCATGAACATTGTCAAAGCATCTACTATAAGACACATACACCATGAACATGGTCAAAGCATCTACTATAAGACACAGACACCATGAACATTGTCAAAGCATCTACTATAAGACACAGACACCATGAACATTGACAAAGCATCTATTATAAGAAGCATGCACCATGAACATTGTCAAAGCATCTACTATAAGACACAGACACCATGAACATTGTCACAGGATCTACTATAAGACACAGACACCATGAACATTGTCAAAGCATCTACTATAAGACACAGACACCAGGGATATTGTCACAGGATCTACTATAAGAAGCGTGCACCAGGGACATTGTCAAAGCATCTATTATAAGTAGCATGCACCAGGGACATTGTTAAAGCATCTATTATAAGTAGCATGCACCAGGGACATTGTTAAAGCATCTATTATAAGTAGCATACACCAGGGACATTGTTAAAGCATTTACCGTGTGAAACAGGCAGCACCGTGAACATTGTCACAGGATCTACTATAAGAGGTATGCACCAGGAACATTATCGATGCATCTTTTATAAGAAGCATGTACCATGAACATTGTCAATGCATCTACTATAAGACACAGACACAAGGAACATTGTCAATGCATCTACTATAAGACACAGACACCAGGAATATTGTCAATGCATCTACTATAAGACACATACACCAGGAATATTGTCAATGCATCTACTATAAGACACAGACACAAGGAACATTGTCAATGCATCTACTATAATACACCAGGAACATTGTCAGTGTAATTGACATTGTCATTATAAAAAACAGATACCATGAACTTTGTCAAAGCATCTACCATCAGTAGATATAAAAAAAAATATCTACTGAAACACACCCGTTTAACTCGGAACGAATGTAATTTATTTATCGGCAAAAATGTTGTGAGGAACGTCCGTTCCTCGTTGTGAGCACCCATATTCCATGTCTGACAACGTGGACAAGGTAATTTATCCTAATTTTGTGTAAAAATATCGGAATGCAGTTTTTACTAGCTATGGGTTTTCCGAGTACGCACATATAAAGATATGGCCTGTTTGTGGACAATTTGTTTGAAATTGAAAAAGAAAAACGTATGACGCAGTCACACGGGATAGTCCAACTAATTGTACACTACAGATGATATCGAGACATTGTTTGCGCTTGCCGATATTTATCTTCCGTAGCGGGCAATAGATGAAATAGCAAAATCAGGGACGGATTGCTCGTACGTCTCATAAATGTAGACTATCACACGGGGTTGCTTGAAAACTGAAATGTACTTCTCTCCTGACCAAATATTACATCCAAAACGTCAATCCTGGTCGACGTTTCGTGCATTGGGATCACAAATAGACGCCCACCGTCTCAACGACGTACTAGCCCCTTAAGTTTTTAACAGTTTTCAGCTCAATACGAACGAGTCCCATTGTTACAAAAATGCAATGGTTTGCATATTGAGTAACTTAATTTGTATTTTCAAAGTCATTAAAAACCACGTGCATATCCGCACTTTTACATTATATCACAAAACCATATAAGTAGACAAAGTGTCGCGCGAAATAAAGCTTGTAACAATATATCACAATTTAACCAATTTACCTGTTCCTTTAATTTGTGGCAGCATCTTAAATTGACCACGTCTTGGAACAAATTCTCGTCCAAAATATTCTTCCTCATCACATGAAACGTGGCATGTCCCTTATTCGTATAAATGACCATATTCTACGTGTCACATGACCAGAGTTTACTAAAATCTTACACACTGCCTGTTTAACACAGTATTATAACATCAAATTGCTACTAAACCAACAAATGTTAATGGAGTATAAAAAGGATACGCGAGAAATTCGTGCAAATTGCTTGCTTGTGTCATGGGCGGACATGGTTGGGCTTGAGTAGGGCGTACACCAACGCGTAGCTGGGGTTCTTAAGAAATTTCTATTCATTTCAGAAAGTGCAGGAACGATCCAATCGGCGCTCTAGACGATCACTCATCAACTGTTTTAATTTAAGCATTGTTTATCCACAAAGACAGGTGCCAGCATGGATTGATTCTGTGAAGTTTTCTAGTATTAGAAAATTTGGGCAACTATAATCCGCCCCTACACAATATGTGTGTATTCTATTGAAAACTCTAGACATGCTAAAATAAATACACAAACAAAAGAAAACTTTCTGAAACATTCGATATGAATTTAATTATAACTAACGCATACTACAGTGGCAGCAATGAAAGATAAATTTATCATGACAAAGTAAAATAAATAGATCTAATTTAGCATTCTTGATAAACATTGTATCACTTTTATTTATTTACTACATGTAGTAGAATGTTGCCGCGAATATCAACTCATTTCATGAAATTAACAAACTATTATTACTCCCGTTAATTAAGCAGCTTGTATTTAAGTATTAAGTGTTATATAAACGGCTATTGCAATTTCATGTCTTCAAAATATTAGAGTATGAAAAATGCGTTTCATTGACATGTGAATGACACAGAATTCGTTGACCAACGGTTCATAAAATCGCGACATTAAGTTTAGTAATGTCATCCTTTAATATTAAAGAAGTCACTACAAACATACGAGTCCATTATTACCGTTCGACCTCACAGTAATGATAACAGCACAATGCTTACAAACACGATCTCCCATTAATCAGTTTTCAAAGGGGACAATACGTCAACATGCAAATCAGAGTGACGGATAAAGGTCTCAGACGTCATATAAACGGGCGAACCATAAACAAAGTCGTGAGCCGTGCTCAGGGTTCGAACTCATGAACTCCGTGTTCGTAAACCAGGCGTTTTCGCAATTGGGCTCAGCGTTTAGGCAATGCACCAATCAGCCAGAGAATTGTCAAATAATGTTTCCATGTTCGTGTAATAATTCGTCATACGATGATGCGATACATCAATGCTGGATTCTGCACTTTATACCATACTAATACATCTTCTCACTCATTGAAAATTCGTACTTCAATTGGGTTATCCTAATTAAAGGGCACGGTAATTTAAATGAATTATTATCAATAGTTCCTGAAGAAAACATGTTTAAATAATGTTGCTTGATTACTTAATACATATTGAATTGATACATGCAGCGTGCTATCAAATAGGTCGAAGTTTTCACCAATGAGTGGTTGACTTAAGCGTATTTAATAGCTACAACTTATTTTGATTGTGAGTAGATATATCAGCTCCAGCTTCCAAATACTAAGATTAAGTCAGGGTCACTCAAATAGAAATACCCTGAATACATGTACACATGAAATACAATCAATACTGAGAAATTAGCACTCAAAATCGCAACTCTCAAAATCAACAAGTAAAATGGACATCTATTTGACGATTTAAGAATCAAGATTACTTAGACAACTGAAAATCTCGAATTCTCTTAGATCACACGTTAATAATCCTTTTTGAACGTACATGTCAAAGTTAATGTTAGCCTACAATTTATCTTTAAAAAAACACACACATAAACGTATAGTTTATCTGGGACTCATGATACTCAATTTGAAGAGCCCAAATTTGAGTTTCCATGAGTACTTTCAGTACTTTGATTTTTGGATTGAATTCAATAATTGTATATTTCAACTTGATATGGAAACTTTTAAAGCAATTATTTTGGTGTCAAAATGGAGACACTAAAATCGAGGTTTTACTGCATGTTATGTGTCAGTGGTAACAATTGTTCAGTTTGTGAAAAGTTATAATATGTAAACACATTGATGAACTCTACTCATAATGCGAAGTTTTAGCATAATTATTACAGTCAAACCTATGTTAGCAGCCACCATCAAATAATGGCCATACTGTGAATAAGACCATTCTATTAAAAACCTTCATATATTACTGTGGAATCATTCATTTTCGTTGGGGATTTAATTTCGTGGATTTCGTGGGCCGGCTCAACCACAAAATCAAATCCCCACGAATTTAAATGCAGAGATAAGGCATTTCTTTTCAAAAATCAAAATCCATGAATTTATGTCCCCATGAAATAGCCATTTTAGTAAAAACCACGAAAATTGAGCCCAACGAAAATAAATGAAAATACAGTATATAGAACATAACAACCTTCATACAAAGACTACCTGCCAATAAGACTACATGATGTATTTGCCAAGGGTGGTCTATATTCACAGGATTGACTGTATTTTTATCCTGTAATTTGACTGACCCAGTGCTGATCCAATGGAAAGATTTCATTCTAGACTACCCTTGTATAACAAAGAAAAAAGGTAAACAACATAGACCTGTCAATTTTGAATTCTGGACTGAACCAAAGGGGTTTGTCACGTAAAAAAATGTTTTTTTACATGTAACCCATATATATATACGGGTTACATGGAATTGTTTTTTCTTGACAAATCCCTTTGGACTGAACAGTATTAACAAGAAAATCTGAATCTGACTCACACTGAAGAATCTTCACTCCAACATCATAAAAGGAGATCATCAATTGTTTCAAAGAGTAAATAACTCTTGGATCAAATACTGTTATAACAGTAATCTGTGCACAGCCACTATTGTCACAATGAACCATTTAACCCCTGAATAAAGGTCAATCACATGACATCTCCTTCTGTTCACCTTTGTTCACAGGTCTAATTGTTAAACCTATATAAACTGGTATTAGTAGAAACAAAACAACAACAACCAATTGAAGATGCAGTGTGTTTATTCTAAGACTGCAGAGTTATTTTCACAATTAAACAAGCATGAAGCGTGAAAAGGTTAAGCAATAAATAAACAAGATGAAACAGTGCAGTGAAGACTAACTGTAAGATTAAATACATTCAGGTTCAGAATCACCTAACAAGTTAAAAGAAGCAATCATTTGTTAAAAAGACTTCAAACATGTTTTCTTGTAATTGGTTAGACAACCTTTTTGCATTGAAGGTCACTGTCACCTCGACCTACTGACCTCGAAATCATTAGGGGTCATCTACATTTGATGACTTAACCTTTGACCTTAGGCCATTTTGTGCTCTAGTTATTGGTCGGTCAAGGTTTTTGTGATGATTTATTAACGACCATGTTTTATTTTATAAAACACAAAAGTAGCTGAATCTAACCAGAATTTTCATTGCATACATCATTTTCAACACCATTCAAGAATGTTTTCTGATTTCCAAACAAGAGGGCCTTGATGGCCTTATATCGCTCACTAGATAAAAAGACTCTTAGAGAAAATTAACATGAGTCTTTGTAAAATTAAGTGACCCTTGGGCAGGGCCAATTTTGCCCCTATGGCAATAATTTAAACAAACTTGGTAGATGTCCACCAGACAATGCTACATACAAAATATGTAAGCTCTAGGCCTTGAGATTTTTGACCATAAGATTTTCTTGATTTCCTATATAAGCCTATATGAATCAAGTGACCCCTGGGGCAGGGCCAATTTTGTCCCTAAGGCAATAATTTGAACAAACTTGGTAGAGGTCCACTAGACAATGCTACACACAAAATATCTAGGCTCTATGAAGATTTTTCAAGTTTTTCCTATTTTTTTTTTTAAACTTTGGTAGAGCTTCATGCAAGGAACATCCATGTGAAGTTTCGTTGAAATTGGCCAACTGGTTAAGAAGGAGATGTTGTTTAAAGCAATTGTTGACGCACGCACACACAGACGATGGACATCAGATGATCACAATGTGTGGACATCACTTTGTGCTCTGATGAGCTAAAAATGAAGCAGGTGACTTGGCTTCGTTTTCGAACATATGATAAAATGTTCTTATGATACACTAAGTTTGAACAAAATCTATTATCAGAAAAAAGACGAACATGTAGCAAACATCCATAATAATATCATAAGATCACACAACCTGTCAATGACAAACTTGTCTATTCTATGGTTGGTTCCCGTACAGGTCCAATACTTTTAGACACTTAAAAAAGTCTTGCATAAGAGTATATAAAAATATTCAGCAGTTTGAAACTAACGCTTTTGCATATTGAAACCCATAAAAATATATGTAAATACAGTTTACGGTATATTTAATCAGAAAATAGCAATTTTGTGCTCATCTGAGATAATGTTTCTCTATATCAAGGCACAGTAAAAGTGGCTCGAATTTCAAATTCTTAAGTTAGGGTTGAATTAAGCACACTGTTGAAATGCTACAATCCAGTAATATTTCATGGATTTCTGGATATAAACCCAACAAAATTAATATTTTACACAAGAACAAAACAATAAAACTCGCAAAAATGACTAGATAACTTCAGACCCTATGTGTTATATCACTCCGAAAAAATGTTTGTTTCCCATTATCTGATATACACTATTTTCTCCTGCAACGCTAGATTTTTATACTAGGCCCCAAAAACAGTACATCCACTTCTCACTTTTTTTAACCTTACTACATGCTTTCAAGAGCCCCTCCCAACCTACCTGCCCCTCCCATCCTACCTGCCCCTCCCAACCTACCTGCCCCTATTTTTAATGAGCATGTAACCAGAAACAAACAATTTCATTTTATTCCTAATTGCATAGAATTTATCGATATCAAATTTTAACACCTATACATCACAATTATCATGAAGTTCTTGCAATCAAATTTTCTAATTTATTCCATAAAAGTCTTCTGTTCCATATCAGGAGAATTACGGACGCTGTTCCTATGACAACCAAAGGCACTTTAGATCTTGACTTCCTTGTTTTCAGCTTCATGTTCTCTTTCACAATATCTGGTGGATCGAAATTTCCCGTCTTCAAAACCTAGAAGCAATTAATTTGGTATTTTACAGTATGTCAAGCAAAATTAACATATCCAGTTCAAGGATTTATTATGTAAGCAAAAACATTGATACTTTAGCAATATGACCTTGAGCTTCTACTACAAAGGTCAAATGTTTGAGGCTGGACACCTATTTGTATTGTATTCACCTACATTTTTAGTTCCATGTCAAAGTTAATCAGTTGTTTATGTTATAAAACTGAAATGGTTAAAGCAAGTATTTACCAAACTATAAATAGCAATGTTACAATAGGATCCAATCTGAAATATTAAAAAATCACCAATTGGATCAAATCTGAAGAAATTTGGATGCATCGCAGCTTTGAAGTACAAGAGGCTAAAAAAATACAAGTGCTCCCTAGATGAACGGACAAGGCAATTACCAGTATTTGATGCCCAGGGCATAAAAACAGTCAGTAACTCACCTTTTCTAGTTTTCCTTTTAGAGAGGACATCTGTGTTTCTAGAGTTGTTATATTATGTAGTGTATCCACAGTGTGCTGATGTAACTGTTTAGGACCTACACAATCCTGTAAGCAACAATAGGATAGGTAAAAACACACAATCTTCAATTCTAATAATATACAATACAAACCAATATATAAATATCACATCCCACATAGGGTGATAGAACGTAATGTTCACCTGAGACAAGTAATGTCGACCGAGGCGTTATCCGAGGTTGACATTACTTTATAAAGGGTGAACATTACGTTCTATCACCCTATGTGGGATGTGATATTTATTTTATTATACCGAACAAAACAATAATTAAGAAAGACACTTAATGCAACAAACATGTTAACAAATATAACGAAAACTATAATAGAAATTGAAACGAAGCTTCTTTCTGACACCATAGTTACTTTTGCTGTCAAAATGTCTACTGCAAAACCAGATGTCAAACTACAATTATATTCTACTAAATGCCTAAAGTGTCTAGACAAGGATAGAATTCGATACGACAGAGATTGAATAAAACCCGACACCCTGTAATATCGCTTGAGCGCTCTAGGGCAGTTTTGTTATGGCAAGCGGGCCGAAATGTAATGTCAGAGGGTAACATTACGGATTGTCACCCTCTGACGTCACATAAGACTATAGAGTAAGTAAGTCATTTGAGGTATAATAATATCATATAAATCACTGAACAGTGAAATCATGGTGCAAGAATGGTTTTGTGTTGCTACTGTATGGTGCTTAACAAAATTTCAAGCATAAATATTCCAAGTATTTCAATATGTTTCATTTCAGTGGGTTTATTGCTGCCTTTCAACAATATTTCAGTTATGTACAATAAGCCGGTTCACCTAACTAGTACCACCCTACTCCTCCCTAAGGAGCTGGCAATTTCTCCACATACAGATTTCAACATCAAACCTAGGACCAGTCCATTATCATTCATAGGGATATTTAAGTGTAAAAAATTATAAGCTGAAATATTAATCAGGAGGATATTTTTTATATGATATGTAGTAATCAACTTGACATTTGAAAAATAAATGGATCATACATCATACTAAGTCATAGAGATTCTATTTGTCAACTAATTTAACCTTAAAACCTACTCAATTCTGCAAAATAATTAATGAGTCATATTCCAGCCGACCTTCAATATTTAAATTTTATCATGTCAATTTCTCCCATCCACTTCTGCTAAACTCACCATCATAGAATTTTATGACTAATTTATACCAAGAAAATCTGACACATTTAAAGCAAGTTGAATTTTATCTTACTAACAACATAAGTGAAGTAATGACTTTAACACGTTCATACCTGTAATTCATTGAGTATTGCTGGTTTGGACTTGATCTGATCTTGTAAGAATCCAACTGTTGTGCTGATGTACTTTGTATGTTTTGAAATGTTAGCCAGAACTGCTAAGGCTTCAGCACAACTGAAGAACAAAAAAACAACAGATATTTAATTTGGTGAACAATGAAAATATATACACAGTTTCTATCAATTATCTGAATATGTTTTAGTACAAAGCAAAATATGGAATCAGCATCTTTACTGAAGCTTATATAATGAAAGATTGTCAATACCAAAACTAATACTAGCAGATACAAAAAAAACCCCAAATTTTTATCTTTAACCTCTTTGGCCTAGACTTGGAGGTACAGACCTAGGTCTTTCGCACGACACATCTCCACATATTGGTGAACATTTCTGCCAAGTATTTCTGAAATCCACTAATAGAGGACATAGTTACTGAGCAGACACAAAAAAATATACCCAATTTTGTACCTTTAACCTCTAAGTGAGACCTTGACCTTGGAGGTATGGAACTAGGTCCTGCGCATGACACAGTGTCACATATTAATGAGCATTTCAAAATCAACCAATGGACAACAGTTATTCAACTGAACAGACAAACTTAAGGATGCACAAGGTGACTCCAGTAAATCCCCCTTATCTTTGTTTGTGGGGGTATAATCATATTGAACATATAAAAGGACATCAACAACTATCAATTAAAAAATTCAAAAGTAAGGGGAAGTAACTCCTACTTCATTTCCTAATATTCAAATTTCAACTAAGATGAACCAAATTTTACCTGATATGTTTTTTACTTTGTATCTGAGGTAAACTGGTCTTTTCCCATTCCTTTTTATGAACAGAATGAATACCATTTAGTATCTTCTTCCTAATTCCAAGTTCAGATATCCCAATCTGTAAATACAATAACTGAATAACAATAGTTTGTTCACATTCTCAATAATTTCAAAGACTTTTGTAACCTAACAGATCAATTTTCTTAAGGCAAAAACTATTTGGTTGTATCTAAAATGTCTGAGTATGTCATCACCATGCAGCTTCAAGTTTTCAAAACAGCTTGTAATTGGCATGTAATTTTAATTGAATAAATTTTTGTTCATATTTCTTCCCAAATTTGAACAGCTTGTGAATAGGTTTAATTTATGCAATATCCATTGTATGCAATGCGTCGACATATATGATTTAAAATAAAATGTATATGCTTAACACATTAGATGTATTAAAAAACACAATAAAAAATTGTCGCGACACCGTGACTGAATTTGTGAAAATGTTTTCTATTAATTTGTTAATTGCAGGACCAAAGTAAATATCCAAATAATTGCATGTTTCATAAATAGCATGCATGTAAAACTGTATCATAAAGTGAAAAAAGATGGATGAAAATTTAGGTGTGACTTTGAGAATATTGCACAAGCAATTCATGGATTCACATAAAGAAGGTAAGAAGCTTCGTTCAATTAACACAAATGCCCTTGCAAGCAGCTTGACTTAACCTTGTACAGATGGATGGACAGACAAGGCAATCACTATATGCCCCGCATATTTTGATACCAGTGCCATACAAATGACAAATCGTCTAAATGCAACCACCACTTCATGTAAATATAGCACTTACTTTGACAAGATCTTCATCAGTCATACGAAGTAATGTATTAAAGTCAAGATGATGACTTCGAACAACATCTACCAGATGACTCAGGTCTAAACCACACAGAAATAATTCTAAATCTCCATATGTAGTTCCATAACGCCTTGAGGTACTAAAAATAGTGTATCAATAAACAATGAATGAACAATATCTGGATAACGTTATAAGTAATTCTACCAGTGAGGTTCATAACAAACTGTAGTAACTTCAGTTATGAAATATTGCAGCCGTTATAGTAAAGTAAGTATATCAGATTACTAAATTGTTAAGTGATCATTGGGTCTGAAATATTCTCCACGGATCACTTGGTTTTAGATTCAAACATCAACACATCATTAAATGTGATCTATCATTGTAAGTAATATAGAAAAACTATTTATAGTAATCAATAAAGTAAAGTGAACTGCTATGCATATTAACAACTAATTTTAGTAAATAAGTACAACAGAAATGACAGTATATACTTTAAAGAATTAAGCTTTGCCATTCAAAGAAACATACCTAGAATCAGGTTGCATAGATTGTGTCGAAGGCACTGATGATGTTGGCTGACTGAATGCATTGTCACGCTTCCTTCCATCAAGAATCTCTAACAACTGTACAAAATAGACAGGACAGTTCAAATGCAGGCCGTACAAAGCAATTTCTGATTTGGGGAGGAGGACTTTTAGCAGAAAAAGGTGGTATATAGCCTACTTCAATAATTATTTCAGCTAATAGCAGGTAGGAAATTTCCTACCTTTAATACAATAAAACATATCAACATCTTATTATAAATACTAACCTCAAAATTACCATCCAGTTCAGCATTATCAATTATTGTCCGGCCATTGGAGTGTTTTATCCTCGGATCAGCATTAAGTTTGATCAAACAGTGTACAGATGCTTTGTACTTTTTACTTACAGCCCAAGTTAATGCCTAAAAAGATAGAATATCATAATAAAAGTAAGGAGTAAACTTTTTTGTTTCTGGTTTCCCGGTCTATCCTTATGTCTTCTATTTATGCTATAAACATTGAACATTTCTTTTTTAATCATTGGTCTTACATATAAATAACTGAATGCAAAAAATAATAATTTAATTTTGTTAAGCTATGCATGAAAAACATGTACCCCATTGACATAGAAAATTAATCCATGTATTAAATGTAAACGTTATACAACATGACAGTCCACAAAATAATCAAGTTAATAAACAATTATGATCAAGTCATAGGACCAGTAATTGTTCTCAAGATATTGGAGATAATGATGACCATAATGGCCGTATGTAAAACTACATACAACTTGGAACAAAAATAAACAAAAGTTAAGAAAATTGTCCACTTGAAATTGATGCCACTGTTACAAGGTTAACTCACATATGTATATGAGACAAAGTCAGAACAATAGATGACAAACATAGACAAAAAATGAGATAATTTGTTCACACAACACAGACATAATAAATCCATCAGCACAGTGAGAAATACTACAAAACTTACTGTCCAGCCCCTGCTATCCTGCTTGTTTATGTTAGCACCAGCTTCAACTAACTTCTCCAACACACAGGTATGTCCTTCCCGCGCTGCATACATCAATGGTGATGTGTGGTACCTAGTCATGAAATAATAACAATATTAAACATTCTTCAAAAACTTCAATATTAAGATGACATTTGGTACCAAAGAAAAATGGTCTAAATAATGAAAAGGTCTCATAACTGAGCTTGAGTTGATACTTTTTCAGCCTTCTCGTCCTACCGGATGACCAGATTAGAATTTGAACTAGTTCTACAGCACTTTCAAATAGTCCTGAGTTGATTTCTACTCGTAATTAGTGAATGTAGGACAGAAGCTCTCCCGGACAAAAGCTCCCCCGTTCATTTTAATAGGGGCGGACAAAAGCTCCCCCATTGGTTTTCTACCCCGGACAATCGCTCTCCCGTTATTTTTGCACCCCGAAAGGATGAGAGGATTTGTCTAGCTCTGCATTATCAATAGGAATACAGAAGACATATAGAAAGTTGGTCCAGAAATTAATGATCCTTAACATGAGGCTGTCTTTTAGTGGGGTAGAAGTGATGTTAACTTTTCACACAAAAAGTATTCTTGAATCGGAGTTTATATATCGCTCACCTGAGTAATTAATGACTTGGTAAACAAGTGAGTCAGAACCAGTAGCAACCACAGAAACATAATTTGAACAATCTTAGTAGAGGACAACTAAATATCTAAACTCATGTATCTATGGCAAACAAGATTTTTAAATATAAGTTGTAACAATATGAATTTTACATTCTTCCTACATACACTATGATGATAGCATCAGAGCAATGAATTCCATACAATTTTACATAATTTCAAAATCAGTATTACCTATCATACGTATCAGCTTTTGCTCCTTTTCCAAGAAGTAATTCAATGACTGCTACAACATCGTCTTCCTTATAACCACCAGCTCCACAGGCTGCCATTATCACGGTGTACATATCTACAGATACAAATAAAATTACATAACCGATCCAATATAGAATTTAGTCTCATCTGTGATGACATGTAATATTTACAAGTACGGAAAATCACAAATTTACCACAAGTTCTGTCCTTGTATAACTGTACCTTTTGCTAAATTAAACCAGAAATTTTCATGAACAGGCCATTTGAGAAAATTAATTTCCATGATGCAAACTTAACCACTTATACAGTATTTCATCATAAGTACACATTATTTTAGAATGAACTAAAACTAAACACCTTTCTGGAAATTAGGATTTGCTCCACTCTTCAATAATAATTCAACCATCTGTGAGTTTGCATGACTGGCTGCATACATCAGACCACTCCATCCACTTCTTAATTCTGTATCCACAGCAAACCCTGAAAAACAAAACACATTCTCTGAAGCAAAACTTAATATAGTGCACAGTAAGGTAGAACATTTCTATTCAAAAATTAGGACAAGTATTAAAGGAACAACACTTGTATATTAATGACTTAGTGGGCTGCAGCCATGGTCCAGTGGTTAGTGCGCCTGACTTGTAACTCGTTAATTTGAATTCCATTCCAGCAGCTAAGACTCTATAATGAAAATTAAAAAAAAAAATTCCCTCCATATAAAAACTTGCGAGCTCCTCGTGCAAGGGTTGGTTCTAAACAGAATAAAGTCCTGGAAAACTGGTAAGGGGAACCAGCTGAAAAATCTTTAATCAAACTACATGGAAAATGACTTGTTCATTCCTTCAAAAATAGAACTGATGATCCTCTACATTTAGCATATTGATAAAAATACTGAGAATTCAAAGTCTAGGTAAAAATAATTAAGACTTGAAGTCAGTGCCCAATGCAGTCAATTTTTCCATATAAAAGACCTTCCTTAAATTGATTCATACCTTCATTCAAATAGTGCTTTACACTATCAATATTCCCACGTACAATGGCCATCTGAAAATCTCCATCGTCCAATGGTCGTGCTGTCTTTTCTTCTCTAAGGTCATCTGGACGTTTGTATGTTGTAGCTGGTTCCTTATTCTTTTGGGATGGAGGTCTACCAAAACCCCCTCTGGAATTAGTGGTACCAGCATCTCCACCATCCTAAAACAATTCAATAAGTAAATATTTAACTTTCTTAAGGTAATTAACTGATTTATTATGATGCCAAGTGTCTGATCCCATGCGAAAGTTTGTAGGTCAGCCCAGGGATACTACATTACGGGATATGCAACTGCTTGTCTTCCACTCACAGAATTAATAAACGGCGCCGTGGTAGTCCAAGCATTGCTGATGAGCAGAAAGGAATAAAAATCAGTGAAAATAGTTGTAAGAATTGAACTACAATAAATTTACCACAAAATGGACAACTGATTATTCATAGGAATCATGGAAACCAAGTTGAAGACTATAAAAGGCAGCAGTTCTGAATTGACACTTGGGCGTTAACTCGCAACAGCATCGTTTTTCAGCCAGACTTGGTAATTGCATATCATTGCTAAGGCTGTGGTGAGTATCCAAGTACTCGGTAATCACGAATCAAATTGAAAAATCGAGTAAGGATAATCGTCATAACTAAGATTCACAATAGTGTTTGTTAACATTAACTGTATTTCTTCTTGAAAATCCATTTTCTCTGAATATATATTGTCTCATCATGGACTTAATTGTTTGCCAAGAGGATCTTTAAATAATGTCCAAGGCTTAAACAAGAAAATGATATTGGTAAACCAATTATTTGGAAGGGTAACATATAAACTTAAGTTATAGGACCAATTTATATTGATTTATTTCATCATTCCTATAAGAAAAATAAATTTAGCTGTCTTCATGAGAGCAATGTTTACATATTAGACAGTTAGATGGGTTAATTACTTGATAACAAAAAGATTCATGATTTGATTCCATGGATTGTGTTTTCTCTCTATTTCTGTATTTTCTGCGTAATACGTCAGTGTTTTGTTCCCTATGCCCCACCAAAAAAAGACCGATATGATATACAGGTTCGCCTGATCAACCATATTAAAAACAGGGTACGAATTTTTGAGTACGAATGTCTTGAGTACGAATGTTTGGAGCTCCATAATTTGGAAAAGAAAGCGTGACAAATGTTATACAAACCACAATTGGACTGAATGATTTATGTTTATTTATTAAATGGTCTGCATTTTCACTAAGAAAAAACCCATCTTCGTCAAAATCATCGTCATCTTCATAACCGCCGGGATGACAGTTTAACGCCATGTTGCATTATTCACTGCTGAATTAATTCGTTGATATTTACTTTGTTTAAAATATTTGAAATTCATTTTCAAATATGAACATTATTAATGTTATTAAGTTCTTAATAAAATATTTCTTATATAAACAATCTTTAGGAAAAAAACTATAACCTTGAAGTGCGGGACTTCCAAGTTCTGTCAAAATGTCTATTTACCTACAGAAAGTGAAAGAACTTGGACAACTCATCAAGTTCCATGGTGGAATTAAGGCATCATTTCTGACACTTTACAAGTATGCCTATTTTTCCCGTTTGCATATTCATTATGTTGCTTATATTGATGTAAAGTTGACAAAAACCCAAATTGTAATATAATTTCGCGATATCAGTTTTTGTGTTGGGTCAATAAACGTTTTTTTCATGTGTGTCAAACCAGTTCAGTGAGATTTGATGCAATTTAGGATCTGATATGTTGTTTTATATAAAAGTTGTTTCTATACAATAGCTCTATAACATAAACCTTGCATTGATTTTTGAGCACTTTGGTATGTGACAAACCTTTCCCTTCATAACAAGGTGTCAGGTCAAGGCGGTACATTACCATCATGACAGTCCACTACCAAGATGGTCCAAGTCATAGTTGGCCAGTTCCAGGACTTGTAATTATTTATATATTTAAGTAAAGATGTAATTTATGTGTATTGAATGTGTAATATTATATACTATATACTCTAATTATAGAGGGAAAGAACCCATTAGATAGGTGGCAAGCCAGTAGATATATATTTCCTTTGCTACATATAGTAATAACTCTGTCTAATTTTAAATACTGTAATTTAACACATTTTTAAACCATCCATTTATCTTCAAATTCTCTTGTTTTATACTTAATTTAAAATAATTTGAAAATTAAATTGAATACTCTATCTTCCATGGAGGTTAACCCCCCCCCCCCCCCAGTGACGTAGACCTTGAATAATAATAGCACACATTTGTGCATATTACTCTGTGCTATTAAAATTCAACCTTGATGGATCTGACTGGCTCGGATTGGACCATCATGGGAATGTGCCACCCTGACCTGCATTCGTTTCCATGATAAATGATAGTCTTAAAAATAAAATAGATAATCCATGTATTGTGCGACATGTACATCATACTGCATGTCTTCAATAATATTGTTTGTTGAAAATTTACAGAATGTTATTTGTGAATTTTTTGTTGTTGTAGGACTGATCAATTGAAGACTGGTATACTGAAAGGGACAGATGAGTTTGGTAACAGATATTATGAAAACAAACAATATTTTATAGGTAAGACTAAAATAATTTGACTAGTTGTGTTCATGAAATATTATTCTGTTTTACAGGGTTCATCATGTCAATAAAACATAAGTAGGCCTACATGCCATTTAAAAAAAAACTGTCATTGGTTATTTAGAATAAAATGATCTCTGAATAAAGACCACTTGTCAAGAAAGGCTAGTTTGTTTTTCCATGGGTGGTCATTGGTTATTTAGAACAAAATGACCTCCAAACAAAGAACACTTGTCAATTTTGGCTTTCCCAAGGGTGGCCTTTGTTCACAGGTTTGACTGATTATTGACTTGAAATCAGTTTCACAGTTTTTTATTGGTTATCTTGTTAAATTGACAGGAAGAAGTAGATGGGTTGAATACACTGATGCTGTTGGTGTTGACTATGATGCAAGTATGGTACCTCCAGAATGGTAGGCTTGTTTTTAAGACTTAGATGTACTTTAGTAAAGTAATGCCTCTGTAAAAGAGGAAAATAATATAAATTCAGTAATTCAGTGAGGTGGTCAAAAGACCTTGATAATGTGTTCCAGTGATTGACATCTTAAGTCTAGTTCAGTGAACATTTTGATCAGGTTTTTGTTTCATAATACTTATGAATAACAAAAATGGCATTTTTTTGTCCACATTTGTAATTTTCTTTGCTCAGAAAATAGGCACACGAAAATATTCTCCCTTTGATTTTCTCTGATCTTATACGCACATGTGACTTATACACAAGTATGTTTTATGTTGGTTTTCTGAAACAAAACATGTTACATGTTGATGTTTTAAACATTTTGTACTAATTTTCATACTTGATTAAAACTGATAGTAATTCTGTATTTGAGATTTAAATTCATGACCCTAAATTGTTAGTGCTCCTTCATAAAGATTCCATAGTATCATGCTAACGCCTTCAATTTGTCCATATATAATTCAATTTCAGGCGATCCTGGCTACAATATTCAAGAGAGGAATCTCCTATAGAGAACCCAGCACCTGAAAGGTCGTGGTATGGTGCCCATATAGATAACAGATCAGGATCACCTGACGAGTATGTTCCATATAGTACAGCGAAACCTAAGATCCAATCATGGACTCCACCTCAATAGATGGCTAGGTTTATTTTTTGAATAAATATGTAATTTTCTAGAACCAACAACTAATTTGTGTACATAAACTGAGATATTTCTGGCTGCTAAAAAGCATACGGTGGACAAGTAATAGTTTAGACTCAGTGAGTTTATAAAATTTCTCGTAAGATAATTGATGTCTCTTATTAAATATGTTGAAATAAAAACAACTTGTTTTTTTTGTTGCGAAGGTATAAATATGACAGGCTCTTGCCATATTTAGAGTTTATGAAATGGCTATAAATCTGCAATTTTGAAAGGAGTGATTTATGTTCAAAGTTTTGCTTTAGAAACAAAAATGTTGCAAAATATTAAAGTTGAATCATTTAGCATCCTTCATACTCCACACAGCAAAAATCAACAACAGTGACTGTCATTGACTGAAGGAGAAAAGACAAAGGGAGGTAATTAATCTTATCAAATAGAAAGTAATATATTGGGAGTTGTTTATTATCTTGCAAAGTAATCATTGTTCATGTATGGATGGTAACTTGCTGGACAACTGAACAAAAGGTTGTGGGTTCGAATTTGACTCCATCTTCCGAATTTCTCAATGAAACTTTTTAAATGTCCCCAACCAACAAGCCAAGGACATGTACTGTGTCTAGAAAATCACAGGAAAAAGTGTGAGGTGTGTGTGTAGCTGTGCTTTCCACCAGGCATGATAAAGAACCAGGAGACAAACATTTGACATAAAGGAGTAGGGATACAAAACGTCTGATTTTCCTGTATCTTCTCTCCCCTCTTTGGGGTAGCTCTGAATTGTCCAAAGCTGTCAAATGGGCCGTTAAACCACAGACAAATTGAATTAAACATGGTCATGTATGGGTTGATAATAAAATGACAAACACTTTTGGATCAATTATGATGTAAGTCTAGTCAGGATGTAATGCCAGTAAAACAATGATAAAATCATGAAAAGCAATAACAGATGAAAGCATAGCAATAAGCGTGAATAGTATTGTATATATACACATAAATTTATGCAAAATGAATTCATTAGGATTTTAACAGCATCCACCTTCATTAACAACACTTATCTCTCAGCATACTCAGGCTCGCAACCTTCATAAAGAATTACAATTAAATGTTTAATAAAATCAGATTTTTTCCCATAACTTCAAATCTGTATTCATTTGCAAGCATTGAACTATTTGATAAAATAATTTTAAAAATCTGTTCTTACTAAAATGGACCACTCTACAGTCTTACACTGAGAACAAAAACATTGTGAACCTAATTTTAATGAGATTGGTATTAACACATAATGGTGAAATTAGAACACATTTTTTTTTCTTTTTGCAGTTCATAACAAGTCTTAAGATTATATATATACCTAGAGATTTGTTCCTATGCTCAGGCATTATTTTGAAGTAAGATTTTCCCAAATTAAACATTACAAATTGCAGTTAAAAGAAAGAATTCTACTAACAGATCCGAAAATTCTCACATTTTATTTTTGAGCTTAGCGACAAATCACCAAGTTTAAATATAAAAAAACAAATCAACCATGCAATCTCTAATTTTGGTCTTTTACTAATAAATAGATATAGTACACACCAGTTCGAAATTAATCAGCTCTTTAATTCCAACAAATGACAGGAAAATGTCATATTTGAGAAAACAAATATACTATACTGCTCATCACAAAACTTGCGGCAACAGAAAGCAAAAACAGCAAATATGTATTTAATAAACTTACCAAATATCTATCCTTTTTTTAAAAGCCCAATTTGCTAAATTCCTCAAAACAGACGCATCTAAACATTGATTAAATCACTATAGTCTTAAATAAGTAAAGGCATATACATGTAAATATCCTAGTGTCAGCCATCTTGAAAAGGGAGGTCATCACTAAACTCGCAATAGACTGTGTTACACACTTATTTTTCAATAATGGGATGTTATAGGATATGTGCCAGTCTACAAAATTTGCATACATAATTAGTGTGAGTATGCCTAAGTTTGAAAGACGACATGACTTATTGTTACAACTGATGATTTTTTTAATGGACTTCTGTTGATTTTTTTTTTGAGAAATTAATAAAAAAATGTTAATCTTCGAATGAAACTTACACAGATTTGACTCATTTTGGATTAATTATTTAAAAAAAACAACAGGGTTTTCATTAGTATTCAGTACAACAGATTTTCTTATGAAAGTAACAGATTTGGCCAGGGGTTGCCTAGTTTATTAGTATTTTCATGTTTTTTGGTGATTGTAACCAATTTTTTTGCAATTTTAACCAATGGTTTTCATCGACAATCAGTTCTTAATGAAAACCCTGTGACAGCTTTGACAAAAGTAAACAATGCTATGCAACTACCGCGAGATTAGTGATGATGGGAGTTTAATGATGGAGTAATTTACTTTTTTTAAGTACTGTAGCCAATTATTTCCCATAGATAGTATACATATTGTACATATTCTAAAATACACACAAAAAAAACCCCATTTACTTAACAATATTCTCCAAAACCTCTCAGAATCCTTATAAACAGCGGTGCATTCAGAAATAATCGAAACCATTCCCTGGCGTACAATGTTTTGCATGCAATTTATTGAATTCACAGATAAATATTGTATTATCAACAGTGCTATTTTGAATAAAAGCGATGTTAAGCAGCTAATGTAAGCATCTAGATAAGCATGTTATATATCAAAGGACTGGTTAACATCATCAAAACTATTAATTTTTTTAAAAATAATATTGAACCAATCCTATGAATAAACAATAATTCATGCCAGAAAAAAAGATTATTATGTACACATGTGCATTACTGGTAAAAGTGTTTGGTGCAAAATTATAGTAACTTACTATAATATCATATAATGTCATAGTGCTTTCTTAACAGTTTTGCAGCAAATTATTTAATCAATATTTACAAAATCTACAGGTATATGATAAAAGAGAGATTTTGTTTTTCATCGAAGACATTTGAGATCAATAGGTCCATCCTCTAACAGTATAAACATAACAACAACTCTAAAATATACACATCTATATCAAAAAGTGAAGCAAGTAATTAGCATGATACAGGCAAAAATAAATCACAAAAATATAGCGCAGAAAAATTTAAGACATTAATGCAATACAGTGCAGCGAGTTCACTCCAAAATAATACATCTTAGATCATTACATGGCTGGGATTAAAAATGCTTCATAATAAAATAAGTAGTAAACATGATCAGTTGAAATCTGTAAGTTAATTGGCTATTAAGTTGAACAAAAAAATTACTAATTCAGAAGAAAAATATATGCATGTAAGTTATAAAAGCAATTGGGAATTCATGATAAAAATTCCAAGTTAATTTGTTTCCATAAAATTACGCTTGTATCACAGTTCCACAATCACAAATCCGTAAGATGACCCATGACTCTCAACACACCACATATTTGATCAAAGTAGAAAAAAACATCTTAGATAGACCTCATTACTTAAAATCTCATCTCAGTGATTACATATTCCGATGTTTTTTAAAAGATTATGATTTAAGACTGTCAATTAACAAATTACACTCTATTCAAACACAAGAATTAAGTCCATCATAATAAATTGAGATTACTGACTGAGATCAGTCCATTGAGCTTCAAGATCATTCTCAAGTTTTATTATCTTAGTTACTTTTCAACAAATGATCGTAAAAGAGTGAGTCAGTGGACCCTAACCAAAAGGGTATTTCTCGTTGAATAATGGAAACATTATGCGAAATTGATATGGTCAACTTTGCAAAAATAACAGGTGCATCCAGTACTTCTTAAGTTGCCATGGAAATGTGAGTGAAATAACCAATCAAATCTGGAACAACAAAAATATCCCAAATTGATCCTCATTACACACTCAATGCTGCAGTGAACTCCTTGCTTTTCAGTTAATGTATCAAAGATGTAAAAAGTACTTTAATAATAATTAAGAATTTCTATTCACACCTAGTTCATTTAGTGATTCATCATTCAATGAAATGTCATGAAAATAATGATATAAACATTGATTGTTACAAAAATGATAATTGTTCAATGAAAGAAAGGTGACATGGAAGTAATGATATAAATGCAAAAGAAAATGTATGTAAGTAAATTCTGCCCTACTAGGCAAAATAGTAATTTCCAACAACCTGTTGTATGAAAAGTCAGTTAACAATGCTCTGGTTAAATATGCATAAATTATTACCAGACTGATGCAAGTTAGCCAAAAAAGACATGATAATAGACTTTGCTTGGCTAACCAGAAAATATGGAAAATGTAGATTGTTTTATCATCAAACCAAGGCCATAGAAGCGATGATTAAAGTGAACACAATATTTATAAAATTAACAATTGCCTTGGATTATGCATAATTTTTATACTCATACATCCTTAAGACGTAATAAAAATGTTTATTTCTGGTTACCAATCCTACCCTATATTTTCTCTGTGACCCTGGAATTTTTTAGGGTATAGGAACCAGTATATCCACTTTATCACTTTTTTTAACCTTTAAAAGTTCTAAAAAAGTTTATTAAAAAGTGCCAACCAATATATGGTATACATGTATATTCTAATAGACTAATGAGCATGTAATCAGAAACAAACCATTTTATTTATGCCTAACAAATACTGAAAACCATTTAAGCATCATGAAATAGTTCAATTTGATCGTCTACAGGGACAACATATTCAAAGCATAAACAAAATTGAGCTAACAATCTTAAAGTAATATTACAACTCTTGTCCATGCAGTCAAATCTGTACTAATGACCACCTGTGACTGTCAGTTAATATAGACAGGTAACATCATGATGGGTACTTATTTAGCCCTTAAAATGGCATTTTGACTCTTGTAATTAGCAAAATAAACCTTCTGACTCTTGAGAATTGGTGCCAAAGTGTTAAATTTATTTTTACATTACAATGTATTACAAAATTAATGGTAAAGGGTCATTTTTATTACCCTCGACTTTTGATGTTAGTGAGCACCATGAAGTAATTCTATTTCAATAAGTATTTACAACTGATTTTAACTTCTGAATAAGAACAACCACCAATAAACACATCTTTATTTACTACCCAGTCAAGGATGGCCTTATAGAACTGGTTTGACTGCAAGTCAATTGTAAATGTCATATATATAGGGCAGAAGGAATCATATTTTTGTGTGAATTGTTGAAAGATAATACTGTATATCATTCCAGTAAAGGAATTGGTCCAATGTTAAAGCAAGCACTCTGAACACATATAAATGTGATCTTAGTAAAACCTCTCTTACCTGGACATGTCCAGACCCATGGTAAAGTCTGGATTGGTGAGTCTAATGGATTACAAAGGATCATACTTTTTGAAAAATACTGTGGAATCATCAATTTTCATTGGGGATTTAATTTCCGTAGATTTCGTGGGTCGGCTCATCCATGAAATCAAATCCCCACAAATTTAAATGCAGAGATAAGGCTTTTTTTCAAAAATCAAAGTCCACAAATTTATGTCATTATTCATTATTGCCCAAAATAAATAAATATGAACCGTTAATTCATCTTGATTTAATTATATAAGATAAAACCCTTATTTAAAAATACTTTACAAAAAATCCACCATGAAAAAGGAATGCACAGATACAGAATAAAGTTTTCAAAATAGATCTTATTTTTCCGATTCAGTAAACTCATCTTTGACTTGTCTTTTTCAATATGCAATTGATGAAATATATCACATCAGTTTAAAAGGTCAAAAAGGTCATTCATAAAAAACTCACTCTTGTACCGCCATCCTCAATATTTACCATGGGTAATGTAAGTCACAGAGCAGAATAGTTTTTTGCTAGATCAATTTTAAGAAACACATAAAAACGTAAGCAGAAGCTAATGTTGATATGCCAGACTAAGTAATTCAACACAATCTTATACACAAGACGTAACATATATAATATTGTCATGTTCCGTAATACAAACAAACCTTTTTTAACAATCCTCTAAAACAACTCAATAAAATACTACCACTGTACTTCTGTAATGGTCATGTGATTCTAATAACAACAACAATAACAACAAAAAATCAGTTAAAATGTTAAGATTAGGGGGTATAAATTTGAGTTTTGATCATCAATCTTACAACTGGTTCCCATATCTGAATATCTTTTCTGACTCCCAAACTTATTCCAACTGAATTCTTATATTATCTGAAGAATTTTCAAGTCACAATTACAAATATCATTTTTTGTCACTTCATCAACATTGGTACAGAAGAAATTGTTACATTTTACTTTGAATTAAAAAATATTTAAGAAAATCTAAATATGTCTTCAAATCTAAGACAAAATTAAAGAAATCTGAAATTATATTAAAATAAAAAAAAAACAATTTTTAAGAACAAGGTCGAAACTCCTGGACTATGTAAAAAGAAAGTATCAATTTCTTAGATCAAACTCAAGAATCAAATATAAAGCTATGCAAACATATTTGTTAGATCTAAGACCAAAACTCAAGCTTATACCACCACAAACAAGTATAGTGTAAGTTCTCCAGGCTCATTGCACATAAATCAAACAAATCCTAACTAATCAAACATCTCTGTTATAAGCAGAAATCGCGTGAACATGTTCAGTAAATATACTCCATTACTACAAAAAGAATAAAAAAGAACATTCTGTACTCGAAGCTCTTTATAAGGCAAAATTGTCAATGTTTTTATTTTCAGGGTGATTTGGGGGCGAATTTCCACCCCGATTACCTCTCTAAAAAGTTTTTTTTTCTAAATTTCTCTAAGAATACCCTCTAAACAACTTGGATTTTTCATTAAATTGGTTAACAGAGTTCAGTAAAAACATGTTTATCAACCTTCTCAATATTATGACAACCTATTTATAAGAACCACTTTTCTTCAATGGTTTTAGATAAAGAAGCTAACTCAATATAAAAACTTTTCATTTTTGGTGTCAACGGTGGCCTAAATATCATAGTTTAACTGTATACATACAGACCTGTGAACAAAGGCCACACCCATGTGAAAGACACTATGTGGCCTTTATTGACAGGTGGCCTTTATTTTTAGATGTCTGCTAACACATGTTATACTGTCTGTCTATATATTCATTCACAATGTCTACAATAAGGATTTCAATGCTTGAACATTCTCTAACAAAAACAAAAAAAAACACATACAAAAATAAAAGCATGAAAAATATAGAAGAAAGAAATAAAGGCAAGGCATTAAAACAGTGAAAAGTGTCCAATCCAGTTTACAACGTAACAAGTGAGTCATTTTAAAGATTCAGTCTCAGATTCTAAGATAAAGAGAAGAATTCTTTACATTTCTAATAAAAGCAGTATAGAATTGAGCAAGCTGTAAGTATTACTAATATCACACTGACAGAAATATGACATATTTTCTTCTTAAAAAATTTCATTACAAGGCAAACTTAGCAAATCAGTCAAGGCCATTTCATGATCATAATACCTTCTTATCAGTAAATATTGTAAGAAATTGAATAGACAATTATGTCACCGTAAAAAGTCTTATTCAAACAAGAACTTATAAATTTTGTGACTGGGTCACAGGGTTATAAAACTGATTCCAGAAATGAGTCTAAAAAAACAGACTGCTGATTGGTCAACTTAGAAGTCTGGGGCTCAAAACTAGCAAATCAAAGGCAAAGATTTTCAGACTCGTAAAGTGACCCTTAGTCCTTAAAACTGAAAACAGATAATTGACTAGCGCATGAAATTTTTGTGAATAGTTGTGAAACGCCAACACAGAGATTTGTAATTCAAACAAATAAAGATATGATAAAAAAACAGAATAAAAATTAAGTGTAGTATAAAATACTGATGTTTTTCTACTAACCTATATAGACTAGAAATGTGGATTTTTAGATATATCAAAGGGAAATAACTCATACTACTAGATTATCAGTTTTCATGTACAGATTACTTAATTTTCAATATGACTTAAAAGTTTAACTGAAGAATTAAAAAAGTAATGTAACCAAATAAGTAACTTCATTTATGTATTGAAATCAATAAATTCAAGTTGTAATTTACCTTAGTTTCTTAAATTTTTTTTCAAGAAAATAGATCTATAAAACTAAAAGCACAAAAAGCAAGACTTAGTGTAATGATGATAATTAATAAGATTAGCAGCATTTTGTTGGCAATTTGCGATTTCTTTTAAATAATATTACATCATCAATTTGTGATATTCCTTTAAATAATACGACATCATCAAGTATGAATGCCAAGCATAAGAAATTTTTGTGAACGTCATTTAAGAAACTGAAAAGAAGACTGAAATCTTTAGATGATGATTCTAAACAAGTAAACAATAAAACTGGACCTTATAAATAAAAGTATTGTATTATATACAAAATACATAGAGTCCATATTTTGTATGATGGCCAAAATATTAGCTCAATCTTTAAAAACAATGAAAGCAGCAGACATTACTTAAGATTTCAAACTATTTCACTCACAACATACTAAATAATATGCTTAAATGTCATGCAAATACATAAAATTACAATGATACAGTTGAATGATCACAAAAATAAATTCTCAATTTTTTTCTCATATTCATGGTTAGACCATGTTGTTCATAGATATTTTTTAACAGCATAACAATATACATGTAACAATTTGTTTTATAACAATCAACTTGTTAGTCCAGAGTCCGTAGTAACTCCCGACTGCGTCACAATCATCTGCGGGCTTAAAAACACGGACTGTCCTGGCGTCAGATCGCTTTGAGAATTTAAAACGTTCGCCATCTCTGATGACACACTCAGACTCACAGTAGCCGCAAGTCCTTGACTCGCCATTTGTGAATTATACTCTGCAGTTTCCATGCGTAATATATATGGGATAATACTGTCAATTTGTACACTTCCAATCAAACCAGCAAAGAACAATTCCTCCATTACATTTGCCTGAAGAGCTTGTAGGGGAGGTAATCTTAATAAAAGTTTGGCAAGTCTGTCTGGACTATCAGGATGAGACTCATGTAGATATTGTTGTAATTCTTTCTGTATACGCTCCTGGAACTTCTCAATTTGTCCTACATTAGGCAGGGAGGGGTTGTCTAAAAAGTAAAATGAGACAAAATTTGAAATTACGCTAGTACTCAAAGACCATAATTTGGGTGACTTTAAGTACTGATAAGTACAGCCTATCAGATAATGATAAATGTGCCATTTACATGTGATGGCATATGTTGAAACAGCAAAAATGGTTAATTGAAAATATCCATTCTTATAAACTATTCAAAGCACTAAGAAATCTAAGAAACTCCAAAGGCCAAGCCACAAAGTTATACAACCTGGGATAGGTCTCTCTAACCCTTATAAAACTTTTAAGAATTGAATCGAGATTTGAGCTCAGAGACCTTTCTCAAGTTTTATAACCTTGGGGCCTGGTATAATAAGGCAAAGAATAAACCACAAATTCCTGAATTATCGATAAAAGTCCAACATTTGATCAGCTGATAAAAAACAAGGAAACATAAGTTTATAATATTTAAAGGTCCTTCGTCCAAGGTTATATATCTTTTAAACAGTCAATTCTCAAAGAATTATGGTTGAAAAGCTACAGCAAATTAATATTTGAATACATGTTCAGATCAATTTTACTGTCAGATTAATGTATCAATAATATCATTTATGTTAGGTCCTAATTAACTTAGCAACTTTAAAAGAAAGATATGTGATTTGAGCTCGATGACTGAATAAAGTTTTGCAACCTTGGTGCCTGATAACATAGAATTCATCAATTACCTGGAGAAAATAAGAGGAGAGCTTTGAGATATGCATACTCCTGGTTGTCAACTTGTAATGCTTGCATCTTCTGTATGTAATTTTGTAACTTTAAGATATGTTCAATGACGGATTTTACACGATCACCAGCAGTTTTATCTGAAAATAGACAGAATACATTTACAATACCTTACAAAATTCATACAAAACATCATAACTCCCCCACAATTTATCGAAATTTAATCAGTGTTTGTTTGGCATAGCTCTGCCATACTCTGAAAAGATTGGTTGAGTTAAACATTTTTTTGCTTATTTGATCTGATATACAAGATTTAAACGCAATAATAAATGCAACAAAAAAATATTGGTTCAATGGCAAAGTTTGCTATGATTTATTCGGAAGTGACCAACAACCAGTAACTTACTGTTTTTTTTTTTCATTTCATTTACTACATAGAGAATAGAAATTGGTATCATTCAATTAGGACTGAACATTAATTAATGATATCTTTCAAAAAAGTTTTTTGCAATGTTGTTTATTTTATATTTGTGTATGTATGTTTCCTGCAAAAAATTGCTGTATATACCATCTTAATATCAAACCACAGCACAACCTCTTCAGAGCAGGCAGCCCTCTTTTGAGCAACAACCTCCTTTCAACAACAGCACAATTTTTCCCACTGCACGATTTAACAATTAATTTAACCTCACTAGAGCAACAACCTCTCAACAACAACATAATTTTGCCTTTCCCAAAGGGTGTTGCTTTGGAGAGGTTGCACTGTACTTGGTGGTCTTAGGCATAATATACCGATAAAAGCAATAAACTTGAATCTATCAGTTTCATGGAAAGCATTAAGTTTACCTGATTCAACTGTAGTCTGTAAGTGGTTTAAGATAGCCATTAACATAGTGGATAATGACATGGTGTCAGCATGTTGTGCTAAACCTATGGTAAATAATCCACTCCAACAGTTCCGTACTAGTAAAGTCTGTACATCTTGACTGAAAGTATACATTTATCACTATTTCATATTTAATATAAATTGGGACATTACAGGAAGTGTAGAAATATCTATTGTATTGGACTCATTTCAGATTTAAATTCATGACAAAAACTTACAATTAGTCACTTAGAGGGAAATAATTAAAATTCTTAAACAATTTTATTTTGTGGAGTATATTTCTTTTACATTATTTAAGCATTCCTGAACACACAAGTGTAAAATCAGCAAAACATTTTAATACTAGTCGCCATTTTGAAATGTATGCATACGTTATATGAGACAATATTTTTGACTGCCTGTAAGAAACCTACGCTATGAATGAATGATTCAAATAAAGTGAGTACATAATCATTTATGTCACAGATTATACATATTGTGGTGCAGTGTTCTCAAGAAGATTTTGAAATTGTAGCAGCTTTTATTCACAGATTATTCATTTTTTATAGTGAATTTATGTTTGGATTGATAAAAAGAAGCTGGCGCTAGAATTTTGAGAAAAAGTTAACATCGCCGGCCACTGGGGCTTCTGGTGGTCTGTAAGTAATGCTTACTGTACTTACCTGAGAATGTTGAAGGCAGATATTGAGCGTGTCCAATGCATGGATAAGAATAAAAGACGTGAGGCACTTTCACATATATAACTGACATTAAGAAATGTAGGCATGGGTGATGGAGTTGTCAGGGTAAATGCAAAATTCTGTCGTGTCAACAATGGTCCTGAAATGTTAGCCAATAGATTAAATTATAAATCAGATAAATGTTATATAAAGATAAATATATACCTGTATTTATACCATTTATAATACCAACTTTCTATATATTGATTTAACGAAATTCTGACAATTTGGTATATAAATACAGTCAAACCTGTGTTTGCGGCCACCTACATTATAAAGGTCACCTGTAAAAAACTTTCGTTCAGAATTCAAAACAAAATGACCTCCGAATATAGGGTCTCTTGTCAATAAAGGGCACATTTTGTCTTTCCCAAGAGTGGCCCTTTGTACTTAGCATTCAAGTTCATTTAAATTGACATTAAAATACTACTGCATCATATTCATCAATTTATAAAGATAACTTAGATAACTATGACATACAAACTAATAATGTCAAAGCATTGAGACATAAAAAATCAACAAAATCCCAGCACAAACATTCTTACAATATGAGTCTGCAGACATAAACTATTCCATGCTTAACAGGTAAAGCAGTCCAAACTTGTTAACTGGTATAATCCTGTCATTTAACCATTTGCCAACTAGAGCACAGACCACAGACATGTTAATGCTATTTTCGCCCGCGTCATAGTTAAGGGACATTTTTATGCCACTTCCCACAAACAATTAAGAAATTGGATTCCTTTAAATGAACAATTGAGTTGCAGTCTAGACAAAGCAAACCCAATATCTGACCTTTGACCTTCAAGTTTGAACTTGATCTTGGAGATACAGTCCAGGTTCTTACGCACAACACACTCTCCCATGTAGGAGAACAATTAGGCAAAATTGTTTTCAAAATCCATCAGTGAACAACAATGTTACAGCTTTAAAAAGAAATGGGACTGCGGAACATTAATCATGATCCCCATCAGTGATAGTGGGTGGGGGTATAAGAATGAAAATTGGCAATGAAGTGCTTGTCTAAGGCAATTTTTATTTTACTCAGACATTAGGCAAGTATGAGCAATATAAGTGTACATTGGTATCAATACAATAATTTATATTTATCTTATAGTTTACCTTCTAAATCTACAACCATATTGCTATCTTCTACTAAAGTATCAAAGTCTTTAGTTTGGTCTCCTGACAGACTGTCATCCTGAAAGTGAAAGTATCTATATTTTTATTTCTATTCAGAGAAATAATGCCAATCTGTAGATATTCATATTTTTCTGCCCAGAAAGAGTTGTTTTGATTGGATGAGCTTGAAACATTAACCAATCAGAGGAACCATTATAAACAAGTGTATATTTCAGCACAAGAGAGGCCAAGATTGGGACAGAAAGCGAGACCTCATGCATTTCAATCCATGGAAAAATCACATCTATGGTTACCATGGCAACTTATGTGTAATGCCTGCCTGGTTAGCTCCATGGTACGAGCATTGAGCTACTGATCAAGAGGTTGTGAGTTTGAACCCCGGGCAAGGCTCACACTATCTGTGACAAATTTGACAGAAGATATTATATCCTATGTTAAATTGTCCTCCACCCCTGAATTATGTGGGGTAGCTTGGCAGTAGCTTGGGAATAGAATGTGATTATTACTGATGAAGGCCTAAATGAAGTCCAGGGAAGCTGGTAAGGATAACTGCCCGCCATGATATAACTAAAATAATGTTGAAAATGGTGTTAAATCTGATGAAATAAATGAACCATTACCTGATTGCTATTTCCAGACTGAGGCTGTATTGCTTTTGCAAGTGTATCAAATGCTTTAGCCACTGACTGATTCATGTCTGTTTGGTCACCATTGGAAACTGGCTGCTGATCATTATCTGGTTTTCCCATCAGTGCTAAGGTGGTCACTACATTTGCTAAAGTACTCAAATCTGAAAATGATGAACACAAGGTTAAAATATTCCATGATCTGCAATAAAGAACAATATTTAACAACTAAGTGACTGATTTTTTTTGTTATTTATCTATCCTGAAAGAGCTATGATTTTTTAGCAAAATAAAAGTTATTTGATGAAAATATCTCAAGAAATGGCAAAGTTATGGTCAATTCAATCTGCTCTGAAGGATTTTCTTTAACACAATAAATATGGAAACAATGTGGTTGAAGGCCTCTTGTTTGGCAAAAATGGCCACATATGATTTTCAGGATTATTATTTAAGCCCTATTGACACCCCTGAATGAAGGACAACGACAATACCTGTGTTTGTAGATGTGGGGGTCCCTAGAACTACTGGTCCCTGTTCTGTTTGTACAAGTCTCTCTTGTAGATTGGCCAACAAATTTGCAGCTTGACCCTGTGGATCTTCATCACCCTGGACAAAACGTAACATGTCAAGGTCATTCTATAATGTCAAGGTTATACTATTAAACATTCACTAAAAATTGAACACTTTCTGCACCCTGGTATAAAGTAATCATACATAAAATCAGTCAAAATACAAAGCCTGGATCAAACAAAAAATCACTTAAAGGGGTAACTGGACTATATAAACCACTAGATGGCGCTGGGGCGGGTTTTTGTAAATTTTTATGCATGTTTCATATCAGAGAGCCCTTTTATAAACTACAGAAAAATATTCTTTGAAAATTCTCACAATGGTAAATTATTCCATGTCAAAACATTTCATCCAAAAATCTAGTAATATATTAATTGTGTTACTTTGAGAAAAAGTTTAAATCTGTCCAACAGAAAATTTGAATTTGAATTTCCCCGGGAGGTGTGGCTACTTCCTGATAAACTCTCTGTTTGTAAACATAGGCACGTGGTAAGGTTGAGCAGCCGATGCTTTCTATATAACAGGAGTACTTTACTAACCAGTGGTCAGTTGATGACTCACCCATTCTTGTGCTATTTTAAACAACAGAGAGTTTGATTGACAGGTAGTATTAGGCATATCAGTTTACATAGCCCAACCCATAAATACTCACTGGTATACCAGCGAGAGTTACCCCTTTAAGATTATAAGATAGCAATAAAGTCGTACCTTAGGGCTAAACATGGGGATGGCTGTTGATGGACTTTGCAGATCTTTGCGTATGTATATTTTCTGTGTAGACGTGGCAACCATTGTCGGTGATAATTTCTCCTTGTCTGCAGGTTTACGCTCCTGTTGCACAGCTAAAAAAATATCATCAATAATAAGCAATCAAAATCAAGAAGCATCTGTAACTCTCCATTTTTACCTTTTTACAGATTCCTAAAATAATTATAAATAAACAATTGTATACAAACATTTTTTGTTCTAGATACAAAGGGTATGCCAAGTGTCCCTTTATAAATGAAGCCAAAGAAACTTATTTTATACACAATGTGACAAACTTTGTTTGTTTATTTACTTTTATTTGGTGCATTGCCATTCTATTTCATCAACATTGTTTTAGCTGACAGTTGACCTAGATTATGCTTCAGGAAAATCAACCGGTATCTACCTGTCCCAACTTCTTTTCATAAGTAGCTGCTTTTTCCAGCACATATTCTATTTAATCAGAGATGGTGGGAAAATGACCTTGGATATCTTCAGTAAATTTGCCAAGGAGAAACCTTGTGTTTTTTATGTTGGCAAGGCAACATAAGTGTGTAAAAATGTGGCAATAACATCAGGGTAACATACTGTATTGTTGTGAAAATGTTAGCATTTTTTCAAATTGCCTTTTTTTCGAAAATTTCTGTTAGCAAAAATTTCTGACCACCTTCGCTAATTACAAAGAACAAAAAACAAAAGCACTGCAAAAGGTACCAACGCTTGGCTCTTAACCACCTCAGTGATGTTGCTACCTCTTATAGTTTCTGAGTTATGAGTTACATTCAAGTTTTTGCACAAAAGCAGAGATCATATAGCTAAACTTTTTCTTCGAAAACAGCCAAGCTAAAAATTACAGTAAAATGAAAAAAAATATGTTATACATGTACAGAGCTTACAGCCAACTTGCGATGTTCACAAATAATTAATATAACATCAGTAAGAGAATCATATCTTCACAAACATTTATGAACTTAAAATGAATTTCCACCCGGTGATAATATGTATCCAAGGAAACAATAGAGGAATACAATACTTACATTCAGATCTCATTCCAATACTTAGACATTTTTGTAATCGACAATACTGACAACGATTCCGATTTGGTTTTGTTACCATGCAGTCTTTCATTCCACGACAAGCGTATCCAAGCTGTTTTCTGATGCTCCTTTTAAAGAAACCTTTGCATCCTTCACAACTAATAGCCCCATAATGACGACCTGTTAGAAATATACAAAGAAATAAAGGTATGAAAAAAGTAGATTTTATTTAGGTTTTACCATTAAGCAATTGGTTTGCTACGGTGCATCAAATAGCGGAGTCATTTGGCGACCTCTAACCTGGGTAAATCCTAAATCTTCTGTAAGTTAGCCGGACAGTTTCTCCATATTTGGAAATTTGATCCCAGGGGAGATTTTGACTCACAGATTAATTACAAGCCAGAGATCAAGCAGTCAACAAACAAAAGGCTTTCATGAGGTTTTCAGTCAAACTGTTATTATTTCCTGGTTCTGAATGTTTTCTTATCTTTTGTGCACAGGAATATTATCATTGTTTTCATCACAAATGACAGGCATTTGGCAATAACGGGTATTATGTGTAATGAATAAAATAATGCCAATTTGATGAATAAAATAACACCATTTACTATCAGTCACATCACAATTACAGCTGCATTACAGAACCATGTGGTTTAATAACCTGAACCAGAATGGCTTATGTAAATAGAGGATCTTCTATGAGTGCTCATTCCTTACCATTTTTATAAAACGAGTTGACTAAATAATATGACATGAAGCTCTGCCGAGTGTTATATTGTTTTTGTCAACAAGTTTAATAAAAATGCCAAGGAATGAGCACTCATTAAAGATATCAAAATATCGTAGTAATACACAATATGCAAATGTAGTGACTTGGCTAATTTGAATGTTTATTGCACGATTTGGCAGTGCTGAACAATATTTCCAGGATGGGTTTACGGCACTCCTGGACCATATGATAAAATAGCCTACTATTTGTTCACAACAACCAATATTTCATAATAATGATTGTAAGAGTTTCACAGAAAAGACAAGGCTCTAACTATATACGAAATGTGCTAATGATAACTGTCTAGAAAACTAAATATGGAACTAATATATATAGTCTCCACTCCTTTTATCAATAATTAGTATTCTTCTGTTCTGGTGTATTATATATGTGAACCAAAGGTTCAGAGTCCTTTGTGAGATCTATATAAGTCTATTTTATAGTGCCTAAAGGAAAAACATTAGCACAGATGCCTAGTAGAAATATGCAAAGTCCTTGGTATAGGTGTGCAACTGTACAAACATTCGCACCAAAAGTTCTGCAAAAACATCATTTTTTATTAGATCTTGACCAAACTTGAACATTTTTTACTTAAACTCTATAAACCAGTATACATGAGATTAAGGGAAGCACAAACTGGTCTCATCAATCATTCACAGGAGATGAGAAAAGCAAGGTGATAGACGTCACACCGTTAAAAAAGTTAAACTGTAGATGACAATATTAAGGTGATAGACATCACACCACTAAAACAGTAAAACCAAAGGTGGTAAGTGTCAATCAAAGTTCAGCAAAAGTCTCTGACCAACTGATTTGTCAAGCATACACTCTCTAGGTTTGGAAAAAATTATCAGTCTTGAAATTAAAAGAGACAAAATTAGCTTTTGGTCAGGTACAGGCATACGGTTATTGACATGAAACTTGAAATATTAATATGTTCACAGACTCAGTACATGTAGTATGTATAAAGGACAATGACCAGAATTAATAAGAAATACAAAAAAATAAATATAGAAAATTGGTAAAACTGTACTATGTGTAGTAAAAATGGAATTTATGTGTAAACTGGTAAATGCGAAATGACTACAAAGGAAGTTTTGATTCCATGTACTATGTGAAACAAATTTGATCACACATTTATTGGCCAACATTAAGAATGGAGAGGAATTTATATAAGTTATCCTTGTTTTCTGATCCAAAATATCCTATTTTAGTAACTTTCATAAATTCATGTATGTATGTGTATATGTTTGAAAATATACTTTGAAATAAAGTTTAAACTAAAACATTAAGAATATCTATTTCTTAAGATGATAACTGACTTTTATAACCGAGATATACTTCTAAATTTGGCAAGGATCACCTACTCTCAATGTTTGACGAGCATGTACATAGAACTATGCTTCAATTAACATCCAGGATTCTCATTAGGCATCAAAAGCTGAGGGCCAAAAAATAACCCTTCATAGAATGACAGTAATTTGAAGTCAACAAAATTTCCTGTCAATTTAATAGTAAATTTGACCCTTAGGTAAAAATTCTCAAGTGTCAGAAGCTTTATTTTAATCTTTTAAGGGTCAATAAAAGCCCTGAAAATCTTATTTCATTGCACTGGCATAATCTATAATAATGCTTGGATGACCGAATACTAATCAAATCTAATCAATAGTTGTATAAAAATTAAGAAGCCATCACTACAAACAATATTGTAAGTAATCCTTATCAAATTATGAGAAGTATATAATACCTGATGCCCTGTCCCCACAAACTAAGCACGGCTCAAACTTTGTAGCATCAAAAGGCTGTTTCTGACTTTGTAAAGCTTTTTCTCTTTCTTCTCGCAATCGTTCCAATCTCTGAGCATGTTGTATATCTCCCAGCTGTATATCCTGTAAGAACACAGGAAACTCGTAATTCTATAGATACTGCAGTAAGCATTTTTATCGGTCGTTGCTTTATTGATACAAGTATCTTATTTTTATTTGTTAGTTTCATAGTCGTGGCCATGGTCCAGTGGTTAGTGCGCTGAATTTTTTAACGCTGCGATCTGGGTTCGATTCCTGGTCATGACAGGTTATACCCTTCCATGAAAATTTAACATAAAGATTTTCCTTCACATGTGAAGAAATTGCCAGCTCCTAGTGGAACGGTTAGTACTGGCCGTTTTTTCAACAATTATTCAATTACATGTATATGGCGACCGACTCACCTAACCAGTTCACTTGGACCGCATTCTAACCAGTAGTTTCCTACCCTTCCACTAGGACATACAGTGACACAGAAGTCAACACCATACATAGTGATTTCCTCTAGCATCGGAACTAACCCAAGCATGTGATTAAACAAAATGAACTAAATTACATTTGAAAGAAATATAATCAATATCATCTGAAACTTTCTGACAACAAAACTGACAACCCGCCTCTATGGTCGAGTGGTTAATGTCGCTAACTTCAAATTACTGTAGCCTCTCACTGATAGAGGGTTGTGAGTTCATGCCCAGCTAACGACCATGTCTCTTTATGTGAGAAAGAGGGCAGTTGCTTACGGAGGATGGGAGTCTAGTACTGGTTCTTCCCAGGAACATTGATTAGTTTTAACTGTTCGCCTCATAAGACTCAACTGTTGAAAAACTCAAACAAACAAACAAACAAAACTGACCTTGGGCAGCACGAGGCTTTCAAGTCGCTGATTCTGCTGAAGTTCCTGAAACAGAATTAAGGAATTTAAGATGGTAGTAGCTATCTGATAAGGTAAATACTCTGATTGCAGAATTATATAAACATTTTGGAGAGGTACCTGTACTAACCTAATAAATGTAAAGAATTGGATTGTTCTGCACAGAAACGAGGAAGTTTTTAGATCATTTATTGCATTACAGGATGCTCACTAGATGTCAAAGCGTTAAAATCATCCATATCTGATAATTATTTGTAGGCTCAACAAAACAACCTACCAATATTAATGTAAATTTGACCCTTAGGTTCAAATTTCAAGAGTCAGTAACATTATTTCACTAAATCCAAGAGTCAATATGCCATTTTAAGGGTTAAATCAAAGCCCTGTATTGTTAACAAATTTGGGCATAATTATGACACATGACACAATATACAACTAGAGCTGTCACAGAGTTGACTAATACCCCCGCCGCCGCTTTGACACTAAGAATGCATCAGTACATTATATAGCTAAGTTCAGGGGGACATAACTCTGCAATGAGTGAATCACCAGGCATGAAAATTGTGTCTTGCACATCTACACTTCATGGTCATAACATATCTCAAGTTTCATTGTAATCCCATTAAGAATGAGGAAGAAGTTTGCTCCACAAACTCGTATGCGGACGGACGGACAATTAACAGAGTGACTCCAATATACCCCTGCTCAAACTTTGTTTGTGGGAGTATAATAAATAAGGGCTTCATGGCTCACTGTTTATGAGGCATGGTGCAGCACCATCCTAAAGAACATAAGGAAACATTATCATTCAGTATCCAAGATTTAAGAATATTAGGGATGAATCACATATCCAATATATAAAAGCCAAGTTTTTTAACCTTAAGTTACCATAAACATGACTATTTATTTTTTGGCCTTAATAAGGACTTCTTAGTCTAAGAGTAATCAAACTACATCAAATGAAATTATGTGTTTTACAAAAGAGCTGAAAATGGAATCTACTTTCTCAATAAATGTAACCAACTAACCTTAAGTTTAGACGCCCAGTCCACATTTGCACCAGACGACACTTGTATCTGCCCAAGTTTAGACAGATCAGTTGTAACCATAAGTGGTGTACCACCATTTGTAGATGCTCCTGTGCTTGTCACCTAGAATAATAAAGTTAATGTCAACTACTTGTCTTACATTAGTACCCAGCATAATGTGAAATCCCTTAGAATAAGAGATATGACAAACCAGCAAAAATTGGGGTCAAAAAGATTTCTGTATAATGGACATTAAGTTCAAAATGTTTTGGAAAACTTTAAGAAAAAATGTATGCATAGCATGTAAACTCATGATAACAGAAAATCGATATTTTATTACCATGAGTATATTCAATAGGTCAAAAAAGTTAAAAGATTAAAAAAGAATTATACAAACAAAACATTTATTTAGTACACCCTGTTGTTCAACAATGACAACTAATACATAAATAAATAAGTTAATGTAACTAGACAATGGTAAAAGAATGAACTTTTCACAGCAATTCTAGATATTGTACTGTGATTGGTTTCGGCTCGGACAGTTTTTACGGCAAAACATGCTTTCAGTCAATCAATATTAGTACTAACCAGGCCACTTATTTAGGTCAATTACAGGACAATGTCTGACTGGTACAATCAGTGGACTGGTTCTTACTTGATAGTATGATAGATAATCTATTTTATTGGTAATATGAATTAACTTCACAAACCAGTCCTTAGGTCACAAGATGGGAACCAGGTGATAAAATATACATGACTGGTTTCTGTAACAGACGCAGCAAATATTTCCTAATTAATGCCTGCAAGAACATTTTATTTTTATAGAAATGGTAAGTTGTTTCATTGGAAAGTTTATATCACGGTCCCAAGTGCTATTCATTTATGCAGGACGATAGCATTGTCAGATGCTGAATCATAGAGGTTGTGAAAAGTAACCAATATTTCTCAAAACTTTTATATAAAATCAAATTTGTACTAGTTTTTAGAGCTTTATACACATGTAATCAACAGCATTTTAGCCACATTCTGGTGGGCAATTAATCTAACAAGTTTTCCAGGATTCTGTACCAGTTCTGACCTTGTGTAACAGCCAACTTCTCCACTTTTATCAGCATAGGAGGACACATGGCAAAGGTAATCTTCAACCAAATAATCATAGAGAACATATTACCACGCCCAGGTAATGAACTTAAAAACCAGTCAAGAAACAAAATTCCAAACCAATTGAGCTAGGGGGGCCGTCTTACATGTAATTGTCAGCAGAAAGCTTTAGACAACAGTTCTGTGAGATACATGACTTGTACAACATCATATTTCTAATCACATAAGCATAAGAACACATTAAGTCAGGGCTATCATATAATTTAGTTTTAACCTTTTTAAAACAAAAGCAGTCATCCATAAAATAATTGTGTATCAAATAGAAAAATACCCAGACACACCCTTAGATATATCATATAAATGCCGATACTAATAAGCAACTGTCATACATACTTAAATTTTATCATAAATCATCAATTTCTGTATCTGGAAACAGCCTCCCCATTTACCCCCCCCCCATCCAGCCTTCAACTCTAAAATCCACTCTTTGGACGTCCATGAATCATTAAATTAATCAGTACAACAAGACCACATCATTAAGACAATTGCTTTCTCAATACATACTGAGCCATTCTTACACAAGTTACAGAACAAATTAACTCATTATACTGTACTGCTATCATTATTAGCACATGTCAGAGAACATGACTGTACTGGATTTTCCCAATTATAACTAATTTACTAAAAGGCATGAAATTCTGAGGATGTAAAACAATTTTGAGACTTGATTAAGAACTGGTCAATTTCAAAACACCATCTTAGATCCAACAAATCAGATTTACCTAATATTGAACAGAAAATCTGAGACAGTAACATATATATTCTGAGCACCAAAGAATGCAGCATCACCATTGGTCAATTTTAAAACTGACTACAGAACAAACCAATCAGTATCACTCATACTAAAAATATTGTCCTGAATGTTCAGAGCACTCAATAATGCAGACTCACCACTGGTTAATTTGTGAATCAGATATGGAGCACAACAGAAAAACTACCATTGGTGAGTCTTTAATCTCAAAGATCCTAGATGGGACAAAATATTCAAGCATTAAAAAAAATGGACAACATAGGGAAAGAGAAACCATGTGACCTTTATTCACTGATGGCCTCAATTAACAGGGTGGCTTTTATTCATAAGTGCTTTTTTACAGTACATACCGTAGCAAGTGAGACTGGCAATGCAAAACCGCCAGGAGCCAGAGTGATTGTTTGTATATTTTGTGGTATCGCTACAGGTGTAGAACTTGGAGCACTCCCAGCAACCATAGGAATTCCCACTGTAAAAGTAATAACAATGTAACTTGTATAACAATAAACAATGCATGTATCTTTATTAGTTTTGTTTGGTTTAAATACTTGATAAACTCAAATGCAAAGCAGTTCATATTCCTGAATGCTATACTGAGGCTTTGTCGGACTGTCCTATCATTCTCATTCAAACCTATATTCTAAGACAAACTTTATCAACGAAATTAACCAGAGGGCAATAATTCAAAACAAAGATCAACAGATTTATGAATCCTGCTTAAACAAGTTCAAGTTTCAATATAAATAATTTCACGGTATTGGAGTTGTGCTCTGGACAAAATCCATCTTCAAAACTAAGCAAAGGCCAATCACTAGACATAGATCAGGTAGAGTTATGGGTCTTGAACTCTGCACACCATCTCATTGATCTCTAACTTAAAGTCAAGCTTTAATGATACTCTTAAAATGATTCCGATGTAGTGCTCCAGATAAACATTTTGCATAGACAAACAAACACACTGAGGTAATACCATATTCCCAATAGCCTTTCAGCATGGGAGGGGTTAATGAATTCTGGTGATCAATCTAATTCATATTTACTTACTTTGTGGTGAGAGCACATGTATAAAATTCTCAGGTAACGTTCCGTCCATCACTATAACCGATTGTCCCCCAGGGGCTTGCCCTGGGGTCGTATTCTGACCTGACACTGATCCCTCTTCCACAGAACTCATTAAACATCAAGTGGCGCAGACCTGAAAAATATAACATGGACCTTCATTTCAAACTGTGTAAAATGTGTAAGATTCATGTACTTGTGGTTTTACCAGAAAAAAGAAACATATTATTCCATACCACCGTCAAATTACATGACCTTTATACAGGTCAGGTGATTTGGTAAAAACTAAAAATTAAGTAATGGTAAATAAGGCATTCCTTCACCACAAACAAACAAGATGTGTTTTTAAAACACAATGTCCCCTCACTCAGGGTGACCTTGCACATGTCCTGTAGAGGTTGTCATGTGGGACCAACATATGAAGTTTAATGACTGTAGGTGGAAGCGTTTTGATTTTATAGGCATGATTATAGTTTGAAACAAACAGACGGGCCAAAAAGTACAATATCGATACTAGGGAACTATTGATACTGGGGTGTAAAAATCTGATTATTTCCAGACAGCAAATTTTTTCCAAGACTTGCAGAACAAGCACATGAGACAAACTCAGTGGTCAATACAAATAATCACTTTCCTTGAGAATTTCATGTCAACTAATGAACACTTTTACACATTTATGTAAGATATTGTAACAGCTTGGCATTAACTTAAAGACTCAGCCTCTATTTATAGAATGTATAACAGATGGAATTAATCCCTGAAGAAAAGGAGAAAAGTAAATTTTTTATTGCAGAATTTTTTTTTAAATCTATTTCTTATATTGAACCGAAAAATCATGTCAAAATGCTATATTTATATTGAAAAATTTCACTTACAAGATATCTTTAAAGACGGCCTGAGTGACATTTTTAACAATTTGCTACCATTTATTTATGATCATAATGCATTAATAATTAATTGCTAATACAGTAATAGGGCTAGATCATAAACCATCTTAATGTCATGATGTAGTGGCAGTTGTTCACCTTTATTGGTGATGTAAATACTTGCAAAAAGAGATGGAAATAAAACTTGAGTACATAAAATAAAGACTCCACAACTACATCTATATGCAATTACCATAAATAATCTATAGGAACTATGCCATCAGTTCATAGCTAACCTTTCATGAACCTTTGACCAGACCATGTTATATCTGACCAATTAATAAATCCAAAACTTGCCAATATAATCAGAATAAAACCTGGTTTGACCCTCAGGTTTACATACATTTAGAGGTGGCTAGCCTGTGAGAATAGCTATACTGTGATAATTACCATGTTACACTCTTGAATGTATCAAATTCTAACCTGAGAATTCTAGATGAAAAAAAATTTGTTTGATTATTATGTTCTCCAACCAAGTTGTTTTTATACAAGATTACATAGATGATGTTCCTAACTAGTCAATACTAGGAAAAAAGTTTTCATAAATAACTAATTGAATGTAAGCTGAAATCATAGACAAGTTTGATAACCAAGTAAAATTCAAACAGTCTCAAAATTGGTAATACGATAAATCATTATTCTTAGGGTGTGTAAGGACTTTTGTAGTTGATTCAACTCATGAACGTAGTAAAAAAATTCTATATGAAGTAGCTAAATTAATTAAAAAGCCAATCTTATACAGAATGCTCTGATTGTATCTTACACCATGCATTGATGGGTGATATCTGCAAAAGGAAACACAAAGCAACTTGCCGAGCATGGTTAAAACAGCACTCTAAGAGTGCCCCTTCAGAACATAAAATACCATGCCTCACATTCTGCAGGAAACACTAGAATCTTACTAATACTGCAATCATTTATCCCTATTCCCCTTAAGGGTATAGGCGAGTTCAAATGCGCAATCCCAAGGCTGACCACTGTTCAAAAAGATTGTGAAACTGGCCAGGGTCCGTATTCACAAAACATCTTAAGTAATTTTTTAACTTAAGTTATATTTTTCCTTAAATTCGACTTTTTCCTTAACTCTTTTGTACTAATATAAAGGAGGAAATCACAATAATATGATTTTATCTTTGTTCTGAAGATGCCAATAATTCATTTTCACACTTTTGATGACTGGTTTACAATTTTTTACCATGAAAAATAGTTCTTTTATCAAGGTTATAACCAATCAATAATCAAATGTAAGGTAAACATGTATGCTTTCCCTCAAAACACTTTCCCTCTGTTTAAGGTCCTTTCCCGATATCTCTCCCCGATGTTTGGAGAAAAAAATCCACTAAATGTAATAATTTTTAGGAAGAGGTAGCAGGATATATTAAATACAACATCACCTTACAGGGCCATAACTGGGGCTGGGGGGGGGGGGGGGGGGGGGGGGCTAGGGCGGCTGAGACCCTCACAAAAAGTTAGGGTTTTATGTTTTTTTGTGAGGGGTTATAACTACTTCTCCATACCCATTGTAAGACTAAGTCTAAAATTACCCCCCACCCCCTAGTCTGAATATACTACCTACAGGCCTGCATCAACTATCTTGAAACATACGTACACTGCAGAAGATTAGATGCAGTGTGCAAAGATTGTAATTGATGAAAACTTAATATCTAGTCATGCACCCCCCCCCTGTCTGCAAAGCAGATGTACAGGAATGTACCACGCATGAAGCCGTGTATCTGGTATGCATGTAAAAGATAATGCTTGCTACTCTTCAACCTTCTTTGCATCAATAATTAAATTAAAACATAGTGGATATTTTCTTCTACACAAGATGCATTTCACCAGTGGAGATACCTGTAATTGGAACAACCCCATCACCTGGTCCTTCCCCACCCACCTGGACCCCCCCCCCCCCCCCTATTTGAAAGTTGATGATCTGTCAGAATTTAGAAACGTAATATTGAGCCAGGTGCTCTGCAAACTAAAAGAATAAATTCAAGAGTTTAATGTTTTGTAGTTTTCAGGGACTGATGCAGGACTGATGTTGATGGGAGCAACATAAATATTAGTAAAACTTAAAGTAAGAACAGATTTATTACATAATTACAAGAACTACATTTGCAGCTACTTTAATAAGCAGTTAATCATTAATGTTTTACAATGCTAACAAACAAACAAACAAAATTTAAAAAGGGGGTAAACCCTCCTGCAGCTAGGACGGTCCCTCAGTTTTCTAATTTTGGCCATATTTGTATTTTCACTATTCAAATGGATTTTCGCATGTGTGTTAGTGTGTATCGCTGGCTACGTCCCTGATTCTTAAATTTCTTTACACAAAATCACGCTATAAAATACATTTAAACAAATCAAAATACCAGATATGTCTAAAAAATAATTAACTATTTTATTTTTCAATATTTTGCCAAATCACAATTCCAAATGCAATACAGTAGCCACAAGACAAAATTTACTGAACATGTATAATGATATCAATATCTATAACAAGAATTTACTAACCACATCGTTTTCACTGCAGTCAGCGGATAAATGCTCTATAAATACATCAATCAATCTTGCTAGTTGATAAGCAGTTAATTGCAACAAACCAGAGATAATATCCAATTACGTCCACACTAACAGTATCATACAAAAAATATCACCACATGTACGTTTTCCCACTCATTTCAAATGAAAATTGTTTGAAATAGCACATTATCATTTTCAATGTAATTACAAATATATGATTAATCTACAGTCTACATTTTTCTCTCCACACTTAACGATGTCAGTTACACCTTTCTGTACAAAATGACCAGTAAAACAATCAGAAAATGTAATAATTTCATCAAGAAAATAGCAAAATCATATAAAACAGACACAAATGCTTTCAAGCTTTCATGCAGTATGTAAATAGATTGACCAGTATGACCTCGTGATAACCTATGGTCTTAATTTGACACTTTACCCTCTCATGTAGCTAGCATAGGTAAATAATCGAGACCAATACAAGAGCATTACGAATACGGCACTTTTACAATAATAATACAATGCCCGCCTATAAGATTGTGTTATTATGCAATAATTTCCATACAGCTCCATAGGTCACTGCCTTATTCAAACGGGTCACACCGCAGATCTATGAACTCATGACCTTTAATGCTGGCGATTACTTAAGTTTAACCAACAGATTTGACCAAATATGAGCAAACAAAGAATATTGACATGGCTGGAAATTTTTTGCCCGAAAAATGACAATTTACAAATTATGCCACATTAATCTTCTTGGAAAATGCCATACATCATTGATACCAAGGCAACCTCGACCAATACATGATTTAATGATTTATCTATACTGAATACAATGTATTTGTAATGTAGGAAGTGGCAAAATTGTACTGACATAAATTTTGTAAAAATATGAAGTTTTATAATGTAAATACACTAGTTCTGTAAATCGTAGTACATGTATCTAAATACACATACTAACACAGTATTTTTTACAGTAAGGTACAATGTAATTCAATAATTAGTATTGTAACGCAATATAAAGAAAAAATACATTACTTCAGTCCTGACATCTTAGTGTAAAACAAATTTTATATTTTGTAGATATCTAACAATTCAAAGGTTCAGTTATTTTGATAGTTTCCAAGTAAAGCTGCAGATTTTCCCCGTCTCAATAATTTTTGCGTGTAAAACGTCTTCTACAATCTAAAAATTTGTTACCAAAGTTAAACAACCACCTTAAGACGATATCTTAAAACAAGAGGGCCATGATGGCCCCATATCACTCACCAGAAAAAAGACCCTTCGAAACAAACATTTTTCTTTTTTTCCCCTATAAGAGCCTATAGATGTAAAAATCAAGTGATCCCGATGCGGGGCCAATTTTTTCGCAAGGGCCGTAATATTAACAAACTTTGAAGAGGTCTACTAAAGCTACATGCTCTAGACATTGTAGTTTCTGACAAGCAGATTTTTGAAATTTTCCTATATAAGCCTGTACAAATCAAGTGACCCCCTGGCTGGGCGATTTTTACCCTTGGGTCATAATTCGAACAAACTTGGTAGAGATCCACTTGACAATACTACATCCGAAATATCTAAGCTCTAGGCCCTGTGGTTTCGGACAAGAAGATTAAAGAAAATCCTATAGGTTGCCATGGCAACCAGAGCTTTATATGAAATTTCATTTTTTGTACAATATTGGTAGAGCTTAATGCAGGGAACATCCCTGTAAAGTTTCGTGAAATTGGCTAACTGCTTAAGAAGGAGATGTTGTTTAAAGCAATTGTTGATGCACGGACAGACGCACACACGACAGACAACATGCGATCAATATAGCTCACCTTGAGCACTTTGTCCTCAGGTGAGCTAAAAACAAGTTGCAAATATCTTTGAAGAATTCTGAGAATTCTATGAAAATTAAGACAAAGGTTTGAGCATTATAAAACTTGAGACCGGTCTCCGAGCTCAAATTTCTTGTCTTGTCTTTTGATATTTCTAACAATAATCACATTATTGATACATTTGTCTGACAGCATAATTGATCTGAATATGTGTGTACTATGAACAGCCATTTATCATGCAGCTCTATCTTTTCAACCATAATACTTACAGAATTGCAGGGGTGTGACTGCTCCAAGAGCAAAAAGGCTGAAATACCCTAACCCCACCCCTTCATGCTAGCAAAAACATCATTTTTGAGTAGATCAGTCTGAATCTGGACCCTTTTGTTTCAAAGATTTTAGGACAAAAAAGAGGAAATCAGCTGAAAGGAGGAAGAATCACACCCCTGAATTGAATCGCGACTAGAGCTCCGAGAATAAAACTAATTTTTATAACCTCCAGACTAAGAAAGTAAGAAAACAACTTGATTTTTTTTCAGTTTGATGCCTTTCTACACTCATTTATAGAAATTAAGTTCAGAATACAACTGATTTTGTACTATAATAAAGATAGTATAAGTTCTACAGCCAAAGTCTGATTAAGTTAATATACTGATTCGTTTCCATACTTGTTCCCCCTCTAAATACCCCACTCATTGTGAGCAAAATAAACTCTTAATTCCAGGATTGACAATATCCCACAATGCAACACATACTGTATGTATGATAAAGTAAATTCAGAAAAATTTATCACAAAGCATACTTATATACTGATTATACATGGTAGTCACTACTAGTGTATTGGAAAAGCCATGAAAATATGATTTAATTAATTATTACTAGATACATGTATTATTAGAGCCAACTTAGGTATTGAATTTCAGCTCTCTGTAAGTTTTAGATCTATGGTATGCATAAATGGTTCTAAACTTTTATCTAGCCTCAACCTCCCCTGAGGGACGCTTATTGGAAAGAATAAGGTATGTGAAGACCAACTAAGACTGGTCAGTCAAATGCATGTCATACAAAGGTCATAATCAAATGTCCTCATTAGGCAATAGCATCTGAAATTCAGGATGATACATGTTAATGCAGACCTTTTTAGTGGTTTTAAAGTCCCATAAGCTTATAAATGTATTGGTCCTAATAGTTTCTGTTTGTTCTATAACAGAGGAATCCGGTGTGATTTCCTCCTGTGCATACAAATGTACTCAATAGCAAGAAAAAATGTTTCCGAAACCACTATCATATTTTTTTCAATATCATTGAAATAAATACTATTAATAGAACACCTGTGTTTTCCCCGCAGTCATGCTATGCACACGTAGTAAAGTGACGTCACGCGCTCTACATATTTCAAGTTTACAAAAGCAAAAATCACAGTGAAATGAGTGTTTTCAGACGAAAAAGGGCTTGTTTCGTCGGTAATAATTATCTTTGGATAATATCAGCAATTAAATGTTTTTGCATATATTTTTCTACAGCAAAAAGCTAATGGGACTTTAAGGGAAGTGGTGGGTTATTTCTAGAGGGAAGTCAAAACATAATATGCGTACAAATTGGGGGAAATATTTAATTTTTTTATTAGGAGTGATTAAATGCAATGCTTAAAAAATTGCTCAATAAAACTGATACATTGTGATTGACAGCAAGAGAAGGTTTATGAATTATTTTTCCTAAATAGTTTTTAATTTAGTACACTGAAATTTCGTCTCAGCAAGTCTCAACAGCAACTGCCTAATAATTAGACTTTAAGGACAAATGAGTGAATAAAGGCCAACAAAGGAGGTGAGTTTGGCCTTTATCACCTGTAATTTACAGTCAAACATGTGAATAAAAGCCATCAGCGGGGGAATATGGCCTTTACCACCTGTACATGTAGTTTACAGTCAAACATGTGAACAAAGGCCACTAAAAGGGAATATGACTAGTATCATATCATTAATACATGCATATACAGTAATTGTTCAGAAGTTCATTTTGTTTATACGCATTGGCTAAAAAGTAGGCATCGTAACTAGATGTCTTTTTTACTATAGTGGCAGTGGCTGTTACACAAGTGTCTAAAAAATAATGGTAAAAACAAGTTCAAGCTACAAATAGGTAACAGCTATGTATATCATTGTAGCAAAACATTACAGCCTTGACAAGTGCAGTCAGATAAGAGTTCTAGTAAAATCCTTCTATTTCTATTTGATTTACAATAACAGTTCTGGTAATTTATTTACCACTCTAGTTTCTAGTAGTAGGACCATAAATTTGTCTAAGAATTAAAACCAAAGAAATATCCCAGCATGAACAAATGACATGTAGTATGAGAGTCTTTATACATACATGATATACACTTGAGTAAAATAAACATAATTGTAACATATACAACATATAAATATACAACTTACTAGAGCATAAACATACATGTATATCTTCCATTTTCTAAATGTATCAACTTTCGATAAACTATACATATACACCCGCTGGTCCTTGGACATTGAGTCTTTTATCACTATAGACTGACAATTTCGTCATACACAGGAAAATTGTATGTTCAAACCAGTATCATTACTCATAACTAGTCCCAATTAAGATATGTCCTTGACATTGGCAAAATACAAAAATGCTTAAGATAGCAACAGTAACGTATAAGCATAACACAAAGCTGGGATCTGACAGATCATTCAGTATAAACTCACATGCAAACAGCCACCTGATATTTTAATGTCAATGATATGGTATTAGAGCAAAGTTTCAAAGCAGGCTGCTAAGTAGAATCTAGATACATTTTCATTATGCAATAAAAAAAGATAAAATAATTTATTTATAAACTTACAAGGCCACAAAATGACAGCCTTTGTATTAAGCAGGATAAAAGATATCTAAGAAAGCAGCATATGATATCTGACAAAATAGAAAGGAAGCAAGTACGCCTGACATTTTAATAATTAATAATAATTAGACATTAATTGATTCTTATATGATGGGATATATATATATTTACTAACACTGACAAAATATTTTTCTCATTGTAATAAATACCCATTACAAATTTACTCTGTTCTGTTTATACTCAAACAATATGGTAAGGTGTATTGTTGTCATCATGTAACAATACTGTGTCACATAGAATAACATGACCCAGTCATCTGAACCCAGACAGAAATAATTAGCATAAACTATGCATTTGACCCACTTCTTATAATATTCGATGGATACAGATAAGTTATCCATCCAATTATATGAAACTAAACTGAACAATATTCAATATATATCTCAACCAACAATTTAAGCCTGTGTGTCAATAAATTTTCAATAATCAAAGATCGAATCATTCAAAACGAAACTGCTTAGTGAACTGTTACGCATAATTTGACCGTGTCACAGGGACAAATACACAAAGGTCACGTACATTTTCAGCTAAGCGTGCAATCCTATTTGGCACTCAAAATCATAGTATACACGAATATAACATAAGCCATAACCATGGATAAAGATAGGAAATCAAACTTAAACACGAACAATTATTTACATATCGACTTAACTCGATCACAATACTTTTCAATAGCCTATCCCAAATCAAAAGTTACCTCAGGGAAAAAGTCCGGAAAATGGCGAAGTCACACGCTATTTCCGCGTTGTTTATGCCATAACGATCAAACTCGGGCGGAATAATCGACACATACTCCAATTTCGAGATAAATAAATCAATCAGCTCACGTCAAAAAGAAATATGCTTACCAAATTCAAAGAAAGTAAGAATTAATCGACGATTTTCTGCCAGACGGTGTAAAGGTCAGAGGTTGTGACCTGCTCATGCAGACTCGAAGAAAGACTAAGTTTGATTGGTTTAGACGTAGGTCACATGCAATTCTATCGCGCAACTACCGTGCGCATAACACAGACTCTTCAGTGTGACATGAGATAAACCTTCAACAGTTAAATTATTTCCTTGTCAAGGTATGATTTTAACTTATTTTCAAATGTGATTTGTTACAACTTACTTCCCGATCGACCTTGCTCATTCCTACCGATTCTACTCCTATCATTTACCCATGTTTTGTACCTCCGGTGTCCATGTACAAAATACATCGTTTCAATCATCCACATTGTATAAAAAAAACAGTATAAGTGCATGTACTTGGTTCATTGTGGCAATCATGAATGTCATGGAATTTTTTTTGTAAATGAACGTATTCAACCTTAAAATGAAGTCTGTCTAGCTGTAACATCGAGTCTGTTTCAGTGTCTGTTTATGATTGGTCGTCATCTAAAGTGAAACTAAGACAGAATTTTGTTTGGGATTTTATGCCCCTTTTCAACAGTCAGTGTCATATTAGGCAGACTGTTCACCTAACAATCGTTCCTGGGAAGAACAAGTGGCTTTGACGATGAACTGCAATGTAATGCAAACGTATCATCGTCAAAGACCCTTCGACTAGGCTCGAACCCATGACCATCTATTAGTGATAGTAGCAGTTAGTAGTTTCTGGTGTCTTTAATGATTTATTTACTGTTTACTTATCAGCCTTTTCTATTGATAAAACAGCAGCTTCTGCAAAATGAAGCTAGCTTTCACTGAAAAGTTAAAATGCAGCAGTAGAGACATTGTCTTGTATTGTTCAGAATGAATAAAATATGACCATTAGTGTCTAACCTGTTCAAAATATTGCGTTTTTAATGATATTTGATCATTAGTCAAATTTCCCCACCTGACCCTATCTGACACTCCCCCCCCCCAAAAAAAAAGGGCTTGTTCATTTAAGTTGTTGAAAAGTAAACTGTTCCAATTTATAGTTGAAGTTTTGTCTGACTCTTAGTCTAAAAAGCTCATAACGATGATGTTGCAATCGTATTATGTAGATTTGTAGTATTAGATTAAACCATCACTTTGATATGCATATATGACTGTGTACATTCTTGACATAAAATCTGTTTACATGGAATTCTTCATTGAAAAAATTATAGCAGCTCTCGTGAGTTTTCAGTTAATAACAGATAATAAGTTGTAACAAGTAGCTAAAATGATCCATTTAATTGACAAAAAATAAATTGATATGAATGTGTTTATGATGGTTCAAATTGCTTGTTTTGACAGTTTTTGCTTGCACCAGTTGATATGTATTAATTTTTTGGTTCATTGAAAACTTGTCTAGCTCCTTTGAAATGAGTGAATTATACAAACCTCAATGAACTTGATGCAATTTCATTCTATGATGGATTTCAACATGGCAAGTTTGTATTATATATGATCCCCCGAAGCTGGTCAGGTATTAGGGCAAATTTATTGTGGCTCAGGGCTTGACAAACCATCTTGTCCTGTCATGGTTACGTGTAGACTGTAGAGGATCAACTCAAGATGAGTTGGGATGGTGTAGAACTAAAATACTAAGCCATCATCCAACAGAATGAGTAACCTGAAGTTATTTTTAACCCTGTGTGCAAGTTGCTTAATGTACTGAGCTATTGTATTAATCATGTATAATTTCCAGGTCATAGATATTAGTGATTATGTAAATAATTTGATATAGTTACCACTTACCAGCATAATAGATAAGCTTTTGTGATCAGTAAAATTTTTTGTATTACATTCAATGTATATGATAAATTTGTTGTTAGTCAATAGTGTAGCTCAAAATAAAAATTTATCCATTAACCTTGTAATCGTTAAGCTGAGGACAAAGTCTGGAATGACCTTATTCAGATAAAATGAAATAAGTGCATGTGTAAGACAGAGCCAATAAAAAGTGTTTTGGCATCAAAAAGAAACACCTCATAGAAAAGAATACATACTTTTATATCAATATGTCCGACTATTCAAATTTTACCATTCAAAACCAAACCTGTCTAACTCTAAATCATTGCCTGAAAAATCCTATTGTGGATAATCAAGATAATCGGGTGAACCATATGACGCTGAGATATATTACTATCCTAATAGCAGACGTCACACGTTGTGCACCCAAATGGCCTGGTTCTCGACTGTGGTTAATGCCAGAGCTAAATCCAATGCAAACATTAATTTAGCCATGTTTGGATGTCCACTTCAAAGTAGCAGAGGTTAATTGACAGTTTTCTTTCAGAAGGGATCCACTGAAAACCCACTGATATTAATAATGATTTGCCGACTGAAAAGAAGGTCTTAAGTGAAAGTAATTTGCAGAAAAAGAATTGACTATCTAAAATTTTACAATGACCCACAAATTCTGATTCAGGGGGTGAAAATGACCCCATAAAAATCAGAAGTGGAAGAAGCATTAAAATTTGTAGTTTTTTGTAAGTGATTTGTATGATGGTACAATATATTAATTTAGTGAGGTTACATCTTAAAACTGTGTCAATTTATTCCTTATTTCAATGAGGCAGTACAGTAAAACCCTTGTAAGCTCTGAATAAAGACCATCCCTTGAATATATTAAAGGTAATTTTTCTAAAAACTGTTTTTAATTATTTAGAACAAAATCACCTCCAAATTAATAAAGGCCACCTGTCAATGAAAGTCACAATCCAAGTACAGCCTTCATAAACAGATTTTACTGCATTTATAACAATATTTTAATTTCTTCTTTTCCCAGTATTGTTTGAAGTTTGAAAGATTGGCCGGTGAAATCTTGATTGGATGCTAGTACAAATGTAGTAGTACTACATACTGACTACTGCATTGGTCTATTGAATGTAAAATGAATCCACTGTACTATAGCATATATAAATTGTTTTAAGCTGAAAAATAAGCATTCATGTGAGCCATGTTTAGTCATTGAGGCTGTCTGCATGGTTACAGCTGCTTAAATTTTTACAAACCCTGTGAAGGAAAAGAATGATTAATGAAGAAAACTCAATATTCCCCAACATCCTTTGTAGTTTGTAATAAGAATACTCATAAATAAAGCCACAATTTGTATCATGACAGCTAATGAAGTCACATGTATATGTATTCACCTTGGGGGCCCCTTATTTTCTAGAAAAAAATATTTGTGAAACACTCGACTCACAAGCTGAACCTCACTTTTAACAATAAATGTTGTAAGATAATGTTTTGTCTATTTTTTTCTCTTGCGATGCTGTGTTAAGATTTCAATTTGATTAGATTTCACTGATGTCTGTTCCTTGAATTTTGTGGACTGGTTTTATGCATATTGAAACTAATTAGTGACGTCTGGTTCACTATATTTCATGCACTGAGCGTTAATGGACTGTTTTATTGTTCAATTGTGACTGTAAATGACTTGTTAGTTCTTTATTTTGAAATTTCTTAAGGAAGATTTAAAATATAAGTATTCATGGAATTGGTTTGTTTGTCCACTATGAAGTAAGTATATTTTTTATGAGGTGAATTTTATCTTAAAATGCTTTGTGTTTTTAATATTGATGTAAATTTAATGATGTTGATTTATAGTTAATGATCATAGCTGCTTTACAGATTATCTTTCTCTCATTTTAACTTACTTAATGATTTAAGGAAAACTTTGTTTTATTGAATATTCTGATATTTTGTGCAAATAGAATTTGTTTTTAAGAACAAAGAGGATTATTTCATGTAAATTTTAAATTTAACATCTTTTATTGTGGCTAAAAGTTATAAAATTTATGATCCCCCTAATTTGATAAAAAAATATTGTCAAATTTTGTCTCAATACATTTTGTAAACATTTGTACTAAAACAAACTATTTATAAGTCTTTATATTACTGACTTACATTTCTAAAATTGTTGCTGAAAAATATATATAATTTTCTAAAAAGATTTCTTTTAATTATCGGAAGTGGCAGTTACTCTAGTATCACACTGAATTATCTTTTCTGCTATTGAAACGGCAGTTATGACAGTTTTGCAATTTTACTCATAATTTTCTTTTCCTATTATTGAAATAGCAGCTACAATAGCTTTGCTCTGAGACCTCTTTGTTTCCTGATGAAAATGTATTTACATTTTTTTTGCACTGAAACCTCTTCTGTGCTATTTCCGTAATCTTACACTAAGAACTCTTTTTGGAAACTGAACGATAGTTCAGCCGTCACTCGCTCAGCGCACATGTATTTTAATGCGGACCAAAGCACTAGATTTTCACATGTTAGAAAACATGTAGTTCCCATTCCATGTTGAAGAGCAAGTCTATGTAAGTCAGCCCTTTTTTTATGGCAAATTTGGGGCTGATTTTCAGCCCCATTCCCAAGCTGGATAGTATGTTGTATGTATTTTCCCCAAAATTTGAAAGGAAATTCCCTAACCTTTTTACACTATGCTTGGTTACTTAGTAATTTTCCCCCAATTTGCTTATTTTTTTTATGCAAAATTCCCTCAAAAAAGCCCTTCCCCACAACCTTAGAAAAGGGCTGTAAGTTCAGTTTCCATGAGTTCTTTGATTACTTACTGTATCCTGTAGAATATAAGTGAGGCATGGTATATTGTGCACTATTGTATGAGGTACAGAGTGTGGTTTGAACTAGTCAGGACAGGTTGTTTTGTTTTTCCTTGTAGTTAGTAACTTACTGTTATAATTATACTGTTAAAAGGGAAATAACTTTGATTTTTTTTTCTTTTTAACTTTATTCTCCATGTTTGCCATTAAATTGTCAGTTATGTTAGTTTTGCACTGAAACCTCCATGTGTGCCATTGAAATAATAGTGACAAATGACAAGTTTACAGTAAAACTTTTATATTTAAATTATGATAAGTTTGCACTGAAATTATTATTATTATATTGTTATTATATTATTATTAAACTTTATATTAGCTGTTGAAATAACAGTTGTGTTAGTTTTGCACTGAAACCTCTATATTTGGTATTGAAACAGCAGTTACATGGTACACTTCTTTCACTTCAAACCTCTATAATGAAACAGAAAGACATTAGCTATCATTCTCTGATTGTTTAAATTTCTTAAACAGTTATGATAGGTTTTTCCTTTGAAATCCATGTTTGCTTTTGTAAATTTCTTTTTTATGTCTTTCAGTGATAAATTGTTTATTGCTGTTGAAATTCATTACTTCACTGTTTAGTGTTATTATGTCTCTGTATTATCTTTTCTATTTTGTTTGTAAATAATTGCTCACTCTGTTATCTAAACTCCACAATTTTCTTTTGTCGGTTATCTAATTTTGTCAATATATTGATATATAACAGAAGGAGCTTGTTCTTAAATTATTTGAGCATAGATATACTGTAGTCTGTGGTGTATGTAACTCCTAACACTTTAATCTGCCTATATTTGCCTATATTCGTGTTTAAAGCGTGATATTTAAGAAGTGCATTTCTGAGAGCTTGCGGATGCAAAGGGTATTGGCAGTTAATTCAGCATCTGACAGGTAACATTTGTATCTGACATAATCAATGATTCATGACAGGGCGTGTTTTTATAATCAGTCTGTTATTCTTACCAAGCAGCTATCAATGGTCAGTTATTGAATTGACCAAACAATAGCCCCTACGTAACCTGGTCAAATGTGAAAAGCCGGCCAGGCTTGTGATCTATTTGGATCCTAATAAGGTCAACGAAGGGTCACAGATTAGGGTCATTGTACATTCAAAAATTGCATTCCATTTGTAATATGTAGACAAGTTGTGTTAGTAAAATCGTTACCACTTCATGGTTATATTGTAGTTAAATGGGGTTCAAATAGTATTTTATATAAAATGGTTAAAGTTCAGATATAAACTTTGTTTAAGAGTATTTTTGTGATAGTTCAATTTTATTGACATTTTTTAACTGAATTTTTTTTATATCAGCTCACCTGAGCACAAAGTCATGGTCATGTATAAAGAGGACAATTATGTATCTTCTACTTTTACTAATTGTACTCATTTAGATTCTAAATTTATAGTCAAGTATTCCACTGCAGGAGGGGGGGGGGGGGCATATACAATAATCAAATGTAGTGTCTTGCTATGCATTTCAAACATTTGAGGTCATAAGTTTTATATAAATTCTTCAGTAAATTGATACCTGTTCCAACTTACTTTTCTGATTCGTCTGGCAGATTTCACTGAGATACAGCATGCCTTTGTCAGACTGGTATAAATGTGCTTGAATCACAGACCTATTGACATTAGCTGTAGACAGTTTCAAGGTTGTATCCCACTGAGAGATTATGTTTTGTCCTTCATTTTATGTACTTTATTAGTGATGAGTTGATTTACAGATGGTAGGTTCAAAAGGAAGTTATCTTTTAGGGACTCAGGGTTTTCCTGTAAGAGGCCCGCCAAACCTTGATTGAAGTCCTGAGGCTTTCCATGCTCATTTCCAACATCATAAATGATATATTGGGGATTTCTTGGCGGCCAATTTGTTTCTATAAAGCAGTCATTTTGGCCTCTGGTCGCTTCTTATTGAAAACACTGAGAAGGTGGGATTTTTTATATATATATTTTTTTATCTAGAAATCCTTTTCTTAAGTATTTAAACACAAGCAATATGCTACTCATAATATATGCTAACTCGTAGAAGGATGAAGTCTGGTTTTAGCATGTATGTCAATGACAGCATGTTTTATTAATTCTATTGATTTAGGAACTAGGTAAGTAGTAGTCTATAGTCTGCAGTTTAACATAATCAATGGATTAATTAAGTGACCTTACTATATTTTATTGCCATCCCTTAATTTGTATACTAATTAATGAATAAAATCATCATGCCATTGTTTCTATACAAAGCTGTCAAGGGCTCAGAAAGTTCCAGGTTTGTGTCTTTATAAAGCTGGAGGATGCTGGTTCCTAGGTGGATCCAAGGCAAAGCCCTGAGTGTTTAGTCCAGAGTCTCTGAGCCCAGCATTAGCTCCCAAAATATTAAAGTAATATTTAAAGACTTTCCAGAGATATTCCTGGTAGTTATTTTTAACAATATTCAGTGTCCCTGTAAATCATTTACTAATAAAAAATACCATTTTGGACTGATTTTTGGAAATGCATTTATTAAAGATACTAATGCGCTGTCTGCGTGATTTGAGGGGGAAAATATGTGCCATGCGTGCAGTGCGTGTGATTTGACTAGTATAGTTCTACTTCTGGGTGTTGCTCATGTTTTTCTGTGATAAGTTGACAATACAGATATCACACTTATAGTCTTATTGTATCTCACTTCCGTTTCACACTCCGAAGTGAGATGTCGGGGTTAAAAACAAGTCATTGCTTAATAATAAAAAGAAACACAGAAATATTCAGAAGGGCTCAAATGACTGTTACATAAGACTTACAATATTGATAAATGACATAAAGATTTGTTCTACACAATTAAATGTAGTCAGGACAAGAATATTAATTACTATAACCTCATTTTTTTTCAGACATTTTTCTTCCTCTTTAAAATTGACTTATTCTGAATACAGACAAGCTAATATAAGTGGCCACCTCCAAATAAAGGCTTCCCTATGAATAAAGGCCATTCTTTTAAAATAATAACTGATAATTGAATAGAACAAAATGACCTCCAAATAAAGGCTACCTGTGAATAAAGGCCATTATTTTAAAACAATAATTGATAATTGAATAGAACAAAATGACCTCCAAATAAAGGCTACCTGTGAATAAAGGCCATTCTTTTAAAATAATAATTGATAATTGAATAGAACAAAATGACCTCCAAATAAAGGCTACCTGTGAATAAAGGCCATTCTTTTAAAACAATAATTGATAATTGAATAGAACAAAATGACCTCCAAATAAAGGCTACCTGTGAATAAAGGCCATTCTTTTAAAATAATAATTGATAATTGAATAGAACAAAATGACCTCCAAATAAAGGCTACCTGTCAATAAAGGCTGCATTATGTACATTTGTATTTCCCAAAGGTGGTCTATGTTCACGGGGTTGACTTTATTTTACTTTACTGTTAACTTCAAATTTGTGCTTTTTTGAGATGATTTTTTATTGTTAAGGGCATAGTGCAAGGGACTTAATTTGCACACTGTTAAGGGCATAATGCTCCTGGCTTAAGTTGTTAACTGTAACCTCTCATGACCTTGAAAATATTGTATTTAACCTACCCCATATGGTACTACCTAGTGATTTAGTGTTTGTTATGTTTGGTTTGACAGGATATGGCCAAAGGGACGGCCAGTACTTGACCTTAGGTCATTAAGGGTTAAGTCTGTTTTATCAGTGATAAAGCAACAGGGTCAAATTCATGTTGACTGACAAATGATCTAATTATTAGCATTCATTAGTCATACAATCTTTCTTCAGCTGGTGATTAACTGATGTTTCTTTGATGTTTGATAAAAAAAATGCTCTTTGTTATCACTAGCTTTATTTAAACAAGAAACACTTTGACCTCTTGTTTATATCTTACTTTAGCTTAACCAAGCTGATAAATAAAGTAATTTTATTTCATATTCTTGTTAAAAAAGCTATTGTCATCATGGCACTTGTTTAATGATATCTGGGACCGAAATTCAGCCCCATTCCCCTGCTCAATGAATGTACATTGTTTCTCCATTTTCTGAAAAATTTCCCTCCCAGAGAAGCTTTTATTTTTGTGTATCGATTTTCAATTTAAACTGTTGAACTCGTGACCTTGAAATACATGTATAAATGTTATCCAGCAGCTGTTGTTTAAAATTTAAATTGGCTTTTTGTAAATTAGATATGTATTAAAGATAGTATTGATGTTGAAAGATAAAAATTTCCTTTTCCTTCAAAATGATGTGAAATTCCCCTACCTGAGGGTTCGATCCTAGCCTCTGTCTCCTAAAAGTAATTAGGGCCCTGGTCACTTCAGACCTGCCCCTAGAGAGAGGAAGGGGGGGGGAGAGAAGATACAGGAGAACCGGGCATTAAAATTTTATTTCCCTCGTCTGTTTAACAGTTTTCCTGGTTCTTTATCTTGCCTGCATGGTGTAATACACCTATCTAAATACAGTACTGAACTCGGTAGTTCAGATGGTGACATGGAAAAAGCATCACTGAAATTGTGGAAGATGGAGTTGAAATTAGTTTGGTTTTACATTAATGATAAATTTATAGATTTAAAGTCACATCTTATCAATCAAATTGTCTTTACTGTGTTTTTTGTACAGTATTTAAATGATTCATTTACACCTCATCAGACTTTAAATACTATCAATTGACAAGTGTATTGTCAACCATGTTTTATTCTCAAATAAAACAATATCTTATGTCAAGGAAGTATTAAATAAGATGTTAATAATTGTCACAGTTGTATTCAAGTATGCATTTAAAAATGCATTTATTGTCAATTTGTATGCATTTTGATGAAATGAGTAATTTTAATGTCTAGTTTTATTGTAATCATACGTTCTAACATGTTTGGGTGTGATAATTATATGTATATTCTTTAATTTGTAATCGAGCTAAAATGTTAGATTTACACGAGGGCTGTCTTTAAATTGTCTGTCCTAGGCTAAAATTTTGAAATAGATTATTTTCTAGCTAAGAATAATGTATTTGGTTATGTGTACCAGTGACAAATAATTGTTTTATATAAAAATACTTACAATACACTTGTTGTGTTTGTGATCATACCTGTCATTTTTGTTTGTTCTGTATTTTAAAACTGACTGTATTAAACATACTAACCTGAAAACCAGGAAATAACATTTATCAGTGTCAACAAACTTCTGGGTCATCCCTTGTTAGTGCAGTTTTTTCAACAGCCCAAAAATTATAATCTTGGCCCATTTTAGCTGATGTTTGTAATGTTGCTTAGTTTTGACTGATTTCTATCATTTGTTTTAATCAATAAAAATGATTAGTTTTTGATCATTAAGCAAGTTTGTTTATCACCTTTGCTATGGTCCTGTCAAATGTGGAAATTACCAGCTTAAAAAGCAAGTAAGTGATCAGCCTTACTTTTTCGTAATTGGCGATAGTTCAGTTTTAAGTAGCTTTGACTGGCTTGTCACGCATGAATTTTTATGCTGACCAATGTACTATATTTTTCTTCGTCCGCCATGCAATAGTTAAACCCGTTCCATGTTGCAGTGAAAGTTTATGTAAGTTCAGTTTCCATGAGTACTTTCAGTACCTTATTAGTCTTTAGCAAGAAATTTAGTCTCAAATCTTATTGGCTGATAAGTAGGCTCTTTGTTTGGTCTTGACTTTGACCAATGACAAGGCTGTATTCTTAGACAGGTGTCTAGGTAAGTTTTATTTCTTTCTGTTTGATTTGTGGAATTTATAAAAAAAAATGTACAATAGTCTTTTAGAAAAGTGCTCTGTATATTATACTTTTTGCCTTGTACAAATTTAGCTTTTGCAGGTAGTTCAGTTGGTTCTTTCTAGGATCTCTTGATAATAAATAGATGCTGAGCCACAATCTTTGTACTATGATTTTGTAAATACCCCTTTTGAATCACAGAATACTGCAAGTCTTAAGAAAAATAACCCTGTTATAGTAATATGATCCATTAACAAAGTAACATGTATAATACATTTAATCAATGTATCTTACTTATTATTGTGTTATTATACAGTAAGGCGTAAAACTCAATTTGTTTGTTTCTAGATACTCAACCTACCCTTTTTTCACATGACCCTAGACATTTAATTAGGTCTGAGGAATGATACATCTACTTTCTCAATTTATTTACCTTTCCGCTTGCTTTCAAGAGCCAACAAAAATAGCAAAAAAATGCCCCACCCTTCCTACCCTATTTTTAATGAGCGTGTAACCAATAACATTTTTTTGGCCTGATGGATATTTTATGCCTCCATAGGGGCACACTAAGCAATTGATATTACTGATTTAGGGTCATTATTGTCCTAAGAGTTCAAGACTTGATGTAGATAGTGTTAATGGCTTCCTTTCCTCAGTTTGTGAAGATCATAAATATGTCAATCTGTCTATCTACCTCTGCTATAAAATATTCTCATGTATTTAGTTTTCCCAAAAGCAGAGACTGACATGCACTGGCCTAATACAGTGACTTACTTGTTGAAATTAAGAAAGATTCATAGACTAACCTAACCATGGTAAATGTGACTTGAATAGTCTTAGTACTCATGGTAAATGTGACTTGAATAGTCTTAGTACTCATGGTAAATGTGACTTGAATAGTCTTAGTACTCATGGTAAATGTGCCTTGAATAATCTTAGTATTCATAATAAATAAGCCTTGAATAATCTTTGCACTCGTTGGTAAATGTGCCTTGACTAATCTTAGTTCTCATGGTCAATGTGCCTTGAATAATCTTAGTACTCGTTGGTAAATGTGCCTTGAATAATCTTAGTACTCGTTGGTAAATGTGCCTTGAATAATCTTAGTTCTCATGGTAAATGTGCCTTGAATAACCTTAGTTCTCATGGTAAATGTGCCTTGAATAACCTTAGTTCTCATGGTAAATGTGCCTTGAATAATCTTAGTTCTCATGGTAAATGTGCCTTGAATAACCTTAGTTCACATGGTAAATGTGCTTCTCGTGGTAAATGTGCCTTGAATAACCTTAGTTCTCATGGTAAATGTGCCTTGTACTATCTTTTAGTATCGACCTATTTAAAAAACCATTAGATGCTGTTCTTGATTAAAATTTCAATATTTTTCCAATTTTATATTTTCAGAATGAGATGGACCTCATCATGGTTACAACCCTTAATTGTGCTGCATTGTTTATTCTGTTGCCACGGTTACGACTGGACAACCATCAATCTTCCGCAAATACATATTCCATATTATTTTACAAACAATCCTGACATTAGTGAACTGTGTAGCAAAGATGAGTCATGTCCATATAAGGTAAACCTTGTTGCTATAGTTACAAGAGCCTTTTCTCAGACTGTGGTCTTCTGTGGTCTTCTATGTTGAACCACATCTTGCTTGGTTTTAATTTGACCATAGTGTTAACTTGAATGCATATACCATAGTTATTTATCCAAAATTGTTATTTCAATGTCTAGGTTATTTGAATTTGAGATTTTGAGAAGTTATGGAAAAATGAAAATGTTTTCTTTAAAATAATATTTTTATTGTCCAATGGTGTTGGTCCAAATTTTAAAATGATTTGTTTATTACTTAATCAGATTAATTCAAATAATGACATGTTCAATGGCAGCAGAAGTCATTTTTGTTTCATCGATTTTTTTCATTCATATTGTTAAGCAATGAATTTATATTGCTTGATTGTATATTTGATTCAAAAAATGATGTAAAACTACCATGGGGTGATTGGTTAATGGTTAAGGTGATTTTTTGTTATTGCAAAGTCTACTTTAAATTGATACTATCACTTCCTTTAATTTGACTAAATTACTGTTTTATAGTTCAATCTTTAAATTTTTAAATGATGAAAGTAAATGTGTTTTATACATAACCTCAAGCTAAGGCTGAAATATATTGTGAGGTATAAATATGTTAACTGGATAAAATGTTTAAAAAATTGTTTAAATTGACATTAACCAGTTGATTGTATCTTAATTATGTAATGCTTACACACTGTTACATCCACCTAATGAGGATATTCATGTTGATGGGTTTTTTTACAGGTTTTAAACTAAAGGTTCATGCCTCTTTTAGCTGCTTTTTTAGACTCTCATTTTACTTGATACTTTTCAGCTCACCTGAGCACAAAGTGAATTATAATGATTGCCCTGGCTGTTGTCAATTGACGTCATGGCCGCAGGGTCAAAATCGGCTCTGGTCACTTGATTTTACAATTTGGCTTTTGTCGGGAAAAATTGAAAAATGTTCTTTTTCCAAGACAGCAAAGTGTTGATGAATTATCCTCCCTTATTTTTATTCTAGAATGGTTTCTATGAATCGACAGTGTTATACATGTACTCTCCAAATCAAAGTCAGTCTTTTTTCTGATGAGTGATTACAGGGCCATTGTGGCCATCTTGTTTTAATCATTTTTCCTAGTTCTGATGCACAGCTTTTATGTATTTATCTACAGTTTGCTATTTAAAAAATATGTATATTATTGATCATGAGTTTGTTTCTTTCAGCATCTTTTAAATGAAAAGAAATGTTGGGGTTACGAAAAGAATTGTCCGAAAGAAGGACGTTTATCCAACCCAGAATGTCCAGATGACAGTAGGGGATGGTAACTATCATTGTATTTGGACATTATCATAAAGATTCATTATTGTTATGTTGACTGCTGATAACCAATCGGCATGTAATGATGTATTGTGCCAGTTGGCAGTTCAACTAACCAATGCTCCTGGATCATCTGCTTTCAGATTTTTTAAGTTGGTTTAATACTGTTTTTTCAATTTTTCAGTTCTATACAGTGTCCAGTTCACCTTACCAGTTTTCCTGCACTGTTTTTAACCAGTACTAACATGTTACATAACCTTCTTCAGTGAACACACTACCATATTGTGTAAAAGTAGACCTGAACTGGCCGTAAAACCAGAATTTTAAATCTGCTTTTATCATACAAAACAACTTATCAACTCCCTGTTGACATTTTATCCAGACTTGTACAAATTTGAATGAATACTATATGAATTCTTTTTTTAATCTATTTATGTGTATTTTATTCACCATTTGTCACCAGCCAGAGTCCTATATTTGAAATGATTAACAAATGAGGGATCTCCATATAACTAAACTTTGATTTGTTTTTGTGTCAGGGCCAAAACAAAAGAGGATCAATTGAGCCAGTTTTGGGAGGGTGGTGATTTTGGATATGTTGTAGAAAGAAGGAAGGAGATGAAGACACTATGTGTGCCAAAAAATCCGGTATTATTAGCTTTTTGAATTTAGTAATACAGAAAAACCGATAAAATGATAAATAAAATATAAGAAATACATTTTATTTGCTCTAAAACAATACCAAATGCCTTTCTTTAGCCTTAATTTGTAAAAATGTTGTCAGGTGCATTTTTATGCCCCCCGCCATTCCAAATGGCAGAAAGGGCTTGAAGTGTTGCCACTGTCGGTCGTTTTGTCTGTCCATTCAAATTTTGGTTTCCTAGCGATAACTTTTTAGGTAGAATAAGACCTACTTTAAATTTATCATCCAAAAAGCTAAAGCACCGCTACACACACTGTTTTCCTGTGATTTCTAAACACATTACTGGGCTTGATAAATGGGATGGGGACACTGAAATGGTATCCCTGAAATACAGGAAGGCTGTACTTTATTTTGATTATGTGATGTTTTATGTAAGGATATTATGCATGCATGCTTGTCTCTGCCTACGTGGTATGTTTGGTCAGGATTGGCTGTAGAGTCAATTTTTTGTCTCTAAACATGTGGCATTATTAGCTTATAATTGGTCATAAAGTATAAAAAAGGGCATTTGATATGAAAATCTTTAAAATAAGTTGACATTCCTGCTGGTTCTTGCATGTTTAAAGTGCACATTTATTGATGTTGTCTGCAATGTGCATCATGGGATATTTTTATGTGTTAAATTGCAAAAAATCAATTACAAAGATATATGTGTTCAGCTGCTGTACACTTATCACTTATGATGATGTAATTAGTAATATCTCTCAATTTGCATGCTTGTGATCTTTTCTCATAATCCTGACAATGTTTATTTTTGTCTTGATATTACTGGTTTGTTTACTATAGTAAAAAATGTGTGATCTTTTTTTTAGGATGATTCCAGCTTAGAATGTGCCAAATATTTAAGATATTGTCGTGCCAAAAATATTTATTTAGATTTTAGAAAGGCTGATTTTGACACCAATGAAAGGTATGTATTTTCATGTATTTTTATGTATGGATTTATCTTTTTAAATCTTTGTTGACTTTATATCTAGCATACAGTTCTGATAGACTAGTTTAAAAGCATCCTAGCCATTGGTTAATTTTATGAAATAAACAACCAATCAAAGACTAGATGTTCAGTCTGGTATTGAAATTAAGTGCTGTGAACGATTGCTTCAATTATATTTTTTGTATACATTGTAATCTTATATTAATGTGTGGCCATCCACACAAAATGGGTGTGGTCAGGAATAAAATGGGTGTGATCATATGCAAAAGGTGTGGCCTGGCAGCAAGTAGGTGTGATCAGCACAAAAGTTGCCGTCAGGCACCAAACCTAAGATTTTTATATAAACTTATTGACTTTATTGCAGAAACTTGAGGTAGTTTTATATTTTCAGTTTTAAGGAAGACTTTCTTCTTGAAGGAGAAATTGGGGGTCACTGCCAACTTCGCAAATCCCTTTTGAAGGCTGAAAGTGAACATAAAAGTCCATTACAGTCATGGTATGAAAATTCTGTATAACATAGTATTAAATGAAATGCTGAAAACTTTGTATTGTTATCACTTGATTGATACCATCTCAACCATAAAATGTAACTTGACTTTAGAAACAATGTTTTCCATAAAAAAGTCTGGGCTTAACAATTCTTTCAGGCATACAATGTGCTTCCTGATGGATGACAACTTATGATGTTTACTAGTTCCACAGCTTGTCCTGAGTTGATTTCTACTCTGAGCTGCAAGCTTACAAGACTTAGTGGATTAGTCAAGCCCTGATAGTTATAAAGAACTAGTGCCACGCGCAAGGCTCAAACTCACAAATCCGTGGCCTGTTGTGCTAATGATCTCCTTACTAAGTTAAGGGGCTGAGTTTGCTCAGTTCAGCTTAACCAGATTTATTTACTTGTAGTATATTTACAGGTATGCAGAGATGGAATATTATACAGAGCTGCCATTTCAACCAATCAATGATGATAATTGTGATATTATTATAGATAAACCAGTTATATTTATGAAGCTTGATGCAGGTAATATATTGTTTGCCCCTTTTCAGCTACAATAAATATTGTAGACAGTGATAAAAAACGGCACAAAAAGTTAAAAATTTGAAGAGGATTTCTTGAACTCCCCTCATGGCTGTTTCAATCTTGGTAGCAACTACAAAATATTTGTTTATTCAATATTTCAGTTATCTCCCTTCAGCAAAAAATGACAGAAAATCGCAGTATGTTAAGAGAAAAAATATTTTCAAGTTAAACAGAAGAAAATGTCTGAAAATTGGGGTGAAAAAAACAGAAGAAAAAATATGTCATTTTGTTAATTGTTGTGCTTCATTACTATAATAAAAGCAAGATAATGGCTACTTAATCAAACTTTTCAACACATCTAGGTTCTCATAATCAGAGGCATGAACGACATTATATCTCTTTGATAAATTGAAATTGCTTGTTTTTTTTAAACATTTGGTTGTAATCCATTTTTCTTTTTGTTTTCAGGGTCCAATATGTTTCATCATTATTGCGACTTTATCAACTTCTACCTCAGTAACCATGTGAATAATTCATTCTCTACTGATATTTATATGATTAATTGGGACACTGTAAGTATATCATTCTGTTAGAGTCTTCATGTACACTAATTTAACATGAGACATCAAAAATACACTGAAATTTTCAAGATAGGATATTTTGAGTTTAGAAATGATTTCCAGTTAGGTATGTATTTATGCTGGGATATAGACTGAGTTTTTACACTTAAATCTGTATAAAGCATCATAAATCATTATTTTAAAGATGCACATAAGTTAAGAACAAAGAAGCTGTGGCCGTAGTCCAATGATTAGTGCGCTTGATTTGTAACCCGACGATCCAGGTTAAATTCCCAGTCACGGCAGGTCATACCATTCTGTGAAAATTTGAGAGCAATGTCAATTTACCTCCACATATGAAGAAGTTGCCAGTTCAAAGTATCTGTAAAGAGACAGTGTATATCTGTTTATTGTTGTTTTTTCTCCTGTTAATATTTGTTTATCTTGTTTCAGAGGTCTAACCACTATGCTGATCTTTTTAAAGAAACTTTTGATGCATTCACAGATCATCCTATGAAGTATATTAAAAATTTTAAGGATAAACGAGTGAGTCTTTAATAATAAAATCCCTATTCAAGGTAGATTTTATAGAAGTTCTTACGTGTCTGCCTAGTTATATGTAGTCTCATCATTTGAATGTTCAATGCAGAGTTATTGCCCTTTGATTTTGACGATGAATGCACTAAAAAGCATTGTCAACTTCATTTTTCTGTTGTCATCCATATTTTTCAATTCAATGATAAATTCTAGTGCTATTTGCCGTTAATTGATTGGTTAAGTTCTGATGTGACATTTACATCTTATACACGTCAGGATGATGTATTATATTTCACACTCAAGTCTGTCTCATGATAAGTGTTTTAAGTTTTTCTTGTTACAAAAAATGATTACTAAGGAGTATTTTATGCGTTAGAACAAATATAATCACGTGTGGCAGCTTGCATCTTCAGACTGATGCATATTTTTAAATATTTATTTAATACATAGTACACCATATGCTGTGAATATTCCACTTGTTAATTGTAGTATTAAATACGTAAAGCTTGTGTTTGATTTGTTAACAACTTGCAAATCTTCAAGGTTACACTATAGTTGGTCATTGAGAACTTATTTTCTGATGTCTATCCGTCCGTCTGCCTGTATGTTCTTGTGTTTGTCTGTCCTACTGTCTGTCTGATTTACTTTGTCTGTCTATTGATCTGTTTGATTGCAAAGTCTTTGAATAAGGGCCACTCTTTGAATAAAGGCTACCCAACTGTCATTGATTATTTTTTAACAAACTGACCTCTGAATAAATGTCATCTGTAAATAAAGGCCTCATTTTGTCTTTCTGATGGGTGGCACATGCTCACAGTTTTGACTGTCTGTCTGTCTGTCTTTTTACCATTCAATTCATCTGTTATAATGCTTATCCTCACTGTTCTGTGAAAAATATTTGAAATTTCTACTGTTCAGTTTTGTGGTAGATTTCATGTTTTGTCCTTTAAACTGAATTTAGGAAAACATGTGGATAGAACTGCTAGTATTTGAAAATACAGCACAACCTCTTCAAGACTTCACCCTTTGGGAGTAGCAAAATTATATTGTTGTTGATAGATTGTTGCTTAGGATAAGTTGAATTAACAGCAGTAGGAAAAAATAATGCTGTTGTTGAAGAGAAGTTTAAGCTCTAGAGAGGTTCCAATCATGCTGTTGTTAAACAGAGTTTGTTGCTCAAGAGATGGCCACTCTGGAGAGGTTGTACTGTAATGTTAGGTTGATTGTTTTTACAGGTGTGTGTTAAAGATGCCATATTTCCATTGTTACCTAGAATGAGATGGGGCATGTTTTACAATATGCCACTGGTAAGATGAGTTACTATTTTTAAACATGTATATTTATTTGTATAAGTTCATTCATTTTCACATAAGTATAACAATATAATATTATAAGGTCTTCATTTTATGTTCTAGTAACATAGTCATTTAGTTACTGTGTATTATTGTATAGATTATGTTACTTTCAGTCAGCAAAGAAAATATTTTACTTTTGCAACTGACTAAGTAGTCTTCCACTTTCATGTATTACATTCAATTCTTTTACTTTTACTTCAGATCCCTGGTTGCTATGGTAGCAGTTTCTTTCAAGCATTTTCAGCTCATGTGATACACAGATTAAAGATCTCCCAAGATGGACCACTAGTATGTCTACTGCATGTTGTTTTTCTATGTGATGTGCATTTGTTCAAAATTGGAACAGAAGGGTCTTCTGTATTTATTAATTTCCTGTCATTCAGACATGACACAAAGTTCAGAAACCAGTCAATGAAAAAAGATTTTTGGAAGCATTTTGGTTTTATCCAAATAGAAGTCTTAAAACTTGTCTCAATAGTTACATGATTGGCTAAAAATTCTTGAAACATAGAGGTGAAATTCAATTAATATATTCAACGATTAATGTTCAACGATCGAAGAAGACTGTGTGTTTTCTGTTCTAAAAATATCTCTTTTTTCAGGAGAGCAAGATTAGGATCACATTGTTAGACAGACAAACAAAATACAGAAATGTTTTGAATGAAGACAAGGTAATATAATCAAATCTCCTTTTCTATATAAATACATGATAGGAAGCTGCTGTTGTGTCATTCCTTGTCATGAAAATTTGTATTTGCTGAGGTGGAGGACAATTTAACATAGGATGTAATATCTTCAGTCAAATTTGTCAAGGACAGTGTGAGCCTTGCCTGGGGTTCGAACTCACAACCTCTCGATCATCAGACAAACGTTCTAACCACTGAGCTTGCCGGGCAGGCTATTTTCTGATTTCCAGGAAATCTTGTAAGGCGAAACGGTCGCTGTATATTACTGAAACATTAATGAAAAAGCCGTTAAACCCGAATAGATAAATAAACTATATAAATTAGGGTTCTTTGATTTGATTGCATTCATTATGTTTTTACCATGATTCTTTTTTTAGCTTGTGTCTGCTTTAAAAACAGTTGGTGAATATGAAGTCCAGCGTGTTGTTTACAAATACAGGTGAGATATATTGTACAATTCTTGGGTGTCCCGTTTAATTATAATACTATAAGCTTGAGTTTAAGATTCTGCCCCATGTAACAAGGGTTATATACATACTCGGGCAATCATTGGGGATGTAATGTGGATAGGGTATGGCAAAGGTTACATACTGGTGCACTTTAATGGTATGTGGGGGATGGGGTTACATAAAAGTAAACTAGGAACTTTTTTCTAGTTTGTTACAGTTTCATGCATGTTTTTGAAGCATGAAGAATCCTGTCTTGCCTACTTTGTTGTGATACTTATATGATATTAAATGCATTTTATTCATATTAAGTTGTATTCTTTGGACAGGTTTCATGGATTAAGACCCCAGTCTGTGAAGTCTGTTTATATAACAACTAGTATAAGTAATACTATGTTTCATTTTAGGATCCGCATGGTTTTTAATTGGGTTGTTTAAATAAAAAATAAGATAACATTGCATGTATTTATTTATAACAAATAGAAATTGTTATAGTTTAACCCATTGTTTGATTTTTATGTGTGTAGAAATAAAACACATGAAGTTTTAACTGGAATAAAAAGCAGGTAAGATGTGTGGTACTAACATTATACTGGGTTCTCATGTACAGATATTGGATAATGGACAGTGTCATTTATACTTCTCTACATCTTGTTAGTGGCACACTTATAATATTTCTTATGGTGTCAACTTTTAGTCACAACTTTTATTGGTCATACTCTGATACTGCTAGACTTTATTTTTCACTTGGAAGTATTTCTGTTTTGAAGTATCTTGTTAATGCATCTGGTTTATGGTCAGCCTGCCCAGTTTGTTCAGTGGTTAGAGCGTTAGTCTACTGATCAATAGGTTTGTGAGTTTGAACCCTGGCTAGGCTCACACTGTGACAAATTTGACTCAAGCTATTGCATCCTAAGTTAAATTTCCTCCACATCTGAATTATGTGGGATAGCTTGGCAGTAGCTTGCACATAGAATGTGGTTAGTACTGATTAAGGCCTGAATGAAGTCCAGGGAAGCTGGTTAGGATAACTGCCCACCATGATATAACTGTAATGATGTTGAAAATGGCATTAAATCTGATTAAATGGATCAGTTCATTGACAGTCATATTTTTATCATAGATGTTTCACAAATTTTCCAAATAGGTTCATATTTAATTGGTTAATAGGAGTATATTTAAGTCTTGTTCTGAATTACTCTGAAATGTCCTAAATTGTACAACCATCTCTTCACTGATGTACTACACAGATCTTCTTGTTTCCATGTTAACCAATCACTCGTTGCTGTGTTTTTTAATCCACTGTACATTAACATTGTAGTAAAACTATTTCTGTCTGAACTAAAACAAGGGAAATTTTACATAATCTCTAATAAGCCTCTCTTTCTCTATTATAAACTTTTAGCAACAACTTTTACAGAGCAGCTTTTGAAATAAGTGGTTATTTTTAAATACAATGAAGTTAAACTTGTGTAAGCAACCATCTCTGAATAAAGGCCATGCTGTTAGTAAAGGCAATTATTTGAAAAAAACATCATTGATTATTTTTAAAAATGACCTCAAAATAAAGGTCACCTGTCAATTAAAGTAACATTTTGTCTTACCCAAGGATGACCTTTATTCACATGGTTGACTGTATATGTATTGTATTCCAATTACATTTTGTCTCAAGAATCGGGGAGTGTCAGTAGGTTGGCAGGGTGTTACAATGTCTTGTTGATTGTATTTATGATTTATTTGATTTTGTTTTACTATTTCACTCACAGGTAACTTTATCATGAATAGATTATAAAAATATGAAGAAAAAAATTTTTTTATTTAATTTTTTTTTTTTCATATTTTTATAATCTATTCATGATACAGTTACCTGTGATTTCACTATTGATGATGAGCAAGTATCTTACGGTAAGTTGTGATAAAATGACCAATTTTAGAGTACCGGTAACTCACTTTTCAAAAAAATATTTTATTTTCAGAGAGATGCCATTTTTGGACCAAGTAAAGGTTAGTTTCGTTCTTACAGGGTCTTCTTGATGTCTCCTGAAAATTGATAACATTTCGTTATGTTTGACCAAATGATGTCTTCTGATAATTAATGACATTTAGTTGTTTGACCTTATGACAATGAAATAGGCTAATCCATATAAGGCACCGAAATGTGGTAAAAATATTAGATAGGAAGACATACTTTAATCTGTTGCCTAGTGTTAGGTGAAAAACAGACAAATCTAATCAATTTGAATATTTCTAATGACTAAATACTGGAGCAGAGATTTGACTACTGATTATGAATTTAGACTTTTGTACTAAACATAGTAACTGAATGGCATAATCTGTTTGGCAAAAAGAGACAGAAGCAAGATTCAAATCCCGGGTCTGACTGTTAATAGTTTTGACTCTTATAAATTGTAGAAAGAGTTTGATTACATATTCTGAACCTGTTGTAAAATGTTATACTTATGTTATTTACAGATTTCACATAACAGTGATATATTTATTGGTATGCATGGTGCTGGACTTACCCATATGTTGTATCAGCCTGACTGGGGCTCGGTTATAGAACTGTAAGTTACAACAAATCTATCATCTCAAATTACATATATGATACATGTGTTATACCTTTATATTTTGATATATATATAAACTTCAGGTTTATATTCCGGATACACCCAGATTTTCTTTACTTAGTTAAATATGGAAACAATATGGTTGATGGCCTCTAGGTTGGCAAAAATGGTTGGCCAAATATAATTTTCAGGGTTTTTAATAAAACATAAATAAACAATCCCATTACTTTCCTGATGAACAAATTCAAAAAATATTTCAGTTATATAAGATTTACCTACCCAGTTTTCCTGAACTGTATTCTAACCAGTACTAGATTGTAACATAGCTTCCACAGGCAGCCAGCAACTATTCCACATCGAGGGCTCAGCGCAACACTGTCGTAACTTGTTCTTATTTCAATATGAGTTACGACACTGTAGCGTTGAACCCTCGACATTGAAGGAAAATCAACATCTTGGTCAAATACAATAAGATACAATCATAAAATGGTTTTGAAAATGATATTTTATTGTTACAATGATTATCATATTTCACGTCTATATTAACATACCTTCAAAATACTTGTACAGGTTTAACTGCGGTGATCCAAACTGTTATCTAGACCTGGCTAGACTACGGGGTGTAAAATATTTCACTTGGGAAAAAAATGAGAAATTACAACAGCAGGATGAGGTAAGGTTTTTATTAAAAATAAGACATGAAGAACTATCTTGATTGCTGCTTTGTATCATATTCGTACTGTTCTTCATGCAACAATTTGGTCAATTAGTGTTTTTCGTCAAGTTTGTATTGTAACATGTTCTGTGTTTACCTAGGCCATATTTTCTGTTTTTGCACTGGAAATGGCCAAAAGTACAGAGTATGTGCTGATTAGCTTTGACTTAACCTGATAAATGCTAGAAACCATAACCTGTGCTCAATTCTCAGATCTTGAAATTAATTTATTCTTTCCATGCGAGATATCTGTTCAGAAGTTGATTTGAATATTTCTTGATGCTGAATATTCTGTGTGGTTTATTCGGTGTGATGGTCAAGTTTGAATATTTATTATTTCATTTATTTTGGTTTAGCGCTGTTTTTCAGCAATTTTTCAGTTGCGGCAGCCGATTCACTTAACTAGTTTTCTTGTACGGTATTCTAACCAGTACTAACTTACTGTTTCTTCACATGTGAAGGAATATCAACATAGTGGTCAAATTTTCATGGAAGGGTATGACCTGCAGCAACTGAGAATCTGACCCAGATCTCCGGGTTACAAATCCAGCATGCTAACCCCTGAATCACAGCTGCAGCCCTCAAGTTTGAATAAGATACTGACTGGTATATGAGAGAAATTTATTCTAAAGCAGGGCTTCCATATGGCACTTAAAATGGCCTTTTGACTCATGAAATTGGCAATATATAGCTTCTGACTCACTCTTCAAATTGTCAGTTTTTGACCCTCAATTTTTAGTATACACAATTCAGTTGAACCAATGCAATTTGAAGTAGCATGTTTTATTATCTTCCAGGGCCATCATCCAACACTTGGTGCTCACCAGAAGTTCACAAACTATGCCTTTGATCTAATTGAATTTATGAGACTGGTTGCCAAGGCTGCAGACCATGTTAGGTCACATCCAGCCTTCATTGCTGCTAGACACAGCAAATATGACATGCCCAGGGATGAACTGTGATGATTTTTATTTTATTTTTATGATAAACTCTTGCCGACTGTTAATATTTAAGAAGTCTATGCATTATTTATATATATTGTTTTTAAATCTGCCTTTTGTTTTATGGTAATATATTATTTAATATGTTCATATATTTCTAAGGAAGAGAACTTTTCAATTCTAAGATTTCAGAAAGACTGATTTGCCTTTGAAAATGGATCCAAAAGTTCCTGTAGATTTGTCCATAATATTAATACATTAATTATTTTGATAAAATATTACAGAATATCTATTGCTATAGGCAGTTTAGCTTGATTATTGCAATACGTGTCTGCTAGACTGTAGGTTTTATGTTAAGACCCAGAAAAGGGCTGGCATTTCTTAGTGACAAATTGAAAGATTAATATTCCACCCTGTCTCCATGACAACCGTGTCTGATTTGCCTTATAACCTCAGGAACACTGATTGGTCAGTTAAACTAACTATTGTTATTAACTTAAACATTTTTGAAAATCTGCACTTAAGCCTTTTCATTGTACAATGTGTCTTGAATTTTTTCACAGGTATATGTCCAAATGTCTCAAACTGTTTACGTCCATGTGTAGTAGTATTAAGTTCAACTGGTATGAAGAATTAATATAAAATTACTGCATTGTACCAGTATTTTTTAGTCTTTTTCAAAGTTTATTTCTTTGTGATTGATGTATACAATGTAGTGTTCAGATGAATAGTGTTCATGATAATATACATGTACATTTTTAAACACCCTATTTCGGTATTTCTATATGTATAGATAAGTGTAGATTTCATGCTGGCTAGATATTGTCCTACTGTTTTGTTGATCAACTCGGAGAACTAAGTGCGTATAATCTTTTAAAGCATGTCACTTATTAGCCATGTATAGCTTTTGTTGATAATATGTTTTTATGGTAATACATAAATCTTGACTAGTGTGGGTTGGGTCTGGATGCAATTTTAATGGACGTCATTTATTTACGTTTACATGTACATAATTTGGGAAATTTGTAGTTTTAGGGATAATGAAAACATGTCCTCTGCCAGATGCCAGATCCATTCCATCCGTCTACATACAATATCACAATCAGTGGAGTAAACCTTAAGCGAATGCAATGAAACTTAAAATATGTCATCACCATGAAGTGCAGATATGCAATACACAATTTCCATGCCCAGTGATCCACACATTCCAGAGTTATGTGCCCTTGAACTTAGTCATAACTATTGCATTCTTAGTGTCAAACTGGTGGCAGGAGTATAAGTCACTTCTGTGACAAAGCTCTAGTATTACTTTCTGTTATGTGAGGCAATTATGTTTAGATTAAGTTTGATTTTATATGCTTAACAATATAGAAAAATAATATGTAACCATGGTAACCATTTTGAAATCTTATCATTTTGTGTAAGGATAGCTCAGGGTCTCCTGTTATCTTTTTTTAGGTAAAATGTTTGTATTTTATGCTTTGTGACAAGTTTTGGTGTTAAATGTTAAAAGTTTTATGTGTTTAATGTAATTATACAAAGTATATGTAGTCTTCATCTTGTCTGTTCAGAGTTTTTGAAATATTTATTATTGTTTTATTCAATTAGTTTCACATTGGGTCAGTCTGCTAGACTAAAGGCATTATTTTTTTACAATTTGAATTATCTTGTTATGATACATATCTGTAAAAATTTACATACTGTTATAATGATCGTTTTTCATGATATGCCAAATTGAGTTCAGCAGTGGTATTATTATTATATTCTGTAATGGTCGTATTGTGTGATATTGTCATTTGCTGTGTTTGTCAAGAGATTTTTTTTTTGTTGAATGTTACATGCTTACTATTTCTCATCAGTATAGAAAGAAACTTAGATTTATTGAGATTTTACTGTAGATGTTTTTGAAAAAGAGAAATGAAATAACATTCACCGCATATCACATTGTTATACATGTATTTACTTATTGGTGACCAAAAATCACTTGGAAACAATGATCAACTCACATGGACTAAAGGGCACATGGGAAGATTTTTTACATTTAATGTATACTTATGATTGTTAGACATATTGTAAGAGGTGATCGGTAGTCAAGTGGTAACACGTTGGATTAGTAAGTGATAAGTTGTGGGTTCAATTCTTGGCTCCCCATCCTCCAAACTATTGAGTCAAGTACTGTGTCTAGAAAACCATAGGAAAAAGGTGATGCGTATATCGATGATTTACACCTGGCACAAAAAAAAAACTATTAAAAAAGAAAAGGTATATAAATGCCTGGTTCTCCTGTATCTTATCTCCCCTTTCTCTGTGAGGCTCTGAATTGATCATAGCTGATGAATGGGCTGTTCAACTACAGATAGATAAATAGACATATTGTAAATGTAGTTGTATTTACACCTGTGGACTTATTGTTATGTGTTTAATTACTAGGGTGTTTGTTTATATTGTTGTCTATCTTGCATGTCTACTGAGTGAAAACTGTTCATTGTGTGCAAATTATTTGTCAGTCAGAATTTTGTTTTAAACATACATGATTTCAAGATAAACAATGGTAATATTTTTGACAATAAAAATCAATTGTGCATTTTTTTTTGTTATTTAGCATAGACAGGCTCCTACCATCCAAATGGTCTGATGACATTAATTATTTTTACTATTATATTATTTTGTTCAGTCTATTATGATGCGTACTTACTCAGTACACGAAATATAAAGATGAAGAAAAAATTGGTGAGTAATTTTTCTGATTTTTGTCTTATATGCAGTACTATTTGACAAGATAACATGTCAAGACTAAAAATATTACTTCTTACATCAGTCCAATAATACGTCTGGCTGCTTTCTTCATCTGTCCGAAATTGTCACTTAGACATTTTCTGCAATTTCAGTTATTTGATTTCATAATCTGTCGTCCACCATTGTTTATTTCTGTAAGGTATGTTTACTGGTATATTTAAATATTCTGGTACATTTGCTTATGTTCATTTATACATGTAGATTTAATTATATTTACATGTATATATATTGGTAAATATGTTTATATTTTATGTACACTGGACTCTGAAGACAGGATAAAACATGTGTGAACTATTCTTACCACAAAGAAAAGAAAGCTGACATAATTACAACTAGTCTGCAGTATGTTGAGATGTTGGAGTGTTTCATATCCATAATTAAACAAGTTGTTGATTGGTAAATCTTTTTTTTTCTTTTTCGTTAAATTAAGTTCGGTCTTAAATGAGATGTGAACTGCGCATGTGTGATCGGTGAACTTCATGCATGGTGACATGACGCTCATAAGGCGTTTTTTATGGTCTCGAAAGTTAAATGAAAGTTATTTATTTGGATTTAGCACCATTTTCAACATTGTGTCTGTCATATTGTGGCGGGCAGTTATCCTGACCATCTCTGGATTTCATTTAGGCTTTAACCAGTACTTATCACATTCCATCTGCAAGCTAGCGGTACTGCCAAGCTACCCCACATAATTCAGAGGTGGAGGACATTTAACATAGGATGTGTTATCTTCAGTCAAATTTGTCATGGATAGTGTGAGCCTCGCCCGTGGTTCGAACTCACAATCTCTTGTTCAGTAGACCAACGCTCTAACCACTGTGCTTACTGGGCGGGCTAAATGATAGTTATTGATCAGTGAAATTTTTTATGTCTGTTGAAATTTCAGTAAATGTATATGAATTTATTATTACATACCTAAACTAGGCAAGCACATAAACTTTGGCAGAACCTGTAATTATACTGTGAAATATAGATCTAATAAAAATTTCATCTACCGTATGGGTATGCCATATCTTTACATTACATGTATTCGTTTTACAGATCAGTGGAAGACATCCTGACAGAGTCTGACATTTTAGACCAGTGGTAACTTACACGGTTATGGAAGGTGCATTACAGAAGAAATCAGAACTAGTGACTACAATGTAATGCTGGCGTTTCATATGATTTCTTGATGAAAATTGACATATCAGAACTTTTTAAAAGGAACATTCAAATTGTAAATGCTAGTCGTGGCGTAAAGAACTTCATATTTGATGTCTAATATCATGTTTGAATTACAGATCTTTTAGTGTTAAGCACCTATTTACCTGTATATACTTAATGTTAATCACAACCTGAATTTCTTACATTAAATGATACGTATGTTTCTTATTGTAAAATGTTAAGTAATGATCTATTGTTGTTTATGTATAAACTTTATATTACAGATCTACTGTTGTTAAGTATAATATGCTAACTACACATATACTTTTGTATATGTATGAAGTTATGAACTGTTAAAGTACAGATCTACTGTTGTTTATATTATATAATGTTAAGTACAGACCTACTGTTGTTTATGTATAAATTATTAAGCATATATCTACTGTTGTTTATATGTAAATGTAAGGTACAGACCTACTGTTGTTTATGTATAAATTATTAAGCATATATCTACTGTTGTTTATATGTAAATGTAAGGTACAGACCTACTGTGTTTATGTATAAATTATTAAGCATATATCTACTGTTGTTTATATGTAAATGTAAGGTACAGACCTACTGTGTTTATGTATAAATTATTAAGCATATATCTACTGTTGTTTATATGTAAATGTATATGACAGACCTTCTGTTGTTTATGTATAAAATGTTATAAATACTGATCTACTATTACATCTAATACAGTGTTTGGTCAGTATACCTGTACAAATGTCTGCCAGTATTTTTACTATCAGCCTTGCATTGTTTATTGACTTTAAGAATTTTACATACTCAGGACTTTGTTATTCCTTATACATATATTTTACATATATTGTACTTACTAAGTGGATGAAATGGTGGATATCTTCTCTCTCTAACCTTGATTCAAACATGTAGCAAATTGTACCAGAGAGATGAAGTGTCAATCCAAACATCACTCATTTGAAATAATTTCAAAACACAGTAAAACAAGGCATTATGATTTTCTGGCTTAAATACTGCTAATTTGATATTAATATCAGTGTTACATTTTTTTTTTTTATATAAATATAAGTATTTATTAGTATTGTCAATGTCATATCTTGTTTGCAACATGATACCAGTGTCTGTGTGGTTCCTTGATATATATCTGTAAGGTACCATGTCAATTAATTATTTACATTTAGTAAGCTGATGTGATCAGAGTTATTCTTTGTGTTATGTGTTGGGTACAAGTATTATATATATAAAACTGATCTACCAGTTCTTCTACCATATTTTATACAATATTCAGCAAGAGCTTATTTGGTGTTTATTACACATTTAAAGAAAATGTTCTTTGAATATACTTAGAAAGTTGGAAATGATCATGAGAACTTCCCTAACATAATGGATGCTGAATATTTATTTATACATTTTGTTGTTAAATTGTTATGAATTATTACTTTGTCATAGAAATTTTGTTTTGGCAGCTAAAAAGAAGTGGCTTTTTATAATTTTGTTTGTTTGTTTATATCGAGTTTTACGCCCCTTTTCATTATTCATGAAATAGTTTATATTTGGTTATACAGTAGAGGTGTTTATTGATTACATACATTACACTGGTTGATTGTTATATAAAGATTTAAGATATTGTTCTAAGTTGTTTTGCTTTTTTCTTCTTTTATTGTCTGGTTAACGTTTTACTTATTGACTAATTTTTAGAAACAGAACAATTGTAGTCCAGCCTTCCATAGCTGTCACTTGCTTGGGGTGCATACATTTTGATGCAGACCTAAACACCAAGTTTTTCTACATCTGCCATTCAACTATTAAACTAGTTCCCATTCTTGTAGTGCAATACTATGTAAGTTCACTTTCCATGAGTGATTGTTGTATAATCTACAGTATTGTAATTTACTTCTTTGTGTTGTATGAACATTCTATATAACAAATACACATAATTTTATGTATTTATGTTATGGTTTTGTTATATGTGTATAATTTGTAAATGTTTTTATTTTATGTTGCATTAAAGAAATATTAATTCACATTCTGTCTTGTGTTTTATCTTATGTTATATCAGGTATGTTAAATATAAATACCTGGATATGTACCATACTTGATATCTAGATAAGAAAAATGTTGACAAATCTTACAAATGAAGATAATGTCCACTCCACGTATTTGGGTGTTATTTCAGAGGCATTGGAAATATGAAGTAAAATAGATGTAAGATGAAAATCTTGCACAAATATAAGTTACACACACACGGAACATAAACATATCAAACTACAGAATACAACAACAGATTATTTCCTTAAAAGGTAAATAGACTCTTCCATTGCCCATCATATAAGACTACACAATTTTAGAAGATTCCACTTCTCGGAAGGGGGGTTTATGTACACTTATTAAATATACTATAAACTATATTATTTACTGGTGAAATTCAAAACAAATCTATATTAATGATGATTTTCATTCTACAATTACAATTCATTAATGAAAAAGCTATTTGTTTCTATATTGCGATTAAAACATCACAGGTTTTCAACTTGCTAAGCTGGTACCCGTTCCATGTTGAAGCCAGACAAAAGGGACCAGTTTATCAACTCTTACCTTCTAAGGGAAGTAACTCGAATATTAAGGGAGACAACAGCTACTGAAAAATGACAAAAAATTGGTGAAAAAAAGTTTTCTAGGTCATCTATTGTTCTTTTTGTTTACTTTTTCACAAGATTTTCAGCTTACTTACCTGCAAAGGGAGGTAACTGAACAAATATAATTACTCAAGGTTTTATGATTTCCTGAAATTAATATGTCATTAAGATCATGTACACAATAGTTTACACTGTCTGCTTGATGATGAGACTTTGTTCTCTTTATTTAATACCTTCTCACACAAGAATTTAATTAGAAAGTAAAGAAATCATCATTGTTTATTTACTGTATAAGCTAAGCACATGGTGGTTGACCTCTGACCTCAGACTTTCATGTTTCATGATTTTCAGCTGTGAAAAATATAAACATAGAGTAGATAATAAATGTCTGTCTGCATAATAACTTCTAGCATAGTTCACATTCAACAGAATGTTTAAACAGTCAAGACTGTGAACAAAGGCCAACCATGGGAGACAACATGTGGCCTTTATTAAAAGGTGACCTTTATTCAAAGGTCATTTTTTCTATATAATCAATGAAGGTCTTTCAAAAACTGCCTTTATTCTTTGAATGGCCTTAATTTGGAGGTGGATGCAAATACAGGTTTGACTGCACATCCAGTTTATACAGGTATATTTGTACTTGTAAATTAATTTTCATGGTGTCTAAACAGGCTAAATTTAGTCTTCATTCTATACATTTTGGAACTAAGCTCATGTCCATAAATGTTTTTTTTTGTCATTTTAATACAAACACTACTCTACAATTATACTGAGTACTGTTCACTTCATTTTGTAAACAAATCAAAATAATCAGAAAGTTCATTCACACATAAGAATGCCATGAAATTATACAGGCTTGAGTAGTCATCTAATTAAATTACCTCCCTTTGCAGACAGGTGAAGTAAAAATCTTGTGAAAAAGTAAACAAAAAGAACAATAGATGACCTAGAAAACTTTTTTTCATCAATTTTTTGTCATTTTTCAGTAGCTGTTGTCTCCCTTAAAAATCGAGTTACCTCCCTTAGCAGACAAGTTGATGCACTAATCACAAGATAAAAAAAATATCTTTTCATTTATGAAGGTTGAATAAAGATATTCTTAAGTTTTTGTATTTTAAAAATCATCCACAATACAGTTTTATATCGAATTTCAAAAGTAAATAATATATGATATTATGATATTTTATAGTACAAAGCAGGGTCGAGGGAGCAATTTTGGATGGGGGGGGATATTTTACTTAATTTTGACTATGGGGTGAGAAAATCAGTTAAAGCCTCATTTGATTAGCATTGCTGCTGAAATTATTTAAGCAGGCTAAACCCCCCCAGACTCTGCTGCCCCGTATCATATATTCAACAAAAAATATATATTTTAAAAATCCACTTTTTCAAGTTTATGTAGTCTTATATGATGGTCATGCAGTGGGTGAGTCCAACTATTCTAATAAGCAAATCCTCAATTTTAAGAAAATATACTGTTGTATTATTGTAATATGTTTAAACATTTCATTTTACACCATGGAACTATCGTCATGTCCAATGATGTTTATTGTGACATTTACAAACTTTACAATTATACTGAGTACTATTCACTTCATTTTGTAAACTACTTAAAATATTTAGAAAAGTCCATTGGCATGCACAAGAATATCATGAAATGATAAAGGCTTTGAATAGTCATCTAATTAAATTACCTCCCCTTGCAGGCAGGTGAAGTAAAAATCTTGTGAAAAAGTAAACAAAAAGAACAATAGATGACCTAGAAAACTTTTTTTCATCAACATTTTGTCATTTTTCAGTAGCTGTTGTTTCCCTTAAAAATCGAGTTACTTCCCTTAAAATTGAACACCTGTGATGCCTTAATCACAAGACTTAAATCATACATACAATGCTGAATAAAAATACTCTAAAGCCACTGTAATTTAAAAACCACCCACAATGAAGTTTTCTATTAAATTTCAAAAGTAAATAATATAGGATATTTAATAGTACAAAGCCAAGCATGTTGGGGGCAATTTCAGATTGGGGGGGGGGGGATTTTCCAAAATAGTGTAGTTTTATATGATGGTCAGTGGATGAGTCCATTTATTTTAAGCAAATCATATGCTCTTGTATTGGTGTAACATATGTTTATGTTCCATTGGTACATGTGTACTAATTATGATACTGTGATTTTTTCTTCTCAGTTCTATTTGAATTAATAAGAAATCATTTTTGAAAAAAAGCTGATTCACTTACCTGCAGTATCAAGCCTGTGATTTGCTCTTTGAAAAAATATTATAAGTCCACATTTATTTCATTTTACAATTCCTTACTCCACCTATTACATACTTTTCTAGTAAAACATAAATAAATGTTTATTTCTAACATGCTCTTTAAAAATAGGGTTGGTAAGTATAGGGATTTTATTATACTATTCTCGGAAGAGTGCGGAAAGATAAAACATTCAGACATTGGATGTATGGATCCTCCGCCCTCATGAAGTCTAGGGTCTAGATGATAAGTTTGGGTAGATCGCAGTATCCAGAAACTTAACATTTTTCTAAACCTTAAGGCCAAAATTTGTTAACAATGGCCAGTAAATGATATTTCCTCTCATTTTCTTAAAGTCACTAACATTGATCTTAGGTTTCCAATTCTTAGGACAGCATCTTGTAGCATGTTACTTTCTATTCACTGAATAGATTTAATATATTTTGGTATTACAATAAGAATATGAAATAACGTCGTACATGTACATTTGGCAACTTTTCCAGCATCAGTCAATGGTGGAGAAAGACCCCAGATGTGGACCTGGGTAGAACCACCGACCGACTGACCTTCCGTAAGCTAGCTAGACAGCTTCACCGCATGTGTAAATGTTTTTCAGGACCCGAGTGGGATTCCTGCTCATAGCGTTTAGGGGCTGGTGATTATCTGTCAGAAACCATAACCACTCAACCACGGAGGCCCGTATTGAAATATAAGTTTTTCCAATGTTGACTCAACGTGATAGTTGTACACTTTTCAGCCTCTGTGAGCATCAATTAGATGTTTATTACATGATGCAGATTTTCCTTTTTCAGAGCTTGTGTTATCTTCAATGAATGTTAAAGACAATACATCAGGGATGACTATAAAACCAAGTAGAGATCGTCTATGTAGATTGAATATTTACTACATAAATACATAACAAGCAAAACTAACACATTTTTGTAGAATAGAAAATTTTATTAATAACATGTAGGGAAGACATATATATCACAAGAAAATCAGATATATGACAAATATGACAGTTCAATGGAACAAGAGAATGTATGTAAGTACCTATGTATATATAATCTTATTAACACAACAAACTCCAAATGATTACATTAAATATGACCCCTGTACAAAGTCTTCACTGTTTTTATTTATTCAATTTCAATGTAATTACAGTCAAAACTCGTTATATCGAAGTTTGTGGGACTTGCCAAAATACTTCGATATAAACGAACTTCGATATAGGAATTTCGATACCCGTGTTTACATTTTAGAGCTAAAGTCAGTGTGTCGTAATAATAACGTAATCGTGTTATTTAGTGTACGGGATTGTAACGGGTTATAAGAATACGGCATTTATACCGGTACTTATACGGGTACTTTCGATACATTTAATTTGCTATATACATAATTATGCATAAGATAGTTTTAAATGAGCGTATAGCAGCATTAATAATAATTTGTTTCATCAACGAAAAGTTTGTATCAGTTTTATAATCGTGAGAATGGACACTTATGTATTTATACAGCTGTCAATAATTAAATATCGATTTTAAATTGTAGGTGTTTGTTTGCGGAAAAGGTGCGAACATTTCTTTTGTAAGTTGGCGACATAATTGGTTCGACATAGATGGTCACTTTATAGTTGAAAATATTTGATTCGGACCGAAAATCTACTTCGATATATAAAAATATCGAGAACCGCGAATTCGATATACGTGCGTTTTTTTAATATGTAATAAGAAGGAAAAAATCGGGACTTTATTTTTACTTCGATATAAGCGGGATTTCGATATAAGCGATTTCGATATAATGAGTTTCGACTGTATGTGTAAAAAATTGGGTATCACAGTGCATAGTTTGCCTCTGTCCACAGATTACTGTAAAAAGTGTTGACCTAAAACGGTAGAATCCTCCTAATGTAAACATCACAGTATAAAAGTAACATACATATATTAGGAACAATGCTAGCTTACTCTTTACTTATTTCATCAGATTTAATGCCATTTTCAACATTATTTCAGTTATATCGTGGCAGGCAGTTATCCTAACCAGCTTCCCTGGAATTCATTTAGGCCTTAACCAGTACTAACCACAATCTATACACAAGCTACTGCCAAGCTATCCCACACATTTCAGAGGTGGGAGACAATTTAACATAGGATGTAATATCTTCAGTCAAATCTGTAAATGTGTTTGAAAAAATCTAGCTTACATAAATGACTTGGAACAATTTTGAAATGATTCAAGAACAAGGCAGTTTGTCACTAAGAACAACTTATTGTCACAGAATTAAGCATTTTCTCATTGTTTTAATTGCAGGTATAAGTAGAGAGATAAATGCTCCTTTTCTTAAGAACATACAATATGTTGAAATTCAAACATAAAATATGAATACAAAAATTTGCGCAAATATTGAAAAGCAAAATACACTTCAACATGGAACAGTGGTATAAAAATTTGAATACACTCAATTAGTATAGTAAATGCACAATTCTATAAAAAAAAAATGAATAAAAACATGAATAATTTACATATGAGACATGGTTAGAAATCACATGACATGGTGAGAGGTCACATGACATGGTGAGAAGTCACATGACATGCCTGATAATTTGTTTGTAGCAATATAGAGAAAAACATGTAGTACATCACTTCTAAAAATATTGCTTTTTTTTCAGTTTTACTCTTGTTTTTTTTTTTTACCAAAGACGCTCTGATCGACAGTCCTATGTTCTATCAATTAGCCATAAAAAACCCAGCCAGTACACTAAATTATAACACATGTACAAGGTAGTACACTAAATTATAACACATGTACAAGGTAGTACACTAAATTATAACACATGTACATGGTAGTACACTTCCTCAATCAATAATTCACAAAGTATATGATCAATATTTCACAACTGATTGATACTGCAGTCAACTTTAAATGGACAAAAAATGAATGACCCAAACATTAGTATGATTGAAAGCAGTGATTGTCAATTGTCACATAAAAATGAAGTAACATGTAGTAGATCTCTGATTACAATTTGAAGCACAATGTGTATAATCATGAACATGTGTATTCAACAGACAAAATATCAAACCATGAGTCTGGGACCCTTCTAGTGTATCTAAAAGGTAGCTTTATATGTAACATAGTAATTATGAATCAGGACTGTGTATGACATTAAAATTATGTACAATCATACACACACATGTATGTATAGGGTGAAGTTCATGGCTAAAATTTGGAGAGCCAGAGTAGTTTATAAAAAATATTTTCAAAACTTTAGACAAGGTAAAAATACAGTCAATATGTTAACATACTGAATTACACATACAATCTAACATAAGCACAAATATCATGATAGAAAAAAAAAAGAAAAGAGTTGTCTCAGTTTTCAAATGTTAAGCCAAATGAATTGCAGAAGACACTTTTTGCTACAAAACTCATAGTGTATGAACTAGATCAAGCCCTGATTGAATAATGTCTGCTTGTATTCGTATTCATTATTAATAAGGCATAACACCACTAAAACTAGGACAAACTTAACATCTGAGTTTGATGCAGGTAAATGTTAAAATATGCACAAAAATGCACATAAAATGTACAAAAATGCATTAATTCATGAAGAAAGTAAAATGCATGAAACTTAAAGATTGGTATAACATATCAAAGAACTGTAAAAAGTTAATTACTTATACGAACTGGCATAATATTAATATAATATTTTGTATGTAAAACAAATCAAATTGCATGATATTTATATCAACGTATTAACAGTAGTTTAAATAAAAAAGGCACTTTTCTTCTGATAATGTACATTAACATATACTACAGACACGTGTGTACAATATATACATAAGACATAAGCACTATATACACATAGTGCATGTGTACAATATACAATATATACATGACACATAAGTACAATATACACATTAGACACAAGTATAATATATACATGACACATAAGTACAATAGACACTGATGTGTTATCCCAAACCTTAATGCACCAATAATATAATTTTGGCAAACAGGGACATCCTTAAAATGAAGAACCATTAATCTCAAATTTCCTTGTAGCTAAATCATGGGCAAAAACCTTCTTACCTGAATAATAATCTCTAAATGACAACATGCATTTGTTAGGTGAGATTTCAAGTAGTTTGTCCATATAAAGACACTTATGCTTCTTTTAGAAAAAAAGTTCAATTTTTTCAAAATTATTATATCACCAAGACAAATTTCTCTGAAAATTTTCCAGAAAACTTGGCAGTTAAATAACAACATGTAAGGAACATATAATTTTCTGATTATTCACAAAACAACATAATATATATGCGTACATGTATATAATGACAGTAAAACCACGGAAAACTTGAATTCCCTTAAAATATGACAATTTTTCTTTTTTGTTTATTGAAAGGTCTCTGTAAACCAAAATTCGCAAAAAACAGACTTTTGGCCCAGTCACAAAGGGGTCTAGTTTTCCAGGATTTTACTGCATATAATAATTATTTTTAATAAAGAACATTTACATCTTGGTTACATGAAGCAACTAAACACAATCACATTTGGAATATATATATATAACATTAATACAAAACTCACGACAATCATTGTAATGTGTCTTGACAGACAAATACACAATATGTCACATTTATATGGCATAACCTAATCAGAACATTCACTATAAACAACAATAAATTAACTTATAGTAATCAAGTTGCCTATAAAATCAGATACCTGTATCACAAGTTAAAAAAACAAAAAACATCAAAATTAAGTTTTAGAAACTTAAACAGCTGGTGGGTATGTGATCATCAATCAATGCCAATTTGTATCAAAACGCAACAACACCAGTTTGACAAGCGTAAATCATATTAACTTATAAGGCCTACTTAAAGGATTTAGTGATTCATATTGTAATTTAAACATTTTCTGATACTTTAGGTATATAAATATAAAGTATCACAAAGTTCCAACTATAGCATACTATGTTTATAGCAACTACACATCGAGGGTTCAACGCAACAGTGTCGTAACTCATATTGAAATAAGAACAAGTTACGTCAGTGTTGCGCTGAGCCCTCGACATGAATATTTTCATGTCTGACTAAAATCCCATGGTTGTTGCTAAGAAAAACACTAAAATTTAATTCTGTGATTTACCTTTTCATTAACGATCAAACAAGGGAGTTTCTGATGATAAAAACAGGATCCCTAATTTTGATTCTTGTCTTTATTTATATAAGTATTCCATCCAAAATGTACAATGTTTGAAGTGTTTTTTTTTGTCTTAAAGAATTATCTTTCAACAGCTTGAAAAAAAGTACATCACAAATAAAATTGCTTATAGCAAAACTGAAGATTAAATCTCACTCAGTTGGTCCCTGGTATATGAACATTGTTTAAAGACTTAAATGTCCTTTTCCTATAAAAAATAAAAAGACAACATTTTAAATGTTCTCGTTACATTACTTTAACCCTGTAATATGGTATTACCCTACTTGCGTCAAATTTCCTAGTTTTACAAGATCACGAAGGAAGAAAAACATTGAAACTTCATAAGGGGCCATATATGTCACAATAAAAGATCTAAACAAGATGATAGTGACCCTAATTTGATAAGGCGCCCATACATATTACAATTAAAACTGAAAACTTGATAAAGGCCTGACAACCAGAATGATCAAAATAGCTTAATACAAATATTCTTATAAAAAAACAGATTTAGTAAAAAAATCATCATATAAAAATGGTAAAAGTACATGAACAAATAATGAGTCTTTGGTGTGAAGAACAGAGATTCATTTTTAAACATATCACATTTTTCATTACCTTTCTATTTAAAATGCATTTTAAGGGACATTTTTCAAATCTTAAGGGGTTTTTGTCTGTATATTTAATTAAGTAATGAAGATCAATTGTTCATAGAGTTATTATAAAGTTAAAATATACAGGAAGTAGTATACAAGTCAGCATACTGCACCACAAACCTATCTTAGGTTAATAAAAATAACATAGTTTAACATATACTTGGTATATACAGGTATGTAAAGAAACAATTAAACATAATGATCTTTTTATCTCTGATCATTTTGTCCAGACATAAATTTAATTCAGACTAACTATAGTTCTGACAAAATATAGTTGGACAAAATTGAGCAATGGCTGTCACCTCTACACTCTTGGATGAAATATTAATTACATATGACATAGTCTCAGAACCACATAGTTATAAATCACAATGTCCACAATATGCTTGCTGTTGGAGATATCAAACAAGAATTAATCTTCTCCTTCTTCCTCGTCCATAATCTCCATCACTTGCTCCAGTTTCTTGTCCAGTTGTAGATTTTTGGTTTCTTTACATTGTGCAAGATCTTCAATAATCTGTAGAAAGATAGTTTTTACTGTTAAATACTTGTAATAAAACCAGAGTGCCAAACTGTCACAATATAAACTCATAAACATTGTGCTTAATGTTTCTTTGTTTCATCGGGGTTTACGCCATTTTCAACATTATTTCATGTGATTGATGTTGTTAAATTAGGATCACAGTGAATTATATATAAACAATCAGAAATTTAAATGCCTTGTATAGATCTGGAATAAAAGATTTTCTCAACAATGTTCACATTATTTGTAAGTATTTACTTTCCTTGTTTTTCAGAATATATAGTTGAATAAAATATCATCAGTTTTCCATTCTATTTAAAAGTCACAAGATGTTGAAGTAATCTGAAATCTAGTCCATTAAAATGATACTTACATCATTTAAATATGGTTTCAATTGTTTGTAAAATCTGTACAATGCTGAGTTCTTGTTGAAATTTGTTCCTTGTTGCAACTAAAACATAAGATAAAGATAACATTTAGTGATAAAGCATGTATTCATGAACTTTATTCTATACAAACACAATACCTGGCAATCCTAATGATTGCCATATAATCTGACCTCTGCTACAACATAACCTTGACAAACAATATGCCCTAGACAAACAACATGACCATGGCATATATCATGACCTTGACATACAACATGACCTTGACAAACATTATGACCTTGACATACAACATGACCTTGACATACATCATGACCATGGCAAACAACATGACTTTGACATACATCATGACCTTGGCAAACAACATGACCTTGACATACATCATGACCTTGGCAAACAACATGACCTTGACATACATCATGACCTTGATTAGAGATCAAGACCTTAACATACAATGTGATCTTGACTACAACATGAATTCTCTAACACCATGATCTTGACTACAACATTAAATTAATTTCTAAACTATACTGACCTTATCCACATCCTTAAGGTATCGTCTTAACTCTTCCGGATCCTGAGTATCAACTTTGACATTTTTATAGAATTCAAACGCTCTTTCTCTACATTCTGTCATCTCATGATGGAAGATCAACTTTTGTGACGGGGAATCCTGCAAATATTTTCAATGATAAGTTAATAAAGTACCCCTGTAGTGTTAAGTAATGTAAAGTATCTTTTTTGGAATAAATAAAACCTAAGCTCTTTGACACACCATCTACAGTTATGTGATAAGATGCTGACACACAGAAAGAACAAAATGGAATAATTGGAAACAATGACTAGGCTGTATTACAAACACATTAAAATAGCAACAACCTATGCATATCCATGGACTGAAAGTTGACTAGTTTGGAAAACCCAAATACAAGCTCGTTGCCATGGAAACAAGAAAAACAATCCAGTTTGGAAATTGCAGCACATAATAGAAATCACCCGCACATATCGAGTGTTCATGTACCTTAGTGAACTTCTGTGATGCCAGAGAAAAGCTTTCAATAAAAACTTGACTAATCACTTCAAGGTTGTAGTCAATGTAAGTTGGAATTTGTACATCAAATAATAAAGATGGCATCTTCATAAGAGCTGCCCATACCCTGATTGCATAACTGAAAATATAAACAAGAGAAAATAATGACTGTAGATTACTCAAACTTCACAGTCTTTTCTGACCTCACAAATATAGTCTTATCTGACCTATCAAATAGTATTGCCTGATCTCACATTTATTAGTGTCTGACCTCATAAATAGTACTGCTTGACCTCACACTTAGTAGTGTCTGACCTCACAAATAGTATTGTCTGACCTCACACTTAGTAGTGTCTGACCTCACAAATAGTCCTGTTCATCATACAGGCATACTCTTAGATCATGATTCATATGTAAATAGTATGAACAGCAAATAATGGACTCTCTTAGGTTTCAATTTTACAGTTCCAGTAATCGAGAGTTCTAGTTCTCTTTAGTCAGAAATTTAACTCCATGAAGAATCAATGTTTAAGTAGACTGTAATTAATGACCAGATTATTGGTTTAAGCATTCTGATTTATATGGTTCTAGCCATTTGGAGTCAAGCCATGTAGAACATATGACAAAAACAATCAGGGCTAGACTAGAGTACCAACCAAGGAGAGTCCACAGTATATTAACCTATCTATGACTCTATATGGTTCTAGACTAGAGTACCAACCAATGAGAGTCCACAGTATATTAACCTACCTATGACTCTATATGGTTCTAGACTAGAGTACCAACCAATGAGAGTCCACAGTATATTAACCTATCTATGACTCTATATGGTTCTAGACTAGAGTACCAACCAAGGAGAGTCCACAGTATATTAACCTACCTATGACTCTATATGGTTCTAGACTAGAGTACCAACCAAGGAGAGTCCACAGTATATTAACCTACCTATGACTCTTCCAAAGATGAATGGTATCATTGTCAACTTTGAATTGATCCGCAAGTTCATCTAAGAAATCCAATAAAAATTTTGTAGGTGGCGGACAATTGTCTTTGTCTAGAACTATATTGAACATCGTCTTCATGTAATCATTCAAGGATTGCTACAAGGAATTATAGTGTATTAATAAGTACCGTATAACAAATATATTGTATAAATGATTTAATGCAGAATTCATGACTTTTAGTTTTATCCAAAACCAGATCATAAATCATTTTCATTTAATACCTAACTTTTTTATTGTGTTTGCCATTGAATATATTTAATGGCATACAAAAAACATAACAACAGGCTCAGAGTAACTTAACATCACTGATCAATTCCTATACTTTAAACAGAGACAACCTTCCACATGATGTGTGTCCGTAAGGTGAGAGATAAATCTATATGTGTGCACGATTTATATAGGTATAAATTGTCACAAACTAACATGTGACCTATCTAGACCCTAAACATACATTTTGATAAAGAACAATCTTATGATTGGCTAACCAAACACATCAGGCAGACGCATGAACTAGATGCCCTTAGATAATATCTGGCTAACCTTATTCTTTGAGCTATGGGAACCTTTCTTTCTGGCAACATACTGACTGATCATGGCAACATACTGACTGATCATGGCAACATACAGACTGATCATGGCAACATACTGACTGATCATGGTAAACATTTGCTCAAATTAATCAAACCCATTCTCTCCCATTTAAATGACAGAGACACAGTCAAGAGAAGATAATCAGGGTCGACGCGCAAGTTCATTAACCATTATGCCATTCTGGTAACTACACTAAGCTTGACATAAACATGATCTTATTCCACATATAGGACAACCTACCTTTGTGGTGAATAATCTATTTAGATATAACTCAGCAATAGCTGATTTTTCCTTCTTTGAACTTTCATCTTCCTTTTTCACCTAAAATAAAAAAAATAGTGCTTTGTCACTGAGGTGACTAATACTAAAATTGTGTCTTGCACATCTACATTTCATGGTGATAACATATTTCAAGTTTCATTGCAATAGCTTAAAGAATGTGGAAGTAGTTCGCTTCACAAACTTAAGATATTTTATGCGGACGGACGACCGACAGAGTGACTCTAATATACCCCCTCTAAAACTTTGTTTGCAGGGGTATAGCAAGAACTGTTAGATCTAATATTCACGAGATAATCCTCTTTTCCTATATTCCAATGCAAAAAAATTATGATTACCAGTATTTTTTTGTATTTTTAATACTCCTTAATTCATAAGTACACAATGAACCAAAGTAAAAACCAGATTTGTTTGTAAAGAACATTGTAAAAGAAACTTCCGCCTCCTAATGGAAGGGAAACTAAGTAATGGTCAGAAACAGTCCAGGAAAACTGGTCAGGAGAACTGGCCGAAGTATATAACTGAAATATCATTTAAAAGCGGCTTTAAACTATCTGGAACAAAAACTGTTATACAACATCATCATCCACAGAACAGTTCCCTTAAACAACATCATCCACAGAGAGTTCCCTTAAACAACATTATCAACAGAGAGTTCCCTTATACAACATCATCCACAGAGAGTTCCCTTATACAACATCATCCACAGAGAGTTCCCTTAAACAACATTGTCCACAGAGAGTTCCCTTAAACAACATTATCCACAGAGAGTTCCCTTATACAACATTATCCACAGGAGTTCCCTTAAACAACATCATCCACAGAGAGTTCCCTTAAACAACATTATCCACAGGAGTTCCCTTAAACAACATCATCCACAGAGAGTTCCCTTAAACAACATACCAAATGCCAATACTGTACATCATCCTGATTCTCATCACAGTTTAATGTCAGATGATCAGACGAGTCAGTGCTACCATTACACCCTCCTACGTCCATGTTGATCTGTGTTAAATTCACTGAAACAATGTAAATAAATAAAGTTTTAGGTTTCCATCTTACCTGTAATGCAAGTGTACGTTAACAAAACAAACAAGTTATTTCTTGGCTTTACCAGTTAAACTGTCCCTTAATGAATACATATGTTGTTTAATCTGTAACATATCAATCACAGTCAAACTTGTTTTAGCAGGCCACCTCTGAATAAAGGTCACCTGTGAATAAAGGCCACTTTTTTTCAACAATCATTGATTATTTGGAACAAAGACCTCCAAATTAAGGTCACCCTGTGATAAAAGGCCACATTATGTCTTTCCCAAGGGTGACCTTTATTCACAGGTTTCACTGTACATACCATAGTCTTCTTGTTGAGCTTCAGCAGAGTGAGGATCAACCAGGGATAAATTACAGTCATCTTTAACATTGTAGTGAGCTAGTGTGTTCAATCGTACCCATGGACCTTCACGAATTGATGTGTTGTCAATATCCTTCAGACGAAGTGAGCCCCCAAATCCTTCTTGCCATTCTAAAAGTCAGGCAATGGAAAAGTTTGAAATCTTAATAAAGCATCAAGTATCTCTTAATAACTAAGGTAATGATCTTTATAGGCAGAATAATTCTTATTTGATCCTTGATAAGCTAGACCCTTATCAAATATGTTGTTTATGAACCTTTCAAATTACAAAAAGAATGTAAAACATGGAGCCTTTTAATCACATATCTAGAGTTTAGACCTTTTAATCATAAATCTGGAGTCCAGTCCTTTTATCATAAATCTAGTACAGTCCCTTTAATCATAAATCTAGAGTCTAGTCCCTTTAATCATAATCTGGGAAACAAACAAATAATAAAGACAAACAAACCTAAGAATAAATCATCTGGGTCCACATTAAGCTTGGAAGCAGGAAAGTTGACATAAATCTGACTCAAACATTTACTCTTCACTTGGGAGATAGTATCACAGTCCAGCACCTTACATTTGAAGATCTCCTCTTCACCATTTACAACAACATTTAGTGTCTGTAAATCAAAATAAAAATGTATTTTTTTGGCCTAATCAATACATACCAATTCTATTCATTTGCAAGAAACTAGCAGATATCCCCCGCCCACTACAGTATGTCAATCAGAGATGTGAGAAAATGACCTTAAATGAAGAACCTCTCTTGATCATACTGAAGTAAGTAGCTCTTCTTTACCTGATGTTTCAACCAATAGTCGCATGCTCAACCAACTAATTTGACAGCTATGGTCTTTAAAATGCTGTCCCAGAGCAGGGGAAGATACAGAAGATCCGGGTCTAGTTCTTGATCTTGCCCGGTGTAAAAAGGGATACATTCTTAGCCCTTTTTTCTGTGATTTTCTAGACACAGTCCTATCGAACCATGATCTTACATTAAGTAGTCCAGTGCATTACAACTTGACCACTGATCGCCCTTTAAAGGCATATGAAATGTCAAATGTCTATTTTATTTTAAACTCACCAATACTTTTGATTCAAATTTCAGATCTTCCTCTGACATGGAGCGACTTATCTTTTTCAATAAGCGATCTTCAGACAAAGTGTACTTAGAATCCCCAGTTACTGCATCTATAGGTCCTGCTTCGATTGTCTTCTGTAGAGCCATATACAATAAATACAAGGGAGATCCTGAATGACTCTGTAAAGACATAATGTGAGAAATGAAGATGGTGATTATACAGGCATGTTGTATATATTAACAGTACTTTAATCATGTTTTGTGGTCTACTCAACCAACCGTCACATACTACAGTAGTTAAGTATTGTGACAGTGTTCTTCGAACAAACAAGAAATCTTGGATTACCTACAGTAAAGCTGTGCATCACATTGATAAAAACACTTTTTATATAGGGTTTAATGCCATTTTTCAACAATTTTTATGTTATATACCGCAGCTGGTTCACCTGACCACAGACCAGTTTTCCTGGACTTTATTCTAACCAGTACTAACTTATCCTTCGACGCTTCCAAGCACTTGGAGGAAAATCGACATTGTTGTCAAATTTATATGGAAGGGTACGACCTGCTGTGATCGGGAATCCAATCAGGATTGTCAGGTCACAAATCCAGCGCCCCTACCACTAAACCATGGCTGCGGCCATGATTAATAATACTGAATTGATACAAACTGATTGACAACCAGTATGAAGCTCAAGAGCCCCAGAAAATTAATTCTATCATAGTCAGAAATGATTTACCATAAAATGAGAATAAAGACTAAGGGACATCCAATTTCAAATCCAGTACCCTATCCACTAAACCATAGCTAAACCATTAAATTACACAGAATTGATACAAAATGACTGACAATCAGTATAAAGCTCTAGAGCCCAAAAAAGTTACTTTTATCATGGTCAGAAATGATTTACCATAAAATGAGGGTAAAGACTAAGAGACATCCAATTACTCAGCAACTTTTCTGTAATACTTTCACACCTGAAAAACAGGATAGTTTATTATTGATAGTTATAGAATAATTTCCTCTGATAATGATATATATTTTTATACATAACATATGCGAAGGGGTCCCTTGAGGGTTGGGTGAGCAGAAAGACCTTTTTTGGCTAATTACGGAACCTAGAACATGAGGAAGAATAGTAGCGAAAATCAAAAATCAAAAAATGAAAATAGATATAGTTAAGGTCACAAATATGTTACATTTTTCTATTACATTTCCAAGCCCTGCAAGTTTAAGAACTATAATAATACTTTTTGCATGTCGAAATTAAAAATGGTTAGCCCAAAAACAATATGCCTTGATCTATCGACACGGGCATAAAAATTCATGAGTTCACACAACTTGATATCATTCTCATAGCTCAAATATAATTTTTGTTCTCACCCTATTTCAGACATATTATATGTGTTTGCTATATGTGTACGTTATGAGTTGTCAGTCAAGAGTTTTGGCATTCAATTATCATTTATAAGTCGTTAATTATTAGTCCTGTGTTGTTAGTAGTGTTTTTAGTTGAGAGTTGTAAATGGTAATTTATTAGTCACAGGTTGTTAACCATGAGGTAGAAAGTAAAATGGACATGCCATTGGAAAGCTACAGATAAACAAGAGGTACATGATGGCCCCTATATCACTTACCCTATTAACCTGATGAATAGATAACTTGGTAATCAATTGACTCTCAGAACAGAACCAGTTTCGACAAAGGAGCATAATTTGATTAATCTTAGAAAAGAACTGCTTGATAATGATATTCTAAAAATATCTACCGGTAAGCTCTAAGTCATGCACTTCCAGCCAAGTAGACTTCTGAAGGTTTTCTCTAAATAAGTCCATGTAACACAAGTGACCCTGATGGTGGGACAAGGGTGATCAAGAGAGTACTTTGAATAATCTCCAAAGAGGACAACACAACAATGCAACACACCAAAGATCTAAGTTGTGGGGCCATACAGACAAACATTATTTTTCAAGATTTCCCAATATAGTAAAATTAGTCAGGCCAATTTTGATCCATGGGGAAAAATATGGGAAAAATTTGAAGACTTGTAGGTTAAGGACTACATGAGAATCCAACACATTTAATATTTAAATTCTAGGCCAAATAAGATATTTCAATGTGTTCCCTATATAATATTCATGCTCTGGTGAGCTAAAATCATCTTTATACACAAACTCCTACAACAACCAATCAACGAACCAACACAGTTTATATCTATCAGATCGCAAAAAAAATATGTCTTACCTTCTAAACAAGGCTTTTTGATGTGCTTTTTTACCAGAAGAATCTCGAACTAAATTAGCCATCAAAATGCGAAGGACCCTAGAAAAGAAAAAAATTGATAATTTGATATTTACCATTTTAGTATGTACAAAGTAACTTCTGAATACATACAGTGTAGCTTCTGAATACTACCATTACAGTACATACAGTTATTCTGAACACAGAATTTTTTCCCAAATGTCTGAAGATTTCACTTGCTTTCAGTTTAGATAGTGGTATAAATTATTTGAAATATTTTGGTATATAATTATAACTTACTCATTGAGATATTCCATTCTTCCCATCAGGACAGCACAAAGATTTCCAGCCAGATTAGATCTAAAATAAAAGCACAGACTTTTTTTATTCTCTTATTCAAGAGATATTAAGATGTTTTTTTTTTTCATGCTTATTCAAGACAGCAGTAAAAATATGCCTTATTTCATTATCAGCGTGACAAATTCATATAATAAAAAATACAACAGTATGTAATCATACAATTTTAAAAACATTCTTTGACCTAAAATACGCATGATAATAACAAAGTTAAGTGTATGTTCAGATAATACCAACTGAATTTTAAAAAAAATCTTGACTTCAAATTGAAGAGTAGATATCCAAAGATAGATAACTCACTTTTCTCTAATGAAGAACTTTCTCTGTTTTTCCATGGTACCAATCACAGAAACCAGGAAGAATTTGTTGTTGATTAATGGCTCAAGTTTTTCCATGCCTTTGTTTGCTCGAAGTCGCTCATCGTCTGTCATCTATAAATTTCAGACGAAAATTTCAAGTCAGTAAGCAATAATTCATGGAAAAATGAAGTATAAGCCAGTATGTAACGGTTGATCACATGTGTATGAGACTGACAATTATATGGAATCACTTTGAACAATGGATTATATTCTTAAAATCAAGAATGGATTTCAAAGAACAAAATCATTTAATAGCACATAAATAATGAAATGAATAAATTGCTACGTTTCACATTCATCTTCAACAGTGGGTAGTGAACTTCACCATAGTTATTCCCTTTTTATTTTGGTTATTTTTCTTTTATACCAGCTTTTAGTTTTCAGTACAAGCATAAGTTATCATATGAATGAAAAAAAAACAATCTCCCTACCACCTTAACTACCCAATGTTACTCAACCACAAACTAACATTTTCAAAAATTGGTCTAACCAGCAAAAATTATAATAAAACCGAGCTTCACTTTCAGTAAATTAGAATTTAACAAACATTACTTAACAACACCTACACCATTATCATTAACACATATGAGGCTTACATGTATATATAATGTGTACAAAATGATAGAAGTTATTTAAGCACAGGTAACAGAAATGAGAGAACATCAACTATCAATATTAAATTACAATTCATCCAATTACCATACCATGAGTCATAATTAGGTATTAAAAGGCCACTTAAGAGAGAGAATAAATAGGGTCTTCATGGGTGATCTGTCTTTACTGAGAAATGTGTTTTGTCCTTTATACCCACAGTCATATTTTTTCACCCATTAGCCTTCAATTACTGTTGTTTGTTAATCTAAATACTAAAATTCTTATCAGAATTCGAAACAACCAAATTCAACCCAAAATTTATCTCAAATGAAAAAAAAAGTCACAAAACACAACCAAATTCAATTATTATATATTGACAGCAAAAAGAGGTGTAAGTGCTCATACAATTTGATATGTGCCGAATATATAATCACAGGCCTATTACTAATGTCTGTGGGTTTGTCTGTAAAGCAAAATGTATAGTGCCCATTGCAACTAACACAAATTCTCTAAATTTTGTGTCATCGCCATATTTTATGAAAGCAGTTAGTCTCTAACTATGGTTTCATCAATGAAGTAATGTGCTTCTACTAACGTCAAGCAACCATCCAATTATTAAAATATCTTACTATAACAACCACTCATTGTCTAATTGATTTTCCTAATAATCGTAACTATATAATGAATCTGCATTAATATCAAGATTGTTTTTCAGGGTCCCAAATGTGTGGGTCCCAAATGTAGTAAGGGTCCCAAATGCTTTAGGGGTTCGGGTCCCAAATGTTCCACTGTTTCTATGCTCAGACTGCATAGCTTTCATACAGTGGCAAACAATCAAAGATGACAACTACATATTAATTATCTAAGAGAGTTTATATATAATACAGAACAAAATAATATTTCGACAACAGAATAGAAAGCTCTACATCCATTCAAGAACTGTTTGACAAAAGATGTACATACCAAAATCTCATAAAATGTAAAGACAAAAGGGCTCAGCAGCTTTATAAAGACAAAGCTTTTAAAAGTGTTTATTGTGTTTTTGTACTACTTATGTGAGATATTCTTTAAGATCTATGCCAATTAGCAGTATTTTTGAGTTAGCATATTTTTATTTTAATCAAGGACAATAACGGAAGGATATACTCAATAACTCTAGTGAAAAAAATGGCAAACAAGTCACTTTCTAAGAAATACCAAACCAGTCACTTTCTTTGAAATAACAAACCAGTCAGTTCTATGAAATACCAAACCGGTCGGTTTCTGGATTTAACTAAGTATTCAGTACTTATATATGATTTATCATTACTGGCTGCTTTCTTAGGTACATAATACAGATATGAGTTTCCCTCACATGCTTATGATGTTTATTTCAGGGTTTATTATACAATTAGCATACAAAAAGTAGGCAATTTGCATTTTATACAAGAAAGAGGCAATTTGCATTTTATACAAGAAAGAGGCTATTTGCATTACATACATAAAGTTGCATTACATACAAAAAGGAGGCAATCGGCATTTAAGTTTGAGAGAAGAAAAGTTACATTTGCAACAAAAAACAAGACCTGTGATATCATTTACATTTCACCTGATTTCAATCAAATCTCCACCAATTCTCAATCACAACTTTTTCCATTATCTGGCAATCCTGCAACTTGACTTGATTGGGTTAAGAAGAGGACCATACTAATAAAACCTTGGCCCGTCATCTCAATTTAACTTACAGTCTTTGAACTGGTGATTTATATGGTACCAACAAAATAGATTCTTTATTCATTGTACATCACCCAACTAGTCAATCAATGTAACAAACCTGTCAGATACCAATTTCATCAAATAGCTTTCTCATTGGTGGATAAATTATCATGAACCAATCGGATACTATTTTTATCATTCAGCTTTCTCATTGGATTATTTATCATTGATTAAACCAATCAGATCCCATTTTCATCATACAGCTTTCTCATCGGTCAATTATTTGGAACCAACCAATCAAGATTGAACTTTATAACTTCAACAACCTAAGAACTTTAATCCACAGGCCCTGAGTAACATGCAAATGAGGTCTTATTAAAAGACTGAAGAGCACCATTGTTCCATTGCTTTTTTGTTTACCTTCCAATGTTGGGTTATATTTTCATATGGAGAGAAATAATAAAATCTTCCACATCTAAACATTTGAAATGTATTTATGCATCACACACAAAGTAAACTTTTTTAACAAATAAATACAATAAAAAATATTTTACGAAAATGCAAAAAAATCATTATTTTGCCTAAACCAAAACAACAGGACAACAAATGTAGTATTACTGAAATGTATTTTTTTTGGTAAAAATGAAAACGTAATATGACTGTCATTTTTATTAAAAGGGCATAAAATACTAAAATCATTCGACTAAGGTACCTGTGAACTCAGAAATTACCCATGATTCTTTGTTTGAAACAAGAGCTCTTCAGTGAAGAAAAGCAGAAAGGTTAAACAGCATGCATACCTTGCCGTTACTTACAACAGGCTCCGTCCACAAATAATCAACAGAAAACATGACATTACATGCATACTGTTGATATGTATGATATGGAAACCCTTGCTCGACAAGATTTCTGTTCACTGATGACATGGTTGTGTGCATGTCCAAAAATTCTGAAACAGATGAAAAGGACAGTCAGACCTTGATAATACCCTGTCATTATGAGGCTATATTGAGACCATTTGGTACCATTTCCCAAATAGTGTCTGAAAAAATTGTCAAAATGACAATGATGATAAAAAAATACATAATTGATTTTCTCATGAAACTGAAAATTTTGTCCTTGTCAATGTATAATTTTTGAAAGTTTATAGAGTGGAAACCATTTTCCATGTTTTAACCCAGAGTTTGGAGGTAAGTATTTGTAATAACTTGCTATATATTAACCCTTAGCTGTTGGTTCGCGTCAATGTACGATTTCCGGCCGATCATTATCAGTGCTAATCGCGTCAATTGACGAAACACATGGCCTCATTTATGACCTATTCAAAAGACTGTTCCACTTACGTCAGCATTCCGAAAATCATTATGATTGGTTTAGTTATGAATATGCTCGCTATTTTTAGCCCTGGTAGAAGCATATTTATAATTATTTGCTCACAATTGACCTATGAACTCGCACCTACACAATAAAATTCAAGATGGCGGCGTACTACGATCTGATATTGACAATGAAAATTCTTGTCAGTATTTCGACAATTCTACGTCTGGATTCGACTTCAAAGGGGTTGAAATCAATTATTTGATTGTTAGAAGAAACATACAAGGTGCAATTGACATGAAACAGACGCAAATAGATATGTGATTCACGAAAAATTGAGACATGACGACTCAGGTCAAGCACTCGAAAATTACTTGATCCAGGGTTGAAAATAAACGTTCCTGGAAGATTCACAGGTCAAGCTGACAAACTTAGTGTTATCAAAGACTGATTATGGACACTTGATAATATGTCTATTATGTTTATTTAGTTATACATCGCTATTTTAAATGTTTTTTTTTTATTGTTTTGATATTTATACTGACAATAAAGAACATAGACTTTCACCTGTGTTTACCTGTATTTTGTTGTTGAAATCAGTCGACATTTAGTGCTAACAAAGTCATTAAAGGTTGGTTCAAGCATTGGGCAACATATATAAAAGTCATACAGAACAAAAAGTATTGACTTGGAGCAATTGCAACATTGTGAAAATGATTGCAGCACCAGTTGAAAAAAAAATACCTGTATCTTTAATTGATACAGTTATGACATTTTACATATAACATATAATTCAAAATAAACTACATATTTGTAAAGAGCACTAAATTCTGATACATTTACATATAAGTTTTATTACTGTATCTTGAAACAGAAGTGATCTATGAAGGTAAACACCAACATACTGAAACTACAGAATTTCTGCAAAAGTATTCAGCACTGGTAGAAAGTACCATACATAGTTTCATAGCAAGTTAAGGGTTAAGTTTGGCAGCAATTGGTCAAACCATACTTAAGTTTTCAAAAGGACGTCAATTGTTTGACAATGTCAGCCACAGCCTAACCAAGAACTTACATTAATCTTATCTACCAGACTTTTCAAGTTCTTAGATAACCAGGTTAATGAACTATTGAATCAGAACACTTAAAAACATATTTATTTCTCATTTCAGAGGGTCCGTCATGTTTCCCCTAAAAGCAGAAACAAAATACTGCCTAACAAAGCACATTCATTAGATTCAAGCAAATAGAATGTTTACATTACCTTGTCTAGCTACTTCTATTATTTCCATTTCAATATTTTTCATATCCCTTGCATATTTCTGGGCCTGATTTTTCATAACACGTTTGTATTTGAAACATCCAAACACAAATACTGCAACAAAAACATAAAATATCTCATGTAATTCTTTCAAGTAGCTATGCATAGCTAAATAGTTAGATTTTGTTTCAACAAGTTTAACACTGTTTTTCAACATTTTTTTTCCTGGACTATATTCTAACCAGTACTAACTTACCCTTCTACAAACAGTTAGAAACTACACCACATCTTGTGGAAAATCAACTATTTTTGTCAAATTTTCATAGAACGGAATGACCTTCCGCAACAGAGATTCAAACATGAGTTGCGAGGTTATAAGTCCAGAGCACTGACCACTGGACCACGACCACAGACGCTTAAAAGGTTGAGTGTTTAGTCCAAAGATCTCAGGGTAAAAAATTCTAACCCTGAGCACACCTACTCTAAGTGATGATGTGCTTAAGGCCATTTGCCTCCCATCTCTGGTAATTCATGATGCAGAGATATGGAGAACAAGGTTAATACAACAACAGACTAACTACCCATCAGTATATAACTGTAATATACAAATAAAATAAAAAAAACTTGATACTTACTCAAGACAAAGAGAATAATTATACCGCCCACTGCCGACAAAACTATGATCAGAATCAATTCAACATCTTCTTGATACTGTAGACGTCCAATTGGTACTTCAATATAACCTACTGAGACCTGTATCAGAAATTCAAACATTAGTTTTCATTATAGTCTCAATATTAATTTACATAAAGAACAATTGGCATTCACCATAACAAGTGTTTCATGTTATGTCTGATTTATCACTGATTTTTAAATGTTCACTTGCATGTACAGTACAACCTCTGTAGAGCAACACCCAGTGGGAACTGCAAATATTGGCCGTTGTTTAGAGGTTGTTGCTCTACAGAGGTTAAATTTAAAGTAAATATCAGCTTAGGGAAATTTTGAAGGTGTTGTTATAGAGAGGTTGTTGCTCTACATAGGGCCTCTCTGAAGAGGTTTTACTGTACCTGAACCTTTTTTAGACTTGCAAACAAGTAAGTGCATGCATGCAAATATATATGTACGCATAACAATTAAAGGGACATAACTACACTGGTCAGAAATAGATTTTAGTTCACTAGAACTCTGATTGACCTGATTTAGCAAGACCCGCTGAATTTGAGACAATTAGGGTCCACTGATATATGATCATATAATGATATCACTTTCAAACCCCTGTGGGGCCTTGACAACTGTGATATTTTAATAAATCTTAGAATTAAAGACTTACAGTCACTTCCTGATCACCTGAGCCAGGGTTTTTATCTGGAGGTGAACAGACAATTTCATCAGGTTTCAATTCTATCACACGGCACTCTTCTACACCAACTGTTACACTAAAATCTTGCTGAGATGCAGCCAAGGTGAGATATTCACCCTGAAATGAAAGAAAAACAGATATTTAGTATGCAGCTGACTATGTAATATTATGCAGAATTTTGATAATGTGATATTAAGCAGAATTTTGTTTTTGGTTCAATTCCCTTTTTACAGTATGGTGAAGATATTACAAGTCTTAGCACATTACCAGCAGAACTATTGTATTCCTAAAAACTAAGAAACTTATTATTTGGCTACAAATATTCAAAAGATTTGTTTTTCTGTTTATGGCTCAGGAGGTTAACTGTCACAGACTTCCTGGATTTAATATCAGTCCTCACCCTGTCCTCAACATATTACTGTCTTCTTCTCTACATAAATAATCAGCAGTGTTGGGGGATAGTTTATCACATATTGGCACATAATATGTTCATTCAATGTCATCACCCAGGAGAGCACATGCTACACTGAAGGTTCAAAATCACAACCTATAGATCTAACATTCTACTTATCAAGTTTAGCTGGCAAGTTAGCTAAAACAGCCTCACTAAAAACTGTCAAGGAGAGTGCTTTACTTTCTTTTTTAAACTTCTCACTCATAATTTTAAGTCCTAAAACAATGGCTGACTAAACACATAAAAATGACCAGGCAAAAAACAAAAGCCTGGTTTCCCTAAGGACTCCCACAAATGTAGGATTCACGAGGTCACCAGATGTTGTTGTTTTTTTTCAAATAATAATGTAATATTATTTCAGAGATACATGAACAGTCCTAATAAAAAAAAATATTGAAAATTTTTTTTTACCAAGAGATAAAAAGGTACAAGGTTGACAGACAAGAATAGGATCTGTGTGGTTTGTGGAAACCAGGAATGTTTATGTGTTGTGAGTCCTACTTACTTTGATTGTGATATTTTTATCTCCAGATTTATAAAGTAAGACTCCATTTTCAAACTGCTCCAACTCAGGGTCTCTACAGTATGAAAAGGTAAATTCTTCTTTGACACCATCCATATGAATCACCATCTTTATTTCTGTACAACCATCAGCTACAGATCTTCTTTTTCTTCTTTTAGTGAGGGACTCCAGAAGGTCTTCTTTCAAGATATCAGGGGCTTTAGGTACAGGACAAATGGCTACTTCATCAGTCTTATTTATACACCCAGTAAACTAAAAATACATCATGATCACATTAATATCATCCAATTAAATGAAAACATAATATTAGGATAGAAATGTACTGTACTGCTGGATAGGAAAACCTCTCTAATCAAAGCTTTCTTCCAGATCAAGACATTTATCATTTTAGAGAGGTTTCACTGTATTATGCTCTAAACCCTCTCTAATATAAATAATATACCATTATCAATGTTTCAGATCAGCTTCCAAACTGAAAGAAAAGTATCAGTCAATCAGTTTTAAGCTATCAATACTCTACGGTCTACGAATCTTTTTCTTTATTTCCATTAAATTTGCCTCATTTCCATAATTTCTATTTTGATAAAATGAATAAACATGCTCGACTGTATTGCTGACAGCTTATACATGATGTAGAGTCCCTGAAAGATAATGTAGTATACCAGCTTACTAGAATATGCTTACAATTCTACAATGGTGCCAAACAGTGACAAAATACCAGTATCTACTTTATCTTATGAAAAATGAATTGGACTTGGTCTACATAAAGAGCAGATAAGGTTTATTTCATCATTTTTTCTGAATCAGGGGCCATAATTCAGGTGTGTCAGGAGAAATTTGGATGTATATTGAAATTGGTCATGACATTATGCCTTTATATACTCTGCACAAGTTCAGTGAAGATTGAAAAACAAAATTTCTTGGACAGAGGTTCAAGCTAAAGAGCAGACAACTATTGTAGGCAATGTCGGCACTATCACGGCCCATCTAATGCAGTTTTCACATGATATGTCATAACAGGCATATAAAAACACATACCTGAGATTTGCCTTCATAATTAACACTGATTCTAATTTTTGCACTATTCTGTATATTCTTTCCTGTTATAGTCATTTCTGTTCCACCTCTGATATCAAATAAAAAAGTTCATCTTTACAGAAATTTACTGATAAAATAAACAAACAGAAATGTAAGACAAACACCATACATAAGTATATACATGCATGCAAAACAATGTCACATTACCATCAATATAAATCATGACACAAGGTTATAAAAGAATTAATGTACAAGTTAAAACAATTATTTTCAATTTAAAAAGCATCTTTAGTTCAACTAAAGTCAATTAAAACAATAGTAATATTTATGATAACCCAACTGACCCCATTATCTGTCGCTGAAACTCCAGTTTCTGATGGTAAGTCCAAAGTACAATTTGTTTTTATCCAGTTATGATATAATATTATTCTATGTAACATGCTTACATACAGTCAAACTTGCGAACAAAGGCCAGTCATGGGAAAGATAAATACAGTCTTTATTGACAGGTAACCTTCATTCAGAGGTTACTTTGTTTTTAATAATCTTTGACAGTTTTAAGAAGAATGGCATTTATTCACAGAGTGGCCTATACTCTGAGGTGACCACTAACACAGGTTTGACAGTATGTGACAGTATTTGAACACTTCATATCTTACATTGATAAGTGAGACATTTGGTAAAGATGTGGAAACATAAATGTTTTTCTAACTTCATGAAGTGTAAACATTTACAAAATTGTGTGAACATGAACATCTTAATAGGGCTGTGGCGAGTATCCGAGTACTCGGATATTCACGAATCAAGTTGAAAGATCGAGTATGAATAATCGTCATTACTAAGATTCGTGGTTCGCGATCTCGTTTTTTAACAAGTTAAAAGCGTATTCTTTGTTCTTAAAAATCCATTTTCTATGAATAGATATTGTCTCATCATGGACCACTTCGTTTGCCAAGATGTCCAGTCGGTTCTTTAAATAATGATGCTGGAAAATCAATTAGCTGGAAGGGGGTATGTATAAATTTATGCCATAGAACAATTTATATTGATTTACTACATTATTAAAAAAATAAATAATTACCTTCATGACTGCAATGTTTAAGTTTTAGATGGATTAATTGATAACAAAAGATTCGTGATTCGATTTGTGGATCGTGAGTGTTGAATCGTGGATTGGATCGGATCGCCACTAACCCAACGATCCACAGCCCTACATCTTAAGGTAGTATGTGACCTGCTATTGTAATTGTATTAATGCACAAACATACAGAATATTATTCTTAGTATAACTTTGTATCCATTGATGATTATAAGAGAAATTAATACAAACTCACGATAAAATACCCTTCTTTGGTTCAATACCATCAATGGTAGGATCATCTATATATCTGAATGACTTCTGAGAAATGTACTGTTGACCATCCATCATTATCCTAACATCTTGCAAAGCTACTAGTCCACCTTTCTTTCCTGTCAAACATGATATTTCATGATTCTTTCTGAAAATAAATAAGTTACAGATAAACCTGTGAACAAGTGAATTCTAAAGAATTTCATGTGTTACAATGATGAGTGTAGTGTGGTTGTTCCAGTATGTGAATTGTATCACCTAAGCCTGTATGACCTTATATCATAATTCATATCTTGTCAATTTGAAGAGATCAGAAAAGCATCAATTGCTTTGTACAAATTTCTTTTTTATTTAATTCTCCTCCCGTTTTAACATTTTTTTGACATCAGTTGATTTAAAGCAAGTCACAACTGAGTAATTGTTACAGTAACAGGATGTTCTTCTACGCATACTGATTTTAACAGCATTAATAAACCGGTCAGAAAATAAACAGTTACTTACATGAGGTCTAAATTGAGGTTTAACTATATCATGTTTTACTTACCCATCTACATTTCTTAAGGTGATATCTGTGCATTTTACTTGATTATCCATTACAATGCTCACTAATTGATCACCAATGAGAAGATTGTATCCATATAATGTTATCCTTGTGCCACCTGATTCAGGCCCTTGTGAAGGTTTTATTTCAGTCACATTTGGTACCTAGGAAAACATACAAAAATATGGAACATGCAAAAAAGGGTAAAAAGCGCCAATCCTAACTACCGCTATATACAACTTGGTAAACTAGCAACTCTAAGGAATCAATTCTGACCGTACGAAAATAATTTGATCATGATACTAAAACCTTGCAAGGACATGCAGAAGTAATGAAATGTTATTTCTAATCCAATAAGTCTCTTTAGTTGTAATGATGATATTGTGGTTCTACCCAGGTATATGCCTGGGGTCTTTAACCACCGTTAAAGCTTAAAAAGTCCCTAAATGACCCTGGCTGTGATGCAAATAATAAAAATCTCATGAAGTAGATAAAAGATAACATTGATAAAAATTATTCACAAACCTAATCTTAAGTTCAACCTAAGAATTACAGGTATATTATAAATAAACAACTTACTTTGTACCCAAAAGTGACATTTTCAGATGTTTTATTTTGAAACGATACATTGACTTCAGTATTGGTTTGAAAATTTGTTGATGGTACTGTGCACACAATTCTAAAAATAAAAAATCATGCTAAAACTTAAATTATAGGAGATAGCAATAATAATTGTGATTATCTATCTACAGGTTAATCTAGGCAGGGTAAATATGTTTATTTTTACTGTATATAAACAGCAAACAGATATTCATAGAAGACAAAACCCATATTGTTATGTATTTGTTTATGACCATTCTGATATATTTACATGTAATTTTTCCAAACATTCACATGCTCAACAGTCCTAACTTTACATTATTCTATAAATAATTTACTACTCCACGTTGATAAACTTAATGTCTTAATAGCTTAATTTGAGCCACTAAGAGACCACTGTAATAGGATTTCTATAGACAACATAGCCTACATGTATGTCAGGGCCATGCATGTCAATAATCAGAGGGGATAATTTTGTTATCAAAGCTATGAATACAGCCAGGAAGTATTCTTTATATGTAATAACTGGACAGATACAAGTACAAAATGTGTGGATATTTCAAATGGAAATCACATTAAATCAATACCCTACTTGTTCAGTGAACATTTGAAAATGGGCTCCTATAATTCTGCCAGTGAAATACTGAATTATTAAACAAGAGGGCCAAGATGGCCCTATATCGCTCACATGACAATCACTGTTCACTCATTAAAACATTGTTTTGAACCGGTGACCTAGTTTTTGACCCCAGACAACCTATGTTCGAATTTGTCTTACATATCATTAAGACAAACAGTTTGACTAGGTTTGATGAAGATACGATCAAAATTTGACATCTACAGTGTTAATAAGGTTTTCCTAAGATTTGACCTTGCGACCTGGTTTTTGACCCTAGGTGACCCATATTTGAACTTGTCCTTAATATCATTAAGACAAACAATCTGACAAGGTTTGGCCAAGATCCAATCAAAACCATGACATTTAGAGCTTTTACAAGATTTTTACCTAAGATTTGACCTTGTGACCCAGTTTTTGAACCCGGCTGACCCATTTTCATCCTTGACCCACATATCATTGAGGCAAACATTTTGACAAGGTTTGGTGAAGATCCAATTAAAACTGTGACATCTACAGTGTTAACAAAGTTTTCCTAAGATTTGACCTGGTGACCTAGGTATTGACCCCAGATGACCCATATTTATACTTGACTGTTATATCATTAAAACAAACGATTTGACAAAGTTTGGTGAAGATCCAATAATAACTGTGAAATCTACAGTGTTAACATGGTTTTCATAAGATTTGACCTAGCGACCAAGTTTTTGACCCAAGATGACCCATGTTCGAACTCGTCCAAGATATTATGAAGACAAACATTCTGACAAGGTTTCATGATCATCCAATCAAAACAGTGACTTCTAGAGTGTCCACAAGGTTTTCCAGCAATTTGCCCTAGTGACCTAAGTTTACTACAGAAATTACCCATTTTCAAAGTTGACCTACATATTATTAAAATAAACATTCTGACAGAGCTTCATGAAGATCCAGTCAAAACAGTGATTTCTAAAGTGTTCACAAGGTTTTCCCTTATTTGGCCCTGGTGACCTAGTTTTTGACCCCAAATGGCCCAATATCGTCCGAGATTTTGTTGATATTAATGTTCTGACCCAGTTTTGCTAAAATTGAGCCAAAAATGTGGCCCCTAGTGTGGTCACAACATAAAGTTTGACAACGCACACCACATGACGCACGACGCCGGGCGGAGAGTGATCCTAATAGCTCACTTTGTGACATGTGAGCTAAAAAATGAAAGCTAGTAACAACTGCATAGCACAGGGGAAACAATTGGCTAGAATCTATTGTTTCTGCATGTTAAACACATTCACTTTGGACATAGATTCTTTTTGTTGAATAATTCAATGGCCATTCATGTCAAAATGAAACAAATTGTATGTTTTAATCAATATTTTGACCAATAAGAAAGTTTCCACTATCTGTCATATTTTCCCCTCTTGAAAGGACCTGCCACCTACCCCTAAAATTCCCTCAAAAGGGCTTATCAAACATTGTCCACCTAGTGTCAATCAGCCAATCCATAGAAAAATTCCATCCTTGTCCATGTACTGCATGCTTATCATAAACGCACGAACCAACCTATGTGATGAAATTATTTTACTGTTGTCGTTTTTTTAATCCCAGGACTTTAATCTGTTAGCCTCATTTTGGTCATTAACCTTATTAGGTGAATATTCAATATCTTATATGTAAAATATATATCAACAACTTATAACAGATTAAACAATTATCCAAAATTTAATTAAGAATGACCATTAAAATGTAAACTGAAATACCTGCTTAAGTATGGTTCTACAAAATCAGGCCTAGCTCCTACAGCATAATCTTTTTTGTTTTCACTAAGAACACATTTCTGTGACCCTAGTTTGACAGCATCTATGCTATTTAAGTTGGCTATAATATCAGTTGTCCAATATCCAAAATGTCTACCATATATTGTCAGGATTGTCCCACCTCTGTTAGGTCCATCACTGGGGGAAAGCTGCAACAAAATAACACACATTTTATCATAACTTTTATAACAAGATTGGGGAAAATTGCACATTATCTTTGCTAAGATGGCATCTGAGATTGCAAATCATAACCAATATTCAAATCTCAGTACACAAAACATTCTCAAATTATCGTCTGGCCTCATATGACCAAAATGCAAAGATTACTGGGTACAGGTGGTTTGGCTTTTCTTGATGTTTAAAACTGGTCATATTGATCATTATTCTGGTAGCTAATGGCAACCTTGTTCTTACCTATATAGGTTAAATATACATAAGAAAATAACAAATTGCAATTTTTTTTTCACTTTTGGAAAAATTACAACCGCCACTTTTGTAAACCAAGAAATATAAAAGTAATGGCCTTACTACTCTTAATAAAATTCAAAATACATCCTTTGAGTCTGACGGTGAATATTTAAGTTTGAGAAATGAATGTTTAGTGTAGTTACACTTGACTTTTCTCAATTTGAATGAGAATATGTCAAAGAGAAATTATTGCATAAAGGTGCGTCTGTAAGTGTTTAAGAGTAGTCAGTTGCTTACAGAGGATGGGAGTCTAGTACTGATTCTTCCCAGGAATGATGGTTATATGAACTGTCCGCCTCATATGACTCTGATGAAAAGGGGCATATAACTCAAACAAACAAATAAACAAAAGGGCCAAGTAAGCCCTTCATCGCTCACCTGAGAACAAAGGCACTATAATTAATGACCAGGTAATATAGTTTCAATCTCGTATAACCCATTTTTACATAGATTTTGATATCAAAACCAACAATGAAGAAATCATACTGTTAAACAAGCTAAAACATAACAAATTTTCTAATCCAAGGGCCCATAACTCTTTAAATTTTGGTCCGATTCCACCCATAACTGAACTTGTCTAAGATCTTTTGGTTATACACATTACTGAAAATATGATTAGGATTGGTGAATAAATGAAGACGCTAGAGTGTAAACAAGCTAAATATACCAAATTTTCTAAGTCAAGGGCCCATAACTCTAGAAGTTATTGTCCGATTTTGCCCATTATCGAAGTTAGCCGAGACATTGTGGCCATATACATTGTGAGCATGTTTGATCACGATTCATTTAGAGCTGTGGATACTAGAGTGTAAACAAACTAATTGTGGACCGATGATGGACGCTGGACATTCATCAATTCTAAAAGCTCACCTGACAAATCAGGTGAGCTAAAAACTCACAGCATTCACATTCAAAATGAGTACATAAAACATTAATCAATCATTAACTTAAACTTAAATAAATTATGAACACTGAGATGTGTGAGTGAAGAGATTAGAACATTAGTTATGACTATGTACCACTATCCTCGCAACATACCCGAGTGATTACTGGTGCTGGGCATTGAGTACCTTCACACTGTGAGCTTTCAGCTTTATAAACACATGACCCATCTTCCCAGCTGCATTTATAGCGATCCTTATTCAGAGCACAACAAATGCTGCAGTCTGAATTAGCAAGTGTTGAGCAGTCGTAGACAGTAACTGAAATCAAAATTTGTAATGATTTGTGAATAAACATTCATTTTATTTTCGTTTTCATCAGCCATAGTCTAATTCCTGCCAAATCTGTTAAATATTCATATGTATAACTAACTATATAATTATCATGGAACCAATCTTTATGCTTCTTACAGCAAAATCCATAGTGTAAAAAAATAATTCAGGACAAATTCTACATGATATTCACACAACAGGCATGTATCAAAATATATGGTTTAAACAAGCTTCCCTATACCCCTAAACATGAATGTTTGGATTCCCAGACTCAGAATCTGATTCTTTAGTCTTTGATGAAACATTACCTTTATTTTCTTCTCCACTCTCATCTAAGCTGATCATACCAGAACAGGAGGAAACGGGAGATGACGTAAGTTTATACTTGACTGAAATCTTTCTGGTGATATTTCTACTTGATGGTAACTAAAAAAATAACCTCTGGTATCATCTTGTACTATACAACTTGTACAAAGCTGTACAAAGCAACATGTTGAAAAAGTAAAAACAAGATATAAACAAAATAGCAACCCACTGACCAATCATTCAACATACAGATTGAATTAAATATAATCCTTTGACTGACTGACATTTTTATTAATAGCAAAAAACTCAATAACACTTTCATAAAACTACAGTACGGTTTGGGTGATTTGTTTGATTTTCGCGTTTCCCCTGCGTTCTTAATCGGCAATTTATCACCCGTAGCGGCGATTTTCATTGCGGCATCGATCTTGAAAAAAACAAAAGGGCCAAGATGGCCCTACATCGCTCACATGACAATCACTGTTCACTCATTAAAACATTGTTTTGAACCGGTGACCTAGTTTTTGACCCCAGACGACCTATGTTCGAATTTGTCTTACATATCATTAAGACAAACAGTCTGACTAGGTTTGGTGAAGATACAATCAAAATTTGACATCTACAGTGTTAATAAGGTTTTCCTAAGATTTGACCTTGTGACCTGGTTTTTGACCCTAGGTGACCCATATTTGAACTTGTCCTTAATATCATTAAGACAAACAATCTGACAAGGTTTGGCCAAGATCCAATCAAAACCATGACATTTAGAGCTTTTACAAGATTTTTACCTAAGATTTGACCTTGTGACCCAGTTTTTGAACCCGGCTGACCCATGTTCATCCTTGACCCACATATCATTGAGGCAAACATTTTGACAAGGTTTGGTGAAGATCCAATTAAAACTGTGACATCTACAGTGTTAACAAAGTTTTCCTAAGATTTGACCTGGTGACCTAGTAATTGACCCCAGATGACCCATATTTATACTTGACCGTTATATCATTAAAACAAACCATTTGACAAAGTTTGGTGAAGATCCAATAATAACTGTGAAATCTACAGTGTTAACATGGTTTTTCATAAGATTTGACCTAGCGACCTAGTTTTTTACCCAAGATGACCCATGTTCGAACTCGTCCAAGATATTATGAAGACAAACATTCTGACAAGGTTTCATGATCATCCAATCAAAACAGTGACTTTTAGAGTGTTCACAAGGTTTTCCAGCAATTTGCCCTAGTGACCTAATTTTACTACAGAAATTACCCATTTTCAAAGTTGACCTACATATTATTAAAATAAACATTCTGACAAAGTTTCATGAAGATAAATTCAAAACAGTGATTTCTAAAGTGTTCACAAGGTTTTCCCTTATTTGGCCCTGGTGACCTAGTTTTTGACCCCAAATGGCCCAATATCGAACTCGTCCGAGATTTTGTTGATAGTAACGTTCTGACCCAGTTTTGCTAAAATTGAGCCAAAAATGTGGCCCCTAGTGTGGTCACAACAAAAAGTTTGACGACGCACGACGGAGAGTGATCCTAATAGCTCACTTTGTCACTTTGTGACATGTGAGCTAAAAACGCGAATCACCGTAATGACGCTATTCACCGCTTTTATGACTTCTTATCAGTCGGTAATCTTTAATAGCGATGTATAACAGTGATTCGTGAACGTCTAAAGCTGATTCTCAAGTAGCTAAAATGATTTTTATTGTGAATCTTTCTTCTACTTTAGACTGAGTCGCAGTCTCTCATTTTACCTATGTAGCTAGGTATTCTAATCAATAAATATTACATGTAATATTATTTCGCGCAATAATATACGAAAGCTGACAGATTAATTAAAGCTCATCAACAACTATTAGGTTCTCAACACTTGTTGATTGTAATTTCTGTCAACGCTAATTTTTCACACATATCATGTAACAATTTGTTCACAAAAGCACAACATTGTTATTGACAAGAAATTTGTAAGTTTTGAGTAAACTAAAGAGGGGACATCGCGTATCACAGGGTTGAGCAACCGTCACTGTAATCCACCGCGAATTATTGCCCTTCAGTGGTGACGGTCACCGTCCATCATCATCTCTCTGAACGCGACGGCCAAAATTCAAATCACTGCGTTGAAGCGATCTACCAGTGGCTTAGCGCGATTTTAATTCCGCGGCGATTCGCGAAAATCGGACAAATCACCCGAACCGTACTGTAGCTGTGACTGTTAATACCTATTTTTTTTTGCAATTGATCACTTTTTTCATAGCAGTTTAAGTCAGACCAACAGCCAGTGTCTCTCGACTTTTCCAGCTTTTATGTGGGAGGAAGATTCCGGACATACACTAGAACAACCAACTTTCCTAAAGTTAGCTCAAGTATTCAGCAAACATACTACAGTACAACATTTTACACACAACTGATGCCATCTGTCCTAAGTGTGACATTCTGGTGCTTCAGGTTTGGTAATCAGTATGAATTTTTAGTTTGCAGGGATGACAATAGAGCCAAATTAAAAATCCTGAAAATCATAATTTTTATGTGGCTGGCAATTTTTGCTAAACAAGAGGCCTTCAACCATATTGCTTCTATATTTACTTCACTTTGTATAAAAGAAAATCCTTAGAGCAGATTGAATTGACCATAACTTTATCATTTCTTCAGTCTTCGAACTAATTTTTTTAAAGTACTAGCCCGAACTGTATGTGGACTATTGGAAATAGAAAATTTACCACTAGCCCGAGTACACAATTTTAAGAAAATTCACTAACCCGAATAGAAATTTACTAGACCCGGGCTGTGGGCTAGTGGGTTAGCGTGAAGACTGAAATTTCTTGAGATATTTTCATCATAAAATGTCTATTTTACTCAGAAATCATAGTTCTTTCAGGACAGACAACTCAAGAATTCAGGATATATCCAGAATATTATCACCCCTGATTTTAGTGTGTTTCTATGTCATGAATTTTAGCAAATTATCAGAGTCAATATTCTAATGAAATATTTCCATTTTGAATAAGAAAGCACTTACTTTCACAGAGCAACTGATCGTCTCATTAGAAACTGTGGCATTTACACATTGTTCTCCAACAGAACACTTGTATTCATTAGACTGAAACACAATATGGGGTTAAAATTGTGTTAAACATAACATTGATTACCAAAACTAAAAGAGATCAGAAATCAGACCATAAGCAATAATCAGAATACCAGATAGATAGGTCAATTCTAAAATCCCATCAAAAAAGGCCACGAGGGGCGACACATTTTAAAGAATTCTTTATGACAAATTATTGGTTGTGTAATTTTATGATGCACTGAATATAATAAGGGGTGATCACACAATCATTTGAGGGAAAAAAAGGTTTATAAAGAATAAGAATGTTGACCTAAATTTTACTAAAGTTAACATTCTCACAACCTGGATTACACAGTTAAATATACAACCATATACTTACTGCATCAAGATTTTTACCACGGAACTGTAATGTACTTTCTTGATTAATTGGAATATAAAAGTTTTGATTCCCAGTCAGTTCAGGGCAACTTGTCTTCTGGAACAGAGAAACAATTATAATCAATTTATAAACATACAATACATCTTTTTCGGACCAAGGAAAAAGTTCAAATTAGAGAGGTTTTTGGAATAAAAAGAGTTTCCATTCTAAGAAACTGAAATATTTTGTAATCTCCCACATGCAATGTCAAATGTCACTGTCAAGTAAAAAAGCAAGTCTTCCGATTAATTGATAAAACAATAACTGCATGTATTTTAGTATATCAAACCACTGGTCAAACAATATGTGTCATATACTACCTATAATAGACAGTGCTTACAACAGTTAAAATATGAAATACATAGAATCCTCAGGGAATAGAGTGAGGGCATATTTTCTGCCATAATTACTAGGTGCATTTTATCAAATTTTGACTCTAACTATAACAAAACCTTACATCATCTATTCCATTATTTCCAACATCACATGTTAAGGTACTAGTGCTCCATCTGCACATAATGCCATCATGGCCAATACAATCACCACATCTGTAAAATATTGATACGAAGTTACAGATAAAGTAATAAATAGAACTTGTATAGAATTGTGTCAAACTGAAACTGCTAACAACATAGATTAATCAAAATACCGATTACCACTTAACAAATTGTGTTCAAAAAAATAATTCAAAGTTGACTAAACATTCAATTTTGTCAATGGTCTTTGAAAGCTGATTTTATTGGACATTGCACTGTAGTTGGTATTCATAATTATCACAATTTACCACATTATTACAATATAAACAAGAGGGCCTTGATGACCCTCTACTTGCTCACCTGAGTAAACACTGCAACTTCTTTCATATCAATGTTTAAGTAGAAGAAATAAGTAATATTTGACCCCTAAGTGTGACCTTGACCTTGAATCAAACCTTCCAAAACATGCGTTCTGCATGTCATCTCGATGGGGTAAACATTTGAGTAAAAAGTTAAATCCTTCGCAGGCTTAAAGGTTACAGAGCAGACACGAAATAAGTTACATTTAATCCCTGTGAATTTGACCTTGAAGCGAGCCTTCCGAAACATGCACTCTGCATGTCATCTGGATGGGGTGAACATTTGAGTAAAGTTTCTTCAAAATTCTTTGTAGGCTTAAAGAGTTAAACCGCTTACACGAAATTGCTAAAAGACGGATGGACGACAGCGTCATAACATAATACATCCCTTTGAGCGTATAAAACATGTTGTCTCTACAGTGTATCAATGATTTCCTGTATTTGATCTGGTGACCTATTTTTTACTCCAAATGACTCATACAGATATTTATTCAAGATATCATTAAAACAAAGATTCTGACAAGGTTTAATGATGATCCAACCAAAATTATGGCCTCTAGAGTTTTAACAAGGTTTTCTGTAATATGACCTGGATTTTTGACCCATGTTTGATCATTGAGACAAACTTTCTGAAAATAGTGGTATATTTCACAACTATAGCCATAGCAAGGACACTGGCATTTTACCACGAAGAAAATAGAGACTATCTCAATGAATACTTACTTCTTGTACTCAGCACAGTCATAGAATAAGAATTTACCCCTGGCAAGCACAATATCAGGATCTTTTATTTGTATCTTCAAGTCAGCTTCTGTGTGTGTTTGAACTGAAAGAAAATATATTATTCCATTACAAACAAGTAAAAGACAACAACTGACATAAATCAAACCTACAAAGCATTTTTTTTATTATAACAACCCATAAGTTATCTATTCATTAAATCCACATTGAGAACATAGATTTTTTCTCAGTAATACCTCAACTTTTGTCTAGCCTAAAGCAGAGAACATATGAATGTATGCTTATGTGAATGATTTTAATGATTTTCTTCTCTTTTCAAACACTATATGGTCAGTATCAGAAAATAAAAACAAAAGTGTCAGTACACAAAACAAGAGGGCCATCATGGCCCTATATCGCTCACCTGAGCATTGTAACACTAAGGGATAATTTGATCAAGGAAAGGTTATTTGACATGGTAAAGAATTATCTACCAAAACTCTTAAGTAGGTGTTGAAATCAACTGACCACCGGGGCTGGGCCAATATTGACCCTTGGGCCATGATTTGAACAAACTTGGTAGTGGTCAACAAGAAAATGCTACATCTGAAATATCTAAGCCCTAGGCCTCATGGTTTTGGACAAGAAGATTCTTTAAATTTTCCTATATGGGCCTATATAAATCTAGTGACCCCGGGGCAGAGCCGATTTTAACCCCCCAACCAAAATTAGAACTAACTTAATAGAGGTCTGCTAGACAATGCTACACACTAAATATCTAAGGTCTAGGTCTAGTGGTTTCAGACAAGAAGATTTTTGTAATTTTCCTATATAAAATAGAGTAAACCCTGGGGTGGGGCCAATTTTGACCCTGGGCCATAATTTGAACAAGCTTGGTAGAAGTCCACTAGACAATGCTGCATACAAAATATTGAAGCTCTAGGCCTTGTAGTAGTTTTGGACAAGAAGATTTTTTAAATTTTCCTATATAAGTCTATATAAATCAAGTGAACCAATTTTGGCCTTAGGGCAATAATTTGGACAAACTTGGAAGAGGTCCACTAGAAAATGCTACATACGAAATATTGAAGCTCTAGGCCTTGTAGTTTTGGACAAGAAGATTTTTTTAATTTCCTATGTAAGTCTATACAAATCAAGTGAGCCCAAGGGCAGGACCAATTTTGACCCTAGGGCAATAATTTGGATAAACTTGGTAGAGGTTCACAAGACAATGCTACATACCAAATATCTAAGTTCTAGGTCTAGTGGTTTCAGAGAAAAAGATTTTTTAAATTTCCCTATACAAGTCTATATAAAATCAAGTGACCACCAGGGCGGGGCCAATTTTGACACCAGGGCAATAATTTGAACAATCTTGGTAGAGGTCCACTAGGCAATGCTACACACCAGATATCAAAGCTCTAGGTCCTCTGGTTTTTGAGAAGAAGATTTTTAAAATAAGAGGGCCACATTGGCCCTTTATCGCTCACCTGAGAACAAAGGCCAATAATCAATGACCAGGTAATGTAGTTTCCATCTTGTACAACTCATTTTTATGTAGATTTTGAGAACAAAACCAACAATGAAGGTATAATACTGTTAAACTTGTAAGCTAAAACGTAGCAAATTTTCAAATTAAAGGGCCTATAACTCTTGAAGTTGTGGTCCGATTCCACCCATAACTGAACTTGTCCAAAACCATCAGGTCATACACACTCATTGTAAATATGATTAGGAATGGTGAATAAATGAAGGCGCTAGAGTGTAAACAAACTCAAATATAGCAAATTTTCAAAGTCAAGGGCCCATAACTCTTGAAGTTCTGGTCCGATTCCGCCCATAATCGAACTTGTCCAAGATCTCTTGGTTATACACATTTACTGAAAATATGATTAGGATTGGTGAATGAATGAAGGCGCTAGAGTGTAAACAAGCTAAATAAAGCAAATTTTGTAATTTAAGGGCCCATAAGTCTAGAAGTTATTGTCCGATTTTGCCCATAATGGAACTTAGCCGAGACATTGTGGCCATATACATTGTGAGCAAGTTTAATCACGATTTGTGAAGAGCTGCGGTTGCTAGAGTGTAAGCAAACTAATTGTGGACGTACGCCGGACATTCAACGATCCTAAAAGCTAAAAATCCTTGCTATGGCAACCAGAGTTCTTCAAGGAATGGAATTCTTTGAACAACTTTGGTAGAGCTTCAAGCAAGGAACACACCTGTGAAGTTTTATTGAAATTGACCCAGTGGTTTAGGTGGATATGTTGTTTAAAGAAACTCTGTGCCAGGTCAGCTAATAAAAACAAGAAAGTCAGTACACAAAATACGTTTGTTGGGCTGGTTATCCAACTTGACCAAGATCTCATGGCCTTAAACATTTCCATCAAGTTTGATGAGGATCCGAATAAAATTGATGGAATTAGAGAGGGGACACCGTTATGGATGAAGCCCACCTTGGCTGTTCCCATAATACAACCGGTTTTTCAAACTGGCATATAATATGGCTTAATAAGAATGGTGATTGATGGTTTACAAATAACTAGAAAGAATCATATTTACACAAACAAATATCTTAACTTTAAGTTGAGTGAATTAATGGAAAATGCAATTGACATCATTTCAACATTGCCAGAACTGATGTTAAGTAAAACGTTAGGTTTAAGCCTCAGATAGCTTTGCTACAAACCATTCCTATGCAATCCTGTGTTATCTCCTCCTAACAGTGCCCCAGCAAATCCCTTTATCATTTCAGACTTTCATTTTTTTTAAATCTTGTTTATTAATTTAATTTTATCTGATCTGTCATGTTTCATGTCAATGATTTACTGTTTTTTCCATTTTAAACAGCAGCTGGTCAATCTTACAGGTGCACCTTGGAAACAAGCCAGTACTATGCTGTTTCTCTGAGCAAAACTGTTCACTTACTTACATACAGACCAAGGCTGCAGGAACAAGGGAGGGGGCTAAAGGGGGAACTTAGTCCCCTAAATAATTTCTGCTGTAATTGTACTTACAGGGGCTATCACCAATTTTCTCTCACCTCCCCCTGTTTTTTTAAACAAAATCTAAAACTAGCCCCCTCCCCCTCAAAATTGTTTCTTACAAGCCGCAGACTTACATACAGACTAAATTAGTAATGGTTGACAAAGAAAAAACTTAGATCTATTATGTTCAATGTTGGACAAGTTTGTAATGGTGACTTGAGTAGCAGAATGAGGTTCATATGAAATTTTGTCAGATGAGTTCTATGATCAAGCGGACAATGGACAGTAAGTGACCAAAATAGATTATCACAAATACTTACCTGCAGGAATAGGACAAGTAAACTTGTCATTGTTGCGTGTTGCAGGCATCTGAAATGTGTTAGCAAACTTCAGACTGCTGAACACACATTTATAATTATCAGACGTTTGTTGAGGAGGAATATACTCTGCCGTAATAATTACCTAAAATCAGAAAAAATAATTTATGTCATGGTAAGTACTGGGTTTTATTCGCTCATAACCAATGATAATATTATTAGTCCAATGAAACAAATTATCATATTCTTATAAATAATACCTGAATATGATTGATTCGTAACCAAAAACATGCTATCCAATGAATTCATTGATATTTTCAGAGATTTGAATTTGATTGGTTAACAATCAAAATTCATTATCTAATAAAATAAATGATAACATTTACAGAAATACTGGAATTTGACTTGTTCATAATTGAAAATAAGTAGCAATAATTAACATAACTTATAGAACTATAAATGAATTAAAAAAAGTATGTGTGTTGTATGAAGATTATTCAATCGCAGAACTGAAGTTAAAGATAAGTGTCAAATCAACACACACAAAAACTCTGACTGGTAGATCAAAGTAGTCAGCCTGGGAGAAATGTGTATATTTAGACACTTCAAGCTCAATAATAAAGGTTGGTAAACTCACATGAATATAAATGCACTACAAGTTCTAACACAAGAAATTCATGATTTAAGTCAATCTTAGTAAATTTTAACACCCCTTTCTCAATCAAAATGTTATGTGATCTCGGTCAATAAACCAAAGTAGTTGTTGTAATGCCCAGGATGAATTGAGGATTTATATAAATTAAACATAAGAACAATAATAATATCTTACATTTCCAACAGAACCACTGGAACCAATCCTAGCCCCTATAGGGTTTGTAGTAAAAAATGGACATTTCCCATCTAGAGCAGGCAACCATTTCTCCTTCTCTGAACAATCATGTAGTCTTGTAGCACTGGGATAGAAATAGAAAATTTTGGTTACACAGGAAATGTTGTATGTAACAAATTGTATTTTCCAAACCAAGAATAACCCATTCACATTCTGACTAGATTCACCTAAAATTACCTAAAGACACTGTTCTGACAACAGTTTAATGAATGGACCAGAGTACCAAATGCATTGATACTTCCAAAAACTGTTCCAAAAAGCTGTATCCCATTGTAAAAATAGACTTTATTCCTATTGTGTACTTAAAATAAATGATAACATCTATTTAGAATAATAATTCTAATAAGTCTAAGGTTTTAGAAGTACCTTATTAACAAATATATGTCTCAATTTGCGGCATTCATTTATTTACCTATTTTTACGAACACACCATCCACAGAGAGGGTTAGCACCATTTATTGTATCTTGACAGGAGGTAAACTCTGAACAGTTAGTGCTTGAAAATTTGTAAACCTGAAACAAAATAAAAGAAATTTATGCTCCTCTTAGGAACAAGTTGGTGTATCAATAAATTTATATTCATAAAATATGAAACATACTAAAACAGTCTCTCAATCCATGATATGCCATAAAATGAAGTGCCTGGTTTCCATTAACCAGCCCATCATTATTTTGCCAGCCAATCCAAGTCTTTTTCTTTTTGCCAACATTTTCTTATTAATCATATCTCTGAACTAAAAATTATACTTGAAAAAATTATGTCCATTCAACCTACTGACCCCATGACTTTCAGGGATGTTAGCAGACACCAGTTATATATATATATTTGGCCTAAGCAAAGCAAAATATCATCAGTGCTACTCCACGAAAACCTCTAAAAACCTACTTGTAAAGATTTGATGCCTAATTTTTGCCAAGAAGTGGGGCTATATGACTACATGAAAGGTTTTATGTCGGTCATCAATCATCAATAATTCAGCAAACAGTTTTCCTGTATTCTGTACCTGTACAAACCCTGTTCTCCACAAGTAACTGTCAACTAATCTACATCAAGGATTTGGTAATGGCGGAAAATGAATGGCCCTGGACTTGATGACCTCAACCAAATCCCTAGGTTTGAACATGTGACGCAAAGGTCCAGACCTTATACTTTACCAAATGAGCTGACCAAATTGGCAGAGGTAGCTCAAAGAAATCTGTATATTTTCATTATGTTTGATATTGCATAAGTCTTAAGTCTTATAATTAGCAATCATATTTGAAATGCCTTTGTTCAAGGCGTGATGAACATTGAAGTAAATGTTTCCTTAAATTTATAAGGATATATGCAACTTTTCGTCAGTATTTCAGTTACATACTGAAGGACAGATCTATAACTTTCCTAATGATCCTGGATTCTGTACCAGTACTAACCCTGTTCTCCACAAGTTACTGTCAATATTTCCACATGATTCACTTTGATCAGCAGTGGAGGAGAAATGGACTTAGACATTATGTCTCCAACCAAAACAAAACAAATATAAATCAATGTATACAGTGTAAAACAGTACAAGAAATAATTGTAGAAAATTAGAAATACCTTCTTTTCACTAAGAACATAAAGAATGTTCTTATCTTTCTGACGTATGTCAGAAATACGTGCTTTATTTTTCAATGAATAGTCAAAATATTCTGAAATGGTCATTTTGCCATTAGCCACCTTCACAGAAGTCTGAAATAAAAAGTTTACCAACTTTCTTCATACATAAACACACTCCATGTCAGATTTGTTATTGTCATTTCAACATACTCTTAGTGGTTCAGATTGCTGATTTGATCTTAACTTCTAAATTTTTAGCTATATTTCAATTCAAACATGAAGTTTTTTGTTGGTCTTAAAGTGAGGATTATTTTTATATTCTGTTTTCTTTATGTTTTTATATGCTATTGATGTAAGCTATGCTGATAAGTATCCTCTATTCTCGAGGATATGCTAGTTGTAGACTATGCGCAGACCACTCATTTCTGAACATTTTCAACATTTCAACTTAATGGCAACATTTCAATATGAAGACCAATATTTTTGGTTGCAAAGGTGATCTTCATACTAAGGTTTTACTGGACATTAGATGACACAGCACTCTTTAGAAACAAACGAAAAACAACTTCTTACTGAAGCTCACCTTTAAAGGCCCAAAACTGTTTCAATTCACAGAACTGTTTGAATTAGAGAGCGGACACTGCTGTGTACACCACCCAACCGCCATGGATGCCCCCATAATACCACCCATTTTTCAAACGGGCGTATAAAAAGCTAACGGGGCTTTAATAAACAGTATGGCGAATCATGTGACTAAGGTAATTTGATTCCATTTTGAGGATACACAAAACACTAGGACTAAACAATAGAAATACAGTTCAACATCTCTTGAGCAACAGCCTCCTAGCAACAACAGCATGATTTTTCCCACTGCATGATTTAACTACTAACTTAACCCCTCTAGAGCAACAACCTCTCAACAACAGACAATTTTGCTTCACCCAAAGGGTGTTGTTTTGGAGAGGTAGTACTGTACTTTCTTTTAAGGGATGAATAAAGTAATATTTTATGGCCATGTAGTCATTCCAGGATCACTTATTCTCCACACTAATTCAGTATATTTTTTTTTCAAACACTAAATTTGTATTTGACTTACCATAATAATATTCCCCTCTGAAGTACCAAGTAACATCACTGGACTACTGCTATCAGCTCCTCCTGGATTTCTTCCATCTAACTCATAAGTAAGATGTGCTGCTGTTACATAACCTCTCTTAGAATCAACCTTATATGCAAACGTCATATTCAGTTTTCTTAAGCCAATGTTGTAAGAAAAGATATCCAATTCATTTTTGCAAAGGAAATCTGCTTCTTTATATGGCTGAAATGTGTGAACAGAGTAAAAATTATTGATGTTAACTGGGGAATGTTCTGTCAAGTCCATATCATAGTAGGAAGGTATGTACAGAATTGACTTAATCAACTGTGTCAACTGAGGAAAATTTTTGTCCATATCATAGTAGTAAGGCTAATACAAAATACTGCAGATTTTTGTTTAGATGAAAATTTGGGACTTGAGAATATAGTTTGTCTTAATGACATAAAAGTCAGGAGGGCAATTTTTGGCCTAATCCAAATGGCAAAATGTTAAAGTTAACTGAAGTAGAAGGAGCAGTAGACAAAAGAAACAGCGTTAAATGGCAACTTGCAGAAACAAAGAGGGCCATGATGGCCCTATATCGCTCACCAGAAAAAAAGACTCTTAGAGACAAACATTTTCTTTTTTTCCAATATGAGCCTACATAACATCAGTTGACCCTGGGGCGGACCCAATTTTTACCCCAGGGCCATAATATGAACAAACGTGACAAAAGTCCACTAGATAAAGCTACATCTGAAATATCTATGCTTTAGGTATGTAGTTTCTAGTCTAGTAGTTACTGACAAGAAGTTTAAAAACAAGAGGGCCATGATGGCCCTATAAATGCTCACCAGGAGAAAAGGTCATTTGGAGATGAACATTGTTAAAGTTTTCTATCTGGGCCGTTTTTTATCCCATGGCCATTATATGAACAGATTTAAAAGAAGTCCATTAGACAAAGCTAGATACCAAATATCTTAGCTCTAGGCCTTGCGGTTTCGGAGAAGATTTTTATAAAATTTTCCTATATAAAATAGAATAAACCCCAGGGCAGGGCTAATTTTCACCCTAGGGCCATAATTTGAACAAACTTGGTAGAGGTCCACTAGACAATGCCACATACAAAATATCTAAGCTCTAGGCCTTGCGGTTTTGGAGAAGAATTTTTTTTATAAATTTTCATATATAAGTCTATATAAATCAAGTGACCCCCGGGGCTGGGCCAATTTTAACCCTAGGGCAATAATTTGAACAAACTTGGTAGAGGTCCACTGGACAATGCTATATGCCAAATATCTTAGCTCTAGGCCTTGTGGTTTCGGAGAAGAAGATATTTCAAATTTTTCTATATAAAATAGAATAAACCCCAGGGCAGGGCCAATTTTGATCCCGGGGCCATAATTTGAACAAACTTGGTAGAAGTCCACTAGACAATGCCACATACAAAATATCTAAGCTCTAGGCCTTGCGGTTTCGGAGAAGAAGATTTTTTTAATTTTCCTATATAAGTCTATATTTTTTATCCCATGGCCATTATATGAACAGATTTAAAAGAGGTCCGTTAGACAAAGCTAGATACCAAATATCTTAGCTCTAGGCCTTGTGGTTTCGGAGAAGAAGATTTTTTAAATTTTCCTATATAAAATAGAATAAACCCAAGGGCAGGGCCAATTTTGACCCTGGGGCCATAATTTGAACAAACTTGGTAAAGGTCCACTAGACAATGCAACAGACAAAATATCTAAGCTCTAGGCCTTGCGGTTTCGGAGAAGAAGATTTTTTATATAAGTCCACAGGCTACCGGCATGTGACAATTATAGCAAAATAAATTAGTAATGCCTTAGGTATCCACCAATTGAATTATTTGTCGGCAGTGATTGATAAACAATTTGATTTTCTTTCGATTTACACCGGAGTGGGTATGAAATCACGAAGGAATAAAGAAATTTACTCTGTAGCTAACGAAAACAAACTTAGGTCACATCGATGGCGAGTAGTACTTTTTGTAGGTTGAAGGGCTTGTTGCTCCAGTTCAGAGCAATATATGGATATGAGAGTGGATGGTAGCTAAAGAGAAATTATTTCTGCGTCGAATAAGACCAGGCTTTTAAGAATTGGTTCAGAATTGTTACAACAGGACCTTGATGAACATGACCGGTGTGAACTATCTCGAGCACTGGCCTGAATGTCATATTTTCTCGAAAAACGATCGGCCATTTCGTCCCATAAATGATATTTTAGTCGGCCATTTTGTCATATTTCTCAAAAAATGATCGTTAGTTTCTATCGGCAAATTGCCGATGGCCGACGCCAATCTGAATCACTGGGGGCTGGCCAATTTTGACCCTAGGGCAATAATTTGAACAAACTTGGTAGAGGTCCACTAGACAATGCTACATACCAAATATCTTAGCTCTAGGCCTTGTGGTTTCGGAGAAGAAGATTTTTCCAATTTTCCTACATAAAATAGAATAAACCCCAGGGCAGGGCCAATTTTGACCCCGGGTCCATCATTTGAACAAACCTGGTAGAGGACCACTAGACAATACCACATACAAAATATCTAAGCTCTAGGCCTTGCGGTTTTGGAGAAGAAGATTTTTTAAATTTTCCTTTATAAGTCTATATAAATCAAGTGACCACCCGGGCGGGGCCAATTTTGACCCTAGGGCAATAATTTGAACAAACTTGGTAGAGGTCTACTAGACAATGCTACATACCAAATATCTTAGCTCTAGGCCTTGTGGTTTCGGAGAAGAAGATTTTTCCAATTTTCCTACATAAAATAGAATAAACCCCAGGGCAGGGCCAATTTTGACCCCGGGTCCATCATTTGAACAAACCTGGTAGAGGACCACTAGACAATACCACATACAAAATATCTAAGCTCTAGGCCTTGCGGTTTTGGAGAAGAAGATTTTTTAAATTTTCCTTTATAAGTCTATATAAATCAAGTGACCACCCGGGCGGGGCCAATTTTGACCCTAGGGCAATAATTTGAACAATCTTGGTAGAGGTCTACTAGACAATGCTACATACCAAATATCTTAGCTCTAGGCCTTGTGGTTTCGGAGAAGAAGATTTTTCCAATTTTCCTACATAAAATAGAATAAACCCCAGGGCAGGGCCAATTTTGACCCCGGGTCCATCATTTGAACAAACTTGGTAGAGGACCACTAGACAATACCACATACAAAATATCTAAGCTCTAGGCCTTGCGGTTTTGGAGAAGAAGATTTTTTAAATTTTCCTTTATAAGTCTATATAAATCAAGTGACCACCCGGGCGGGGCCAATTTTGACCCTAGGGCAATAATTTGAACAAACTTGGTAGAGGTCTACTAGACAATGCTACACACCAAATATCTTAGCTCTAGGCCTTGTGGTTTCGGAGAAGAAGATTTTTCCAATTTTCCTACATAAAATAGAATAAACCCCAGGGCAGGGCCAATTTTGACCCCGGGTCCATCATTTGAACAAACTTGGTAGAGGACCACTAGACAATACCACATACAAAATATCTAAGCTCTAGGCCTTGCGGTTTTGGATAAGAAGATTTTTTAAATTTTCCTTTATAAGTCTATATAAATCAAGTGACCACCCGGGCGGGGCCAATTTTGACCCTAGGGCAATAATTTGAACAAACTTGGTAGAGGTCTACTAGACAATGCTACACACCAAATATCTTAGCTCTAGGCCTTGTGGTTTCGGAGAAGAAGATTTTTCCAATTTTTCTATATAAAATAGAATAAACCCCAGGGCAGGGCCAATTTTGACCCCGGGGCCATAATTTGAACAAACTTGGTAGAGGTCCACTAGACAATGCCACATACAAAATAGCTAAGCTCTAGGCCTTGCGGTTTCGGAGAAGAAGTTTTTTTAAATTTTCCTATATAAGTCTATATAAATCAAGTGACCCCCGGGGCGGGGCCAATTTTGACCCTAGGGCAATAATTTGAACAAACTTGGTAGAGGTCCACTAGACTATGCTACACACCAAATATCAAAGCTCTAGGCATTGTAGTTTTTGACAAGAAGATTTTTTTAATTTCCAATATAAGTCTATGTAAAATCAAGTTACCCCCGGGGCAGAGCCAATTTTGACCCCAGGGGAATAATTTGAACAAACTTTGTAGAGTTCCATTAGACAATGCTACATACCAGATATCTCAGCTCTAGGCCCTGTGGTTTCGGACAAGCAGATTTTTTAAGTTTTTTCTATTCGTTGCCATACCAACCAGAATTTTTAAATGAAATTAAATTTTTTGAACAACTTTGAAAGGGGACCACCCAAGGATCATTCCAGCAAAGTTTGGTTGCAATCGGCATAGATGGAGATGTTGTTTTAAGTAAACATGGACGCCACTTCACGACGAACGACGCACAATGGACGGAGGGCTATCACAAAAGCTCACCCTGAGCACATTCGTGCTCTGGTGAGCTAAAAAACCAACTTCTTCATACACCAATACATACACCAATATGTTTCTTGTAATTCGTCTGCCTATAACATTTTGTTATAGTTTTTCTTGTTAAAATTTCCCTATATAATTCTATGTAAAGTCAAGTAACCCCAGCCAATTTTCACCAGGGTCATTATTTGAACAAACTTGGCAGAGGTCCACTAAACGATGCTACACACCAAATATCTAAGCTCTAGGCCCTGTGGTTTTGGACAAGAAGATTTTTAAAGTTTTTCCTATTGGTTGCCATGGCAACCAGAATTTTTAATGAAATTAAATTTTTTGAACAACTTAGAGCTTCATGTAAGGAACATCCCTGTAAAGTTTCATTGAAATTGGCCAACTGTCTAAGAAGGAAATGTTCTTTAAAGTATTGTTGACAAACTGACGCACACACGGACGATGGACAACATGCGATCACAATAGCTCACCATGAGCATTTTGCACTCAGGTGAGCCAATAAAACTAAAGTCATTGTCAACTTAAGTGTTAACCAATTACCACATAGAGATATAACTGTATAAGGTAGTTCATTCACATAGTCATAGTGTAACCAGGAGATGGCTCATCAGTACCAATAGATAAACCATCAGTTTTACACACAGTACAAATTTATTAGAAAACTGCAAATAATAAATAATTTGTTATTCCGGATGAATTGGTCTTTGATGGTTTAAATGAACACTTTTTTTTGTGTCTGCATTAATTCAATTCAATGGATAATGAGCTCAATTAGTCAAGAAAACATTGTGGTACACGTCGTACCATGGTATGTATCGGCCCGACACTATCGTAATATACCGGTATTCCAGGATATCGCTGCACCGCTACAATGCACGACGGATGCAGGGTGATCACAAAAGCTCACCTTTTTGCTCTGGTGAAGTAAAAAGAGAAGAATTAAAGTCCAAACTCACCTCACTTGGCACACATACAGGGGAAGAACTAGATGTACGCTTGTCTAGTAAGTATCTTTCAACTGTCTTGTCAATGTCCTTGCAATAGTAGAAATCTTCCCATGTGCTATTAATGGTCTCATTAACTTTATCCAGTGTTGTTGTACATACAACAGAATCACCTGATAAATCTTCAGCATCTTCACCATGTGTAAAAACACCAATTATCCATACCTTACCATTATGTGTTTTAGTATGAACTATATGCTGTATAAGATTGTAGTCCTTTCCTGCAGGGTCCTGACATCCAATTTCAAAATCAACATATCCCAAGAGAACAGTATCATTCTGACATAACCTAATCATTTTGGATACCATGTCTGGAGGCCCGGGCTTCAGGCCATTTTTATTCTGATTGGTTACAAAATAGCTGTAACCATCATAGTTAAATCCATCTTTATAGTAGACTATAAAATCCCAAAAGTTTTTGTCAAATTTAATTTTTACATCATTCTGACTAAGGCTTAGGGTGGATGAAATTCTTTTACTTATAGCATATTGGCTACTACTATATATATATTCATTGTTTTCATTGAGCCCATTTGTCACAGCCATTGTTAAATTTACACCAAGAAGAGCAACTGTTGGTTTAGTATGATCAGTAGATATCCTAAAGGCAGTCTTATTTGCTCCTGGTTTTACCTTCAAACCAGGTAAATCTAATATTTCACATTTACCATTATTTCCAGTACCACAGATGATCAGCTCACTCTTCTTATCATTCACAATCATAACTTGGTTATAATTTTCACACTTGTCTGCTGTTGATATACAAGTATTATAGAACTTCATTTCTTGGAGGTCTTTGTCAAATAAACGAATTCCATTCTTAGAACTGACCAGTATATTATCTCCATGAAGTTGTAATTCAGTTGAAGGTCTGTTCTGAAATAAATTTGTAGATTCTTCTTCCCGAAATTCTGACCTGACACCTGTTGGCATGGTTACAACAGTGGCCATAAAAAATAAGTACACAGTGGAAGTCCTCATTCTGATCTGTTAACCTGAAAAACAATTATGATATATCATTAGCTACAATATGTTGTCTATCTACCACTACATAAATACTGCTAGTTCATCCACCTAGCTAAACAAGGGGAGAACAGAGGTCTATAGATTTTGGGTTAAAACCTATATAATTATTATCACTATTCATAATAAAACTGGTCACAGACAGCTGTTAAGGTTAACAGACTTCAGCGATTCGTAAATAGTTTTAACATGCAGAGAACAAGACCAGAGGTGATGAGTCCAAACACTAGGCATGGCACAGGCTTTCAGATAATCTGGTCACAGGCAGCTGCTATTAAGGTTAACATATTTCAGTGATTCATAAATAGTTGTGAAGAACAAGGTACATGCAAGTCCAGGACCAGAATCAAGGCACACAAGTTATATGAACTGAATGTCCATCTGTATATAACTGAAATATTGTGGAAAACAGGGAAAACAGGTAATAATCCAAAGCATTTTTTAAACAACAAGAGCCATGTTGACATGACCATACCACGCCGAATGTGTTTGCATGTAACCGGACTGGAAAAGGCAGCGGGGGATAAAAAATCAATCAGGGCCTTTTTTTCTTCTTTCTTCCCAATTGCAAAAGCCTCTTTTTCCCAAATTTGATTGAATAATTTTGCAAAAATACATTATGATGTACTGCTTTATCCTTAGATCATTTTATTTTCAATTATTTAAATGGTGCAACTTTCTATTATCTTTGGTCAAAATTGCACTTGAATTTCCCAAAATGAACTTTTAGGCATCAGTCATTGTCAGAACCAGCATCAGAGAAAATACCAACAAACAATAATTATGAAGGTGATGCCAACAGACAATAATCTTAATACAACTTTATTCCAATCAAGACACCTTGATAATAAGTTTGTCTTAATATGCAAGTGATCTCATCACCAAGTTGAAATACTGAGGAAACAAGAACGCTGCAAGCGGTGTCAACGCTCACCTGGTCATCGCCTCAGTGTTATCTATCCATCTATGAAGTTTTATATTGCTACCTCTCACTCGCAGACACAGCAGTGAACAATGAATAATTATTCACATAAATTGGGATGTAAAATAGCAAGGAATAATATAATTTTGTTACAATACTCTTAAATAAAATATGTTTGTACGGTATGAAAGTTGATATCATATTTAGATATAAATCGTGGGATAATGACATCTTATGTTTCATAGAAATACCCTTATAATGAAAAGAATTTTAATGAAGCAATTAAAATTTGTATAAAGAGAGAGATTAGGATTTTGTAAATGTCTTCCTGGTTGGTTTGAAGTGGGAAATAGAAGTGATTCAAGGTTGGAAAAGTTACCCGTATTTTGTCATATTAATACACTCTGACCATTGCATGTTTTAATTACGAAATAATCATAGGGAAAATACGGAGCAATAGTGAAGTTTAACCCTTAACTGCTGAATTTCCAGAATGGACTTGTCCATCTTCCATTATGAAACAGTCCAATATCGATTTAAGGGTGTTCACTATGAAAATTTAGAAATTAGACATATAAAAGTAAAGAGCCCGGTCAGACTGCATGGGTGTGCATGCTGGCCTGGCTCTATCCTAATGGCAAAAGCTTAGCTATTTTGGTTCCTGCATTATAACGATTAATTTCACTCTAGTTCTAGTATTAGGTTAGTGAAAAGCTTGTAAGCCTTATCCAACACTAATACCCATCTTTACATAATTCATTATGTAATTCAATTTGATTTTATCATGTAAGTATTTTTCCGATATACTGAAATCGTGATCTCACAGACTATTGGGAAGCATTAACAAGAAGGTTAGTATAACGTACAACAACATCCATTTCTACATCACTACAAGAACTTGATGATTCAACTGTAAACATAATACTACCAAATACCAAAGCCTTTGCCCTATTTGACGGCTGAACCCCTCTTTTTGAACAGTCTATTGATAACAGTCCTGAGTTATCTGTAAACTGATCAGCACTACCTCTCGTGGTGTGAAGTGGTGATAAGCCTACTTCCTTAAAGGGCACAGGGTTAATATCTAAGTGGTTTTCTATGTGTGACTTCACAATGATAAATCTGCTCAATCTAGGCAGGGCTACAAATATCAATTTCAATATTTAAATATTTGGTCGTCGTTCGGCACGAATACTCAAGTCACAAATAAGGAAAATTCATATATTATCAATGACATTGTTACTGGTATGGCAGCACTAAACAGGAAGTATATTACACACAAGGGTGTCTATACAGCCAAATTAAAAGTCCTGAAGATCATTTGCACCCGAACATTTTTGCCACACAAGAGGCCTTTAACCGCATTGTTTCCATATTCAACTCAGTATGTATTAAAGAAAATCATTCAGAGCTGATTAAATTGACCATTACTTTGCCTATTCTTGAATATATTTTTATTAAATAAATTTTATTTTGCTCAGAAATCATAGCTCGTCCAGGACAGATAAATCCGGAATTCCGTTCAGGATGGAATATTAACACCCCTGTAAACAAGAGGGTCATAATGACCATTTATATCATTCATCAGAAGAACCAGATGAATTGACAGACTTGGTAAACAAATGACTCTAAAGGCAGAAACAATTTCAACACAGGAGCATAATTTAATCAATACTGGTAGTGAACCACTTAGAAATATTACACACTTAATAATATTAAGTAAAAATATCAAAGCTTTTTGCCAAGAAGATTACATTTGCACATTTTCTCTAAACAATTATATGTAACATTTGTACATTTTCTCTAAACAATTATATGTAACATTTGTACATTTTCTCTAAATAATTCTATGTACCATTTGTAAATTTGTTTATTTATTCATTTGTTAAAACAGGGACATACTGATAAATTAGTCTTACACTTTAGTAACAAAATCCAAATCCTAATAATTTCCTGTAGTTCAAACAATGAGGTATCCTTCACCAAAAATTGTGATATCCCACTTGTGAGTTCATCTTATAATCACCATGAAAAAATTCTAACCAGAATTTGAATCTTGAGTCAATTTTTTTTTTAGAAGTCAATGTTTATATATAAAACTTATGGTAACTATTAACACACACTAAAGAATGGAATGTATATTGTATATAATGTCCGCACTGACCCATATATATCAATGCAGCCTTTATACACAATCTAAAACATCATGGATATGTTACATACACTTATGTACATCTAAGTATCAAATATTATAAGTCAATTAAAGGATGACTAACACACCACAATGACTACAACAGATCGTAAATAACAATCTAAACTTTGTCCCCGATTGACAAGGAAGAAAAACAGGGGATTTACAGCGATGATAAGAGACACAGTCCAGATCTGTTCATTAATTTGTTTCCATCTGTTCATTCGTTTGTTTGCTCCATCTTTGATATTGCATTCACGTCCAACTTGAAACGCATTTTGTGGTGACATGTGAAGAAGTTAATTCAAGCAACAATGAAACAGGATATTAAGGTATTTTATCCATAATACTGTACTTACTCTTATGTATGCTACTCAAAAGTGATAATATCATGAAAAAGTATATACTGCCCAATTATATACCCCAACGAATCAACGATAGAGCCCTTACTCACTCTGTGTGCATGAATATTGATGTGAACCAAATTACTACTTTTTCTACGTCTGCCATGCTATTGTTAAACTAGTTCCTATTCCGTGTGTTAGTGCAAGTCTGAGTAAGTTCATTTTCCATTATTACTTTCAGTACTTTGATTTAAATAGATATTCCTCTTTCTGCCAATGGCAACCATATTGAAATCTGGTCATATCAGAACAACTTGAGTATAATGTGGTAGTTACCTGGAAGAGGTATGGATGCCTGACATGACCTTGGAATTAGCATCTCAAGTAAAATTGCCACAGAGAAAGAAATGCCTCATGACAGATGCTCAAATCAGGCCCCAAGGTCATAAAACAAGAGATTGGTCTCTGTGCCCTAATCTCACATTTTGTCTTTTAATTTTTCTATGTAAATATAACCAGACAATAATGACAGAATGATTTATCTGAACATGTATTTAAACATTATACAGCTCCATCTTTTCAACCATAATACTTTAAAGCCCCATTGGCTTTTTAAATTTAGCAATACAGAACAATAGATGAAATAATACATAAGTATAAGAAATATATCATATTTGCTCTAAAGCATATTTAAACAATGCCTTTCTTTAGCCACATCTCGTAGAAATGTTGTCAGACGCTTTTTCTTATTTTTTTGCAATATCATTGAAAAAAATACTGTGCTATATTTCTATATGTAGTTTGTGATTAAAAAGGAAAATTTCAGAATGTTTCTATAGCAAGTAAATGTCAATTTATAAGATATCTTTCTAGGTAAAATAAGACCTACTTCAATTTTAATATCCAAAATATGCTAATGGGGTTTAAGAATGGAATTGAGATTTGAGCTCACAGACTGTTCTTAAGTATTATAACCTCTGGCCCCTAACTGACTGACCTCCCGACCAACTGGTTAAGTAAACCTCTGTAACGAGTTAACTCCCTTATTTCATAAATCTCCATTTGCTTTGATTTTCGTTTAGGGTCATTATTTGCGACTACATTTCTCAACGTAATTAACTTTGTTTAATGTCTGTTTTCTGCACTGATTTGTGTATTTTAAATCTAAAAAGTATTTTTAGTTAATGATAAATATAATTTATGTAAACGTTTGCTTACATATAGAACAATTTTTGGCTAGATACTAAACCAATCAAGTGCTTAGATTTTGGAACCAATGATTTTGTTGAAATGTTAAAATATGAACCAATCAAAGCCAAAGTTGGCTAGAGGGAAAAATATATAAAGTTGTTGACTATGTTAGTGTAGTCTTTCAAAAGCCTTTGAGCTTGTTTGTAAACATATAATATGAGCTGAACCAAATAAAATATACATAAACCTCAAAAAAAAAAAAAAAAAAAAAAAAAAAATCAACCCACTCGGTACACGCTACACCTCAAAGACAAGGAACAATTATCGAACAAGATGACAGACAAATTTAAAAACAAAATATCAAAACAAGGACAAAATACAACTGGCTTAAAATATGTATCGACTTAAATCTTCACTAAAATCCAATGAATTTTACTGACAAGGGGCAAGTAAATCCCTTTTTCTGAGACGTACACAAACATTTTGCTGAAGGACTGAGACCTATATAAGAATATTGTGTTGACTTAAACTTCTCAATATACATATATATGATACACTAATAATAACGTCAATGAGTCACCAGGAAGTTTAAAATCCAAATCTTCAAGATAATAGATTATATCATTATCACACTTCAATAACAACAGATAAACTGATATTAACTTTGGACATATTACCATAATTATAAACAGTCACAAATGGAGAACTTGTCTTTTTTTCAAAACCTTGCTATCAGTTAAATTCTCAATAAAGCACAGTGTCACAAATTTATATGCAATTTAGATACAAAGAAATTTGTCGGACAAAATGTGATATCGCTCCATAAAAAAATTAGCCTAAAAAAACCTGTATACAAACATATTTAGAGTAAATTTAAGCAAAGTAACCTAATACTTACCATTCTAAAAAGGAAAGCATGTTTTGCAAATCAATTAATATTTATGTAATTTATAATATTTCTGGTAATGTTAAAACAATATGAAATACAACTATCATTATTCATTTATTTGAGTCTAAAGCAATTTTTAACAGTTTTTTCAGTTACATACGGCGGCCGATTTACCTAACCAATTATCCAGGACAGTATTCAAATCAGTACTAATTTACCCTTCATAAAGGAACCGGCAACTTCTCCATTTAAGGTGGAATATCAACATTTTTTATCTATGACCTGCCATGAATGGGAATTGAACCTGGATCACCGGGATACAAATCTAGCGCACTAACCACCGGACCACGGCTGCAGCCAACTTATCTTATATTGAAATTCTATAATCAATTTCATATGAATTATAGGCATTAGATTGTGTCATGCCCATGGCACGACATCACTAACATAAGATTCTTCCTAGTCCCATATATACTACATTAGGTAACTCTTTCTCCCTATCAACTGTCGAACATATTTCCTTCTCTTTTTCATAGTTTTGTTTTCAAGGTTTATTATTATTGTTATTGTCAGTCTCTTTAGTATATTTAATATTATATTGTGTGGTATTACGATATAGAACTCATTCTTACATGTTTGATATGATAACATTATATTACAGGAAATTTTCAAATAAAATCTATCTAATCTATCTATATATAGCCTTATTAATAACACCCTAACTGCCTCTGAGGGGGGGGGGGGGGATACAAGAAACAGGGTCTCAACATAACATGCTTTGATAAAATTTCTTTATTTGAAGAACAGCAAATGATTGTAAAATTTTACCCCCCCCCCCCCGGAGCATTTATTAGAGAAAATACCGAGAAAGAATAGGGACTCCTACTGCGGAGGTATTTGAGCAATTCTCAAACGATACATACAAATTGGGTTTGCATTAGTGAAAATCTGCTTCCCATTTAATCCACAGAGAAGATCACAATAATTAATTCAACATACTGCAATAACATTATACCTATTATATGTATATATGTTAAAGGGACTTAACTTCAGGAAATCGTAATAATGAAAAAACCCAAAAAGTCAATTTCAAAGTTTGACTTTAAAGTTCTAGCATGATTTATAGCATAACTAACAATACACATACAGGATATAACAAATTTGAAAAAAATACCCGATATCTTGACATGTGTTCCACTATACTCTTTTGTTGTTGTAATTAAATATACACATATCTTATGCCTTCAAGTTGAGAAATAAGAACATTTCCTCAAATTTTAGTACATAAATTGTTGCTTTATTCTACGGGTGATTCTACTTATTTGTAAATTCCTATAAAATTCTAGAATAATATTCTGTTGTTATCTTAATACTAGTAATAGTTAACATTGATAGATATATTTTTGTGAACTCATTTGTTTTTCATCATCTTTGTCAATACATGTATGCTTTATATAAATAATGTATACAATATATATATTTGTAAATGTATATTTCCTGTATCTTATCTTATACATTACCCTCTCTCCAGGACGGCTCTGAAATCACCTTAGCTGTTGAATGAGCTGTTTTAACAACAGATAAATAAATCCAGGGCCAGGCTTCTACATATCGAAAAGTCTTTGATTTCACCCTAAATCTTATTTTTGTTTTAATTCCTATCACATGAAAGGCTTTTCCAGATTTCGTAAAAAAAGAATTATAAACCTTGAGCCAAGTCCCTTTAGAATTATACAGACACTCACACAAAACAAAGCTCTTTTTCATATCTTGCCAAATCAGATAATATACTGGCTACAAATTTTATAGCGATCTAAAAATATTATCTTTAAAGTTTTCATACTCCACTTAAATGAACACCTTTTTATCATGTATCTCAACAAATTAAGATTTTTCGAGCAAACTTCTCATTGCATAATGAATGAATTCATTACCTTAGCTTGGTAGCTTTCTAACATTCAGATAATGTTTGTTTGTTTAAGTTTTACGCCCCTTTCAACAGTCAGAGTCATATGAGGCGGACAGTTCACCTAACCATTGTTCCTGGGAAGAACCAGTACTAGATTTCCATCCTCCATAAGCAACTGCTTACATTCTTACATAAAGAGACATGGTTGGTAGCGGGGCTTGAACCCACGACCCTCTATCAGTCAGAGGTTACAGTGATTTGAAGACAGCGACCTTAACCACTCGACCACAGAGGCGCGGGTACATTTGATTAAGTACGAGTTTACTGATAATCATTTGAGATCGTGCTCATTATAAATTGCATATCAATAACACACTGAATGATCATAGTAACATCAATGGTAGTATGAATGTTCATACACCTTATACCCCTGTCAAATAATTATTCTGAGGACATTCTTAAAAAAATATCAACATTTTGTTTGCTGTAACCCGACTCAGAAAATATTCAGTGGGTAAGTAGGTAGGAATTTTCAAAAAAAATTTATGTTTAACCCAAAATACAGGTCTGAATGCTATTTTGAATGAAAAAAAATCCGGAGTGGCCAAAAAAAAAGTTTAATATGGCCTTTTTTGGTGAGTAGGTAGAGTTACGGCAAACAAATTTTCTTTCAGGATGGCCTGATAATATTTTTTCTTGAACCATTCTTGCATAGAGAAAATATCATGAGTTCATGAATTCCATTCGAAGGGTTTGTAACAGTCAACATACCGAGCAGAGTGAATGTGAACAAGAGTTGAATCAGAAAGTTATATATTCAAGATACAACCAGTAACAAAATATAAGATGCTGCAACTGCAAGTCTTATCTTATTTTTCAAGTGACCAACAGCATGCATGTATGCTTTCTGAGTCTTAATTTCTAATCACCTTGAGCAAGACTATTAAACACATAAGAAGCCAGTAAAGAGGCTATTAACTACATACCTGAAATACAATAAACTTAAAAGCGTGAGAAGGATATTATCATACAACATCATATTTACCTGTGGTTATAGCTGATAAATATCTTAAGATAATTTCCTCAAAACACGAGTGTGCATTCTATTAAAACATTTCTGAAGCTCTGTAACATCCTTATGTAATCCTAGCATCATAAGGGAAACGCCTTGAACAACTGATTGCAGTTACATCCTTGTAGATGGAGACAATGGGAAATTGATGACACTTTTGATGGTTAAGTTGTTTTCAGAAATTGGTCATCTAAGTACATGTACAATCATTCAATCTGTTCAGATTTTTTCCTCCAGTTTTGAAGACAATCTGGAAAAAAAATGAGACAATAACTTAAACACAAAGCATGAATTGAAAAGCAGTCATTTATAAAAAAGTACACTCCAATGACATGAAAAGAAAGACACTCTAATGACATAAAAAGAATGACACTCCACTAGTACTAATATAAATAAGAATGACACTCCACTGATTTAAACAAGAATGACACTCTACCAATATAAATAAGAATGACGCTCTACCAATATAAACAAGAATGACACTCTACTAATATAAATAAGAATGACACTCTACCAATATAAATAAGAATGACACTCTACCAATATAAACAAGAATGACACTCTACCAATATAAATAAGAATGACACTCCACTGATTTAAACAAGAATGACACTCTACTAATATAAACAAGAATGACACTCCACTGATTTAAACAAGAATGACACTCTACCAATATAAACAAGAATGGCACTCTACCAATATAAATAAGAATGACACTCTACCAATAAAAACAAGAATGGCACTCTACCAATATAAGTAAGAATGACATTCTACCAATATAAGTAAGAATGGCACTCTACCAATATAAGTAAGAATGACACTCTACCAATATAAGTAAGAATGACACTCTACCAATATAAACAAGAATGACACTCTACCAATATAAATAAGAATGACACTCTACCAATATAAATAAGAATGACACTCTACCAATATAAACAAGAATGACACTCCACCAATATAAATAAGAATGACACTCCACTGATTTAAACAAGAATGACACTCTTCCAATATAAACAAGAATGACACTCTACTAATATAAATAAGAATGACACTCCACTGATTTAAACAAGAATGACACTCTTCCAATATAAACAAGAATGACACTCTACCAATATAAACAAGAATGACACTCTACCAATATAAATAAGAATGACACTCCACTGATTTAAACAAGCATGACACTCTACTAAAATAAATAAGAATGACACTCTACCAATATAAATAAGAATGACACTCTACCAATATAAACAAGAATGACACTTTACTAATATAAACAAGAATGACACTCTACTAATATAAATAAGAATGACACTCTACCAATATAAGTAAGAATGACACTCTACCAATATAAACAAGAATGACACTCTACTAATATAAATAAGAATGACACTCTACTAATATAAATAAGAATGACATTCTACCAATATAAACAAGAATGACACTCTACCAATATAAACAAGAATGACACTCTACCAATATAAACAAGAATGACACTCTACTAATATAAATAAGAATGACACTCTACTAATATAAATAAGAATGACACTCTACCAAAATAAGTAAGAATGACTCTACCAATATAAATAAGAATGACACTCCACTGATTTAAACAAGCATGACACTCTACTAAAATAAATAAGAATGACACTCTACCAATATAAATAAGAATGACACTCTACTAAAATAAATAAGAATGACACTCTACTAATATAAATAAGAATGACACTCTACCAATAAAGTAAGAATGACACTCTACCAATATAAGTAAGAATGACACTCTACCAATATAAGTAAGAATGACACTCTACCAATATAAGTAAGAATGACACTCTACCAATATAAACAAGAATGACACTCTACCAATATAAACAAGAATGACACTCTACCAATATAAACAAGAATGACACTCCACTGATATAAATAAGAATGACACTCCACCAATATAAATAAGAATGACACTCTACTAATATAAATAAGAATGACACTCTACTAATATAAATAAGAATGACACTCTACTGATTTAAACAAGAATGACACTCTACCAATATAAACAAAAATGACACTCTACTAATATAAATAAGAATGACACTCTACCAATATAAACAAGAATGACACTCTACTGATATAAATAAGAATGACACTCTACCAATATAAGTAAGAATGACACTCTACCAATATAAATAAGAATGACACTCCACTGATTTAAACAAGCATGACACTCTACCAATATAAACAAGAATGACACTCCACTGATATAAATAAGAATGACACTCCACCAATATAAATAAGAATGACACTCTACCAATATAAACAAGAATGACACTCCACTGATATAAACGTAAAGAAACAAACACTCCACTGACGTTAAATAGCAACACTCCACTGACACAAACAAGAAACTCTCCACTGACACAAACAAATGACACTATACTGATACATAAAAGTGGCACGCAGTACTAGAAAAAATCTACATGTCTTTTATTTATCCTTTATCAATAGATCAATGCACAGTATTTTTCATACAACCATTGCAGTTATAAAGTTACTCCTTAGAACATTTCAATACATCCTGCTTGAAAATTACCTGTCAGAATATAAATCTGAGTAAGTTACACCTGTTGAAAATTAATTTGCCAGCAGTAACCATTACATATTAGTTAGAACAAGCTTGAGATACCAAATATTACATACACCTTCATAGTTATCAGTAATGAAGCTGGTTTTATTTGAATTTGTTTGTTCACTACAGTGCAACCTCTACAAAGCAACACCTTTTATGAGAAGCAAAATTAGGTCATTGTTGAAAGATTGCTGCTCGAGAGGCTAAATTATGAGTTAAATGGTACAGTTCAGAAAGACTATGCTGTTGTTGAAGGGAGGTTGTTGCTCAAGAGAGGGCAGCTCTGGAGAGGTTGCATTGTATTTTAATTATACTTTCAAATATATACATAACAGCTGACAATTCACCTTTTCGATTAATCTATTTGTAAACATGGTAGTTATTCAACTAACTAAATAAAAAATGTTTAGTATTTGAATTGATGATTGATCTAATATTTAAACTCATTTAAATTCAATTAAATCTAAATTTAAGTTAAATTCCTTTCTGTTGTTTTTTTTAATTAAGTATATGATTCCTCGAATTTTTACCTCATTTCAATTTGATTATATAGATTATTTAGTTGAATTAAGGTCAGGTGTTATATCCATAATGTCTGAAATTATCATCTCAAATTGAAACTGACAGATTTTGGGATTAACCCTTTAACAGTAAGTTTCTATGAGACAAATAATCAATGAGTAATCCAACTAAAATGAGAAGTTTTGACAAACACAGGACTGGTATCAGTTTAGAGTGACTTGGAGTAGAATCAAATTCATTGTAAATGAAACTTAATGAAGCTGTCTTTTGTGGTTTATAAAAAAGTAGCTTTTTTACATATCATTACGTATGTAATACATGTATTTGTATGTAATAAAGTCTAACTAAACAAAATGTCCTCACCATTAGATCATTGAAATGATCAGGTTACAGAAAAAAATATGCTGGAAAGTAGTGAGCCATAAAGATTATATTTTCTCTAGGGTATAAAGTTGCCCTTACAGACAGCGTCATTTGGCCCCTTTTCAATGGTGGAGGAAGACCCCAGGGTAGAAGCACTGACCTTTTGTAAATCAGCTGGACAGCTGCCTTAGCATGCAATTTGTTGCTCAGTGAGATTTGAACTCACAGGAGAGAGGGGCTAGAAATTACTAACTAGAGATCAAAACTACTTGAACACAGGTGATTCTCAATCAATTTCAGTTCAATGCAAATTGCAAGTAAAAACAACACATGTCGGGCCCATTTGAAATTATTACATTTAAAAAAAAATTGAAAAGCCAAACTAACTTTGATCAACATGTATTCATTTTAATCTAGGTATTTATACAATTAATATCTCAAACTTGTCATTTTTTGTTAGTTAAAATGATTATTTTGTTACATAATTTGTTCAAGGCAACTCAGCACAGATATAGGAATTTGCTGACATAATTTACATATCTAATGCAAATATAGGAACATTTTTATCATTTATTCACCAGTAATTTAATCCAAAATTCATGGAAAAACTGATCCTGCATAATGTACCTACTTGTCAAAAGGGAAGTCCCCCCCCCCCCCCCCCCCTGTTGTAACTAAACATATCCTTCAAATCTCTCTTATTTACATTATTGGTCCTAATTCATTATGACTATAACCCCAACCAAAGACTTAAAATATTTTTACTAAAATTGACCACAATTCTCATCGTACACAGCTTTTTAACGAAATTTTAAGTTAAACAATTGGTATGAAATTTATCTTATCAAGTTACGCTGTTTGCAAAATCTAGTATGTAGTAAATAAATGATAAAGTATGAAGTATGTAAAAACAGATGTTACTAATCATTCTTTCCTCGAAACAATATATACATACAGCAGTTTCTACATATCATACATAATGAAAACATAAAGCATCCTTATAATGTACAATAAAGAAATTTAATGATCAGAAACTCATGTAGAGAGAAATCCCCACAAACCTCTTAGTAAAAGATGTACAAACAAACTGGGTTTGGGTGACTCTAGGGTTAGGACTCTGTTCAACCGGAGTCACTTAAAAAAATGTCCATAAGTGGATTTATGAGGCTAAATTTTAACAAATTTTAACATAGGAAAGCCACTTAAGTATCCTATTGTTAGTACGTCCGTACTACCTGAAGGACAATTAACATATGATCAGATGTGTAGCATAATTTTTGATTTCTTTTTTGAGCTTTTAAAGCCATTTTTTAATAATGATATTTCATTAATATAATTATACAGCAGCAAGTTTACCTAAGCAGTTTTCCAGGTCTATACTTACTAGTACTAGCCTGCTGCCATCCAGATTTCAAACCTGGATCAGCGGGATACAAGTCTAATGCACTAACCACTGTTTGTTTATTTGTTTGACTTTTACGCCCCTTTTCAACCGCAGAGTCGTATGAGGCGGGCAATTTACCTAATCTATGTAACCAGCACTAGACTCCATCCTCCATAAGAAATTGTCTACTTTCTGACATAAAGAGACATGGTCAGTAGTGGGGCTCGAACCCACAACCATCTCTTAGTGAGAGGTTACAACTTACCACTGTAAACCTATCCCTCTTGAACTAAGCTAGCAGGCATTAGAAGTTTCCAACATATAATTTATACAAAATAACAAAATATATTTCATTATAATAATTTTATATAAAGCAATAATGTAATATCTTAAATGATTTGATGCTCTCCAGCCATATACATAGACAGAAATAAAATACAAATATGTTATTATGAACAACAAGCATCAGTATCACAAGCACCCATCTAATCTTGAGGAGGTCTTAATGTCTCCTAAAATTTTTATCTTTGTAGTACATATTTTTCCTTGTTTATATCTAGCATCGTTATCTAGATCACAAATTATGGTCCTATTGTCTATTACCTTGATTACTGTATTTTCATTTATTTTCGTTAGGCTCAATTTTCATAGTTTTTACTAAAATGGCTATTTCGTGGATTTGGATTTTTGAAAAAAATGCCTTATCTCTGCATTCAAATTAATGGGGACTTGATTTCATCGGTGAGCCGACCCATGAAATCTACGAAATTAAATTCCCAACGAAAATTAATGATTCTACAGTATCTCAATGAGTGTCATGTTGTATCATGTTTGCACCTAATACAATGATATTTACATGTAGATGAACACAAGTTACACAATAAAAGAATGGAATTTAATCAAGTACTATGTGTTTCACATGCTGTGACAATAAAATGTTGTTTGCTGCAAGTTTGCAGTTAAGTTCTATTATAGTTTATACAAGACTTATGTTTGAAACTTATCAATTACAAAAATAACAACAATATTGGTAATGAAGTAAATATCATGCTAATTAATGCCATGTGTATTTGCATACAATTTTGAGTTGATTGACTTTTATGAATGCTATAATTGTATTCATAAAGTATGTACACTATACTGGTTGCTTTCTCTTTTCTTTGATACATGCATACTTGGCATAACAAAGTAATTATCAGGTTATGATACAGCTTTCTTTTCAATGTCAACAGTTCTCTTGATGTTAGGATTCACGTTATTTTTTTATATTATCACACACATTTTCTGCTCACATGTGCAATAATCCCACATCCTAAACCATAGATGTTCTTTAATTTCCACTCAGCGTAATTGTGACAGGAACAACAAAAAACGAAGGGAGGTAACTCTCAAATACACGAAAATTAAAATTTTCATTTAAAATGAGGGGGGGGGGGCAGGGGGGGCTCTTCTTAGCACCAATATTCGTTCAAAGATTTCATTGTTTTGATATGAAATTGTTTACATGCAGATGTATTATTTTGAATAATATCAAAGAAGCGAAAGACCGATTTCTTTCGTAATTTTTTTCATTGCTAGACAACATCAGCTAAACCAAGAAAGTTGGATTATAAAAGGTGAGAAACATTCAAAACTGTATCAGAAGACACTGACACCGAGATTGAAACATTGGAAAAAGAGTCCGAAGATGATGAATTAGAGGATGCTGTGGAAGCAACTGATTACAAGGATGAGGGGAAAATCATAAGAAAGATTATGAGAAAAGAAAAATGAAACACAGTACAACCTCTCCAGAGCAACACCCTTTGGGAGTAGCAAAAATCTTGTATTTTGTTGTTGTTGAAGGGAGGTTGTTGCTCAAGAGAGAGCTGCTCTAGAGAGGTTGTACTGTAATTAATATGTATTGTCGTTTGTAGCAAATATGAAGTGAAAGTGCCTGGTTTTAGTATTTTAATTCCTGTCCTGTAAACTTTGATTGTTTGGTAAAAAAATTCAGTTTACCAGACTGACTGTCCTGTAAATTTCCTAGTCTGAAATATGCCAAAGTGCATGCATCCTCTCAACAGAGCCAGATAAGAGTAAATAATTGTTACTGAGGTTAGATGCACCATATTGTACACTAGACCTGGATGAGTGCAAGTAAGTTTATCCACAAGATAGTCCCTCAATAAACACACTCAGGTCATTACATTTTCTTTCTTTTTTTTCGTTATTGTTATTTTTTTTGTGGAACTGGTTATAATATGATGGACATTTCTAGGGATGGTGAGTCAAGGATTTTCAATTCTCTCAAAACAAGCTCAGGGTATGACATACTGGGATGGCATTCACAGGGGAATATACGGTATATTTATGAGCAGATACCAAACCTCATATCTTGACACAGATTTTAAGTGTCAATAACAAAATGAAGGCTAATTATGAAGTATCACTTTCCTTCACTTTTATATTTTCCTCTTAAACATTTAAACATTCCCAGAAATAAAACAGGATGTTACATTCAAGTATGCAGTCGATACTACATAAACAGAAAGATGAATGCTGACATTTTTGCTTGAGAAAATATGACCCTACCCAAACAATTTCTACAGCTATTTAAATGGGTGCTAGTTCACAAAACTAACAAGGTGTTTTTAAAACACAATGCCCCCTCAGGGTGGCCTTGACGTTTGACCTACTGACCTTAAAATGCTCAGGCATGTAGAGGTTGTCATGAGGAGCAAAGATATGAAGTTTGATGACTGTATGTGGAAGCATTTTGATTTTATGCGCAAGATTAAAGTTTGCTACAAACAGACCAAAAACAGTATGACCCTGATCTATCGATATGGGGGCATAAAAGACCTGTTACCTGAGCGTGCAGGGAGCTCCATAAAAATTAGTTTTTTTATGCTTACTATTCAGCGTGTTGATTCTGGGAAGATTGATCATGAAAATTGCTGATTTGGAAAACCAAAAAAGCTGGTTTAAGTTTGGACTTTTGGGAAAACTTCATGATTTTAAAGAAATTTTCAATGGGAAGGGGCCTTTAATAGGCTTTTGTTACAGAAGGTGAAAATCCCCAGCTCTGATAAATGTAAAAGGCAAATTAAAATAAGAAAAATTTAAATACACCCCTGAATAAAAGCAACTCTGTAAAATTAGCTGTACATAAAGGTTAACTGCACATATTGACTATAATTCTACACTCCATATCATGGCCTTTGTTCACAGGTTAACTGCACATATTGACTATAATTCTACACTCCATATCATGGCCTTTGTTCACGGGTTAACTGCACATATTGACTACAATTCTACACTCCGTACCATGGCCTTTGTTCACAGGTTAACTGCACATATTGACTATTATTCTACACTCCATATCATGGCCTTTGTTCACAGGTTAACTGCACATATTGACTATAATTCTACACTCCATATCATGGCCTTTGTTCACAGGTTAACTGCACATATTGACTATAATTCTACACTCCATATCATGGCCTTTGTTCACAGGTTAAAGCATTTACTTTCAAGGCTAAATCACTCATACATTCTTATACATTACAATTATTTCACTTTCCACAACTAGACAGCTGCATAAATAAAAAAAAATTTTAGTCCTTGGAAAAGCACAAAAAACACCTATAAAGTCCTATTAATGTAATAAATTAAGTCAGCACTTTAAAGTTGATTTACGCTGCCACCATCAAATATTTCTTAATATAGTGCGTAAAACTATTACCTACATGCTCAAGAGTAATAAAGCTAATGCAATGTCAGTTTAGTTATGCAAACTCATCAGTTTATTGTGATTTAGTAAGATGTCACACTAAAATGATTTGTTGTGTATAATTAATACAGTATGCACTATGGATGAACAGTATTTTCAGTTACACTTGGTTTAACACTATTTTCGATGATATTTCAGCTACCTATATACAGTGACTTGATGATCACTAAATGGATAAAAGCATCTACCGTTCATAGGCACATATCGGACACATCTTTGAGCTTGGATTGTATTTTTTCAATAAAAAATCCTGTCAATTCCAGGTGGACATTTCAGTTATATCTATTTAATGCCTAAAGAACAGTCAGTCAATAGAACTAAAGATTTTCTCAGGAGATACAAGGGGAGGCAAAACATGAAAGTATATTCTTGGTTAATATATGTCCCTGTCATTAGATAATTTGTTATGTTTCGTAAAGCTCTCAGCTTGTACATATATTAATCAGCATATTGACTAACCTACTACAGTACAGTATAATATTCATTCACAGTAGACAGTTGGAAAAGTGCAACAATACAAGACTTGGTTTTAAATGCAATTATGAAAATATGGTCATTCTAGATAGATCTGTAGAAGACAGGGAAAAGAATAACTTCAGTCAAAAACTAGAACATTTTAAGAAAGAAATACTGCGTGTTTCCACATATTACCGGTATTGTAATTTATTGAGTCCACAAAGAAATTTTGTCATGAAGACCAATTGTTTATATCATATAAAACTTAATATGATGGTCAAAGTGACCTCAAGATGTTGACTGAAAGATGCTCACAAAACAATGTACTGTAAAACGTGTGAACAAAAAAAAACAAATGGCCTTTATTCAAACAGAGGAAGCTGCCCAACTTGATAGCATTGTCCCAAGTGTCACTGACAATTGATAACTAATAAGACCACCACAAAATTGGCCACAATCGATATTTTTTTTAACAATCAATTGTTTTAGTGTTCTGACACTGCTGGATCCTGTGGTTGCAAACTTTTTGTTCAGGAAAAACAGTAGTATATGTCACCTTGTCATAAACTTGTATTTAGTGTCCACATCATGTTTGTTTGAAATTTAAAAGTTTAATCTCACTTCAATCTTGGAGAAAGAGGCTTATTCATTCTTTAAATCAGGTCCTTATTGTATGGAAGGGTTGGAACATTAAACAAAAGAATGGTCATAAAAGAAACTGCGAAAACCGATTGTACTATCCATAGACAATCGATTGTGGTGGTCCTATTATTGATAGTACATGTAATTATCGACACCCAACATGTGCAACCTTTGTCTCAAACAGCAACCCAAGTTGAATAGTCCAAAACTTGTATATGCTTTTAATAAACCATAACTATCGGCCATTTCAAATTATGTCTCTACTTGTTTTCGGAAAACTGAAAGATTCTACTTTAATTACCTTATGACTATGAGGCCAGTGTATTTTTATTGTATCGCAAATCGCCCGGTTCTGTACTGTTTTATGAATCATATCATACCCTAATGGTCGTGTGATTTCGGAAGCAGATGTAATAAATTTCCGGAAAATATCAAAATATTTTCAAGGATGAGCATATAGCATAAAACAAAATGATGTCAGGCTGAAATTAAAAATATGTTTGTTTGTAGTGCTCCGACCGACCCGTCAAAATGGCCCCGACTTTTCTTTTTTTTCGAGGTTTTCGAATTTATTTTTTTTTGCGATCTTTTTGCGCCCGTTCCGTTTTTATTCCGTACCGGAATGCACGGACTTTATCCGATACAAAATGGCAGCCGCCGGTACGGAAACTCGCAAAATGCGAGTTTAATTTAAAAAATGCGAGTAGCAGTTCCTAACCAGTCGAAATTTTCTGCGAGCGCTAAATAAAGTGTCCGCAAATACCCTTCCAGTCTTCAAAATCCGTCACATCCATAAAAATCGCCAAACTGTCCGTCATTGTCGATGGCTTTATGTATTGTTTGTTTGCACCTATTTTAATTGTTATAAGCTTTGATTCATTATGCAGATGGCAATTTAATCCAATTAGTTGTGAGGTTTTCTTTCTGCATCGTCAGTGAAACTGAAAATGTTTGTACCATACCGTACGGTCTGTGTCACATTTTCCGAAAATTGTTACACACTTCACTCGACAATCACATGTTTTGGAAGTACTAATTGAATCTTAAGCTACCCAAAATAATGTTTTTTAAGCATTAGACCATCAAAGTCTCAAAGACTCGTTAATTTTCAAGAACGGTCGTCACACTTGTATTTTTATAAAGTATACGAATTTCGGACGATAATTAATTTCGGATAACAGCACTACAATCGCTGCAATTAAGGTGCATCCATTGTTACCACTCATCATTTAATCGGTGTAATATACTTACCTGGTGTTAAATGTTAATCTGTTCTAATTGTAGTGTCTTATATTAGATATTTAAATCATGTGAGGATGAAATCTCCACAGTGTAAGTCTAATGAAAATCTCATTCAGTTTATGTTGAATGATAGTTGACGGTATGGTTTTAAAATAAAATTGTCCATGTTGTATTTTTAAGGTTTATAGATATACATGTTTATAGTAATACTTGCTGTATTACTTACAGAATACTAAGTTATAAATCAATCTAATGTTTCTGTGACTATTTCTCTGGTGAACCTAATAGATGGAAGACAGAAAGAGATACAGACGGCTGAATTCTTTCCGGGCTGTTTTACCAATGTGCACAAACTGCTGTATTTCTGGGAAACCAGTTATCAAAAGACTCGCCCCAAAAAACTAGTTTTGATATGCATGTCTGTTATCATAATGAACACGAAAGGGTTATTTATAGTATAGTATGTTTTATCAAAATGATCAACTAGTTTTACGTAGTTCATGTTACTCTGTGGTCGAGTGGTTGAGAAAGTCACTGACTTTAGATCACTGTTACCTCTCACAGATAGAGGGTCGTTGGTTCGAGTCCAGTTATAGACCATGCCTTTTTACGTGTGAAAGTAGGCAGTTGCTTACGGAGGATGGGGGTCTAGTACTAGTTCTTCCCAGGAACGGTGGTTACGTGAACTGTCATATATGACTCTGAGTCTGACTGTTGAAAATGTATGTAAAAGTCAAACAGTCAAACAGACAAACAAACATAGTTTATATTAGATTGAAGTTGTAGAAGTAGGCTGCTATAAATGAAGAGATAGTACTGAAGCAGGTAGTTCATGCTTAAAATATATTTTCTTTATTAAATGGGACACCCTTCAGTCAATGAAAATTGTTAACATTTGAAATAAAACAGAAAACATTATTCCATTGTTTTCATCATATTTTATTCAGTCTAAATACATGTTTAATGCAAAGTAGACTATATGTATTGCAAAATTACCAATTATTTATTTTAACTAATGCGATTTCAAAAAAAAAAAAAAAATTCAAAAAAAAAAAATACCTACCTACCTACCCACCTCTTAAAATCAGGGTCGGAGCACTACAAACAAACAATTTTTTAATGATGGCCTCATTCTACTTCCTGTCAAGCCTTTATATACAGAAAAGAGTAAGTATCGAAAACAAGTCAACAGATGATTATAAATTACTTTTCCCAGATGTTAGACATGATTTCAGGAAGATAATGACATTTTCACATCATAACCAGTTTCATTCAATGGTTTTTTAGCATAGAGATGTCGAATTCTAAAACTGTTGTTTTGTTTGACTTTAACATTTCGTTGTGGCAGACTATATTGACAACAAAAATTATATTTGTGTTTTTCTTTGTGTTGCACCAGTATAAAACTGTTTTACCAATCATCACGATTATGCCTTTACTTTTCTCAAACACAAGACATTTTTTACTTATACAATGGCCATTTTCTTGTAGGTATACAAGTGTGTATTTTAATAAATCATATTAAACTGAAATGTGACAGCCATATCCTGAAAAATTCCTATTATAAATAAGAAATTCAAAGAGCATGTCTGTAGATGGTTTTAGCTCCACTCATCAATGGTTACACGCCTCTAAATTTTTAAAATTTATTTTTCTACCTGTAAATAGATTTAACATAACTACTATATTATAAACTTGTAAGCATTTTAATGAATTTAAAGTACTTTACCTGCTATACCATGATGTTACTTCATATTCAAACATTATTACCCTTAGTTGACATTTTTTTAATCCTATTTACTCTTTGACTATTACTCATCAAGTATTTTCACAGGTTTTTACAAGCATTTCATGAAGAACAATTTAAATAATGCACAGAACAAATTATTTTAGTTTGTGAGTTATTATTATTATCCGTAACTTGATCAGAACGGTAAAATTGTGTTAGAATTCAGACTAGTCTGGACAACTAATTTGACCGTTAGTGACGCCGAGACACTTTCTCGACTTGGCCCCGTCCCGCACAGTCCAACAAAGATCTGCATATTTGTGTGCAGAAAAGCCCAATTAAAACCCGTTGGACACGATAACTACAATATCTGTGACCAAAGTGAACCATTCCGATTCCATACTCATATGAGCATAATTTATACTTTTTCCGAAAGGTACATTTTATATTTTGTTTCTCCTCACCATTTCCCAACTGAAAACGAAACCAGAGTAATGGCAGTTAAATGCCGGTGTTATGGTAAAAATGGCCTCTAAAATTTGCTTTGCAAATGATTTAAGTAAAAGTTCAAATTAGCCGACATGTCAGTTAAACTTAAATCAACTTTCGGTTAACACTAGGTACTCATTATAAAGATCATATTAGAATTGAACTGTCTGACGGTAGCTTAAGTATGTTGATACGGTTTATTTCATGCAACGTAAAACTTTAAGTTGAACATTTAAAATTTGACATATAACACAGAATTTTTTTATTTTAAAGCACATCACAGATAATTGTTATTTCTATTGATTTAAGTAAGTTATACCTGTTATTGAAGAATTTTGAAGTCATTTGGATTTCTGCACGTAAACATGCAGATCTTTGTAAGGCTGAGAGGATGGCCCTTTCGAATTACACACGAAATCGGCCAACTGAAAAGCCCAAGGCCTAAATTAAAAATATGTTTATTTGCCCTTTACCGACCGTGAATTTTAGAAAAGGGTCGGTAGGTAGGGAAAATATTTTATTTCTGAATTTGACCTTTACCTACATGAAATTACACTTCTATCTAGAAGCATTCTATGTTCATTGTATGTACTCTGCTACCATACAACCATTTATCGTGTGCTTTAATCAACCATAATCATGCTCAGTGCCTTTACACACATTATTGTTTTCCTTCATTACTTGAAATGACACCTACTTTAAATGTTCATCGAAAGCACGGAGTACATGTATATTTTCCCAAGTATAAAAATAAAGTTCTCCCAGATTTTGCAATAAATCTTTTGATTTTTTGGGGTCGGTCGGTAAAGGGCAAACAAACTTAATTTTAATTTAAGCCCAATAAGTAGGGCTAGAATTCTGACGAAGAAACATCTTTTGAATGGAAATATATGAGTGTCATTGAAATGTCAGTCTCTTTAACAACAAAATAAATAATAATTGACCATGAAGATATATTCTTATTTCTTTAAACGCGTGAAAATGTTAATGAAACACAATAGTTCTGAAATCAACAACTTCGGATAGAAAACTATCCGAAATCATTTCAGTTAGCATCAATGTGCTTGACAGTCCTTATCGAAGAACGACATGAAAAAATAAATAAACCTTACTTACTTAAGAAGACGTACGTCTTTATGTAGCCATTACAGGTTCGTAGAAAAAGCTATAAAGCTGAAGCCTTACTTCTAGTTTCTTATTATTAAACTTCCAAAACTTCCTCGTTCGCAACGCCATCTGCTTTCGCGGTTTACGTCAAGGGAGACAACAATAGAATATTACAACACGAAAGGCGTGGTCTTGATTGTTACTCGTTTAGAGATGACTTTTTTCCATTTTAAATCTGACTTTGCAGCTCTACTTGATAAAAGAATATTGTCCAGTAAATTCTGTTTTTGTTCAGACACGTTAGAACTGAATACGGACCCAAAATTAATACTAATCTAGTAGTCCAACTTTGGTTTAAAAAAATTGCGCCTTTAAACGATATGGAATAACTGATTTCCCTCATGTAATTTTGCAGAAAGACTGGTCGTAATGTCACAAGACTAAGTGAAACTATTTACCAATGACGAGGAGTTTATTCGGGGTCATTGTGTTCTAAATAATCAATGACGGGCTTTAAAATACTGACTGACCAGTGACCAATATTCGGAGGTGGCCGCTAACGACAGGCTTGATCGACTGTACCAAGGACTAATATACATACGTCCTTGACTGTACTTACCAAATAAAAACAGTCCTATAGTTTTGAAAAATAAAATCTAAACTCTATTGTTAAGAATCTTTATTCAAAATCCAGTCTATAAGACATCTGAATATTATACCTATAGAGGTTAGCCCCTTTAACCTTCTATTAGGTATCCAGAAAATGACGTATATCCTTCTCCATTTATGGTGTTACTGTCGCTCTCATTAATATGACGTACCCAAACTTCATCCCCTGAAAATAATGTAGTGTGCGTAATATATAAGTGGGCATCGTACGCATCATAGGTAGGCTAAAGGTCTTTGGCCTAACTGTATAATGAACAGATTATAAACATATTAGTATAACATTATGATATTTTTTATATAAAAAAACACAAAGTATTTATATGTTAACATTTCATTTATTATTCATTTATTTATAATCTATTCATGACGCAGTTACCTGTGCATCGTTTCATAAAAAATGTCCCCTAACACATTGTGCAGCCTTGAAATAATGCCGAACACGTTCTAGATATAATTATGCCATGATTAAATTTAGCGAAAAACAAATTCCGAATCAATCCTGCGCCTTGTGCAGACTGTCGGTTAAAATCAAATATTGCACGACACTGTGACGACCATCAGTAGCTGACGAAGGGAAGTAACTCTTAAGGGCATAACATAGAGCGTATCTGACGCACACACAAGTCAGCGGTAACCAGTTTAACGCACGAATGGATGTCACAATACTGAGAATGTATACATCATTATCAATTTTAAATATAGGGAAAGTGCATTATAAACAGGTCTTGGAACAACTGATCATGTTCTTGTGAGATGAATTTGAAAGCAAAATCTGACGACTTAAATATGTGACATGTACTAAAAACTGAATGGTCGCTAAAGTGATGCGGCTATAGTTTCCTTTTGATTGAAAGGGAGAGAACATAGTAAGTTGTATATTGGGAGTCGGTATTAATTTTACCTCGTGCATTTTCACTGATGTAGCTTCCTTTAGGCACTGTGGACACGTGCCTACGTTGTTTTCGGACAAATGAAAAAATAAAAATGAAACAAAATAAAATGAAGGGGTAGAGGCCAGGAGAATGAAAGGTCTTTAACAAGTATAAATGTGCCCCAGAATGTGTCTCCGGCAATCTACAGTGATTTCTTTCCTTGAAGCGGGGGGGGGGGGGCATGCTCCTGGACCACCATAGAAAGGTGCCTACACATTATTTTAGGGCATGCTATATACGCCATTGTTTGTAAAATTCTACTTACCAGAGTGTAAATCAAGTGCCACAGCATTAGTTCCCATGGTGTAGAAGCTATCATCCCCAGATCTCACCTTTGTACAGGACACACCATTCTTAACTATCTCCAGTCCTGTTGATACACCGCCACGATTCAAAACAGCCGTTGTAAATTCGTACGTACCATCAACTGGCGCGGTGAATATCCCATGTCGTATGTCGTAAGCACTTCCAGCGTTCAGGTTTACCTTCAAAACAATGACTGGTATCACATGTCACGCATTTGTAAGAAAATAAATGAAAAAGTTTTCGTTCATTGCATTGCAATCAGTTTGTATTGTTTCAATCATGATGTGACTTATACTTAATAAACAACACGATCAGCAGTTAGAATTAAACCAAAGCAAAAAGTGATGTCTGATGATGATTAACTTTGGTTCATTGTCTTCAGTTTATAAGAAAATGTTTAAATGTTATGATCGAGCAATGAGATGTGGCATGTTTAAATACCTCGTTGTACACAACCGCCTGTTCTCGACCAAGTGTTGCAATATTTTTGGTTAATGTTGCAGAAAACGCAATAGGGACCATTGAGGAGGGACATCCGCAAGATGCTGTAAATAAAGTGGAAAGTACAAGTACATTTGTATATTGATAAGAGAGAGCTCACGCTTGTCACATTTCTGTGGCTTTTGATTTGCACGAATGTGAAAACCATTATATACCATTATAAGTTTGAGGGAATCTGTACAAGCTATCGTGTCAACAACACGATCAGCAAAAATATGTTGTACGAAGATGAACAGCATATGTTGATTATCTCGAGTTTATAAGAAAATGTTTTAAATGTTATGATCGACCAAGTGTTGCAATATTTTTGGTTAATGTCGCAGAAAACGCACTTGGGGCCCTTGAAGAGGGACATTCGCAAGATGCTGTAAATAAAGTGCAAAGTACAAGTATATTTGTATATTGAATGAACTATTATCACGTATCTGTATCACGATAAGCTTGAGAGAATCCGTACAAGCTATGATGTCAACCTTTGAGGTAATCAGTACCCGATACGACATAACAAAACTGAGGTAATTCGTGCCCGACATGACACCAAAGTTTAAGGTAATCCCTGACCCATATGACAAGAGTTCGAGAAAATCAGTGCCCGATATCGATATGGCATCATTTAGATTACAGGTATTTTTCAATAAGCTCGTTTAATGGGTTTACTGAATAGTTTTACAGCAAGATTCTTTCCTGTTGTACAAATGCGTGAAGTTCACTTACCATCCTTTGTACGTTTTGTCAGAGTTGCCAATTTGGCTTCCAGAAGATTGGCTTCATCTTCGAGTTGAGCCCTCAGTTGGCTTTCCTGCGCAACCAATGACAATATAGATGTAGTTATTTCCTGGGCAAGATCTTGTGTATATACCTCACAAACCTATCAGCAGGAAAATCATGATGTTTTACGAACTTTTTGGACTACATGGCAACACATGTCAAAAGAAACGACAAACAATGTCAATGAACAACACGGTATCTGTAAATGCTGTAATGCTTACAAGTACTAGAGGGTTTCAGAAAATGAACGAGGTAGGAATATAAAACGAATGGAATTTACTTACGCCACACAGAAGGAAAACTTTAATCATGAAAAATGTCACAGCCATGTTTGTAGCAGAAGTTTGATGTCTTAAGACGGGTCGTTGAAAAAGTTACTTTTTGCACGAAGTAATGTCATTTGCTGGTCATGACTGTGTTGGCATGTGTGGCTAAACACTGTTCGAGTGACAACTAATAATATTTGTTTAATTATTTCCCGAACACTATTTTTCATCAAATAACAAGTAACTTACATAATTATATCACAAACTCATCAAAATATGATTGTAACCGCAAGTCATAAAGTTTGTTAACATGTAGGGAACTATTTTGTAACACCCCTCAGATAAGACTAAGAGAGCGAATCATGTTGAAATAATCAGGTCATTAACAGTTGACGTTTAGTTGAAGAGATAGCTAGGGGACATAAGGACACTAATCGTACTTGCTGTAAAAGTAGTCGGCTGTGAGATCAAATACAGCACATGCATGCAGTTTAAATAAACGAAACTTCGGGGCCAAGTTAAGACGTCATATCATAGTTAAGATGGCAGTTCATAAACTTATATTTCTTGTTAATTGGACATGCACATATCTCTGTAATTACTTATGGGATTGACTTGAAACTTCATGTAAATGTCCAGGATTATCAGACAGACAAGTTAGATAAGCCCTATTAGGTATGAGGCACGCAGCAGACGATGCTAAATATGATACTCTACAGTGCAACCTCTCCAAATCAACACCCCTTGGGAGTAGCAAAATCATGTTGTTGTTGAGAGCTTGTTGCACTAGAAAGGTTAGATTGATAGTTAAATCGTGCAGTGGGGGGAAATCATGCTGTTGCAGAAGGGACGTTGTTGCTCAAAAGAGGGCCGCTCTGGAAAAGTTGTACTGTAATTATATGCATATTAAACTAATTTTTCCTGGCTATTTGTGAACTGTTGTTCGTTTTTTTTGTCCGCATAAAAAGGATGCTTTAAAGGATGAATATTTATTTACGGAAACCAGCGGAAAAGATCGGTTTTAGACGATGTATGCGGAAACAATAGTTTGCGGCGCATTGACATTTCTAACAGGTATTTTATTGCGGTTTTAATGCGTATATAATATGAATATTTTAACAATAAACTTTTCAACGAAGCATGTAATCAACTTTTGTCCAATCCATCAAAACAAGAAGTTAATTGTCCCCAATTATCAAAGTTTATTCACGAGCAAAGGATTGAACGTGACACGGTAAGTTTAATTTTCATAATATTATTATAACTATCGTTATTACTATTTAATATTTGACATTCAATTCTTCAAATAGACATGGACATGAGTTTTCAAATGGACTTCATGTAATTTACTTTTTAACTTATTTAAGTTTATTGGTATTATCGGCATATAATGCCTCTGACCATAACATTTAAATGAATTATGTAATTATGTTAACCTTTTCTCCGTTTCAATTAAGTAAGTGAGTTTATGAACGGTAGTCGTAAATATTAACTTCATAAACTGATATATTTCGTCAGCGCGAGAACTTTCAATCTGCTGTGATTTTTTAAAATGAAAGATTTTGATAAGATATGATAACATATGTTTTAAACAGACTTGAGTGTTTTTATGAAAGCTATCAAATCTTACTCGGTACTCTTTGATGGTTCGCGTATTTGCAGGTTTGTTTTAATCGCTCATAAATAAATGTTCGACAAGTACGTTCCATTTAAACTTCTTTTTTTAAATCCAAATAGCTGTTCCGATACGCAACACTTTAAGATTTTAACTCTTATAGTGACTGTACTGAATATTATTCATATTTGAAATTTTGCAAATGAACAAATAAATTCGATTTCAACTATTTGTACAAAGGTACGCAGAAAAGAAATGAAGTGGAATCAAAGGAAAATATTCCGTTGACATTTTAATCAGACATTAAACAATCATGCAATATCGAAGACTTCTCAAGAATTCACTCACGAATTCAATGTAACTGTTACTCATTAATCAAAGTATTAAAAGGACTCATAGAATCTGAACTTACATATCTTGCATTGCAACATAGAACGGGAAATAACTAGTTTTACAATTGGATGTAGAAAAATGAAGTACTTAGGTCCGCACCAAAATTCATGCGCGCTTTTATACTTACACAAAAAAACCAAATACAATAAAACAGAAAACTCCTGATTCGTGTCATATAATTATGTTACGTTTTTGCATTTGGAACAACTCGGCAGATTCCGTACCTGAAAATCTAGTCACGTGACCATAATTACATTGCTATCCGATTAGTTAAAAATAATGCACGATATAATTAAAAAAAAAGACGCCTTGTAAAAGGGAGATACGATATATCATGAATTATAGTGTCACTTATATTATTATGTTACAGGACTTCTTATTGTCCTGATACGGTGTGATACAGGGTCCGCTAATAAATAATAGGAAAGAGTTGCAATGTATCATGATTGTCATCCCACTATAATCGATATCATCGTATCGCGATATGTATCTACAAATTTGTAGTAAATGAATCGCAATATATCGCGGTAACTCTCGATTACCCGTTCGGTACTTGTATAAAACAGCTATGTCACAATGAGTATTTTAACATTTCTTCACGGCATTGAATACAGCAAACACTTGTGATTACAGATGACAAATTACAAGATAGAAATATTCGTTCGACCCATAGATCAATCATTATTTTTAATCCAATTAAATTACATTTACGTGCGATTTTCTAATAGTAAGAATTTAATGGAACTTTCAATTTATCGCTCACTGCGTGCATTTTGTTTTGTTCATTGTACGAGTAAGCATTTCTTATTTATTTTTTGTTGTTGTTGATCTGTATTACGCATTTAACATAAAATTAAAACCACAATGTATAGAAATGAGCACCAATATAATAGATTTATGTACATTCAAGGGTTTGAAAAAGTGCGTGTGACGCAAACATGCACGTGTTATAATTAGATCATTCAAATTAGAAAGAGTTTGGGATGGTTTCTTAAATTATTATTCACTTAGTTTGTCTATTCACAAATTATCTTTTTACACAATTTTGATAATATGACCGCTATTAGGACACCTGTTTTATTTCACCTTTATCTCCACATATGCACGCCTCGCACGTTTCCAGTGATTTTCTAAAAGCATGAGTAGGATCGGGGTGGGGACGGGTACTCTGAAAAATTCGAATCCATGACCTTTTGATTAGTAGTCCAGTGCATTACCAATAGACCACTGATCGAAACATAGAAGACAAGATGCTGAGACAGAGAATGTCTGTGTAAATTATGAGATGATCTAATTATTAAGTTACATGTATAATAAAGAAGAAATATTGAAAAAAAATCCAAAAAGTGATTAGCATAGACAGGTGATATTAATATTGAAATGGTCGCTCAGTATGGATTTTTCCGTATCATGAATGCGTGCAATTACCTTGTCAGAGTTCTAGGGTAACTTTCTTGTAGTACCTGATCGTGATGTTTGAATCACTCGCGGGTCACAAATGACTTGGGGTGTTAGCTCAATAACCCGGCACTATATCGATCTAACATTACATTCGAACGAACTGAAACTGAACTTTCACTAGACTAACATGGAAGTTAAACAATTGCATGGCAGATGTAGATAAACGCGGTACCTTGGTCCACACAGAAATTCATGCGCGCATCATTCAGTTTCAAAAAAATGGCCAAAAGGAGGCCTATATCGACAATGATAACAACAGCGATTTATGATTTTCAATACTGTTGCAAACCTTATAAAACTTAACCTGAGCGTAGAAAAAAATCCTTATTAAATGTCACGATATTTCGCAATTTGCTGACAACTTGAAGGTTAAAAAGAATAGTTTAACAAAATTAACCAATGTCATTGTTGTAGACTACTGTTCTTGACAATTTTATTAAAATCTTTTTAGGACGACCTTTTTCGATGGATTTCTCTCTCAGCTTTCAGAGTCAAGTTCAGTTTATATGATTACATCTGAATTGCACGATATACACATTTAGAAGGCTGCTGATTAGGAAAGTCAGACAAAATTTGAGACAAGTTAAAAAAGCAAGATAAGTTTAAGAAAGCTTTATCTTGGACTCCTTACAATCACTAAGCTGGGTGACAAAATCAAAGACTCGCATAACCATTCCATACAGTCAAACACTGGGAATAATGTGAGAACAGCGGCCGCTTTTTTCAGTGTCCCCATCCCATCCGTTCGAACGTCAAAATATCGGTTCGAGTATTGAAACAATCGGTCCGTCTCTTGTCAATTCCGTAAACGGTTAATTGGTTACATCAATAAAAGTTTAACAATAAAATGGCTTAATGTTCATGGTAAGTATTAAGATCGATGTTCTGTTAATTAAATGTTCATTGTCTTATTTCCGCCCCTTCTTAATACGACGTCATTCCGTACACTCGTGATTTTGTAAGTCCACGACGCAAGAATGATTAATGTGGATGCTTGTGATCGTTTATGCAGATACAATATACGTAGAAGACGAATTAAACGGTGATTTTTTGAGTGACGTTTTACAAGGTGTTAACGATGGTTTTATGAGTTGCGTAATTCATCCTTTTATGCAGTAAAACCTCTTGCACCGACTATTTCTACCACAAGACCACGTCAATTATATACATAATACAATATGCAGTTTATCGACTTAGATAAATTTACATAAATCAAAACGGACCTGGTGATACATTTTGAACGATTGTTTTGGTCAATTTGATATCGTCGATATACTGAATATATACCCTGTATACAGTGTGATATCTACATAGCAACACCCCCTTTGGGAGTAGCAAAAGTATGTTGAGAGGTTGTTGCTCTAGAGAGGTTAATTTTATAGTTAAATCGTTCAGTGGGCTGTTGTTACATTGAGGTTGTTGCTCAAGAGTGGGCCACTCTGGAGAGGTTGTACAGTATTTGGGTTATATTCAATAAATGACCCTTATAGATTACATCACTTGTTTAGGGGATAAAAATGTAACCTTTGACCTACAAACTTGCCCTGTTTCGCATTAAAAGGTCATTCAGTGTTGACATGCGAATGTTACCTGCATTTATTCTAATCAAATCAACAAATATCTTAACTAGATATAAATTATTCAAATGAGTTCACATCAATCAGCCGAATTTTCATACCAAGTAAAAAATAATTACCATATGACAGCTTTGAAGTGAGTTATAGATTTGTTTGTGAATATCTTAAGTAAGATTATAGTAAAGCCTCGATTATGGTTCATGTCTAGCAATTACTTGAGTTCGAATCCCACCTGAGACCACAGATATTTCACATGCGATGAAGCTATCTAGCAAGCTTACGGAAGATCGGCGGGTCTAACCAGACCGCGACACGCCCCTGTGTCAATTAGCAATAAAGAAAGGGTTCCAAGAGTGTGCAGTCCTCATGTTTTAAAAACATATTCATATCAAAAGTAATGGAACATTCCGTCTGGATTACCTGCCCCTGACACTACGTGATAATAGAAGGAATATTAGGCAGGGAACCAGACTATGGAACATTCCGTCTGGATTACCTGCCCCTGACACTACGTGATAATAGAAGGAATATTAGGCAGGGAACAAGACTATGGAACATTCTGTCTGGATAACCTGCCCCTGACACCACGTGATAATAGAAGGAATATCAGGCAGGGAACCAGGCTATGGAACATTCCGTCTGGGTTACCTGCCCCTGACACTACGTGATAATAGAAGGAATATTAGGCAGGGAACCAGACGATGGATCATTCTTGTATAACATTCACGATTTATGTTTCGTATAATTTTCAGATAAAGATGATGTTCACTCAACTTTGTATGTTTTCGCTGATGTTGATATGTTCGCACGCGGCACATTTGCGAGGAAATGATATCCCGCCGCCATCTTTGTTGGATAGTATCTACAGAGTATTTTATGGATTAACTTGGGATAGGGGCCACCATGAAGGTATGAAGGGAAAAATAGACCAATGAAATCAGAGTAAAATACTTATCAAGCAATGATCGCATTAAATCAGTTTAGGGAATTCTTCTTTACTTTTTGGTCTTATGCCTATCTTAAACAGAACTTAGCCAGTGGGTACTTAACCTAATAATTTTCCTGACTGCTATAACCACCAACTTATCTAAGTCGAGGATGAATGGTCTTGAGCATTAATGTCTTAAACCAAATCACTTAAGAGAACATGTTCCGTGCCATAGGTTCTAACTTAACCACAGAACCTGAGATTCGTAGACATAACCTTAGATACCTATTAAGTTAAGCGATTGGGCTATTTCGGGATTTAGGGATTACTAGTATTATATGCAACAAGGAAAACATAAATATGAAATCTTTCTAGCAATCGATACTCCCATATAGGCATGTATGTTTCTATATATCAACGTTGCGGAAGGGAGCAACATCCAAAAGATTTCGTCGTTTTTCATTCTCTGGTATGATATTGCTTTTTTTCGCCTAATATATTTCTCTCGTATTTATGACACATATTAACAGGTTTTAATTCAGACAATACATACGTATTTATATATGTCTGTCTTTTTCTAGTAAATGCCACCACAACCCAACCACCGCCACCAGGTCGACAGGATATTTGTCTTAATCTTTGCCCTAAATGGTGTGAGAAAACGGGAACGCCGAGAAAATATTCTCATTGTCATTACTTATGCGGAAACTTGTGTAATAGAAAGGTATGTATATAACAATACATTTTTGTATTTTGCAATACTAATCATTACTCATATTTCGGGTACTTAAGCTCGCTTTAAAACGTTTTAATTATTTGCTGACAGGCGGATAACCTTTCCAGTTTTCTAGGATTCTGTACTTGCGCTCTAACCTTGTTCTCCACAAGTGACTACCAACCTCTCTACACGATTCACTCCAATAAGCAAAAGAGGAATAATGGTCTTAGATGCAATGTATTTAAACTACAGTGCAACCTATCCAAACCTCTCCACAGCAACACCCTTTAGGAGTAGCAAAATTATGTTGCTGTTGAGAGGTTAATGAATAGTTAAATCGTGCAGTGGGGAAAATCATGCTGAAGTTGAAGGAAGGTTGTGCCTAAAGAGAGGGCCGCTCTGGAGAGGTTGTACTGTAATGGTCACAGAGAATTCAAGAGCCCGAGATCCGGAGATGTAAAGCTCTCTCTTTTAAGCTAAGACGGTTGGCAAGCATTGAAAAGATGGACACTCTACAGTGAAACCTCTATAACTACTAGTATATTTCAGGTCAAGTTAAACAACCATTTCATTGGTAACCCACATTACGAAGTCGTTCGAACGGATTACATATTTAGTCATTACGATAAAGACGAAAATAAATTTATATCTTTGGAAGAATTTGCTAAAGCTGAACAGATCAGCATAGACGAAGCACTGGAGGTTTTCACATTTGCTGATGTTAATGGTATGTTTGAAAATTAAATAGCGACACACAGTCTCCGTCTTTCAGAAGTACAGTCAAACCTGTGAACAAAGGCCACCCACGGAAGTGACAAAATGTGGGCTTTATTGGCAGGAGGCCTTTATTCGGAGGTCCTTTTGTTTTTAAAAATAATGGCGATTTTTAAAATAATGGCCTTTATTCACAGGATGACCTTTATCGAAGGTGGCCGCTAACACAGGTCTGACCGTACAGTCAAATCTCATCAAATGACCACCTTATTATTAAGACCGCCTACCTATAACTGATGCTGTATTTCTGACCGGACTTCCTTTTTCCCTTTCAGTTTGTTAAAGCGACCACCTCAGTATCTAAACAGTTTTGTGGTCATCATACCGAGGTTTTATTTTTATGAAGCCCTTTAATTAAAGATGGACAGCTATGATCCTTCTGCACAGACCCATTTTCTTTACGCAATCAGGGTAAAATGTCCGTTTTTTTCGGGTTCGCGTTTGTTTTTAACAGTACATGTATATAAGTTACATGTATGCCGACGAGCAGTTAACCTGACCGAATTCTGTACCTGTACTAACAGTAACTACCAACTTTACAGCATCGAGTGGCAGCATACCTGCCTCGATCCTTTTACTTATTGTTTACATTGACTTGACCCTTTGTAGTGAAGCTCGTTTCTATTTTACAGCGGATGGTTCCGTCGACTTTAAAGAGTTTCGAAACAGCCCCCTCGTATTTACAGGTACGTATTGTTACAATCTGATTAAACCCGTATTTCGTTAAAACAGAGACGTATAATACTTTGTATTATACGTCTCTGGTTAAAACTGCAGAATAAGTAACTCACTCGTTAATAAGTGCCACGGTCATCATCTTCGCTTAGTTTCTTTTTGCCGATGATTAATGCGTTTGAAAGAGAAGTTTAGACCAGAATAAAATAATAATCTTTTAAATGTTTACATAATATCATATTCAAATATTCATATATTTTTTGGAAGAATATTCTATCATATATTTAAATCAATCAAATTCTGAGTTTATCCATGTTACAAAATACTAGTAGAAGCATCGAGGCGCATCCAGGGTATCAACATTATTTAATACAAGGGTATTATAAAAAACACCAAAAAACACCATATAACTTCAGAAATCCCGAATGTCAACGCTATGGAACAGAACGGAATTAAAATATCTTAGCGATGTAGCAGAACATCCGGTTTTCAGACATCGGTTCATATTGATTGTATACATTGTACTCAATCCAATATTAATTCGTTTTTTTTTATTTCAGAGAATATGTCAGAGGAACTTAGCAACATGGCCAACGCAAGAAAGGGGCCATAAAATAAACGAATAGAACTACAATTATCGTAGTGAAACCAACAAGGTTTCATGTAATATTTATTTTTTTATCAGTGACAAAAAACAAAGAGGTTAATATAGTTCAACTTTAGGAGCTGCACCCCTTCTGTGATCAAGGTACAAACTTGCTACAATCGAATTTCAATTCCGGACAGGATAATTGGAGGAAGTTTATATACCGAAAGAAGTGACATATTCAGAAATTCGACCAAAGCCTTTTCAACTAAAACTTCTGTTCTGTTCTGTTCTATATATTTTCGAATTTATTAAATACACATGTATATTATTATGTATTAGGTAAGAAATTTTCCCTGACGATTGATAGTGTATATCTAATGTGAATAAATATCAAGAATCAGTGAGGATAATATTTAAACTGTTTACTTTGATAAAGTGAGAAATAGGAATCATTAAACTAATTATCTCCCTTCCACTATCAAGCTCTCCTTTATTTCTATGTAATGAACATTGCGTAATATAATTACGGATTTAATAAAATCAGTTCATAAACTCAATATTTCCCTTCCACTATCAAGCTCTTCTTTATTTCTATGTAAAGAACATTGCGTAATATAATTACGGATATAATAAAATCAGTTCATAAACTCAATAAACTTTCCAAAATCAAATCTTCTAATGTTATGCTTATGTCCATGTCCCATCATGCTCGTTTATTTCATGTTGTATATACGTGTCACTCATTTCCAAAACCATCACGCTGCTCACACTAGAAACGTGAAAAATAATATTTATGTCGATGATCTCTCGATTTGGTTACGTTTGTGCCATTGGCTTTCTTTCTTTCATTCCCGTTCGCCAGTATATCTTCAACGCCGGTTTCTTTCATGATAGGCCTACGATTGACTCGTTTAGTTCAAGTTAACTACAATAGCATACACTATTAACAACATAACTTTTGCTAAAGATAAGTGTATTTATCAGTTACGGAAATGACCGAGTAGTTACGACTGACAAGATTAGCTCACCGGTTCGTTAACGTTATGAACACGTTTTCTATTACGACTGCACGTAAGCAATACGTATTTGACGAGATAAACTTTTGAACCGATCAATACGTACGATTAACATAACGTCCCTGACATTACGTTCGTTCACGCTTTATACCAACGTGAAGTAAGCACTGGAGCAGTTAAGAAATGTTGTCACGTTTTTGCAAATAGTTTCATGGACGTATTATGTATTATCCGAAATGTTATCAGCAAGTACCGGTCCAAAACCATGTGATTATCTATGGTTCATATAAGAGGTCACGTGTAGTAACAATGACTCCGTCACGTGTCCTGAACATAAGCAGTAATTCCTGCTATAATAGGAACTTCATCTCAAGAGAACATCAGTGATGTTTGTCATACAAACGTGACTTAAAATTTCGGCGACATATAAGAGCGATCTGAACAGGAATTAAACAAAGTCAGTGCCGTATTTGAATTGAGAACATCACGTTCTATAACATTAAACATGAATCGTTCATTTTTGTTGAATTGTTTCGTGTTTGCTAGCCTGGTGGCAACTTGCATCGGGGCAAACAATAATATCATTTCGCTCGCGAATCAACTCGGGGCAACTACACTCGTCTCGTACGTGAGGTCGGCCGGGCTCGAGGGCGCCCTATCTGGACAAGGTAAGTCTTTTCAGAAATTTAATTCGGGTTCATTTAAGAAGACGCGGCACCATATCGAAAATAAATACATGTATATCGAAAAGGATTTAAAGTCATTTAAGAATCATAGTGATCGAGTATCATTTATAAATCGTATTTTTGTTGATATTTAATGAATTTGAAGATACTGGTAAGCTATCAGTAATATATTTCAATCTGAAAAAACTGTCACATATTTATCTGTAGATATAAGCGATCGTTGTAGTAAATGAACCTAGCATTTTAATCCTTTATATCAAGTGTTCCTTTTCTATGCTATTTACAATGTACTATCAAAAGAAAGCCATTTTAAACTGAAAATAATAAAATATGCAATTACATGTATTTGGATAGCATGTTAGTCCATATAGGCTACTTGCTAGAACCATTTTCACAAATGTTAATTACCAACTCCAGGGCCATTTACGGTATTCGCACCAACTAATGCTGCGTTTGATGCTCTGCCACAAGAAGCTAAAGATGAACTGAGCTCTAATAAAGCCTTGCTACAAAAAGTCCTGAAATTCCACGTTTCCAGTGGTCGTGCATACTCTAGCAATCTTTCCAACAATATGATGGTACCAACTTTGGACAGTGGACTGAGTATAAGAGTTAACATTTATAACAAGCAGTCACAATCGGTATTTCCATTTTTTCTGTATTAGACTACAGTGTAACCTCTCCAGAACGGACCTCTTTTGAGCAACAATTTACCTCCCTTCAACAACAGCATGATTTTCCCCACTGTACTATTTAACTATTACTTTAACCTCAAAGGCTGTTGCTTTGGAGTGGTTGCATTGTATGCATCAGTCATCAAAACTAATTTAATTGTATACGCGAAAATATTAATTATATCATTTCTTCTGTGTTACCGACAATATGAATTTCTTCTTTATTTCGCAACTAAATAAAAAGTGACTCCAGTGAAATGATATATATGTGTAATCTTCCCCTGTGACCCTAGACTTTATATTATGGAAAAAAATGGAAAAACCCCTTTTTCATTTCTCGCTTCAAGACAAAAAAACCCCGATCTACCTAACCTATCCTTAATGAGCATGTAACCAGAAATAAACATGTTTCTGCCTAAGACGACCCTAAAGGGACACTACTCTGGCTTTATTGGTGTTTTTTCGAATTTGACAGTTGATTGGTACATGTACTTATCATTATAAACCATTTAAATGTGTATTTGTTTCTGCTACTCTAGTGCAGATTTTGTGATACACGTGTAGAGAAAACTCAAGCTGGACAAGTTTGCATGCTTTGTTTTTCTTTTTATCAAGACCTTTGGGATAGATCAAGCTTTGGCTGACCTAACTATTGTAACAGTAGATGGCGCTGCGGTTACCATGGTAGACCAGAATGCTACAAATGGTGTGATTCACGTCATTGATCACGTGATGTTTCCACTTCCGGAACATGACATTCCTACAACAGTTGCTTTGTCAAAACAGTTCGGTAATTTGTTGTACGCTGTCGCTCAAGGTCAACTAGCTGGACCTCTTGCTGGTGGGTGTGTTTTGTGTTATCGTATAACGATTTAACAGTAAAAGGAATGTTATTGATGATAATAGCCTTTATTTTAAATGGTCTTAAATAAGTCTTTAGTGAGATCAAGTGCCCTACAAGAATCCACCAGGATATCTTTCCGCACGCTATGAATAATGAGCAGATGCTACATTTTTAAAAGATCAGTCCACAAAATTATTAAATATAAATAAATAACAAATTTCCTTGGTTCGAGTTTAGCAATTATTTATGATATTCGTTTATATTTTTTTTTCGTATCTTAGGGAGTGGTCCATTTACGCTCTTCGCGCCAAACAACGCAGCTTTTGATAAATTACCACCAGGTGCCCTTAGCGACTTATTAAGCAACCAAACCGCACTCGTAGGTAAGTTGAAATAATTAGTACATGCAAACAGTTTCATAGAAAGAAGAGTATTGGCTTTACAAGAGTTCACGGGAAATTAATAGAGATTGAGGTAAAGAAACAGGACGCAATTTTTATTTTGATAAAGTCTAAATACAATTTGAATACAAACTGTAAACTACATGCACTACTGAAGTGAATGTTTATGATCATATAGACACAGGAATATTTCGAATATGTGTCCCTCTGACCCAAATCCCTGTCTGTTCCAAACATAGGAACTGAACTTTACTCAAATATACAAGTACGAAGCTGAGTTCTCTTTCATAAGAGAACCTATCTCATTCCAAAATTTCTCTTATCCGAAAAACTCACTTATTTGAAAACCACTCTAATCCAAATACTCTCTTATCCATCAAACAACCTCTATTCGAAACCCACTATTTTCCACACCTTCTTGATACAAAAACCCGCTCTTATTCTAAACCGACTCTAATCTGAACGAATTCACTGGGCTTACTTTCAGACTAGAGGTTTTACTGCATTTGCGCAGATAAATAAAATTTACGCCGTTTTCGGCATACATGTAAATAGTTTTACTTATGTCACATTTATTTTTTTTAGCTGTATTAAAATACCACGTGGTTGTTGGAGTTGATTACAGTTTAGGTTTGGAATCAGGAACAGTTCAGACATTGGAAGGAAGATCTGTCAAAGTAACAGTGACTAACGGTACGGATAAATACTTTTGCTTTTTTCGTGTTTCAACATTATTGCAGTTACAGTCAAACTTGTAAACAAAGACCGCCCTTGGGAAAGACATTATGTGGCCTTAATTGACAGATGGCCTTAATTTCGTTATTTAGTCCACTCTAACCCTCAATCGGAACTTCTTGACGTTTGTCTTAAGAAAAGTGTATATTGCTGAGTTACGGAAATACCCGAGTAGTTACGATTGTCTAACCGTATATTTCAGGCGGTGTCATGGTGGACGAGGCTAAAGTCGTAATGGCCGACATTCCCGCATCAAACGGTGTCATTCATGAAATAGATTCAGTATTATTTCCACCATCTATGTAGTGTACAAACTTGTACGTATTTATTGAACTGTGTTCTATTTGTCATTGTACATATATTATTAATATTTTTTTATATATCTTACATGCTGACAAATTAATAAATTATTTTTTATCCAATATGTCTTATAAGTATGATTAAGAACGGGTGTCTACAATGCCGCAGATTTTTATTACTTGTGTTTAAAAAAAACATTAAAACAAACAGCGGATGTCATCTTCGGATATTAATTATTGTCGTCTTCATCCAACACACAGAAACATAAAAAATCGGAGACAAAACAAAAGCGTCCCGGTGTACTGTTTTGAAATGGTCTGGAGTAGAAATTCAGGAAACATAACTATAATGTTGTAATAAGTACGATACGCCACCTCAAACACGTCAAGAGGAATTCAACAAAATTCTTCAACAAAAAATGCTAACAAACAAAAACACCAAAAGGTCATGTAACGTAATTTTGGTCCGAACAGATTATTGGAAACTGAACGCGCATGAATTTTTATGCGGACCTAAGTACTACGTTTATCTACATCCGTCATGCAATTGTTAAACTGGTTCCCGTTTTATGTTGCAGTGCACGTCTATGTCAGTTCAGTTTCCATGAGTACTTTTAGTACTTTGATATATATTTATACAACAGGCATTTAATTAAAGACAATCTATGATGCGGTGTAGGAAAACATTAAGCTGTGTGTGCTTTAAAATACAAATCTATTAACTTACTTACCAATATGTTGCTATCAATTTCATAAACTGCGTACATAAGAAACACCAAAGTTAAGAGTCATTGATACAGCGAGCTGTGTTGCTCAATCCTGGAGTAGCACAATCGCTCGTGCAGATTCTTGGCGAAATCACGACCTTCTGACAATAAAATAAAATGCCAAAGCGAAAAAAGTTAAAGTGCACGAGTTTATGTCAGTTTCAATTTAACGATTTTCACGTGCAAATCATGGATGCACCGAACAGTGTACAGCTAATTGGCAATTAGCCAAATAATAATTTGACGCGCTGTGTATTCACGATTTGCACGTGCTAATTTTGTGATTAGTTTGTTTGCCGTGTTATATTTACTAAAATGATATTTCAATAATTTGACAAGTATAGAAATGCGTCGGAAGACTTATTTTTGAGTATTTTGAGTAATGAATGGTGGACTACGCAATTAAATTTAGTTTGACAACACAAATCACGGGTATGAATTGACAACTTCGTAACATGTCTGTATATTAAAACAAGTGACCCCCAGGGCGGGGCAAATTATGACCCAATGTGCCAAAAATAACTTTTTCTACTAGCGCAGAATTGAGTTATCCAGAAATTCTAAAGGTGCAACACAATTTGAACAATCTTAGCAGAGCATCATCAAAGGATCTGATGTCGATTGAAACATTTGTTGATGACACACGATACACGACAAGGTCACAACCATAGACACAAAATATCAATCATGAATTCATGACAAATAATATAATATATAAAAAAAGCAATGTAATAAGAAACAGCAAAAAATCAAAGAAGAAGAAAAACTGAATTTATGTACATTTTTTTATCAATTTTGGGGTGACAATAGAATATTTATTTATTTTTATTTTTGATTTGAGAACATAACAAATTTGTTTTAAATTTTGGATAACTTTATTGACATCATTTGAAATTATTACCGATTATGTTAAACAAAGAAAGAGAAACAAAAGTTCTAATATACGTCGTATATTTATTTCTAATCACCAAGACATAAAATAAATTCAAATAAATTCGACAAGCACAAATCATCTACTATTTTCTAAACATAACAAAACATATAATACAAAGTCAATACTCATAAAGCGACCTCCTCAATACCAAATCCGCCTTATGAAAACGACCATCTTTTTACAAGTTTCTGCATATTGTTGGTCATTCTTGATAAAAGGGGATCACATCGTTGCCGAGACTCATTTATTGGTCCCCAAAACGAAACAAGAACATTCTATCTGCTACAACTTCATTAATATGAGCTAATTAAGTTCCCTTTAGTCATATTTAGTAAAAAGAAAAGACACAAAACATGTAGCAACGAATTTAGTATAAGTATACTTCTCACATTTGATTAGGCTCACTTACTCAATGTTTGAATAGTCTGTATACATAATGAGTCACTATAATAATTATAAGATACAACACACAATGTACTTCAATGGACGTCATTTGTTTCATTTTTTTGTACTGATATAAATTATTTGTAATGATGCTTGAATGGCCAAATTGTAATCACACCTAACTGATAGTAGTATTAAAATTATGAAGCAAACCCTACAAGCAATATCTTGAGTGATCCTTATCAAATTTTGAGTAGTATTATGAAATATGAAGACGAGGAACCCGTAGTTGCAAAAAAATGTCTACCAAAATTATAAATCGTCTGTAAACAATTCAAATACGGTGAATACAATTGAAAAATAAAACCAGAGACAAAATCCAGAAAACAACATCTTTAATAAATCTGAAGGATGCGAAATTATGGATATAGAAGGGGATCATCTAGATGTACTAGAAGAAGAATATAAACACGACAATAAAACCAAAAGTAAGGACTTTGAATTAAATTAATTGAACGTCAAATATTGATAACAAGTCGCTGGTTTATAGAGAAATTGCTAAACCTTACCAAATATTTTAGTAACATACAACAAAGACAATATGATTCTCTTCTACAATATTCGAAATATCACATAAACACGCGGCATCGTAATGTATGATTGTTTAGAGTAGATTTATAAAATGGACGTTTTTTTTATCTTATACTTTTTATGTCATAAAATAAATCAGGAGCACGTTTGATCGTATCACTAACTTGTGATGCAAACCCAAGCGATACGGAATACATGTTGATCCGCTACTCAAAGTGTCCATACCGCAATAAAAAGATGCCGCTATATATACGGTACCCGTACCGCTACAAGAATGTATCGCAATATATACGGTACCCGTACCGTCAATAGTATACCGCCCTAAATCTAACACGAATTACATTGCATTTATGCATTCTCCTTAACTACAACAAAAACACGTAATGTTTAATTATAATACATAAACAAATATTTAAGACAAGCGAACAGTCCGTTCCGGCCATGAATTGAAAATATATCAAAAAGCTTTAGTGCAAAATATCCAATAAACGAACAATTCCCTGAAGATAGTCGAACATTGTTCTTCTATTGCCAAGGACCACCCGATTGAAAAATCTTTTCTGATATACTTGGACACTTTGTTCCAATCTCTGGATGTTTTACCAGAGATGATACTAGTAGTCGAACTTACTAAGCATGCAACTGCTAAATTTCTTAAAACAATATCGTGTATTATACTTCGGGAATTAGTTCAATGGCTGGGCCGGCGGGCACTTCTTCCAACCTAAAATAGATATAAAAACATAATAAATGGGTTAAGCAAATAGTAGACCAATTCATGTTTTAGAATACATTATCTGGCAATACGCGAGTACATTGTATTAAAATAATGACTATTTTACATTATGCCATTATTAAAATCCTTAAAGTAAAATCAGCAGCCATCATTGAATAAGGGCCACCCTGTGAATAAAGGCCATTCTTAGCAAACCAGCATTGATATTTCGAACGAAATGACCCCCCAAATAAAGGCCACCTGTCAAATAAGGCCACATGGTGTCTTTTCACAGGATGGCCTTGGTTCATAGATATTACTGTATATCCGCCTCTTTACTTGCTAATACCACCTAAATATTTTTCTTTTGGTTACAAGGGTGTCCTAATATCAGGGTTTTATTGTGTTGCCATGGATACTTACGCTGGCTTTACATCTGGTTCCACCGTGTCTTGGACCGAATAGTCAGAATCGAGTGGGGCAAATCCTTCTTTACTGACCAGCCAGTAAGTCCTCACATTGCCTTTAAATGCCATTAGTAAATCGTGATCATTCTGAAATCCAAAAAGGCTGTCTTACATGGGCGTACAAGCTGATAACATGTTATCTTATAGTCAAACACAATACGTCATCTCCAAAACATACTGCAAATTATTCTACGATAAAAGCGACCGCCTATTCCGTTTACTCCGATCCTAATGTAACTTAGTATTACATTTTAATGGCTAATGACGTGTACTACATGTATTCGTTTTTTTGGATGATAGCGGGAACCACTCATTTATTTTGGGGCCTATCGGACAATGTCATGAACAAGCGATACATATAACAACAAGACGAGCTAGTATAACATTGTACCTTTTCTTGAAAGTTTTCTCTTTCGCGTATGATGAACCCTCCTAATTCTGTCAGAATACTTGCTGTTGTTTCACTGAGGTGAATCTTGCAAGCTGTGAATATGGAGAAATGTTACTAAATAAGGCTACACGTTAAAACTGTTGGATTGCTGTTACATGACTGAATATTTTAAACATGGATAGGTAAACCATCACTTTCACCAAATCATCACACAAAGATCATGGGACATATTGTACATTACAAGAGGTATCGGTCTCCCAGTTGAGCAGACATGTTCGTAACAATAAAAGGCCAAAAAAGCCAATCACTACCGCCATGAAACCATCGGGCATCAACAAACTAAACGATGGTACAAGAATGTGGCACAGAATATTTTAAATTGTTAACACAAATAATTGTTGCTTAGTTACTTACGCTTTCCTAGAGCTTCCATTTTAGAGGCAACATTGACAGCCTCGCCAAATACACAATAATGAGGCATCTTTGTTCCAACAACACCAGCCACAACTGATCCTAAAATATACGTTTGTTTTAAATAGTACGTGTAAAATATGACCAAGAAGCTTTAGTGAGTAGTCCAACATGGAATGTAAATAATTTACCAGCAGAATCTTATAAAAATTAAAAACATGTATTCCACAAATTTAAATGAACTTTTCTTAGCAGTGAAATGCGCTGTGTTTTGTTTTGTTGTTTTGTTGTTCTGCCTCGATGAATACTGTTTCTATTTATTATTATTTTCTTTTTTTCTCTAAAAGAAATCCTTTGTAAATCGAATCATTTTTTTCGCGTGTTTGTCATTGTTATTTTCATATGTTTGTGACAAGATATTTAGTGTGTACGTCATTAATAAATTCTGTTCCGTGAAACAATGTTTGAATTTCATTTGTAACGTTTACTAGAATCCAGTAACAAGCAGACAAAAATCACGTCTTTCTTAAAACAATAGTTGGCTGTGAAAGCGACGACAGCGATGTCTATTGTGAGTCATTCGTAAGTGAAGTGATAATGACGTATTGTTTTGTAGGATTGTGTACATGAGCTGGTGTTTACTTAATTTAATGTTTTTACATTTTGCCCTGTGAAACAGACAGATAGAACGTATCTTAAATGATTTTGATATGTTTGGATACCGTGTACATGTTTCTCGGCGACGTTTCCAGGAAACAAATCAGGATTGAGATAATACGAGTGATAGTGACGTCATGTGATAATTTTGTAATTACATGATGTCATTAAATGTTGTATAATTCATTACATAATGATTATGATCATGCAGTTATACTAATTTGTGGAGTATCAGAATGGACGTAAAGATTGATTTGGGAAATGCCTGAAAAAAGGTGAAAATTATTTTACCACTATGACACCCGATTCTCAACCTGACGTAAGTCCCGGGTATATGAGGGATTTCCATACGGTTTACATGCTCTAAAATATCCAACGACAACGAGGCTATCTCAGAAGCATGTAACTTCCCATTAGGATTTGGGACTCCTGTAAAAACAAGAAAACAAATCTTAAGTAATTAATTTCATCGGCTTACACTTGTTTCCATGCAGTAGTAATTCAATAATAATGCCCACTGGAATTTGACCCATCTAGTTTTCCAGGTCTCCAGCATACCAGTACTAAACTCGTTCTCAGCAAGGAAATGTCGACTTCTTCTTTATGGAGCTGCAGTGGTGTACGACCAATGTTCTAAGGCGCAATGTTGTATATGGCGTAATCACAGGGAATGTGTACCTGGGTAAGGATTCGAATTCACGGACCAACCTACCAAACTTAGCGGGCGGCTTAAATGGTCTGTGATTTGATACATTGACCTGCTGTGATGACTTACGCTTAAATTGACGGATATATGACAATTTTCCGACCAGAAATCATGTTATGATTGAGGCCTAATAGTAAATCTAATGCAGGGTTACAGTGGCAGAAATCATTACGATTCGATGACTCATGAAAACTATATATTTAGCAGTATTGTAAATACAAAATGTGGTATTGGTATAAATAATTTGGCTGTGATATTAATCATCCCGATAAGCTCAGTTGGTGGAGCATCTGACTTGCAAGTAGGAGGTCTCGGATTCGAGCCCCACATTGGATACATTGTTTTCCTCTTATTACAATGAAAATTTTGGCAGTATATACGTACCAGATACTACAAGATAAGCATCACCAATAGTTTCCACTTTGTACACATCATAGAGCTCAATTCTGTCATCAAGACATGAGTATATTGTATTCAACATTTCTACAATCTGAAAACCATCAAACAGGGAATTTATTAGGTAAATTTCTATACGCAGTAGCTTTCTCAATGCAAGACTCAGATTTTTTTTGGATTTTTAAAAAAATTACAACCAGTATATTACAATGACTTGAATTAGGCTTTGTACAACACCTGTAACACTGTATGAAGCAGTCTTCACGCTAACCCACTAGCCCACAGCCCGGGGCTAGTAAATTTCTATTCGGGCTAGTGAACTTTCTTAAAATTGTGTAGTCGGGCTAGTGGTAAATTTTCTATTTACAATAGTCCACATACAGTTCGGGCTAGTGCTTTAAAAAAATTAGTTCGAAGACTGATGAAGTAGAATTTCTTTGTTTAGTTCTCTAAAATATTTTAGTTTCTCGCATACAATGCATTAATCAACAGAGTTTTAAATCTTAAACTATTATTTTATGAGGTAGGTCCTATGTTGAAGATTAGCTGTTGAGGCATGTAAACAAGTGTCCGTACTTGCAGTGGTGAACTTCTAGAAGAGATTTGAGTGAAACCAACAATGTCACTAAACATTATAGTGGCGTGTACAAACTCTTCAGTGGTAACTTCTTGATTCTGTTTGAGTTGTTCAGCTACTTGTTTTGGTAACATTTGATACAATAATGTATCTGTACGCTTCTTCTCCTTGCTCAATGACTTTGTCCTGGAATTGTTACGTTTTATGATATCATAGTCGGCATTTTGCACTTGTCTATATAAATTATACATCACTATCTAAGGATTCAGTACAACTTACATTTGTAACTTAACAAAACACCGATTTATTACTACCATCTCCTTATAAGGAATGCCTTCTTTCGGACTGGGTTTTATTATTGAGGTTTCAAATTTGTTTTACTAAACTAGAACCACATTTTCGAAGCGTTCGATTCAAATGAATAATTAAGAATTGTATTAGTTCTTTTGTGCGAGTACTAGTACGATGTGGGGTGAAATTGAAAGGAACAAATTTCACTGTGGTATTACCTGTCAGCTATATGAATGGAGCATCTCTGAATCTCTACAGTTAAACTGTAAACTGCATAAATGATGATTGGGCAGAGGATAAGCACGGCGCTGAAGATGATGCAGATGATGATGATGTTGGTGAGATCAGTTTTCTGTCGTGTCTCAAGTAATCCATCAATTGTTAAAGCTAATGAAACCTGTGCTTCTTTGATGATATCCTGTCATATAAAATACATAATGTACGTAATAAGTTACAAACTATATTTCAGGTTTAAACATTTCAATTTCCCCTAGACTTTGTGTGAAGACACTACTGATGTTTCACAAACATTTGTATCCAAAAGTATTGACAAACATACCAATAAATTCTTTTATGTATAAGTTTTTTATTGTCTTGTATATACATGTAATACATGTATTTGTTTCCTTGCCTTTGTTAGGAGTTTACCAGTAATAAAGTACTAAAGTTTAACAGCTAAGTCTGCTTCAAACACAGCAACAATATCGATAAGTTGCATATTTACACCAAAGAACATGCATGAATTTATATAGGAAAATTACAAGAACGAACAGAGCTGAACGTCATACCTGAAAGTAAGTCATGTTTTCAAACCAGTATTTGGCTTCGTCCAGTGAACCTACAGTATTGTCGTCTGCCCCAGTATTACGGGATCGAATTTCGGCTCGCTTGTTTTTGATCGTTTTCATAATGTCTGGATTTTCTTTAATCTTGGCATCGTAGATCTCTTTGGCGATCTGAGAATACTGTCTCGCGGCAGCAAAAGATGCGTTTGAGGTATCCTGACTCTCCACAAAGTAAAGATACTCTTCTCTTGTTGGAAATTCACCGAGTGTATAGAAAATTACTCCCATTGCTCGCTCTCGTCCGAGGTATTCAGAAGCTACCAAAAGTTCTTGATAAGCGACAAATGCTTTCCAGACCTGATAAAGAGAACAATTGTTAGATAGATTCAACTAGGCAGTGGGTACACTTTATGATCGTTTTTCCAATGTATTCCGACCCACTAATTAAAGCAACCAAACCCATTTTCTCGCCTTCCGTAAATAACCGTCACCATATGAACGCGTCGCCATTCCTTTAAATATGCAGACATATTTTTTTGCATTTGGAAGCGTCTTTACACTGATTAGAATGTACATGTATATAGATGGGACAATTGTTTCAAACCACTACTCCATACTTACAAACACTGTCATAATGTTAATGCTTATTACAACCAAACTGTCATGACGCTGATCTCATAAAGTCGCATGTATAATCTAAGAAATTTACTGATTTTGAGAATTTAGAAAATTTCTCTCTACACCAATTTCAAAACCTAAACATTACCCTTTAATCAAATGTGATAGAAAATGATTTGGCATTTGAACTAATAGCAAACACTTTTACCATTTACTCAAATGTGATGGGAAATTGTTTTATGTTTGTAGCATCAGCAAACACTTTTACTATTTACACAAATGTGATGGATAATTGTTGTTAACTAGAGGAAAGTATAACATTTGTAATATCTTACAAATCGCGGGGGGGGGGGGGTTACCATTTATAAACTAGGAAAATGTTTACCTTTTCTGCTCTTGCTTCCGTGATGGATTTATAAAACCATTTGATAAACACTTCAATCCAGTCGGAATATGTGATCAATTCATCATGAAAAGTTACTTGTAGAGTATCCAACTCATATCTGTAACACACAAATATGAAATCTAATTAATTATCTTGATTCATTACAGAGTTTCCAATGCCTCTACTTTTACAAGATTCTTGAAAAACAGAAATAAAACGTTACAAATTTTACATCAAAACGAGCATTTGGATATCAGACGGCAGCTGATAGAAATGTATGTGAGAGATCACGAACGACAACCCTGAATAGAGATTGCAATGCGCTCTCAACGATGCAAACGTTGTGAATTTGCATTTATCGGAATGAAATCAGCGCCACCGCTTATGCCATAAATATAATTTGTCAGAGCCGGCGTAATACACGACATTCACAGACACAGGGCTTCTCGTCTGATTTCACCAAAATTTCTGTTACGTATAAGACGACAGTCAGTCTAACCAGTTTCCAGGTTGCTGCCCCAGTACCAACCCTGTCCTCCGTAAGTAACAACCAATGACCAGGTGGAGGACGAATTATCCTGGACATGATGCATTCAGCCTTCTGTGAGATCCCGTGATCCGAAAATAAATAGTTCCTTATTGAACTTCTCTCGTTTGAAACAATTTTCTGATTGTTATGAAAGCCGTGAAAAAAGAGCCTCTGATAAATTTCCATCATCAGAAACATGGTAGAAAAAAATCCCTATATGGATACAAGTAATATGCGATATACATGAATCTGCCCCACCCGGTTTCCTCACACGAAGCTAACGACCCCCTGTACTCGGATTTCCAGCAACGAAACGCTAATTGAGAATTAGCTCCAATTGTTCCCGATAAGAACGTTTATCTCTTGCATAAAGATTCAGAATAAAAGGTCAGGTCTGCAAGTATGTTTATTTAAGTATCAGTAATATTCAAGGTTACATGACCAAAAGAAATAAACGGTAGGTAAAAACGTTTCTGTTTATTTCCGAACCTTGTTTCTGAAATTACGATGTACGATTTGTCTTCAAATATTTTCGTTCTTCGGATTGTTTTGTCAGAAACTTAACGTGGGCGCCCAAAAATAGCGTTGGTCGGGTGACCGTACAAACGGCTACATGAATGCTTCTTGTCTTATAGCACCTACCTGTGCCTGTTTAACGTTTTCAGGAAAGTTTCGCTGGAATCAAACTCAGATCTAGTACTACTCAGAGAGGAGGGCCAATAGGGTAACGTCTGCACGGCTTCGTCGGTGTCTTGGTAACGCTCGAGAAGAAATCCCTTCGTTTCCGGTCGAATGGAGCTCAAATAGAGGGCGCTGCCATCGCGTTCACGCTGAAGTGCTCGAATCATGTAAGCCATGTCTAAACTGAATGAAAACAAATCGTATAATTATGTTATATTTTATTGAAATAAATTTTATGAAAATCTTAGCAAAATTCATACTTAGTCATATTTATAAATGTAGTTCCAGTGCATGATAAACGCTATTGACTGTTTACATATCTGAACATAAGGTGCTGTCACACTACAACGCATTGTCCCAACGTATGCCGACGTGTTAGAATACGCTGATGGTCGTCGTACTCGCTATGTAAGTTAAAAGCACGCTCACATACGTTGGCATACGTTGTCGAGGGCCTAAAAAATGTACATGCACAATTTTTTCAACGAGTGCCGAACGTATATTATTTTATCGGTTATGTATACGTTAGACGATCGGTATTCATTTGTTATTCGAACGTTCGCCACACGCTTTCAAACGTTAAGTACGCGTTGGTAACACACCGGTACATTCACTAGTGTTCGCACAACGTGTTTTAAAAGTATGCGTAACGTTTGATTAACTTATTTATAACGTGTGTAGGGCGTTCTTGAAGCGTATAAGATGGACCTAACGTTTCCCAACGCTGTAGTAACGCACAAATAACGCATATTAAACGTTTGACAAACGTTCTTACAACGTACCAATACATAAAGAACAAAATAAGGGCGTTGCTTAAAATGTACATGTATTTCATGTATGAGAAAATTTACTAATTCACGTTACAGAGGAACGATGTTTATGTGCACTGTCCGCCTCATATGTCTCTGACGTAAAACTCGATATACACAAGTGTAGATGACTAATTTTGCTGATACTGGGCGCGAACACTTTGCTGTTTTGCAACACCAGCAAAATCTTTTTAACCTTGTACCGTATGTTATGTATCGAACTAGAAGTAGACGACTGAAGAGGACAGTCTGGACACGCCAAGTCTTGGATCGGGAGGCGGCGGGAGGTTGAAATACATGAATATTGGCCTTATGCACACGCCTAGCACACGCTGTCAAAAATACCCGGAATTCTGTATTCGCTAGGCCTAAGTCAGAGTTTATGTATTCGTTAAACACGTTCGACAAACGCTATGTGTGTGTCTGAAAGGCGGCTTCTCTTTGATGTTTCGGACGTTCTCCAGCGTTCGCCAGCGTATTAGACAAATCTAACACGATCCGCACTCGTGCATAATTTGAATCAAAACATCGATTAATCAAGACATATCTACACCGATTATCGTAAATACATACCTAAATAACAGTGTAGAACGTATCGAATTTGAATACAGATAATTATTCAGTGTTGTACCGAAAGAGTTTCCAGTAAGGCCAACAAGAATTAAAACTGGAATCAATATAATGGCCAGCATCTTTACCATCTGGTTCCTCTGTCCGGCTGTGGTAATGGGGTCACCTATATCATATCATACAGACATATATCACATTGTTCATTCATACAATATCATCCGATATTAAAACCGACTTTAGTAAAAAAAAAACGCGGTCTTAACATTTCGGTATCTTATTGTTAATTCGAAATCTTTTTTATGTTTTACTGTAAATGAAATTTAAGATAAGATCGATTTTTTTGGTAAATTTAACCCAGTAAACTTGGTTAACAGTTTTCTTAAAACCAAACTGTTATGAAAAATAATAAAACAAGATGTACAAAGTATAAGATAAACCTGGAGGGCCGGGGGGATTCAGAAACTAAAATCAGCGTTTATTTTATCGAAAATATGTAAAAATCACATTCTTACATTGTATGTATTCGTAAACCTTACCTCTACACGCATTCTGACACCGATAACCTGACTGGTTGACATTTAACATATCCATGATAGCAGCATTAAGCTGTGACGGAGACAATGACGCCATACTGCTCGACATCGACGTCTGCATCACGGTCTTGGCCGGATGGATAGTACCTTTATCCTTCATCCACCAGGGCATGATGACGTCACGATGCTGTAGAAATAAAGGAATTAGGGGCAATAATAGAATTTAGCAACAAGGCCAAGACCGAAACAGACGCATGAATAAAAAAACATGATAAATTTATTCTCACTGCGATTTTTCGTACAATTTGAAATTGCTTAACAGATGATGTATATTAGCCAAGCCGTTTGAATTCCCTACGAATTATGCATTTTTGATACTGAACGGTAGTTCAGCTTTCTATAACCGTCACTCGCTTGGCGCGCATGATTTTTTATGCGGACTAAAGTACTACTACTGCATTGTTGAACTAGTTCGTTCCCGTTTCATGTTTCGGTGAAAGTCTATGTAAGTTCAGTTTATAAACAGATTGTGACAAGGCTGAAGCTCTTGTATCGCTTATTCTTTCCAGCGTTACAAATATCAATGCCTTCAAAATGAATCATATGAAGATCTCAAGCGAACAACGAAAAACACTTGACGATTCAAAGCATAATACGTGATGGTTCAAGACACGCCCATTTTATTATGGACAGGTGGGGGTCACCCGGTCTATTATACTAATCTTTTTCATTTTCGCATGTGCATTTGCATTTTATGAAGGCATATAACTCTATTCTAATCTTACATCAAAATCAAATGAATAATAAACCAGATAAAACTTAATGTCAGTATCTTAACTTACTTGTACTGCGGTACGATTACAAATCTTAATATTGTTCATAATACTTTGTATATTTAATCAGCTGATCATCTAAAAGGCATGGTCATTAGTTTTTGTTAACTCAAATGAAAGACAAACATGGTTTCGGATAAGCCTAACTTTGCAACTTGTTCATTATTCACAGAAAAGTAAGTCCCATCCTTTATGATGGAAACACAATGAACCCCACTTACTGATCATCTCGATATTAAATCTAATTCATTACCAAAATCTTGTATTTCCTGACGGAAGACTATCTCAGTATTGAGACCGCATTTCTTGTAGCAAAGATGATTTTTTAATGTCATGGTTTTAACGAAGATGTAACATTTGATTGGAAGGGAATATACTCTTATAATCGAATAAGAATTGATACTTTAGCTTTTTGGATGTTAAAATTAAAGTAGTTATTATTTTACCTAGAAAGATGTCTTATCAGTGAAACTGACTTTTACTTGTAATAAAAACATTCAGAAATTTTCTTTATTTTAACCACGAAGTACAAAATGTACATATAAAAAGATATTTTTTAAAACGATTTTGCAAAAAAAAGAAAGAAAAAACACCTTTTCTACGAGATGTGGCTGAAGAAAGGTATTACGTAAATATTGTTATAGAGCAAATAAAATTTATTTCTTATATTCTATCTACTGTTTTGTATTACTAAATTCAAATAGCTAATGAGCTTAAATCATATCATATGAATTGACATGAACTTTGAGATTGCGAAAAAAAGGTGAAGTCTATTCCCTTTCAATAAACAGGCCAATGCATCAGCGCATTAAAAACTAGATATCAAAACCACACATAGTTCGTTTCAAATTATTCTTAATATTGAGATGATCGCTAAACTATAAAATAGTTTCAAGGCAAGTTCAAGCTGACACGAAGGCGTTAACATTAAAATAGCAATTTACTGAGAAAAAAAACGAACGAAACGCCATGTACATTTTAGACAGTTTTAGCAGTTAATTTGTATAACAGAAATCCACTGAACATTTCATGAAAATAAAATACAATGTACACTATTTTTCCAGCTTCCATGTTTAAAGTCAAACAGCCACATACTAGTATGTCTATTGTACACTGCTTTTGTTAGCCATTTCGTTGAAACTAATTTATTAAGTTTATAACCAAAAATTATATTATAAATTTCACAAGTGGTTTAATTATTTTGTTATATTAATAGAAAACAAACCTCAAAAGTTCCAGAGTAAAGTTTGAAGAATTCCCTGTTGTCACAATCACGGTATCTAAGATATGTATAACATTGTAACATCCGTTACCAAGCAAAATTCGCTAAATGTGTAAATTGTTTTGCAACAACGAAACGCTCCTTAGTTCACAATACTTAATGAAGAAATCAATATAGATAAGGTACTAAAAGCCTGTGAGTTCTAAATATACTTAAAATATATACTTAACAAAATTGCCGACTTACGACCTTTACATTTTTTCAGTACAATTACTTATCTACGGGTAAATACGTTTATGTAATACTTTTTGATATATAAATAAACAGTTCGTGGATATTTGATTAAAAATTTACTCACGACTGGTTTCTGTTTTTATGTAGATATCTACGAAAGAAGGGGACCAGAATTAATCCCATCCGTATTTAAGCAATAATACTGTTCAGAATAAAGTCGGTAATGTAGCAATTGTATTAAGTATATGAGAGAAAAAAAGATATTCTTTTACAGTTTTTTTGTCGGGATTTTTCTTTTTTTTTCCTCAACCAAACCTATGCATAAATTGAGCAATTTACTTTTGCAAACTAGTAATTTCATTTTCTATTCAAATTACAAATTTACATTTTATTGTTAATGACAGTTCATTTATACTCTAATGAGTTTTTTAACCGAAGTATGATTTATATTAACTTTTTAAAACTTTCACAGCATCTCAAAACAGCGACCCCCACAAAGAGCGACGAAAATCTACAATTTCGGTCAATAGGTTACCCTAGTTTTGTTTAAGTATTTAACGAATACATATTAATAATTCAAGTTATATTTCCCCTAAAAATCAAAAGTAAACAAGATATCATGGCCATCTTATTTTTTTCAAGGGTTTCGCTGAAAATACAGTAGTTGGTGTCGTAAAATTAGTAAGTGAATGTTGCTAACATCTACGTCTGGTCATACGCCGTTGTCATAGTAACAACTTAATGTTTGTGATAAAATGTGAATATTGCCTGTTGATGGCCGTATTAGTTTTTTGCTTCAATCGTATAGTAACACTACAATACAGAAAAAAGGTCGCAAGTATATTAATCGATTACACAACTCAACTTTAAAAACGGGTCATTTCAGTTATTTGACATGTTATGACTAAATTTACACAGGACTCGGTGGCGAAACAGGACGCGGTGCTCACATTTGTTTTTAATGGGACGCGGGACTCACTCCTTAAAATACATGTGGAGAGACGCGGTACTCAGTGGTAAAAAATAAAAGGAACGCAGGACTCGTGGGGTACAGCCCCGTAGTGATTATGTACAGTAAAATAATTTCATTTTTTTAGAATTCCGTTTTTATGGAACTTAAGGTGAATTCCAAAAACGAGGGACTTGAAAATTCGTCCGATTTTCAGAAAGAATTCCTGTTTTCAGGGGGTCCAGTTTTCAGTAGAGTTATGTCAATAACACCTGTTCCCATGAAGTCATTTAGCTATTTTTTGAAGCGCTATTGTGTTTGTGATCCTCGTTCAAAACCTAAGAATGGCTCTTTGTCTTAATTGGTGACGATTAAAGTAAAGATATTATGTTATAGACTATTCGTCCACTATCGCTTGTCACTCGTGCATGCGAAGAAGATAAGAAAACGAAGTGAGTACATGTACTGGAATAAAGTAGAGAAATGATGGGTTAGGTCATTAAATCGAAATATTACCGAAAGCGGGCGAGACATGTATTAAATTTTAGTCCCTAGGAAAAAAATGTTATCAAAATGTTAGCGTCATTTTTAAGCTCATGTATCGAACTATAATGTTTATAATGTTTTTACTGCAAGATTGATTTGTGTTAATGACTGACTAATTATGTGACAATGAGGTACAATGTGTTTGTGATATATCGATGTCACAAGACAATGGTATGTGTCGATTGTCAATAAAATACATCACTAGTCATGTGACTGACACTTGATTTTGTCATATATCTGTTGACAATAAATTTGACACTTAATTTTATTATAATATTTCGGATTCACGCATGTGTTGAGAGTTTTTTCATGTAAATCTAAGAAGTTAATAAAATCCGTCTTCCTGGATTCTGTAATAACGCAAATCTTGTTCTCCACATGTTACTGTATGCTTCTCATAAAAATGACGTAAACAGGAAGAGCAGTCTATGATATGTTTTTACAATGCCTTAACCAGGGTTCGAACAAACTCACGGACATAAGATCCCTAGACCCAAACACTCTACTTATTGAACTTAGCGGGTGGTCCACTTTTCTTTGCACGCATACTATTTTTTCGGCATTTAAATCGCTTACAAACTTTATAATTTGCAATGTGCATCTCCGCGTTGGTAAACACACATTCTATTTCATCAATTGTTATTTAAGTATATTGTCTACTGCTATACAGAAATTACTGAATTGTATACTTATGTGATAATTATCTTTACGGATAAATACTTCTATCATAGCAAAGATAAGTCTTTGATAAAATATACAAATAATATAGTTAGCATGCAGTTATGATATGCAAAAAAACACTTTATGTGGTCATTCCGTATTGAGTCTAACATGTGGTCACCTATGAATAAAAGCTACTTTGTGGATGAAGGCCGTTTACTAACAAACATATTAAATTACATTACAATTCATACAAACTCTAAACTGAGCTCTGTGGAACCGTTGGATGGGACTAAGGGGGGGGGGGGGGGGGGTAGAATCCACACAGTAATTTTGACAGTAATGGTAAACTGAAGGGGCTTTATTTATTCCCCTTGTTGCCAGTCAATGTATAAATTTAGCCGGCACTCCAATCTGAAATTGCTTCAATGGGCCTGACTAAATAAAAATTAAGTTTATTTTTTTATATATATTTTTCTCTTCATTAATGCTTCTTGTTTACAGGTAAGACTCTAAAAAAGGATAACTCCAACATCTTTATTATTTTAGATCACCATGTATCAGTTAATATCAGACATGCGGAATACATATTAAATCGATTCATCTTCACGATTTTTTACCAAGATAATAAAATATAGATAAATTATTATCTTTCTAATAAAATCAGATAAAATTATTAGACGGACAAAGAATCGTAAAGCACACGTTTGAAGTTAGTGTCGCTTAATGTGAGTTGACTGACATCCCTCACGGAGTAGCCCGGGGCCTCTTCATCATTGTAAATAACTAAAGTAATTTGTAATGGTTAGTCGGTTTCACATGATGTTATCGATACGAGCCCGTCAATTAGTCAAACATGTCATTTCTCAAATTTTCATTTAAAACAAAGTGTTTACTGTTGATTGTAGTCATTATTTTATATTTTTCTTACGTACGCGCTGATCTGGTCATGCGACAAACGTCAGACATTTGACGCATTCAAACGTGGTGACCATCTTGGAACAGTGTTGAAAGTTTAGACTAGGATGATAGCATTGAATTTTTTAAATAAATAATTTTGTATTTCATTACTTGTGTAGGATCGAAGCAGTTAGTTTTACAAAAGTGTTTAAAAGGATAATTTCTTTAAAAAAATAGACAATGGTGATTTTTATGTTTCTTGCTTGGCTTTCAAAATCTGCGCAGATATTAGTTGTTGCAATTGAACACATGTTTGGCTACCTTTCTGAACTCGTACATTCAGATCAACCAGAATTATAATACAACTAACAATTTACATTATTTCCTTGTTTTTATAAATCTTGCTTTATTCTGCATAGAAAAAAACAACAACCATTTAAGTGAATTTTGAGTGAAAAAAAAATGACGAGTATTAACCGTGAACTACGAGAGGCACTTCTGTCTAAAACACAGAAAAGGAAGTTTCGTGTTCGGATGCTGGATGCATCACAAAAACAGCTCAGAAAAGGAATTGAGGACAAGCTTCATGTCTCACAACATGCGAAATCAATTATATCCGAAACACGAAAGTGCTGTCCGAAAATTGAATGTTCCAGAGCGTGCGGTAGTAGGACAATGCACGAGTTGTTTCCCTTTATTAGAATTATGCGACGGTACAGTGTAAGAAAGAACTTACTTCAAGATATCGTTGCCGGACTCACTGTTGGAATAATGCATATCCCACAAGGTAAGCTCATTTCTTACTTTTTCATTTCATTCCTTTAAAGTCTATTTAATGATACATTACATGCATAAAGAATAATTACTATCCGCTCAAGGAGAAGAATTCTATAAGACTTTGTCTTTCGTTCTAATCCTTTCCTTATAAAATATATACATTTGTACATGTATAAGTTTTGTTTTATCATGTACTTGTGAATGTTGGATGACTTGGAATAAATATGTTTAAACTAAACTAATAAGAACAATTACATTGTACTATCCAATATCACACGTTACCTTGAAACAGAAAATAGATCAATGAAACTAAAACTACTACGATATTCAAAATACAATATTCAATGATTGTCTTGGATGTTACTATTGATTAATAAAAGAAACCTGAATAATTAGACGATACGCTTAAAGTGAACTAACTGTCAGTACGAGAAGCATAACTTGGGCTAATTTGAACCCGTGTGGGTCCAAACACGCGGCAAAGGGAGTATGTTGGAAGTCAACGGCGAAATATGTTTTTCTGAAACTTAAGCTATCATTTTGAACTGATTAAAAAAACGCGTGCTTCATTTCTAAAATTGACGTTGATCCTTTTGTGCAACAACGTAGAGTTATAGCTACGCGCAATGCGCGTTGAACTTATAATACCATTTATTTTTATCATTATTTTTATAATTTCAGGAATGGCGTACGGGTTTCTGTCACAGCTGCCCCCTATATATGGTCTTTATACATCATTCTTCCCTGTTTTACTTTACTTTTTCTTCGGGTCCTCAAGGCATATATCAATCGGTAAGTCAACATCTTATTTTTGTTAAAAACTTCAATATTATGTCATTATTTTTACCTCCACTTCCACTTCTTTCGCAAGATCTCCTGTGAATCTCTGATTGTTAAACCTGTCGGCACAGGCTACAAGAGGGGATGGGGTGAGACATTAAACTCGAGGTGTGCTTGGTCTGTTTGTCAATAAATGTACGCTTTAGATTGACTGTAGTTCACAAGAGTTTGTCATTCGTATTTGGCAACCAACTTCGTTTATTTACGTACAGAAAAACTTCAATGCGTGATAGAACCTTTTGAAACAAAATGGTATTGAGGTGAACTCATTATCAAGGTTTGGAATGCAGTGTAGTAGTACAGTAAACATTGTCAGCAAATAAGTGATCTTTATAATTTAAGTGGTCTCTAAGCGAGGTCATACTGTATTACCATAGGTCATATTGCTTCCGGAGAAATAATGTATACAAATCAATAATTGTTGTGGTTCTGTTGTAGGTACATTTGCTGTGATAAGTTTGATGGTAGGACAAGTGGTAAACAAGGGGTACCAGACACATGTAGGAGAAACAATTCTTGGGGTGTCCAACACAACAATTGTGTTAAGCAATAATACGACCATGTCGTCAAATCCCCATATTGAACCCCTCATGCAGTCGGATGGATACGCTAATCCAATCAAACTTGGGCATGCGCTGTCGGTGACCTTCGTTGTGGGGTGCATGCAGGTTAGTAATGTTTGGCAAATTAAGAAAAAATACAGACTCTCATTGAACGCCATCATGTTACCAAACCATACTATGTCTTTAATATGCATGTAATACACTACCATTGAACAGTTTTTTTTGCAGTATTATAAGAGTTTATGTTCATGTATGTATTTAACATAACCAGTGTTCCTCGATTCTGTACCAGTGCTAAACTTCTTCTTCACAAGTAACTTGTCTTGTGTATAATGTATTCAGCTAAATCGCCATTGATAACAATATGATATCATCGTTTTCCGTATAGCGCACTCATTGAGTGATATTCTTCATATAATATATGTGTATTACAGTTAGTGATGGGCGTCACAAGATTAGGGTTCCTTGCGTCTTTTATGTCTGATCCTTTTATCAGTGGATTTACAACAGGGGCTGCAGTGCACGTGTTTTCGAGCCAAATTAAACATGTGTTTGGGGTACATGTACACAACCATTACGGACCATTCGCACTTATATACGTGAGTTTCTTAAAACATTTGTATACACATTCATTTCGAAAAGTACAGAGTTGATATAGCCTAAAAAACTTAAAGTAACTAAATGGTTGTTTCAGATCAGTTTCAATTTGTAGTAAAATATTCACTTAAATTCTAATCAACCCTGAATGCAGTTGTTTCAATGGACAATTTCCTGAAGGTAACAAATTTGACTTATGACTTTGAGAATTTCGCATTTTTATTGACTGATCTTGCATGGTATTTTCTTTTCATTTTCATTTTAAAATGTATTTTCAGTTCTATTCGGAATTTTTCGTCAACATCCGTTCAACAAACATGGTGACCTTTACAGCGTCCTTGACCTGTCTCCTAATTCTGGTTTTGATTAAAGAAGGGATCAACAACAATAAATCGTGTAAACCCCACCTCCTTATGCCTGTACCCATAGAATTAGTTGTGGTAAGTCAAATAAATTTGCATCCTTCCGGACCATCCAGAACCGGACTTTGAATAGCCGATGTGTTTAAAATCCGGTTCGGCATAACCGTCAAGAAATCGTGTATTTTTCTCATTTTGTTGTTGTACTCAAGTAATTCTACTATTGATGATCGATTTAATACCTTAGCATATGAATCAAAATCATGTTACTAAATTATCAGTAATCGGTCATGATCCGTCAATATGAATTTTAGTATCACGAGTAAAAAAGGTAATGATACGCGTTAATGATATTCTCGGTGGTACGAAAGACAATTTATTTATGTAAGTGTAAATACTGAAGCATACACAAACCTATGGTAAGAAACGCCACACAAACTATACAGTGGTAAATAACAAAAGTAAGAAACACGAAATCGACTGGGTTGGTCGCTTCCGGTTTCAGTGCCTAAATTGACCAATGAAAATTCTGTTTGAAACTGGTCCATGGATTCATTTTATTACCTATTTTTCAAACCATTAGTTATAAGACTGATCTCAAATCTCAGGTTGTTTTAATTTCTATTTTTGTTTACAGATCATTTTGAGCACTCTGATTTCATACTACACAAAACTCGGAGTCGAATTTGACGTTAGTGTTGTCGGCGATATACCGTCAGGGTACGTGATTATAAATGATTTATATATATATAACAGTAAAACAACAGTTACAGGCCGCTTCATTACAGTCAACCTACCCGGAGCGGCCTTCTCTTGAGCAATAAACTACCTTCAACAACAGCATAGTTTTGCTTCTCCCAAAGGTTGTTGCTTTGGAGCGGTATCAATGCATTTTAAACAATATTTCACGGCTGTAGTACATAAGTGTCGCAACAACTTACAACAGCTCTGCACTAAAACACATAAAGCATATAATGTTCTCTTACTTGTAAATATTCTCCTGTATTTTTGTATATCACTTGATAGATGTTTATCTCTTTAATTTTTCAAATTTCTAAACCTTCAGATTGCAATCCTGGAGGACAATGAGAAATTTGATGAAAATCTTAGCTCATAATGCCATACTTTCTTGATATCTTCAGAAATACATTTTGTACGTGCGTTCGTTCGCATGTTCGTTCGTCCGTCCGTCCGTCCATCCGTCCGTTCAATCGTTATGTAATCAGAGAAGGACGACGGATGAATTGAGACTTATATACTTATACTAAGTCTTATAGTACCATTTTATATCATTGTATTCATTTGTTACTTCAGATTACCTAGACCTACACTTAGCAATTTTAAGTACGTACCGGAAGTGTTAGGGGACGGACTGACCATAGGATTTATTGCATACGCTATCAGTTTCTCCATGGCAAAGATTCTGGCTGATCGCCATGGTTACAGAGTCAACGCGAACCAGGTAAGTTATCAGTTCTTCATCAGTTTGTAACATTTTTTATGATTTCAAACAATTGAAAAACTATATTTATGTGTGAACATAACCGATTAAATAATGACATTGTAAGAAATCTTTGAATTAATTAAAAAACTTTATCTCACGACGATTCGGATGTTCAAAGTTAAAAACATTTCGTTCTTTTCTTTTGTATTTAACATTTAAACATGGAAATACAAAATGTACTTTCAAATTTAGATCTCATAGAAGCGCCTCAACAATTGTAATGTTTAAATATGCAAAGGCTACACTTACCATGTTTTGTATGTTTAGTCTATAGATTCATCCATCTTTTTATAGGAACTGATTGCTTTAGGAGTGTGTAATTTTACGAGTTCATTTTTCTCATCCTACTGCTGTGCCGCCTCCCTGTCTCGCAGCCTCGTTCAGGACCAAGCAGGCGGGAAAACTCAGGTACAGTCGCAGCCCGCGCTATTTAACCCATATCCCATATAGAGAAATAGAGTGTTACGGAAATGCCCGAATGATCACGAATGCAAATCGTCCGTTTCCGTTAACATCAGAGGTGATCCGAATTTAGCGTTCTTTTACCAAATTTATGCCCTCTGTATTATAGGAACTCATTGCTTACGGGATATGTAACAGTATCGGGTCTCTTATGAATTGTACAGTTTGTGTTGGGTCCTTGCTGGATAGCGTCGTCCAAGAATCCGTCGGCGGGAAGACCCAGGTCGGTATCGTTTTCTGGGTTATCCGCACGGACCCTACACAAAAAAAACTTTATATTATCCTTTGCTGGTAATTTTAAGATCTTTTCATTGAAATACCACTTTTATTTAAAAATGTAAACATTATGACTTTGATTATTGTAGTTATCCAAAATTATATCAACAAAACATTTCTTACAATTATAGGCCTTCAAGAATATGTCATTTTAGAAGCACATTGCATAGATAAATTTGATTATACATGACATAACATGATTTGTGTACACATATTTTGTGGAAATACGTTTATCAATATCGTATCTATATCTACAGGTTGTCGGTCTGGTGTCAGCAACTGTTGTATTAGTGGTGCTGCTGTATATAGGACCATTGTTTGAATCTTTACCCGAAGTAAGTAACATCAAAACCGCCAAATATACCTCAAAGACGCGAATAAATTATTCAAAACATATGTGACAGACGTAAATACATGTACAATACGTGTGTATCTATTCACTGAAATAAAAAAGCTATATAAACATTTTTTTACTGTAAATAAGAAAATAAAAAGCTCAGTGACACAGGCCCATTTCCTAGAATCGTCCGGGGCACGAAAAATGAACAATGGGTGAACTATGAAATATTCAACAAGCTCGGAGTAAATGAAATGTTCTGACACAAATAAATAATTCAAGAACACATCAGCGAAATGTAACATTAAATATTTTACTGGCATAATAAAATATTATATAGAGCCATGTAATATCAATACGTTATATTGCTCGCAAGATACAATTATAATAACGATGTATAAATTTGTTCGCGATTATACAAATAATTCATATGGTAGCCTATCATTGATACCCGTCTATTAATTCCGTTTATAGTATTTTTACTATTTTTAGAAATAATATTCGATATTTTGCGCCATTGCTTCGCGTCAAACTGTACAAATTGTCTGGCTTACGTGTTCAACACCGTGACTCAAATATTCAACGGTTAAATGATCATTAATAATTAACATTATTAGCCAGTTCTGTGATGTTTTCTGTGAATGATTTGTTCCGATCAAAACAAACGAACAAGTTAACAACATGTGCCAATGGGAGACAAATACATTTATTCAAACCTTGAATAATGAAGAGGTCCCCAAAAAGATTTCATTGCAAACACAATAGATTCACAACCAATGAAATTAATTTAAGGTAAAAAAGCAAATAAATAAATAAATTGACATGAAGGTTGTAAATTACTCAAAGCACTAGCGTTGAAAAATATGTACTATGCTTGTTTTTTTCACTATGCTGAACGTCGCCCAACAACCGGGGCCATTTGTTAGTTTTGTATCTAAACGTTACACAACATTTAAATACATTTTACATAAATTAGGAGTCTCGTTAAAACGCTGAAAGAACGTGAATTTGAATTATCTTAATTATAAACCATCTATTCCTCAATTGATTGAATTCATCTTAAATAAATAAGAATGTATTGTGAGTATAGGAAGAACTGAATCTGTTAATATTGAATACTAATTACGTATTATTTCCAATGACTTCATTGACACACTCTAATTCCTTTAGGTAATATAACACGACCATTTCATTTATATCGATATAATATATAGAAAGTGATCTTTGGCCTAGGAATATGAAATTATGTTCGGATTCAAGGGGGCCAATGAAGACAATCTAACCAATGGTGTTTGTTAAAACGTAGTCCATGTGAATTCTTTACAAATATGCAAATTTTCATTATTGTTTCTTGTTTGTGTTAGAAAGCTGACTGATCATTATGCTGTTGCTAAGGTGACCACATGCGGAATGCTTTATGAGAAATAAGAAAATTGTACAAAGCAATCAATGCAATGTTTAGGATGTTATTTACATTTCTACTTCTTTTTTAAAGTACTGCCACCTGACGGTCAAGCAATGAAAAAATCTTCAAATTTATGGCACAAAAGCATATAGAGAAGGATGAAATTATTATTTACCTAAGAATATGTAAACACATATTTCATGTAGAGTTTTTAATACATGAACTGTTACTTTATCTTTGCAGTGTATTTTGGCCAGTATTGTCATAGTAACACTGAAGGGAATGTTCATGCAATTCAAAGAACTTAAAAGACTATGGAGACTATCAAAGAAAGACTTTGTGAGTATGAAATACATTCAAACATCGATGTTAAGACCACCTTTGGGAATAATTAATATTTGGGAATAAAAAGGCCTGGAGAACAGATGACTCACATTATACATCTATCCAAACTAAGTGGTATTCATATATTTTAGTTGGTCTCGATACTGAAATGGCCTCAACGTAAAATTTTACTGTAGTTTTACAGCACAGACATGTCTACTTTATGTAATAACTCATTCGATTTGATGCAAGAAACCTTTACAGAGTCAGGCTACATTTGTTTCCATTTTAATGCACATGTCTCGAGTTGAGAACGAGGCTAGCTCGTTGTGCTTATAGTAAATGTTCTTATAGAAACGCACGAAGTATCAGTAAATTTTAATGTTACAACTGGTGCCTCGACTTGGAAACGAGGCCAATTTTATAAACAACTGTTTCCTTTTTTTACTTTTTTTCAAATATATTGAAGAATTTGTTGAAGCGTTTATAGTTGAATAAATAATTAAACGGTTAACCCAATGCTTGGTAATGTGTACATGAATTTACTATGGCATTTGAATGATCAAGTGTGTCCCCTGGGACCTTAGAAGTCATACCTTGCGTTTATGTATATCAATTACAATTTGAAACAGTCGAATACTTTCTGTACAAAGCTCTGGCGTGCAATACGATCCTGTTAAACTTTGTTTGAGTAACGTAAACTTCAATGATTCTTTGGAAATAGCGACGAAAGTGTTGAAAATTTAAACACTTCTCATGTAAAATAGTATTCGATTGTTGTTGGAATATATTTACAATAAAAGTAGGAACATTCCTTGATGAAAAGAATAATCGATAAAGTATCATCTACCCGGACCTATGACTAAAGCTAGTGTTTCACTTAATGTTTGTTTTTTAAAGTTAATCTTTAGGATTAGGCAATGCAAATGAGAAGGTGACATTTATAAGGAATAATGCGTACAGTGGATGTTGCAGAATTCGACATAAGTATAGTTTATTCAAAGAAAGTGATAAATATAAAGACAGTTGGATAATTTTTTCCTTATAGCTACAGGACTAATTCTATAAATCCTTAATTCCACTGAATTAGAAACCTAGTTGTACATTATACTTTATGATAAGTGCTACATACTTTGTCAGTGAAAAAATGTGATAGTTTAATGCAGTGGTGTCAGGCAAAAGCAAACGAATTATAATATGATATGTACGATGGATACATACATATATAATCTAAGAAAGAAATTATAAATGGTCGGATTGTGAGAGCGTTGCTTTTAGGTGAAATATGGTAAATATTGAGATAACGGCGACATGGAGGATAAAGAGGTGATTAAAACTTTATTAGTAACATACGTATAATATATATCATTATAATCAATTGACTAGATATAAAGGTTCTGTACCGCTTTGGTTCTTGCACAATCATATGTCCAGTTTTGAAAAAGCACTGGGGAGCAAATGTACGTCCGCTCGAAAAATATTGTCGGAGATTAATGTCAACATCCCTAATTTAATACTTAAAGCACTACAACTAGTAAATGCACAAAGGGAGCATGTTATTGCTGTTTTACATTTACAATATAACATTTTGCGCTTAACGTATATATAGCATATTATAGGCATGTTTGTAAAAACATGCTCTAAAGTTTATGAAAATTTGATAAGTCGGGACTTGTTTGTCGCCATTTTATATCTCCCCGAGGAAAGCGCAATTGATTCAAACAGCATACAAATTTATTTCAAACGCTGTGTTCGATTATAAAATTCAAAATTCTATCAATAATATATGTGCCATGCTGTCAATTGAGATTTACAATGTGCTCCAACTTAATAGTGTAAGCTACGGTGTACAGAAACAAATTACAATACACTTTAAAGTGAGACCCACGTTAATCAAGTTTGTACATTCGGCGATATTATAAGTCATAATGATATCAATTAATGATAATCAGCTAAATTCAGAATACCTCATATAATATTAAATAATTAAGTAGTCTTTATATGATTGTAGTCACTAAGACTTCAGGTGTGAAAATACGCGTTAGAATATACGTATTACAGGATTCGGATGAAATACTATAAGTGTAAAGGGAGAAAATCGGGACCGAAAATTCATTTCGGATAGCAACTTATTTTCGGATAATCCGAGGTCGGATGATCGGGGTTTACTTTAAATGTAAATGATTACAGACTTTATGTTTTGGTTCCAAAGTAAGTCTTAAAATCGAACTCTTATCGCTAACTATTACACTTATGATGAATTTGATATTATTATAATCGTGATATTAATTTGGTGACATTTTATGTACTATATTTGACATTCAGACGGTTTGGTTAGTGACATTATTATAATCATATTGTATATTTTACATTACAGGCGGTTTGGTTAGCGACATTATTATAATTATATAGTATATTTGACATTACATGCGGTTTGGTTAGTGACATTATAATTTATATAGTATATTTGACATTACAGGCGGTTTGGTTAGTGACATTATAATTTATATAGTATATTTGACATTACAGGCGGTTTGGTTAGTGACATTATAATTTATATAGTATATTTGACATTACAGGCGGTTTGGTTAGTGACATTATAATTTATATAGTATATTTGACATTACAGGCGGTTTGGTTAGTGACATTATAATTTATATAGTATATTTGACATTACAGGCGGTTTGGTTAGTGACATTTACAGCTGTGGTTGTGTTGGATGTTGCTCTTGGTCTCCTAATAGGCATTGTGTTCTCTTTATACTTCGTACTGCGACACTCACAGAAGTAAGTCCTTGTTTTATAGCCTTGTCAAATATATTACATCATAGAAGACTCAAGGGATTGGATAATTTTAGCGTCATCTAGGATGCTAAGATCTTAACTTGTCAAAACAAGTGTTTCCCACATTGGTCTCCTTACGAAACAGTAAACCAGGGTTTAAACTTTGAATCTACAGGGAACCTTATCAAGTGAAGTGGTAACCTAAGTACTATTACCATAGCATTATAATAATCACGATTCAATTCTCAAGTGTTACTTTAGAAATGAGGTTTTGCAATAATTGTGTATAATTCTAAACGGTGATAATCAATGTGATATCGTATTATTTTATAAATATATGTCATATAATGTCTGACTTTAAATGTTTGCCTTCTGTTTTCTAGGCCACAAATGAGTGAACTTGGTCAACTACCAGGTACTGGTGCTTATAAAGATGTTAAAACAACAAAACTGGTAAGTGAATAAAGAGATCCATTAATTCCTGTGTCAATACACCATTTACCTTATGGCCAGAGTCAATACACCATTTACCTTATGGCCAGAAATAGTTGTACTAACTACCAAGACTGTACTAAACTAGCCAATAATTTCAAAACGATTATACCAGTAAACAAACAGTCAATAAAATAATGAACAAAAAAAACAAAGCAAATAAGAATCAACAAACAATAACAAACAAATAAGCATATATCACGGTGACCAACTTGGTATATAATAATTCAATGTCTTACCGACAAGACACCAAAGACGCTCACAAAACAAGCGATAGAATGTTCTTCGATACAGTTAAACTAAATAAATGTATATGCCATTCGATTTATACTTATTTAAACATTCTTTCTAATTAAAAAAAAACATTTACAGGTCAAAGACGTTCCTGAAATGAAGATATTCAGATTCGAGACATCGATCTACTTTGCCAATGCTGAACACTTCAGAGATCGTTTGTACAAGAAAACAGGACTAGTACCACGTAAATTGCTAAAGAGGAAACGTAAAGCTATGCACGAAACACTCCTACGGCGCAGACAAGAACTGGAACAAGCCGAGATGGAGAGAAAAAGAGTAGAGGTAAAACATGTTGTAGAAATGCGTGCGCTTTGGAAGAAACAGATTAATATCAAATTTGATCCTTGAAAAAATCCTGACTAAATTTAGTTAATTCGAACGTGGATACATAAAAACACAATTTATAAGTCAATATTACAGAAAAACATTAACATATAGGTTTTCGCTTTTCGATGTAATGCATTATGTTGTTTATTCATGACAGGCCAGAAAGATACGACCCACAATAGAAATAGTGACACCCAGACCAGTCGACGAGTACGAAGAACAAGTGAAGAAAGTGGCTGAGAACAAACTCATTTTGGAACGATTTGCTAAATCTTGGCAACCTCCAATAAAAATCTTAATAATAGATTTGTCAGTAGTTAATTATGTCGATACAGTAGCTGTCAAACAGTTATCTGAGGTAAGTTATTCATTGTTTTGCATAATATTATTACATTCTAGAAATAGTAACATTTTTGTTTTGTGTATCATTAAAAAAGCTGCATTCGATGTTTTGTGTACCTATCTAAAAATAGCAACATTCGATGTTTTGTGTTTACATTCTAAAAATAGAAACTCTCAAGTTGGCGTTACATTCCTAACAAGAAAACAGTGTATGTTGGCGCAAAACCGCATTATATAACTTTTTTGAGTGAATAATTAAGTTCGTTTACTCCTTATTGTTACTAGATTACAAAATACCAGATGACCTTTCTTCATGGTATCTGCTGTACTATATTTCAGATCGTAAAAGATTACAAAGAAGTTGGAATTAAAGTATTCTTAGCTGGATGTAAACGTGAGTAAATTTTATTTTCAAATGTGACTTTGAAATTTTTTAACTTATTTAAACAATATACTTTTTACTAATTTTGGAAGAAATGCGTAGGTTTTTTTTTAGATAAAGGGGAAGACGCTAGGCGCTGGTAACAGGAAGAAATACTCGCAATGCAAATAGAAGATTTTTTAAGGGGAGGGTTAGCTTATTTACAGAGGGGATAGAAAATAATATTCAAATAATGGATGGCAATTACATGTTATAATTTTATATTACAATTCTCAGTACAGGGAACAACATTAATCTTTATGGAAAAAAATATTAATTCAGACATTTATGTATTTAGCTGAAGTACGGACAATGCTACGGAATGCTGAATTCTACAAGACAGTAGATTACACGTGCTTGTTCTTCACCGTGCACGAGGCTGTTGTTATAGGCCAAGAAATTGTAGACGGAGAAATCAGGGTCAGTATCATATCTTAGTTTAAAGCCCCGCAAAAATGAACTTTGGTGGTAACCGAATTCCATCAAAATTACATATACAAATATACATTTATTTTATTAAAGCCATTAATGTATGGATATCAATTTATCGTGTACGTATATACATGTGTGATGTTTTGTAAACGCTTTAACAATTACATGTAGGCCTACTTGTATACGAAATTAAAGGACAGAACTGTTAAAAATGTGCAATGATAGTCTCTGAAATAAAAGTTTTCAAATTTCAGTATAAAATTAAACTCTTATTTTGATTTTTAGAAAAACTTACCAAAAGTGGAAGACATTCGAATGATGACAGAAATGACATCGCCGGAAGATAAAACTAGAGAAGACAGTGATCAAGAACAGTTCGCGGACGACGACGACGATGATGACGACGACGATATAAAAAATGAGTCGACAGCGAAAAAACGAACGGAAGTTCATTCTGATGATGAAGAGCAATGGTTTGACACATCTCCAGACGACGTAGAAATGCAAGCAATCACTAATAACACAATAAGTCTTATTAATGGTGACTCTGCCAAAGGTTCTACACAAGGTGTAACTTATGGCGTTTTAAGACGACCAGGATCTCTGATCAAAGACGATAATTTTGAAATGATCTCGCTAAAAGACAATGGGAAAAAATCTAAAACATAAGTGATTAGAAACCTATTTGTGCGTGTTCATTTTTTGTAAACCGTTTTAAAGCGGTTGATATTTAATGTGATTAATGTGTTTAATATGTGAATGTTTAGACTTCTGTGTGACTTATAAAACGTGTTTGTAAATTGTAAACACATGACAGTTGTCCCTATAGAGTACGGAATCGGCCACTAGTAAATGCATGAAAGTCCCTATTTATTGAATTTACTGATTTTTACTTTGGACTAATCAAATTTTACTTATATGTATCAATATCATGTTCATCTACACTCGTTAACGATGTGTACTGAATTTCTGACGGCTAAATCACAATACACATACGTGTAACTTGAAAGGTTCAGAGTATCTTCCTAAGAATATATACAATGATTTCATATACGTCCCGAGAATTACACAGTCAAACCTGTGAACAAAGACGACCGATATGATAGAAAGAGAGAAGAAAAATCAGTCAAAGACTACAGAAAGAGATAGAGAGAAGACATATGGCGATAAAATCACCAAAGAAATATTGCTGAAGCAACTTGACAAATATGCTCTGTTTACCATTATTCTGGTCTTTTTACTATGGTCAGTTATACGAATGTGTGTGGAAGTATGGCTGCTGTTCTAATACTGATCTATACAAAATGGTGGTCGTGTAAACGGGTTTGAGTGGTAAACGTTGTTGATTTTATAAAGACATTAAATCAAATGCTGATCGTGCAATCGTTGTGTTTTAACATAACATTGAAGATAGTACAGTTAAAGAAAACAAATGTATTTGCACATTTTAATTTGGAACATGCGTTTTAATATGTACAAAATTCATATTTGATGTTCTCAATTTTCGTCACTATGCATTATACAAACATATAGTAATTAAAGCATACATTTTCCGATCGTTTTTTTATGATTATTTTTTCCAACAAAAACTGCTTTTTTCCGGGCACATATTGAAACAGCCACTGTGGTATAGACAACTGTGAGAATATTATAATCGGGATCAGCTGACTTGTTCGGTTTAGAGAGGAGTCCGGATTAGAACGGTTCGTATCGGTTAGGTTCGATTACATTAAAAACAGTTTAGTTATCTTTCTTGTGGAATATAAGCCGTTATTTAACCAGCATCTTTTGCTAATGATGAAAATGTCGTACTAAGTATTTGAGTACCCAGCGTTTCACAGTGTACTTGAGGACATTCACATTTATGAACATGCGAAGTCTTGTTAATGAAACCTTATTCATTCGGCATTTTTAATGAATCATCCACACAAAGACATGTAATAGTCATTTGCAACATTTTATGTAAGTAGTGCAATGTCCTACCAGAAATCACGTCTGCATCGTGATATTTTAGCTAGACTTATCTTTACTTAATTTTATACCCGAGTCTATATAGACTCACAAAACACAATACGGGACTAAGTATGAACAAAGTCTCGTATAATCTCACGAACATAGTCATCATACCGTGCTTTAGAACAACGTCGACGATAAATAAATAAAGTATCATGCTTAAACATTTTTCCCATAAACTTTGTATGCTATATATGAAAAAGAAAAGAAAATTTACTTACCGTTAGAAATATTTCATCTTTGTGCAAATATCATTCAAATTTACTGTCACAAAAATACAGTATATAAACAATGATTCATTCAGAAGTTCAATGTGTCTCCTAGATGCTCGGAAAGAGATGTCCAATTTTGCGATGTTTACAAATTTGAGAATTGTTTCCACTGGACTGAACTGTCAAATGAAAATTGTACCAAAAAACATTTGATCCAATGTTTTGTTGAAGCTGAAAAGAACAAACAGTATTTTAAGGTTATATGTTATTGTTTGAATGTGTTAAAATTATTGGTTAGAATAATTGTCTAGAATATCGTTTTTGTCGGACTTCTGGACCGTTCTTCCTTTGTCACAAATATCAAGAAAATGATCAAATTCCGTTTCACAAATAAATTATGTAATGTTAAGTTCACGATACGTGTACAATGAAAGAATAGTAAATATTCTAACGATGAAAGATTATGTGGATAAGTAGGTACACCATAGACAAATAAATCACGCTATCGTTTCGAACATTGAACAGCACAGGCCCAGAAAGGGTGTGATTCTGTTACAAATACCGGCTGGTCGAATTTGTATTCTTGCAACATCCAATATGATTCAATGATAATTTAACAACGCCAATGCTAAATCGTAGATACGAAACAAATTCGAACGATTAAAGGTAAATATATCGAATGAAAATAACTTTGAACACGCACCCAAGCTATCAACCAGTAGCAATGCTGTATTTCAACTGCATATATCCCATATACGGCATCTAATGTTGTTTAAAATTTATTTCGAAAATTTCGTGAAGTCCGTGCAAAGTCACGTGGTATCTGGTGCGCGTGCACTATGTTGAAAACGGATATCTCATGCGATACAGTATGTATACGAGTTATATACATTTGACATAGTAACTTATGAAAAAAAAATCGTATTGCATCTGAATCGTCAGAGGTCCTAACTGCGCCAATGTCCTAACTGCGCCATCTTTCTTGTTTTTATCGTAGTCGCATGAGATTTTACCGCACGCGCCAGTGACCGTGTGAATTTTTTTCTATGACGTAATAGATAAACGAGGATGAATATTTGTGTGAAAATACGATTCAAATATATAAATAATTCCATTTCATTTCACTCAACTGTTTTTGTGTGTTTTTTCTTAATGCAAAATGGTTTCCACGAAGAATGCCCCTTTATGCATAAGTTATTGGAGTAAAAATGTCTGGAACGCACCGTTTGCAATGTTTCCTACTGCATCAATAAAAGTCACGTGACCAAAGTTGTATTTTAAGGCTGCGCCTATTCTTATTATTACTTTTTTATCCCTTAATTGTAGATGTTAAGCTTGGTAAGTGATTTGAATCTGTATTTTTATTCTCATTTGTCTCCCGGAACATACAAAGATCAAGAAAATATTTCAATCATGAATGACGCACTCATTCAAGCATTGTTATAGGAGGAAGGCGTGGACATAGATAAAAATATGAAAGTAGAGAAATACAACTTAAAAATATGAGTTAATTAAATTTCAGTGCTCTAATTGGAGAAGTATGGAGAGGTGACACATTTTTTTCAGTCCTCACTGTAAACAGGAGAAATAAACTATGTTTAAAGCTACTCATAACCGATAAAATAGTTTTATAAGTTGAAAAATACATTGTTTTAAGTAAATTCGTTCAAAAACCTATTAACATGAATAACCTTGCCTAAATTATTGTAAATGTCAAGACGTCGCTCACGCATGGCGCAGTTAGGACCAAAAAAAATGGTGGCATTATATTTGATTCGCAATGTGTTTTATGTTACTTTGTAGTAGAAACGTATTTATGATGAGGGATTTTTCTTGGTATTGAAGTAAATTGGTTTTAATTAAGTGGTTAGTAATAGTTTCTATTATATGTAGTGTATTAATGTAGCATTTCACAGCTAAAGCTTAGACTGGCGCAGTTTGGGCACTCGAGGATATAATATTAGTCGCACAGAAAATGTGTAACTACAAAAACAGATTTCAAAATCATTGTTATCGTTTCAAAATAAAATACATGTTTAATTTTCATTCGATGTTGTTTGTGTATTTTATTATAAAAATATATAAACATTTACCAACATACTTAATAGCAAAATTAATTGAAGCATGTAGTTATATTTAGATATAAAACTACCTGATTGAAACAAAAATCGATAGTTGATAATTAATAAGGGGGACAACTAGATTCTACATTTAAATAATCATTTAAGTTAATTTGAGTTACCTCCCTTATATTATCAGTCAGACTTATATACATTACATACATTGTATATATATGTCCTTGGCGAATATGAATATCCAATATCATCAAATTATGGAATCTATTGTTTGTCGAAGTATATGTAGGTAAATATTAGGAAGCATATCTTTTCTCCTGCCCAGAATCAACGTCTTCTTTACAGGAATGAAACAACAATACGGCCTAAACCATGTTTGGAATTTTAATACTCAGTGCGCATGTGCGTCCAGTTGCAGACGAGAGCAGTTTGAAGGCCGCCATTCAGACGTACTCTTGGTCCGTCGTTTGTTTTTAAGTCACGAAGAACGGTCGATTTTGTACTAAGATGACATTTAAGTATGTATTCTAAACATTTATTTCCCAGAAAATAGGTACTCGTTTGTCCGGCTGCCTAATCGCTGTAGCTACAGTTGATTGCTAGGTTGACCAGGGATGCTATGGACCGGAATTTATCCATCGAAAATAACTTTGCTTGAGGGCCATGCTTGTTACTAACAAGGACTTATATACATATGTATGTATATAAGTCCTTGTTACTAATGATATGTTCAGGTTTTCTTCGCATTAGATGGGCTTGTCAGAATACAAATCGTCATTTACACGAGTCTATCAGTGCTATGACTAGTCTCGTGCCATCATCCAGGCGAGGACGGTCGGAACGTAGTTTATTACATCCTGTATCATCCAGTTACTTCCCTTTATTTCGAATAGCTAGCGTAAAGGCCCATGTCTCTGATAAAACTAACAGTTGTTTTACGAATAAAAAGATAAATTAGTAGTTATATTTAAAAAAATCACCTTAAAACGAAACCAGTGTCCTGCTGGAAAACAGTTGTTGTCTGCTGGGAAATAATCGCTGTCGGGAGAAACAAAACATTAAAAACACTTCAGAAAAGGTATGTTGGAAAGATACATGCTCATATGATTATAGAAACGTGATTCCTACCTACCGACTTGTTTGCTTTTATTCACAGATATTGTTGTTATCATTTAATTGGGTATTTTCCACACAGAAAGTGCAGTTCTTTAATTAGTACTAAGGGCCAAATACAAGGTGTCACGCTGTCACCAACCAGTACAGAAGCTTCAGTCACTGAACGCTCATTAAATGTATGAGGACAGGTAAGCGCTTGTGTATCTTAAGGAGTTGGCAACAGTTACAAAAGCAAGAACGGATGGAATCACTTTCTAGTTAACTGATATAAAACATGGCATTGGAAAATGTTTCAGTACCATCTATATTCACACAGAATCAATGTCACTTTTTCAGTTGATAAAAGATAATAAAATCTATCTACTTGTGTTCTCATAGAAAGCCTAGCTATTGTGAGAGGATGTGAGATTAGTTAGTACAAATACTTGGTTGTCACTGAAAGATTAAGCTGGGATGGAATTTATTGTCATTTTATGGGTTTAATTATCAAGATGGAGCTTTTTAAGAAGTAAATAATAAGCTAAGACTCATTAGGACTTTATATTTGAGTATAGATATTGTTTTTGTTGAACTTTATCATTCTTATCATTTTGCTCATTGAATCTAGATATTTGTAAATACAAAATAATTTGTTTCAAGTCAACTGGTCTTGGCACATGTAGGCAAAGGGAAAATTATCATTTATCTTTATAACCCACTAGTATAAGGGTTGTCCACAACAATACCCTCAGTACACGTTACGATGCCTTTTTTATATGTAGAGTTTTTTTATTTTGTCGTTAGAATAATGCTAACTGATCGGCATAAATGAGTGTGTCTTTGTATAGATTTTTTTTACTGATGAAACTACCACATAATAATTATTTCAATTCACAGGATCATATATGGAGCATCATACTAGCAAACAGATTCATGAGTGGTAGGTCACGTCTAGATGACAGTACTTCTATAAAATGCGGGATCAGTTAACTATTTAGTAAACTATAGTGGAGACTGAATATTGTGGACACAGACCCATACATTATATCCTTCAAGGTATTGTAACATTTTTTGCCATCAGTTTTAGTATCACAAAATCTCCATGTTTTTTACTTGGAGATATAATAATAAATAAGATTAATTAATCACCTCATCAGAAGTATGCATATCAGAAATAGGTCTACCCCTGTATATCACAGTACAATGTATGTTATTGTATCAAATCATAGGGATCTGTATTGACATAATCGGGAGTCAGAAGTCAATCAGTCATGTGTGAATTTTATTCTTATACTTAGCCCCAGTGCATAATGTTTTATCTTGAATTCTATACATAAATCTGCATGTGTAACCGTAAACACCCATGTATATGTCGCAGCCTTGTATAAGACGCAGGTAAAAAAAATCAGTTGAAATCCTGGGAAAAAAAGTTGTGTAAGAACGTATAACATCAAGTTACATACCTACCTGCGAAATTGTAAGTGTCAATTTTATGCAATTAACAAAGTGTCAAGGCTACCAGGAATCCTGCATTCTATAACAAGTCACATGTGACATGATAAAAAATCAATACTTCAGCTGCTAGATTTGAAGTTTACACACTCTTTGACCTAATTTTTGAAGATTCTGGAGTTAATTTAGGGTGCACAAGGGTGTCAATATAGCCAAATTAAAAACATTAACAATGGCCGACCTTTTTTTGCTTCAACCACATTGTTTCCATATTTAATTCAGTTTGCATTATAGAATATCCTTCAGGGCAGATTAATTAATTATAACCGTGCCATTTCTTGAGGTATTTTCATCAAAAATCCGAATTATTGACACCCTGTGCATACCATGACATTAAAACATTGTACCCCAAATAAAAAAGTTGATCAGCTCACATAAATTGACAAACACTGAAGCAGGATCAAAGAGCAGTGAATTTTAAAGATTAAAGACATGCTGCCGCCGTTGGTGTCTGATATTTGTGTGATGTTGGCTAGCAGTTTAAAGACCACACCTGTTTCTGACCTGTTTGACATTTTAGCTGTGATTGAGTGCTTCATGTCTAATAAAAATAGATCAATAATAGTTTATAAAAGGATTGTTGTGGATTTTATGTTTTACGAACATTTGGTAAGTGTGAAAAAAATACTTCAGAATCCATTTTGTTTGAGTCGTAGAAAACATGGGATTGAGGTCTACCGCCTTGTATAGCACGCACCACTTTTTTGGTCCCGATTTTGGAAGTAAAAAAGTGCTTCATATACATGGGTGTTTACGGTATTTTAAGTCTTTGATTTTATGATATCTGAAGTGATTTAGATAATGGTCAAATGTAGTTAATATATTGGTTGTTCATTTAAATATTTAATGATTTATTTAGTTACTTGTAGATGGATATTGTTTCCTGGTCTAAACAGTAAAGGTTATCAAGGTGAGTACTATCATCACTTTCAGGCTAAGGCTTAAAAAAAATCTAATCATGTGACTCTGCTGTCAGGCCAGGTTGAGCACAAAAAATTCATATTTGATTCTAGTCACTTTGAAATTGTGAATGCAATAGATTATTAACAACTTTGAATTCCCATTTGCATAATACTACAATCTGGATAAATTGGGCGCCCAGTACTTGCATACTTTCTTGGCAAATAATGAATCAATCAGATATCATCCATTTGCAGCCACTTTCATCAAAGCAGCTTAAGCTGTCTTGTAGTATTCCCTATTCCCCAATATGATTGTAATGCTTACATAATCACAATGACTCTTGACTTTCACCTAAAGGTGAAAAACTACAGAATTTGTTTATGATAGGCCTTTAACAGAAATAGGAAATATTGCTTGATTCCATTATCTTGGAAAGAAGCCACATTTCATTAAAATTCATAAAAATACTGCTTTGTTTTAAGATATGTCTTTGAAAAAATTATAATTATTTAATAAGAGTACATACCGTAAAGCACTCAGATGACAACGACTATTTATAATAGCCACATCGAGGTGAAATCGATCAACAACAACAACAACATCCTGATGCATCTGTATTATCAAATAGTGCCTTATTTTAGCATTTAATTAAATTATCAGCTTTGGTAAGAGTTTGCTTATTTTTCAGAATTTTGAAATTATGTTAGGAGATAGTGTGACTTGAATCAATCGTTTTGTATTTATTTTTTTAGGTACATTTTGAGAAGTAAGAATGGTGAAGATCTGTGACAGAATTTTGCCAAGACACAATTATGGTATATCAATAAATAAAGTGATTTATATGTACATGTTCATCTCCTTTGCAAATGTCATCAGTCAAATGTACAAAGTCTCTACTAATTTACTGCATGTTATCATAAATACAATGGAGTAAGACACCATCATTCTTTCGTCCAATATACTAAATACTGGTAGAAATCTCCCAAGGTCATATATAAAGTTATAATTTAGCAATGTATTTTACTATACTTGGTTAGACAGCCGACCAATATAAATCCTACCAGAAGTGATAGTTTCAAATATAAAATGTTTCAACTTCAAAATTAATGGTTTCATGTATATAGTGTGTATTCTCTACTTACTGCAGATGTCTTTGAGGATCTGCTCCGTTTCATCCCTGTTGTAGTTCCTAGTAATTCAAAGGTTTTTGGCTGCTGGCAGTTCCCACCAAGTTATAGGCGTTATAATGAACATGTCTTGGAGCACAGTTGGCAGGATGCATGTGCATTAATCAGCAATGTCTGCAGGCTTCATCAAATATCATGGCGAGGAAGCTGTGCGAGTGATGAACAAATTTTTCAAGATCACATGTTATTGGTTCTTCCATGTTATGAAACACTTTTCATTGGTGTCTATTCTTAGCTTAGATTGAGGCTCCGTGCAGGGCAAGTTTGCTATCGAAAGAGTCTGTTTATATTGAAATTAGGCCTTCATGATCACACCATTAACGAACTAGTTGCCTTGTAATTTGATGAATTGTAACCTAAAGCTGTATGTCCACAACAGTGTTCGCTCTATAATTCAAACAGTTTCATTCGGATCCTCACCAAACTTGATGGAAAAGTTTATGGCCATGAGATCTTGGTCAAGTTCAATAACCAGCCCAGTCGGTCCAGGCACTTCAGAGTTATACCCCTTGACGGGCATATTTTGTGACCTGGCACTCTTGTTCAATATGAAAGTTACACTCGACTCTTCTTTAAAGTATACATGATAAACATATGTAACAAACTTAACTTTGACGCAGTACTTCCCTGTTTAATGAAAATCTGCTGTACTTTTTGATAGTACAATCTCTTCATTTTTCTGTTTCAAGGCTTTCCTAAGGTTCTTGGTTGTGTAGATGGCACCTTAAATTTGTTTGGATAATTCGTTCGAACAAAAAACGAAGGATATGTGAAACGTAAACATTCAGGTAAGGGCCTTTTTATACATGGTTTAATTATTACATTTATGTTATATCAATGCCATCTTTAGCAACAACAGTCATTCATTGAGTGTTTGTTTTGAATGTTCAGTAAACATGCCAGAATTTGCCTTCTTATTTGGTGAAATGGTGTGGCACAGTGCTGGTTATGTTCACATCTGCATGTACATGAGGACGACTGTGAATTTGCCAGTTTGCAATTAAAAACATTCATTAGTTCTAGTTGTTTAACCTGACATGATTTTTCCCCCGCGGCCCTAGCTTTCTCATAACACCCGAGTAACAGTACATCAGTATGCTTTCAAAAGTAGTAAGAAAAGTTTCAAAATATGTCGCTAATAAAGATTGATATTTAGATTCTGGTGTAGTTGGCAGGGTTTTCAATTTCAATTTTGTATCTGGTGCTTCCTGTAAGAGATTGGGAAGTTAATCACTGTTTACCAGGGGAGACAATCACTTCCATGTATAGTTATAGTAGTTACTTGAGAGTTTGTTCCCTTACATGAAATTTAAAATTTCTGCTAAAATAAAGAAGCATTATTGCTAATTGAATAATGCATGTAGTTTAAAAAGGAAAAAATACATGTAGTTAAGGAAAAAATTGAAAAAATTACATGTGTGAAAAAAATTATTCAATGGACGTAATTCATGGTTATACATTTCCAATGTCTCTCACAAATGAAGAAATAACTTACATACTCACAAAATATATGAGGATCTGTGAAGTGAAATTAGAAATGAAGTATGAAAATGAATGCAAGTCTTAACTCTCACTTAAACATTAAAACTGAAACATGAACATTAAGGCAAAGGCAACAAAAAAAAACTTCCTAGAGTTATGGCTCTTGCACACTGCAGTTCTTCTCAGTAAGATGGATTAAGATATGTAGTTTCATGTTGACAATGGTAAAACATTTTGAGTCAATTTTCAAAGTTAAAAAGGAACATAACTATATGTAAGTACTGTTGACCGTGTTATGGCACTAGTGCTACATATGCGCCTTGTTCCCATAGCAAGTATTCCAAGATTGAGGGCGAAAATGGCAGAGCTAAAAATGTAAAAAGCTAATAAATTGTGTTTTCTAATATATTCATCACACAAATGTTACTGTTATGAAAATCAGAAATCCCTTGATGTGTATCAGTGAATGATCATTCAGTTATACTTTTATTTAATCAGTTATCACTCAAATACAACAAACAAATAATGCAAATATTTAGTTATTGACTCAATTTATCTGGTGATGTATTGTGACCATACCTTTAAGATAACCCGCTGCTATGCTGCATGGCCAGGATCTGTTCATGACAGCCAAATTTTCTGGAGATTTCAGGTAAAATTTAACATTTATTTGAAATGCCATACAAAAATACAATGTTATATATATTATAATGATCAGTAGTTTGAACTAAACCTCTAAAGAAACAATGAATTAAACACCTTTACAGTCATATTTCAGTAATGATTATATTTACATTTATTAGCTTTGTATATGTAACAGAGTGTTTTTGTACAGAATGCAGTACATTTATTTCAGATACTTCATAAAAAATGGTAACACAGCCAGAGCAAGCTGTCATTTATGCAGTCGCGTGTGCAGTGTTACACAATATTTGCGTAACTAAGGGAGATATCATGAGAAATTCAGAAAAACTTGACAATGAAGATGAAGGCAATTTATATGACATTGATACTGGTATACATCAAGATGGAACATCCATGCGAAACCATATAATAAATATATTCTTAAGTTGAACCCATAGAAACAGTACACAAAGACAACAAGTTGATTGAAAGAGAAATGGGAGCACAAGTGAAAATACTATGTTAAGGTCTTCCAATCTAATACCCAAAATTATCATCTCAAATTGGAGCGAGGGATTTTGGAAACATTTATAATCATTTTCATAGGTTTCCATGATAGAAACTGATTTACCATAAGTTTTCCAAAAATTATGATAATCCTTTTGATAATTGCCCCTTTAAATATGCATGAAAGTCTATGGGAGTAGCCCATTTTTCAAATAATAAAGACATCCATTTCAACCAAAACCCATGGTAAAAAGATGCTATATATAGTACATTATCTATGTAAGTTAATAAAGAAAAAATATAGGTAATCTTGTAATATCTGCGAGAATTTAATATTTTTCTAATTTTTAAAAATTGTGTGTAAAGTAGATTGAAGTATCTAAGGTTAATATATCATAGAAATAATGATAATTGGGCTATACTATTTTTGTAATGATACCATTTTCATGTAGCATTAAGTAGATATGTCAGAAAAGTACAGTAAGCTGGGAATACCTTAATACAAAATGGAATGAATGCAAATGAAGACAATGAATGCAGTCTGTGTTAACTTGATTTTTGAAATTGTGAATAGTAATGTCTATTCATCATCCTCAAGAATTATATTGAACTCAGACTGCATTTTCAGCTGACTGAAGGCTTTCTTCTGCTGCATCAATACAATCTGCAGCTTCATTTTCTTCAAGTTCATGTTTTGTACTTCCATTTCTCTTCATATCCTTTTGTTGTCTAACTGTACATTTGATCATGTTTGTTCTTCTATTTTTTAACGTCATCTGAAAGTACATATTTCAATTGTGATAAATCTATTGGCGATCTTTTATCATTTTTGATGTATTAGACAAACTAGAACATTGTCACTCGAGGTTAAAATTATTTAGATCAATATATAGGTGCATTTGTATTTAACAATAGAAGGAAAGAAATGCTTTCTATAATGCTTTGAGTACATATGATATGTTTACTAACCCAGATTTGTTTGTTTACAACAGCTGTCATGTTGGAAGGTTTGGTCAGTGTACCTTTACTGATGGATTGTTCAAACTTCTGTGGAACTGCCATAGTATGCAGCCAACAGCCCTTGTGGTGATACAGATGCTGTGGAAAATCTTGAACTGGTGAAAAGTACCTGACTGTTCTACCAATCAAAGGGGTTTGTCACGAAAAAAATCCTAAAATAAAATGTGCATGTAACCCATATATATATAGAAGGGAAAGAACTTTGACAATTCGAATTTTTCAATGCATCTTATAAACTTCCATGTTATTGCAACGCAGTACAAAATATTTAACTCATATATAGTGCAACGTGTGGGCAACTCAACACACTAACGGAAAATGTATAATTTTACTACCTTAAAATACATTTTAAACTAGCTATTTATGATTTTTCACTTGAAAAATGGTCAAATTTTACAAAAAGACACACATACAAAACTTTGTCATTCGAGAATTTTAAAAGTACTTACCTCAAATATTCATCATCATTAGACAATGTGTTGTGTGCTATTCTCTTGGCTGTGGCTCTAATGTCAAGGTCACACTTAGAGTTCAAAGGTCATGATTTTGGTCTTTTTGGTATGTCTGCTCTGTAGTTTTGTCATTCATCGAAGGATTTTTCAAAAATTACCACAAATGTTTACCACCACTAGACGATGTGTTGTGCGCAATTCCCATGGCTGGAGATATAGCTCCAAGGCCTATGTAGCATGTGGGGGTATTTGTCACCTTGTGACAGCTCTAGTTCAAATTTAATTTGTTTGAAAACTTGATGAAGACTTAGTAACATTATAAGCATAAAGAAAGTTATTCAAAAATAATTTTATATCACAAAACTAAACTTATTGTTTGATGTTAAAACACATAGTTTTATACCTTATTACACAAGTATGATGATCAGTTGGAAATTCATCATAAAGTCAACCTGTTGCTACATGTTTGAACATGGTATTGGCAGTACTCCTCACAATTCGTCCTACAATACTGACCGGAATGCAATTTTCACCAAACTTTCAAAGAATGATCAATATCAAGTGTTGTAGCACTTATTCCCAGGCTATGTTGTTTAGGTCATAATTGGCGGATTTATATTATACTTTAGAATGCTCCTGTGCTCAACTCGCCTTGTATTTTTCATGAGAGTTTGATCAATGTTTCACATATTGATCATTGTCAAGTGCCATAGTGGATACTTTAAAGCTTTTTTATTCATTGCCCTCTTGAGCAAAAACTCCCATCTTCAACAGCATGATTTTTTCCTACAGCACGATCTAACTATTAAGTTAACCTCTCTTGATCAACAACCTCTCAACAACACAATTTTGTTTCTCCCAAAGGGTGTTGCTTTGGAGAGGTTGCACTGCATTATGAAATTAATAAAGTTTATACTAATGAAATGTTAAAAAGAAACACTTCTGTTTAATGCATCCACCATCAAGGTTTTTATGAATTATTTTATGATTATTTAATAGTGATGAAAATACTTGCAATTGTTTCGTTTATTTAATTTTTCTTTATTGACACTTTTCGTACACATTTTACACTTCCCACACCTCACTTATCATTACATTTGTTTGTATAAGTATGTATGTAGTATTGTGTTGTTGTTTTTTCAGTGTGAAACAAAGCAATATTTACATATGTTGGGTATGAAATATATCACCAAAACCTTACCTTTACTCAGCTCCTGTCAGTATAAATGCATGGACATGACTTCTTCAGTTGGACACAACCACTCTCTAATCCAACAACATGGCTTGTTGATGGTCACAGAAATGATAACTAGGTTTGTATCTAATGATACTATGAACATCAATGATATGGCTAAGTGTAATTTTGCCAAAAAATACAAATATTATAGCAGATAATGATTGTTAAATCCAGAAAATCAGATTATATTTCTGTGACAATACAATAACTGTGTTTTGAATTATTTCAGGGGAAAGCTAACAAAGCAGAGAGAAAACTTCCATCCTGCAGGTCACAGAGTGTAAGAGACATTAGTAGAAGTTAATCAGCTAGTCTAGGCTTTGCCAACAATTCTACTAAGAACTGTCCCTGTCCGGAAAGAGAATGACTGATCCATAGACTTTAAGGTAACTCTAAATTGATTATTACAAGATATTCATTTAATTATAATAACACAACTCAAAGTAACATGGTCTTGGCAGTACTCCTCACAACTCGTTTTTGGCAGAGTTATTGCCCTTTGTTTAATTTTATCGTATGATCCTTGTCTTCACTACTCTTCATACAATTCTTAAGCGATTTTCACCAAACTTTCATAGAATGATCAGTATCAAGACTTAGTGTTGTAGCACATGCTACATCAATGTGAAACAAAGCATCATTTTCATACATCAAAAACTCACCATTACTCGGCTCCTGTCAGTATAAATACATGAACATGTCTTCAGTTGGACACAACCACTTATCCCACAAAGGCTAGCTTATTGATGGTCACTGAAATGATAACTAGTTTGATAGTTTATATCTAATGGTAATCAAAACATCATTAATATGGCTAAGTGTAATTTTGCAAGTACAAAAATGTAATACATATGTTATACAAATATAATACATATCTTATAGCAGGTAATAATTGTTACAACTTACAATTAAACCAGAAAATCAGATTTTATTTCTGTGACAATAACTGTTTTGAATCATTTCAGGGGAAAGAGTACAAAGAAGAGAGAAAACTTCCATCCTACAGGTCACAGAGTGTTAGAGACATTAGTAGAAGTTGATTGTCTAGGCTTTGCCAACAATTCTGCTAAGAACTGTCCCTGTCTGGAAAGAGAATGACTGATTCATAGTCACACAAGGTGGACTTTGAGGTAACTCTTATTTGATTATTACAGAATATTCAAAGCACAATTCAAATTAAATACATGCAGTTGAAAACAACATACTGTACAACCTCTGTAGAGCAACACACTGTGGGAAATATTAACTTAGGGAATTTTTTAAGGTGTTGTTATAGAGAGGTTGTTCCTCTACAGATGGCTGCTCTTGGGAGGTTTTACTGTATATTGATTCATTAGATTGGGGCGTATGTGCTTAATCTTGCAGGCAGTGAATTTGGATAACTTAAGATTGGCGTATTAATGCCAAACTTTGTATATAGCAAGTGGTTAAAGTGACCTAGCTTCAGAAATTTATTTGAGGGTTTCTAGAATGACTGTCTCTACTACAAATAATAAATAATTTCCGCTCTATAAACTATAACTGAGTTCATGAAGAAGACACTTCCTGGGCTGACAATTTTTGTACATGTCTTCGTACAAGGTACAATTATGTGGAGATTTTATAGACAAGGTTAAATTTTGGTACAAACAGACAAACAATATGCATATGATCCATCGGTACGGGGGCATAAAAAGTCTGTCCAAACTATGGCAGTAACAATGGTAATTTTGGTACCGATGGATTCGGAAAATTGTTGGCTGGAACATGGACTACACAAAAAACTTGAAACATTTAAACTTTTGATGAAATATATTACTTACCTTCGAACTTGTGGGCGTGGCCATTGTTCTAGACCCTGTGGTATCGATCAATATCAAAACAATGTACCATATGATTATAGGCCATGCTCATAGAATCATGATGCATGTATTAATGTAATACTTACTTATCCATTGCAATTATGTCTGTTCATTGTTCTATGCTTTGAAGGCAAATGGAAATACACATTGAAATATCATGCTTTTAATGCCATGCTTTTCTGCAATGTATTTCTGCTTTATTAATTACCTTAGAATTTATTGCTGTACATTTTTAAGTTGTAAATTGTGTTTGATATTTCAGATGTTGGTTGACAGTACCCTCCTAAAACACAGATAGGAACTTCTGAATTCAACAAGATATTCTTTTTAAAACTATTTGGCTCCAAAAATACTGATAACTTCTTCTGCTTAACAAGTCAGTGGTCAGTGGACAAGAACTTTGGATGGTAATAACGTACATGCATTGGATGTAAAAACTGTCCTGGAAGAATCGAGTTCCAAAATGGGATTTGAATGACTCCTAACTTCGAGAGATTATATTAGAAATGATTTATTTTACTGAAAGTTTGAAACAATTCATTCTTGTGTGTCTTGTTTCAGGGATTCTTTAAGTTTGTGCCATAAACAATATCCTGAGCATTCATCATACAAACCAGAGGATGATTATTACTTGTGATATTGTCTCTGACACAATGCTCATGATAGTCACGATGTTAGAATTAAGGCATACTTTCTTTTTGTTTGTTTCTGGTTATATGCTCATCATAGGGTTGATTTTCATTCTATTGTCTATTAATGATAATTTTGTTGCTGTTTTTGTTAATAATGTTGTTGTTGTATCTCATCTTAGTACTGAAGGAATTAACTGTAGATATAACAACACTAAAATGAGAACATTGTCCAACATTTGCTATTTGATATTTGATATCATTGAAGCCTACCCATCATGAAATCAGAATATAAAATAGTCATATTTATGTTTACCTGACCAGATTTTTTGGCAAGTTTCAAGTTTTCAAAACATTAAACTATTTTAGATGAATATACCTTGTATTCTCACAAAAGGTATTTAAAAAAAGTTTATGACATATCTACCTTTTTGTGAGGTCAAGTGACACTAAACATGACTATTTTTCTAGACAAATGTTTGTTGTCAGAAGCTACCTGTTTTAGATTTCATTCTGCATAAACTTTTATATGTTGTTTTTTTGCCTAATTTTGGACTCATTTTATAGATTGGTGTGGGGCTTGTATATGACCTGTCAAATCAGTGACTCCACCTTGTAACAGAACATACAAATACATGTTATGTTTATTTTTAGTGTATTATTCATGATCACTTTTGTCACATCTAATGTTTTATTAAGTTATTGTGAATTTTTAAAATCTTGCATGTCTGATAATTTTAATTTGTATCTGTATTGGTCAATATTTTTATGTTATACCATTATGTTCAAAACAAATACCAAAAAATACTGATATGAAAACATACAATTCTTTCATTGCTTAGATTTTTTTTGTATATAAAATAATGGTTGTTATGTGGAGATGGTCTAATAATTAAGTTGAAATTTGGAGAGAAAAATGAAAACTTGCCTCAAAATGAGTGTTTTTTATATCAAAGTGGCCGTAATGTGAAGATGATTAGTTAGTGGAATTTTCTGAATTAATGATTTAGTTTTGTTTGCTAAGCCGAATTAATGGTTGATAGATACATGATTTATTAATTATTGTATACAAGTGCTAGCTGGTGTTTAGAAGTTTGTGTAATTTCTTTATCTCATTATTGCCTGATTAAATCAATTCACTAACTCTAATTATTCTTAACTAATGAAAAAAACTTGACATTTGGGTTACTAAATGTCTGAAATCAGCTCTCTGTAATTATTATATTATTTACAATATTGTGTTGTATAAACATTTTATATTCAATACTTTGTTACCAATTCACACATCCATGTATTATACATTGGGTTCATAATTTTTTTATTTTCTGCTACTAATGTTTCATGCAAAAGACTTAAATATTTTCATGTGTTAAAATTGTTCAACCAGTAAATCAAATGTTTGATTGGTTAACAGGTTGATCAGTATATGATTTGTTTATATGTTGAGTTAAACACATTTTGTAGAACTGCTTCAGTGTCAATCACTATGTCTACATATGGACATAGTTGTTCCAATCTTCTCCACTATTTTAAGTTCTTATATTATTGATATATTATCAATCTCTGTTCAGTCATCTCTCACATACATCTTTGTCAACATCGCAGCTTTTACAAGATTTTTGTTAAACAAGATATAAAGCCACAAATGTTATATATTACCAGAAATTCTTTGAAAATATTTTATTTATTAATGCACCATTTTTTAGCTCACCAGAGCACAAATAGTGTTGTTTATATATCTATATATCTGCACATAATTTATCTATCTTATACAAAAGTTAATTTAGAAATTTGGTTTCTCCTCTGTCTCTGTTGTGTTACTTACATATCTATGTAGACCAACCTCTGTGGTCGAGTGGTTAAGCTGGCTGACTTCAAATCACTGTAACATATCTGATGGAGTGTTGTGGGTTCAAGGCCCGCTTCCAACCATGTCTCTTTATGTGAGAAAGTAGGCAGTTGCTTACGGAGGATGGGAATCTTGTACTGGTTCTTCCCAGGAACGATGGTTAGGTGAATTTCTGCCTCATATGACTTTGACTGTTGAAATGGGGCGTAAGCCATGTAATAATGTATCTGTTCTGTATTAGGTGAAATTTAAAGATGCATGTTTTAGAACTACTTTTCACACTGAGATTCATATTAGTGATGTTGCTCAAAATTTCTGGATAGACATTCTTATATTATATGTATGTATAATGTTTCACCCAAACAATTCTGGTTGTATCTTAGTATATCTATGATGTTTGTATATATTCCTCATAATGATATAATTTTGTGTTTCACATTTAGAATTTGTATGAAGAATATTTAATGACTTTTTGCTTGATTTTTGTTTCAAGATCGGTTTGTGCAATTTTTATGTAATCTAGTTGCTTCCCTTATTTTTTTTCATTGGGAAAAAAATAACAAAAAGCTAATGTCTGTTATTATCTGGATAAGAATGAATGTGCTTTTTAATTTTTATGATATTCTTATATATTATATACCTGATACCAGGAATAACTTGATATTATTTTGAATCAAATTTAAATGATCTGAGGTTTGTATACATAATATACTTGATGACACACTAAGTGATCATGTGACTTTAGTAACCATGGTTACATGACAAAAAAATGTTGATTAGCTCGTTAAAAGTAATATTCTTTTACATGCTGATAAGCCAGCAGAGCTTGTACTTTCTGTCATGACTTTGAATGGAGACATCCACTGTACAACTTGAATTCATTGTAGTTGTTTTTGTTTGCCTTCTAAAAAGGTGTGACTGTTATAAGGAGGTAATTTATGACCCTCACTTACAGGCAATTAATCAAAGGCTTCATTATCTGAAATGCTGCATATTTTTTTTATTTAATTTTCATTTAATTAATTCTTTTGTTTTGGCTGCTTAGTTGAGGTGACTGTTATTTATAGACTCAGGATAAATTAACCGTTGTATACAGGTGGTAGATAATATATTGTTCTTTGATATTTGAAAAGTGTGTTTTATGTGTATGTGAACATTATATTTTCATGCATTTACAAGTAAATGATTATTCACTCAAATTATTTTAACTAATTACCTGGTACTGTAACATATTTATCATAATTCACACTTAATGTAATATTTGATATGAGCTCATCATTCTTATTGTTAACTTTACAAATTACTGTATTGTGTTGTTTAAACATCTGTACTACCAATACACACCTCCATGTATACATGTGTATTGGGTTTATATATCTATTTTATGTATATTTTAACAAATAAACAATGAAAATCAACTTTCCTCTTATGTTTTATATGTATCAACTCTTAGACAGAGTAAAAACCAATCATTTGGTTTTGCAACATTCACTTTTATAAAAAAACACATTTTACAAGACATATATTAATTTATAACCCTAAAATATCAAAATGCACAATAAAAAACTATAAACTCAAGTGCAACATTATGGGCACAATTACTTTTTATAGGGGTGTTCACATACAAAATGGACTCTTCCTGTCCACTTTTATGACCTTTAAATGTACTAAGATGTACTAAGATTGACCTACTTAGAGAAAAAAAAAAGTTTTTCAGATATTTTCCTAACAGTCGAAATTTGCAATTTTTGAAATTAAGAAATTTGTACCGAAACCCTAGCAAACCCTAGTCATGTGACCAAAAAATCTCCAAAGTGACCTCTGTTGCACTGAAAAGTTCTTGATTGGCCTAGTTAGTAACCTGGTTGACCCATTTGACCACTGAATTCATAAAATAGGGGTGACAGACTTTTTGAATATTTATATAAACAACAGAATGGACAAGTTTTGGTTTTTAAATCTACCTTGTGTACATTATTAAGATATTGGATAATGCTATTGTTCCATTTTATCCAGAAATGGAAGCCAATTGCTCATAAGTAACAGAGATTTTGTATTTTAACATTACATCAATGGACTGGCCCAGGTGTGTATAGGACAAACTCCACTGTGATTTCATGGATGACCAAACAGACAAACACATTGAACATTGCATGTTAAATATCTAATAAAAATAAGTAATGTTCATACATATAATATCATTTATCAAGGTGATACATGACTGTGTATAATAATGAAATCAACACAGTTTAGTTTTATTAAAAGTATTTCATTGGCTGACCACTAAATAATCTAGAATTCCACTGTTTGATGGGGGTTATGACATGCTTTAAATAATACCATGCATTAAAACAAATGAGTTCATATAAAGACTTCTTCATTTGTTATTTTTAAACTGAAATGAATGAAATATATTCTAATCAAGCTTATTTTTACTCAAATAAATGATCAAAGTATTGTCTTGTGATTTAAACAATTTATAGTATTACCCTCCCCCAAATAGATAATTCCAAAACCTGACTAGTTTTTCATTGGTTGAATGGACACTGGCATGAAAATCATGCTTGAAAAAGTAAACACTGAAAACAAAGGATGACCTAGAAAACTTTTTCTTCAGCTTTTTTCACTTTTTTTCTGTTTTTCATTTTTGAGTTTTCTCCCTTTGATATTAATTTATCCCCACAGTTTATTTATGCCTGCTCCATGGTCAGTATCCAATAGCAACCACCCCTAAACAACAGTAACCTTTAAACTTTGACCACCTACCAATATTAACTACCTCTCAACTTCAACAACCTGTAAACTAGAACCACCTGCCACTAACTACTGCCTCTACATTAATCACATTAACCTGTAATCTATAACCAGCCTGCAACTAGATTAGCCACATAAACCCGTAAACTGTAACCAGCTAGTAACTACTGCCTCTTATTAACATTAACCTGTGTACCAGAACCCCCTCCAAGTGACTGTTGCCTCTTATCTACAATATCCTTTATATTACAATAACTTCACTGGAATTACTGTAGTAGTTAAAAAGTTGTTTGTTTCTGGTTGGAAACTGAATGATAGTTCAGCTTTCCATAGCCGTCACTTGCTCGGTGAGCATAAAAGTACTGAACGTTTTTTTTCTACATCAGCCATGCAATTGATAAACTATAGTTCCCGTTCCATGTTGCAGTGCAAGTATGTATAAGTTTAATTTCAATGAGTACTTTCAGTACTTTGATTTTTAAACTTCAACATGTTAAGGATGTCTTAATTCAACATTTCTTTAATGAAAAAGTTATTTGTTTTTATCTTGTGATTAAAACATCACTGGCTTTCAACTAGCTAAACTGGTTCCCATTCAATGTTGAAGCCAGACAACCGTGAGGGGCCAGCTTAACTGCTAAGGGACATAACTCAATTTTTAAGGGAGACAACAGCTACTGAAAAATGACAAAAAATTGATGAAAAAAAGTTTTCTAGGTCATCTATTGTTCTTTTTGTTTACTTTTTCACAAGATTTTTAGTTCACCTGTCTGCAAAGGGAGGTAATTTAATATGATGATTATTGAATGTTTTATCTTGTGTAGTCATCTTATAGTGTAATCTGTTGATACTGCATTTTTTGATGAGGGAAGTTAATTGTAATTTACTTGTATTAGTTTTTTTTTCAAGGGAAAGAAATGGAATGATTGTGTTGACTGGTAAGACAGTTAAAAACTTGTGGACCAGTCATGGTTGTTTACCATGAGAATAGTGATCAATGCTACAAGAATTTTGATGTTGTCAGGAATAAATAAGAAACGGCTAGTCCAGCATTTTTATTCACCCATGCAAGTACTAACCCTTTAAGAAATATGTAAAACAGTGTATTAGCATTAATAAAGTAGGAAACAGTCATTGCCAATACAATGTGGATTAAATAGATATAAGGTCGCTTAGTTAAATGAAGTTGTGGCCATACCCATACCTTTGTATACAACGACGGAGAGTTTGTATGCATATTCATAATTATTCTGTTAAACTCATATCATATGTTCTCTCTGTGTCTATGTGACTGTAAATGTCAACACAAGATCATCTCAAGAAGCTCAGAATATGGTTCTGTAAGATTATCATATTTGGTGTTGGGTCAAATTTTCCCAAAGGAAAGGTTTAACGCAAGAAGCATTGAATGAAATTTCAAGTTTCCAGTTTCTGGAAAACGTGTGATACAGCAGACTCAATAATCTGGACCCTGATCATCTGGGAATCTGGAAAAATTTGTCAAATTCAATATTTATATATTTTATGTATAAATATATAAACACTTTTTTTTTAAACTGTACTTATTTTGGTGCGGACTGAAGTACTGTTTTCTACATCTGCCATGCAAATATTAAACTGGTTCCCCTTCCATTCATGAGTACTTTGATTTTATCTGTAAGCTGTTCAAAACCAGACGATTTCTCCTGTATCGATAAGAACTTTCATATGCTTATCAATAAGTGTACTGGGTACAATAAATAAATCAAAACACAGGTGTACAAGATATATATATTTTTATTTTATTTTCCGTACTTTTATGACTTAGAATCATTAACAGCTAACAAACTTTCATATTTTTACAAAATACATTCAGTGTACAGTATATTTATCCTTCCAGGACTTTATAATGATCAATTATAGGTAAAAATAATAAAATTTCAAATAAGGTTCGCAAGAAACATTTCACAAAACAGAACAGAACTTAATTTACAAAGAAATGAACAAAATAGGTAAAAAGGTGTGTTTTTGCTACAAAATGCATTTTTCAAACAAACACACAAAAAAAGATTTTTTGGGAAAAAAATGACACATCTGAAAAATGGATAATGCTGAGTGCATCAGTAGAAACTTATTCACAGCAAAATAAACAAAAGCCAAATCTTTATTATACACAATACTGCTGAATTAATGTTTCAATTATTTATCTATTTATTCAATAAAAACAAGACCAAACATTTTTTTAAAAAGATTTTCTGCAATGAAAATTGTATGCCAACTTCTGGGAAATAAAAAAAACAGACCAAAAAAAATCAGAAATTTTACTGAACTGAAAATGCTTGCAAAACTTGGTTAGGTTAAAGATCATTAATTGTCAAATATAAACAAACCAATTGTGAAAATATCATATCAAAGTCACAAATTAAATTCCTACATCTAATACTTTATTCTCGTACAATAAATCATATCTATTAACGAGATTCATGAACTTCCATGAACACATGAGTTGAAAATTGACAATACACAAATCATTAAATAACCACCAGAAATCAAACATTCAAAATTATTATCCAAATAAATATAAATGTGAAATAAATTTTGAATATGAAAGACTGCTTTAATTGCAGACTCCGAATGAACAAATAAATGATAATATATCAAATTTTGTAGTTTCTGAATTTTTTCAAATATGAATGGTTCTTGAAATGTAAGACACAAGAATGTATGAGAGAAAAAAATGAAAGTGAGTAAAATGTAGATAACAATTCAGTAATTTTGAAGAATCATTATGTACAAAATATTTAAAGTGCTTTATGAGATTAAATATTAATGAATTTCACATTCATTTTCATAAAGGATTCCGTTTGCTATTTAATTTAATAGAACATTATGATGAGTCAGCAAATGGGTGACTTGCATGAGTGCAGAAAAAGTGGCTTGGAAAATTTATATACAAATGTAAAATCAGCCTGATTATTCATGAATAAAATGCATGTAACATGCAAAATATACAATTATTAAGGTGCCAAAAAGCACCTAATGATATTTCATAGAATACAAAGGTGTCTTTCATATAATATAGAAAAAGTTTAGAATCATTAATATTATAAAATAATTTTTGATATTTTCCCTTCTAGGTTATAATTAAAATATTATGCAAAAAAATGAAGATCTATCACACAGAGACCAAAATTTCAGAGACAAATCACAAAAATAACTTATGACTAGTTTTCTGTTGTTGCATACAATAAAAACAACAAAACACATTGTTACCATGACGATGAACAATTTAACACTCATATTGCAAACATGATTATTTTTCATCTAATGGCAAGAATTTATTTTTCTAACTTTGAAATAAGAACAATATTTCAATAACTTGACTTAAGAGAAATGACTAATTCTAAAAACTAACATTATGTTTATCAGCAAATGATAACAAAATATATTTTCATAAGTTTATTTCACTTCAACAATATTAAAACCAGTCCAAAATGAAAATGTTCAAAAATCTAGAACCAGCTTGATGCATCTAAACCAGTCAACTATATAAGAAACCAGTCAAAAAGTATTCAAAACAAATCACAGAATATAAGTCATATGCAAGAGATTTGAAACCAGTCAAGAGTACAAATTAAGTAGAAACAGTAAGGGAACCAGTCAAAGATATTGAAAACAACAACAAAATAATACAAGTAAATATTGAAGGAATATATGACCCTTCATATAAAGTCCCTTTATAGTAAAATATTTCAGAAACCGACCAACTCACATTTATTTCTAACAACATGGTATTAATTCAATTTTAAATATTTTTCCTCCTAGCACAGCAAAGAAAAACTATATACATTTATCTTTTTTATTTTTTTCTATACAAGAAAAAATAGTTAGTACATAAATAATTATTCACAAAAAAAAGAAAAGAAATAATGTCACCATGGCAACCAGAACCTGATGATTAATTTACATAAATATCAAATAGAAGGCACAAATATAATATCACATATGTGCAGGTGGAGGGGGGCGACCAAAAACTAATTCAACAGCCCAACTCTAAACCATCATTTTCTATTCTATTAAGTTTTTGACATTATTGTCTGTACAAGTATCCTCATATTTATGCACTTTAGAATATCCTAATAAAACAACAAACCCTAGATGATCCAAGTCTAAATGCTTGAAGCCAGAATGACTAGTTCTTCAGAAACGAAGTCTTAAATTTCACCAACTACAGTACAATCTCTCTAGCCCGGACTTGTCTGACCCAGTGAAAAAATCTGTTTTAAGGTGATTTCCTGATAAGAAAGTTCCGGATTTAGTAGAATTCTGGATAATTGAGTTCCAGATTAATTTGAATTCCGTATAATTGAGTTCCGGATTAAGTTGAGTTCCGGATAATTGAGTACCGGATTTAGTTGAGTTCCGTATAATTGAGTTCCGGATTAAGTTGAGTTCCGGATAATTGAGTACCGGATTTAGTTGAGTTCCGTATAATTGAGTTCCGGATTAAGTTGAGTTCCGGATAATTGAGTACCGGATTTAGTTGAGTTCCGTATAATTGAGTTCCGGATTAAGTTGAGTTCCGGATAATTGAGTACCGGATTTAGTTGAATTCTGGATAAGACAGTTCCGGATAAAAGTAATTTCCAAAAAGGTACAGATTAAGATGATTTCTGAATTACAATAGTCTGGAGTAGAGAGATTCCACCGTACATCAAAAATCATCACATACAATACACAGTTGTTGTAAATTACACATCATGTTCTATGCTTCATTATTTGATAATAAGAAATATTCAAATCATCAAAATTGAGTAAATCTGCTTTGAACTTCTGTAACATTTTTTTACTTTACCGAGCACACGAAAAAATTCACAAAAATTCTGAAGTTCCAGAAATAAATGAAATCCTATACAAGTCAAACAATATATTTTATACAAAAGAAAATCTTATTTGACAACACTTAAAACTTATATAACCATAAAACTTGGACCCTTTTCTTACCCATGAGTAATGAAAAATCATAACTTAAAGAATGCAAGAAAAACAATACAATATAAGCATCTATGACTTTGAATATATTAGAAAATCCAACCAGATAGAAATATGATAATTTGTCTTCTTTCTGGTCTGAATAAAATATACAATGTTTGCATAAAACTGTAAGATGGACTTCCCTGGAAGAATATATTGCAAAGTTTTCTTCCATTCAAATAAGAAGGCTTCCAAATAAAAATTTTGACAAAGAACCTGATTCATTAATCGATCTGTGAGGCGATACTTTGGATATATTGGTGCGAAATTCAAATCCCAGTAACAACTTTTTAGAAATAAACATATACATGCAATTCAGACAAGCACGCAAAAATCAATTTAAATTCAAGAATAATTTCAGTATGATCTCTTTATCAAACCATTAACACACAATTAATAGAATTCAATGCAAATCACTTCAAAAGAAAATGACAGTTTTACAGAAAGATGTTATTAATATTTTAATAATTTTGTATGGATTTTTAAAAAATATATTCTTCCTAGAAAGTCCAACATGAATCCATGAGATAGAAATTATTCTGATATATGTGTTTATACATGATAAATGAGGTGTATTAATTGATAATTAATCAATTAAATTCCATTAATTAATAAATGCATTAATTCTAGCAGTGAATGTGATTTCATCTAATACTGACAAAAAAATTTGTAGCTTGAAGTGCATAACATATTATGCAAACAATTTTTTTATGAATTCTTGTTATTTTTTACAAAAAATCAATAATATTTCTAATATACCATGATGTGATTAGGGTTCTAGGCAGTACAAAAAAGGGTCAGCTTATTATACACAAGGATTCATGGGCCTAGCACTAATGTCTGAATGTAAGTAAGCTCTATTCTTGTGATAAACATAATGTGTATCAACAATGTCAAATGTACAATGCTTAAAGTAATGTTTGCCTTGAAACTTTATAGTGCATCACTGAACCGGACCAACATGATATTTGAATCAACCGACTGGTTAACCAGACATGAACCAATCAATATGACAACTCTTGTATACTTAGTATACATTATAGTACTACAATAGTACCTCAATAAATGCGTCATAAATCTAACAATAACATACATGGACTTGTGATGAGCTAGATTCCAGTTAACCGATGTATTAGCTTAAAGACCGGTTTACACTGGACATTCTTCAAACTACTTCGGCAGAATATTCTTTAATAACCATACATAATTATAGATCAGGTATCTAATATTACAGAATATACTCATCACTTATTGCCTACAAGGATTTCTTATAATACATTTATTTATTTATTATATACAGATTTTTTTATATTTATTTTAGTCAATTACAATTACTTAGAATTCCATTTTACCTACATGATTTCCCGTCAAATATGTGAACTAACGTATATTGCTTTGATAAAAATTTGCAGTAGTGTCTTTATAAATGAAGTCTACCTTTGTAGACCAGAGACTGAGGAAAGTATTAAACCTAGCTGTTAGACTCAATATATTATAATTAAAAGAATAAAACACGTTTTCTCAAATTCCCTCCAAATTTCACAAAATTCTTCAGATAAGCCAAAAATTCACAAGAATTTTGGATTGGAGACAAAATTCAATTAAATATCAACATATAGTACAATTATGTGAAAGAAGAAAGCATTATTTATGTAAAAATCCTCTGTTATCAGGTCACAACATATTTTCAATTATTTTTTTGGAATTTTTTAGTTAATAACTTTACCATAGATAAATAAAAGGGAAGTAATCACTTTTTGGCAAAGGTTATAACTGATTGAGTCTAACATATCAGGTATGCATTATTATCCAAGACAAAAAAATCTATTTCAGAGCTGCCCCAGATGGATGGAGGGGAGATAAGATACAGGAGAATTAGGCATTTATATTCCTGACTCATTTTTTTATAGACTCAGCCCCTAGTAGTAAGATTTCAGTTATCTTGGAAATTCGAAACAAATGAAATGCTAGCATACCAAAAACCTGGGCAATATTTCCCCATAGACACTTTAATATTACACCCAAAATAATTCAACTAGAGTTCTGTCAAATAAAAGAGTTCAATTTATAATATCTTATATAATTCTGTTTTGTAAGCAAAAATTAAAGCCAATTAAAAACCACATTAGAATTACAAATATTGTATTACTCAAACCCAAATATTCAGATTTCAATTCACTTCCAATTTTTTTTAACTTTATAGGTTTTTACTTCACTTGGGTAGACTGGAAGTCTTTCTTCCAGAGTATTAGACTGAGCTCTAATTGAATTTTAGCAATATACTTAAATCACACATAATTGATATACCAGTAAAAAATTCAAGCATCTGATTAGTTGACTCCTTTCAGAGAATTTGAATTGACCAATCACATTGCTTCATTTTCAGACTGGAATCCTAACTCAACCCTCATAACCTAAGTAAACTTCACAAATCACAAAACAACAAACTGTTTAATAATTGCTCCCTACATAACAAACAAATCTTAATTTTCATACAATACAATTATGTAACTGTATAAGACGTCCCTATAAACCAACTTAGTAGTAAAATTTTATATTATTTTCCTTTTTGGTCAATTATTTTACCATGTTCACATGTTATACAAATCTTATGTATAACAAAGGCACAATAATTGAATTTAAAAAAAATTTAATCAACATTGGATTTGATTACTGAAATTTTATAAAAGTGCCTGGATTAAGAAAAATGATTTGAGTCTTTCACTTACAACTAAATTGCCGAACCCTTTATTTATGACCATTTAAACGTACGTAAAATTTTATCCCATAAAAAAACATTTGTTGCTTTATGAAGACGTCACTTTTTTTGTGCAATGAAAATATTTTTCATATTTTTTTTACATAGTTAATATAAATACAGTTACTATGTACATGCAAAAATCCTTCCCCTTGTCCACAACTTATATACCTTATCACTAATGACAATACAACAAAAAATTCTGAGAATCATTCCATGAGATACAAATGTTATTTTATCAATCTTTGGTTGTGCAGCAAAATAATTTGTTAGACGTATTTTCTTGTATGCCTACTAACTTGATACAGATTTTTTCCCAATAACAAAACTGCTTCATATTAATAATCTGAGCTAAAAATAATCCAGATTTGGATTTTCTAACAAGAATCACTTGGAAATTTGAAATTTCTAATGTTCAATTTGATTGGCTAATTCAAATATTTAGAATGAATATTATTGGTCAGCTGACAAAACACAAAATCATTAATAAAATTGCCGATGAAAGCTGATTTCAAATTCTCATTAAAAAAATTAATGTTTTCTAAAACTCATAAAAATAGGTAAATGTAGATTACCTCCCTTCCACTGTGAACAGTTTTTTTTCAAAACTGAAAATTGAAACTGGATTTCAAAATGAGCAAAAAAGACAAGGTCAATAACATTAAATTTGAGCAGATTGCTAAATATGTGTTTTATCATTAGTTAACAAACAACAGGCATAACACTCATGAGAAATACAGAATAATGATTTCACAGCCAAAACCATTTACTGTTTAAGAAAATTAAGGAACCAATCTATCTGTGTTTAGGACATGAAGTTTAAGAAAACAGTTTGTCCTGAATTATATGTGAAAAAAATAATTTCTAGTTTATCTCAGGTAAATTTACCATAAACCATTTACCAGTAATGTCCTGTGGCTTAAGTCACTGACTGCAATCAATGAAAGGTCAAATAAAAATACCAATCAAATTCAACATTAATAATTTCAAAGTCAAAATAAAAGCAATTTGCTTTAAATACAAATGTAGAACAATTAAATAATCATCTATCACATTTCATTTACAATGCATGGGAACAAAAAAATGTCTCAAAGTTCAATAATCAGGACATGGAGTCCGTCACCATGGATCGCCGTTTCTGTTTTTCCGCTTCCTGTCGAAGTTCCTTCATGCGCGTTAGAATAAGTCTTTTCATGACCTTGTATTTATACTTGAGCTGAGCCATGTACTCTTCTTCTTCACGGTCGAGAACTCGTAAGAAATTGTTTAATTCTGGTTTACAGAATGCATCCCACTGTAAGTAAAAATAGATAGAATTATTTTTGGAAGGGAGATTTACTTAAGTATCAGTTTAGCACAAGAAAGTACTGTCTAACCTGTGAACAAAGGTCACCCTTGGAAAAGACAAAGTATATATTTACAGGGTGGCCATTATTAGGAGCTGGCCACTAACACAGACTGTACCACATCTAGGTTACCGGTAGGTAATCAGTCATCCTGAGCTTGAATATTCAAATAACAAAATGGAAAGATAAGACACCACCTAGAATTCATGATCCATGACACCAATGACCCCTAAAACACATGACCCTGATACCAATGACCCCTAAAACACATGACCAATCAGTCAATAGCTTGTGATTGAATGACTCACTAACAACTAAATATGGTTCAATTTGTGGCCAAGGAATATCATAAATAATTCATCAATATATACAATACTTTTGTGAAATTTTGCTCTTTATCATTTTTTCGCTTACTATGGCCAATGAGTAGCGACTTGCTTATATACACACCTCATAAAATTCTTAAATGCCAAATCAATATCTTCACTAAAGTTACGCGAGTCTTGGAGCACAGCATCTGGAAAACACAACTGTCCAAACCACGCACGAAAGTGGAGGTTTACACGTTGAGGACGTATGTTTGACAGTCTTCAGGAACTGCGCCGGCCAACTAAAGAAGCTGTCCGATCTTTCATCAGTCAGAGGTATACATGTACATATACAGGGAGTGTGTAACAAATAGGTGGCATTTTTGTCTATGTTCAATAACTTATTACGATTTTTATTGAAAAAATAAATCTGTAAAATGTAACTCTCACAGGGGTGATTATTAAGGAATAGGTGGTAATTGCTTTTAACTTTCATAAATTTGGTTATCAGGAGATTTTTAACGGTCTTGCATAAAATCTTCAATATTTTAAACTGGTACAAGCAAATATGTGAAGTAACTATAGTGTAATAATTCCAACACCATCCATGGGGTGTACATAAAATAGCTTAATTATAATTTATGTGTTCTAGGGGATGGGGCCTTCACTGTACTAGTTTAATGGCATAACTTTATCACATTACTGGTGGTTATCTTTAAAAAATATGATGGCATATGCACAAAAAGTTACCAAGCGTGCCAACAGGTAACAACCACTGATATAACTTTTCAAAGAAATTTACCATACATTCTAAAAAATATTTCTTCCCATTATCTTGAATCCATTAAACTTAAGATCAGTCTTAAAACTCAGATCTCATTTCATTAATTAAGATAAAACAATGATGACACTTATTAAACCTTATTCTGACTCACCCCTGCCTCTTATTGAAAACACTGCACCAAAAATTTCAGAATTTTGCCTCTTCCAATATTGGTTACCAGATTTCAATCAAATTTTTGCTGCTGTTTTTAACAAAATTTGATTGAAATCTAATAACCAATATTGAAAGAGGCAAAATTCTGAATTTTTTGTGCAGTGTTTTCAATAAGAGGCAGGGGTGAGCCAGTGGCCAAATTGACTGCTTAGATACGAAAATTGGCCATCCAGAAATCCCAAATATATCATTTATTATGTTGGAAATGAGCATGGAAAGCCTCTATTAATCAAGATTTGGCCTCAAACAGGAAAACTTAATGAAAACCCTGCTTTGTGACAAGACAGACGGAGGGACAGATATGCTAGACAAAAGGGGAGATAAATATTTTAACCAGACTGGTTATTGATAAACTACTCACATCAATTTCTCCAGTCTCATTTTCTTGAAGTACCAGTCTATGATTATGTGCATTCTCCAAGTCCCAGCTAAGACAGAGCGACAATGGGTACTCATTATCCTTCACTCGTCGTAATCTCGCTAAAATACAAACATTTAAGTTAAAATGTAAAATCGTTAATATTTCTAGTTTTCTGCTTGATTTCATAAGTATTTCAATCATAATGTATGTGTGCAGTTAACTTAACAAATGTTCCTGGTGGTTTTTCCAGTACAAACAATCTCAACATGACTCACTCAAATCAGCAGTGGAAGACGAATGTCATAATTATGTCTTTGACAAAATCATCAAAGAGGACAAGGACTGCACCCAGGTTTCATACAAACAAACCCATGGTCAACAGACCTAATACTCTATTAGTGTTCAAGCTATATTGACTCTGAGGAAAAATAAACAAAGACAACAAATACAGAGCTTAGATCAGCTGTTTTCTAATGCCAGGTGTTCTTATATTGGATGTCTGGTTAATACACAGAGAAACAGCAACATGCATCTTTATAGATAATCTATGACATCTTTTGTTGTATTTCACAGCTAAGTAATTTCTGTTTTGCATGCATCTGTTGAAATTTTACATCACAGATATGATCATAACATAATACTTCTCAGAATACAAATTTGATGCAACAAAAATAGATTCCTTTCTAGATATGATTATTTCTGCATAGAGGTGTTAATTTTGCTAACTGTAAATAAATATTATTGCCAGATTGCAAAAAGTGGAGATTTTGAATGAAGGTCAAGAAACTGAGATAGAACAACAATCTCAATTTCATAGTGGATCTCAAAAAGGTGAGATTAAGAAAAATATCTCAACGAAGCTGAGACAAGATCAAAATCTCATTCACTTAAAACGAGATCTCATCTTTCATTTTCCTTCAAGCGTCACTTAGAATCGGTGAATCTCAAAACTTTCATATTCGAGATCTCAATAAAATTAAGCTAGCATATAGATAAAAATCTCACTCTTACATCTAAAAATGATGCACACTTGACTTTGTCTGTCTTTTTCCTGCATACATTCACTTAAAATGTTTTAAATATCATTATTCATCTTAAAAATTTTCCAACAGATTGTTGCAGTCTTACCTATTTTGTTGTTTTTGAGTTCCTGCTCATATAACGCAAACTTCCTGGGATGGTCCAAAATATGAAACTTCTTGAGTAATAATGTGATCACTTCCTTTGTTGTCTGAGAACTGAAAATAGACAAAAAAAAAAAAAAATTTTATTTGACAAAAAAATTATTTTTAAGAATGGTCATGCTTATAGCCTCTTAGAACCTTATCACTCCAAATGGATGTAAAATAATGTACAAAGATATAACGCCTGATTACTCTGAAGGGACACATCATCCTTATTCGGGTGGGCGTCCATTGCATAATTATTTCACATATATACATATAAAACACTTGGTATTAAACAATCAGTGTTTTTTATGACGAATCAACGCAAGTAGGAAGTAACAGTGTCGATATTAACAAAGAAGTAACAGTCAAGGCCAGTCACTGTGATATTAACACTTGTACAAGCATTTTACAACAAAAAGGAACTTGTTTCGACCCTCAAGATAACACTTGAAGCAATAACTTAATATAGAACAAAAACAAGTGATAATTGGTATTAAATTTTGTAGGACCAATACATATCCTTTGAAGTAAAAGGGGCTAAGTATATCCACTGAGTACTCTGGTACACTCAGGTACTGCCCTGAACGCGCTTAGAAGTTATACAAATTATACTTTGATGATAAATCGGTTTGTAAATGTTTGTAGATTATCATTAATGTATTCAATGTATAATCAAAATATTTCGACACATGTTTTAGCACTCAGTTTGTGATTCGATAATTGCATATTCAAGCAAGTATGTGGTAATACCAAGCTGATTTGATGAAAAGGCACTATATCTGATTGGTTTATTTAAACATGCATTCAATTGATTTTGTTACATTCCATTCAATTCCAGTTCATTCATTCCGTTCCTTGAAAAAATATTTTGTGGCTGCTTTCATTATTATTTGCCTTAATAAATATACCATGTAATCTAATGGGTCAAACTTTCATACAAAACCCCATATGCCTTATGTGAAACATTAATGCAGGTATATTGAAGGTTAAAACAGGTCATGAACAGCCACAACCATTAATCATTTAAATATCTATTTACATTATAGACTGACAATATCATTTGCAAGAACATATTTCTTGTATCACTGAGAATGGAATCCCAGACGTAATGCCAGGAATTGAATAATTATCTCAAAAATAGGTTTCCAATATGTTCAATCTCTCAAGCGTATACTCATACCACATGGTATGATATCACACTCGATTTCTCAAATTGCCAAGTTTGATTGGCTGATTCTAAGCACATTCTGAGCCTGGCCAATGACAATGCCTTATTCTCAGACTGGTTACCTAAGTCTTTTAATAAACTAATCTAATACTCAATTCTGATTGGATGTTTCTGAATAAAAGTTTAAAACCGACCAATGGTAGTGCAATCCAAGACAGGTCCCAATAACTCAGAACACTTCTGAGCCAAAAGGAGTTTTACAATTTGTACCAAAAATACTTAAATAATGGTAAAAGAATAAATAATAAATAAAATTGTGAAGCAAACTGACCCATTAATGAAAGTAGTGCACAGCACAGTAATGACGGTGACGTCATCAAGGAGATAAAATACAGAATCAACCGACATCTCTTAATTTGATCCAATAATTCTGACTGACTCCAAATGATTCCGTTATCAAGATGTTGCATTATATAAACAACATACAAACAACATAAAACACCATTCATAATCTGATCGGAATTCAATCAACAAACATAGCACACCCATTGCCAAAACCATCAGGATTAGAGGAAACTATCCCATCTTATCAGTAAATATTCGAAACAAATCAGTGAATTGAACTTAAGTTTCATGTCAAGCAAAAACTGATATCAAAACCTGCACTAGGACTCAGTGGTTGGGATATCAATAAATCGTTTCATCAATCGATTGACTTTGTTTAGCTTGCGATGATTGATAGGAAAACAGGTGGGATATGGAGCCAGGACTGAAGATTAAACCTTGATACCAGTGACATGTGAAATTGTTTTTACAGGTTTAACCCGATTAATTTTGCTGTTTTATCCAAGAATTTCCAACTTCAATCATTTAACATCCAATAGACATAACTATATGATAAACAGCGTGTCTACAAGATTATAAAATCAATCAAGAATCAGAGTCACCATGGTCCATCAATAATTAAACTGTCCATCAATCAATCAATCACAAACATCCATCAAATCTGAGTAATTGGACTTGTTTTTTTTATAATTAAATATTTCTAACAATGCTAAGTGTTAGGTATTGTATCACAGTATGTTACATAATTTTTTTTTTATATCGCCATGCAATTCTTTGCATTTGTCAGGAAATACTTTTTGCTACTTAGTAGTAATTATTCATTGTGATCCCATTTGCAAATACTTTTTGTAACTAAGTCTTGTTGATAGTTAGGAATACTTTTTGCTCTTTAATCATTCTTTTTGCAACATGATTATTCTATGTGGTTCCAAAAACGAATACTTTTTGTAACTAAGTCTTGTTGTTTCTTTTTGTCATCAGATGTTCCATTGATTCCATATCATGTTAAAACCTGAGAAATGGTCAGAAAAAGGTCTTCATTATTAAAGGTCAAGATTCTTTAATAACTCCATTCAAAGTTGAGCAATAACTGATATGAAATATGAAATTATTGACCAAATATTTTCAATAGTTTTCACAAAGTTACAAACAACTTAATGATAAATATAAACATATTACTAAGAATGAAACCAAACTATAAACAGACTGACTAATCAGCAATAAAATTCTAGCAGAATATTATATTCTACAATAAAGATAAAACAAGAAATTGAAAAATTATCAGTAAAAGCTTTAATGGGAGAATTCAAGGAGACTATAAATTTCTTAAAATTATCAGAAAATCTCTTAAGAAACAACTTTTAACAAAATGTTAAATTTTCAGTACTCAATATAAGCATACATGGGGACAACATTTTACAAAACTCTTCTCAGTTTGTCCAGTTTTGGGCCTTGTATGATGTTATCAATAACTTTTAAGCATTATTTCTAGGGCCATTCACCCTCTACCACTTCACATGATCAATCAATAAACACAAAATGAACATTTCAGAGTAATATCAACATTCTCTATGTTACATTAATAATGCCATTCACCACAATAATCATGTTGAAGAAATCATAAAACAGAAGTTCCTATTACAAACCATGTCAAAAAACAGCTGATTATGATGAAAAAGCTATCAACAAGCACTGTAGGAAGATTATCAGAATTTATCAGAATACATGAAGCTTTCTAACAAAGACGTCATGAGTAATATCTTGATCACCAACAAACCATTTTAAAACATATGGTAAATCTGAGGACCCAGTACAAGCCCACCTGTAAGACTTAGATCGAAAAGGTATAAGATTGACTTTGTGGAACATGAAAACAGATTTGTACGATCAAAGATCATTGATACAAGAGAAGACAGCAAGAGTCATAGACCCTGAATCTATCACAGTGTTATTTGGACCACTTGTATTGTAACAGATGAATTAAAAGATATACCCTGTTACCCTATATTGAGGATAATCTGATAACTAGTGACTTCTACCTGTCTGTGTACATGATATCTACAATCTGTTCCCTCACTAGAACTGTCTGTTTGTACCATCAAATTGTTAGCAATCCATCATTTGTAAAGATTATATTCCACTAAATAGAACAAAGAATGGAGGCCAAGAACAAGAAAATGTTGTGTTTTTTTCTTTAATTAGGCTAAAACAACTTTGATCTTTGACAACTCACTGTCATATGACTGTCAGTCTCTTCTCTAAACAGAAAAAAAAGAACAAAGTGGAACATAGACAGAAACTAAGAAACATTTTTGAGCTATGTAATAATTCCAAATGGTATGTCCTTCGATTATTGTCAAATTATTGACAATCTAAGTTGACAGAAATAGTTCTGTGTGACATTAGTTGTCATTAATAAATAGTTACAACTATACGATAAGGGGTGAAAATGCAAAATGTCGGACTACTTTTAACCCAGAGCTTGACAATTTTTGTCAGGATACTCTTCAAGCTGGAAAACCAGCTTAGAACTTTCAACTAGTTCTTCAGCACTGCCAGTGTCCTTTTCAAGTTGATTTCTATACATGATTACCAGCGAATGAGCAGATCTGCAAAGCCGTGTAACCTTAAAGTCCCATAAGCTTATAATTGTATTGGTCTTAATAGTTTCTGTTTGTTCTATAACGGAGGAATCCAGTGTTTTCCTACCGTGCATACTTTATAGCAAGAAAAAATGTTTCCGAAACTACTATCATATATTTTTCAATATCATTGAAAAAAAACACCTGAGTTTACCCGCAGTCATGCTATGCACACGTAGTAAAGTGACGTCACACGCTCTACATATTTCAAGTTTACAAATGCAAAAATCACAGTGAAATGAGTGTTTTCAGACGAAAAAGGACTTGTTTCGTCGGTAATAATTATCTTGGGATAATATATTTTTGCATATATTTTTCTACAGCAAAAAGCTAATGGGACTTTAATGTCATATTCTAGCGGTCAATGATTACATTGTATAAAAGGCTAACTTAAACTGCCAGGTATCAAAAGTAGCTTATCACACATACTGTATTAAAACATATTCTGGAACAAGTATGATATGCTTCAGATCTTGTTGGAAAAACAACAGTGAATAGTTGATACATAATGTGAATATCATATGGTTGAAGTTATGTCTTTAATTACCTATCAAGTCCCTCATCTCTTGATGATAATAAAACACTTCAGATAAGCATCATTTACAAGGTGAAATCTTAGTTCTTTATATACCCAGAACATTAACATATGTTGAGTAACATAGCACCTGTAGACATTAAATCAGTAAGACATGGTCACGTCATTACATATAAATTGCTTGTTAAATATATTTTCTTCAAAAAGGGACTAACCAAATTGAACCAAGTGATAACAATTTCCTACCATCTGAACTAATATTCATTGTTTCCTCAAAGAAAATATACAGACTACTAGAACATACATTCAACTTAATGCAAATATGGCTCTAAAAAGGGCAAAGGGTCATGTAGAAGGAAGGAATTTTTAACCCTTTGTAATTCATATACCAAGGTTGCATGCTGTTCATGATCCTTTTTTCTTTTCGTAATCATTTTCAAAATGTATCGCTACAATATAACGACAAGTTTATTGCGATGTATTGCAATGATTACAACTGCTACTATAATTATATTATATTATAAAGTACAGAACAATGCACGAGCACAAAGTGTCTGTAAGGAGTAAGTATAAACAGAAAACTGCTGATATATGCAGAAATTACCTCCACTAAATGTCAAACAACAATACACAACTTCTGTAGCGGAGTAACATATTTTCACACAAAAAAATAAATTACCAGTCTTGCGTAAAAGCTCAGACTCAATTCCCAATGAGTAAAACATACGGAAATGTGCTTTCACAGGTACAGTTGTGTTTCTTCAAAGCATAACAAAATATACTAAATAATTGTACCCTAATAAATGCTCTAAACATATTAGAGTATGTTACATTTGATAGATTGTTTTCAAATTGCTGAGCTACAAACAAGTTTTGGACACATTGATAAGAGCTTTAAGGATTATTAAAGCATTAAATTGTTGGAAAAATTTCTCAAAAAGGGTGTAGTATTTATTACGAAAAAAAGAATAGTCATGTTTAGGTTTATATTTAACTTGCCCACAAACAACAGAGAAGATGGGTAGAAAAATGTTTCTTTACTATTTTTTCTCCATACACCTTTGTGAAGATACAAGGTAAACATTCATCCCCAAATATTTTCGTACTTAGGATATTGCCATTGAAAACACAAGGATTGCCTCCCAAAAATAGGGTTTGTTGGGTAACCGTAGACACAACTATTTTTTTACAGCCACAGCAAAGGTTTGTTTTTTGGGTATATATGGTAATACTTTTAAAGTTAACCAGGGATGTCATGGTGTTATTCTTCTCTCAGGCAACCCGACTTATAGAAACTTCATAGAAACTCCAAGCTAGACAGACACAGCAGGAAATTATAACATTATCTTATTAACAATCAATGTCATAAAATAAAACAACACATTTGATGCTGACATATTCAAAACAACACATTTTGCTATCATATCATAGAATCATTTTTATGTGCTTTTTATTATCTTCAGTAAATATCTGTTTCAACCATATAATTCAGTTATATACAGCAGCTAGTTTATCTAACAGGTTTTCCTGGACTCTCACTAATTCTAACCAGTAAACCAGTACTAATTTACTCTTCTACAACAAATCGGCAACTTCTCCAAATATGGAGGAAAATTGACATTTTTGTCAAATTTCTTTACAAAGGTAAAATACATCAGTAAATAAGACAGACCAGTTTTTTAATCATATTTCAGATATATACTTGCCAGCAGTAAACTTAACCAGTTTTATATTCTGTACCAGTCCAGTACTCGCATTGTTCTGTATGAATATAGGTCAACCCTTCAATTAAGCTATTAATCCAAACCATTGGCCAGACCCAGGGCTTGAACCCACAAATCAAAGATCCATACACCTAATGCTCTTCCTAGTGAGTTAAGACAGTATGCTTTCTGACTTGGGAGTTCCTAAACCCCAGGTGAATTCCAAGGGCTTACATATTAAACTTTTAACTTAGACAGGATGGAACATTCATACATACATATCCAGTGTAAGCCTGTATCAGCCAGACCAGATGTTCTCTTTTCCCAATGTAATAATAAACAAAATTTAAAAAAACTTATTTCAAACATGATTTATAGCTTCAAAACAAATCAGCTGGGGAACTTAATTGCTTTTACAGCATCCGAAATGTACGAGGAGAATAAATTGCTGAGTCAGGTAAAATGATCCAGCAATGAAAATATGCATTTACACAACCAAATCATGCAGTAATTACAGAACTGTTAATTTATAGACCTCTTGAATTGCTTTCTTGGAAATAGAATCATGATTAGGATTAAAATGGTGGAATATTTTCATCAGGAAGGAAATAAAGCTCAGAGATTCAACATTCATTTAAAGCAAGTTTTTAAGCTATAAAGAATGTTAAATAAGTTTATCAAACCTCGGTCTTAAAAAGGAAGATGGTGGAATTTCACCCAAGACCTTTGATTTTACTGAATGACCTTGACCTTTTACAAAGTCAGTCTTTGATAAAGTACAATGTACCACTATAAATACAACAGAATAATAAACATCATAATAATATAGGGACATGGTGGTAGCATTTTGTAGTTTAGTCTTTAAATAATATAGAATCTCAATTGTCAGACAAGCATTTGGTTCAATCACTGATTGAATCAGTAAAGTTGCTTTTTACTAACATCCTCCAAAATTTTTCCATGGACTCATGCCATTTGAAAATGGGAAAAAAATATTCATCAAAACCGCCACTTACGTTTATATTCACCTTGTCTTTACTTCATTCTGTGCATCATAAATTTAATCAAGAATGATCATAAAACAATGTTACAACAGCCAACATACATCAGCACAGTTTAGCAGGCACATGTAAAGTACAACATACAGATAACTGTTGGATACACCATCATAATTTGTTTATTACTTGATACAAATGGATGTAAAAATCACCAGAAACATCCAAGCAAATTGATCTGTAAATATGCATATCAAATATAAGCATTAAAAGCATGTGGTACCACAATCAATTTCCATGGTAATCAATCACCCAGTAAGAGAAGTAGAAAGAGTTAAGTACATAAGCATGTCACTTCTGATATCTTGAGAGTTCATAAGTTTGATGGCAGGAAATGCAGAGGCAGGATGTGCAGAGGTCAAGGACTTAAGGTGTGCCAAAGCCCAAGGTCAATAGGTAATGTTTATCTGTTTATAAACAGCCCATTCAACAGCAATGGTCATTTCAGAATCACCTCAGAGAGAGGAGAGAGAAGATATAGGAGAATTGGGCATTTAGTTCCTTCTCTTATTTCAAATAGTACTTACCCAATGTAAAGCACCAATACATGCCTCCTCTCACCATTTCCTAGGATTTTTTAAGTACAGTGCCGGACTAGGGTTTGCTTGAATAATTGGTGGTAACAGAAACATTGGATATCAACTTATCAAGCCTTCAAGGTCGGTCTTCTTAGGTTACAAATAGGTACAGCCATTGTAATGATATCATTCAAAGTTATTAGATTGCAAGTCAGAAAGCAATATCTTTGAAGTAAAATCTTTTCATGTAGTTTTTATACAAATATTGATACAATGAGATACCATCCAAATAAAACATCAACATTATCTACAAATCCTGGATCACAAGTAAAGGCAAGTACATGTGTGACAATTGTTGGTTTCAGTTTTAGTGGGTTTAACGCCATTTTTCAAACTAACCTGCAGTAATATATGGCGGCCCGTATACCTAACCAGCTTCCTGGACTTCAAACAGTACCTTTCCACAATTTCTCCACATATGTCAAAATTTCATAAAAGGTCATGACCTGCCGCAACCAGGATTCAAACCTGGACTGCCAGATTACAAGTCCAGCACACTCAGCGCTGAAAATTGGCTGCGGCATCCTGTGACAACTGACTTAAGAAAGTACCTAGAAGTGTAAGTGCCAATCAGAAAAAATATCCTGACAAACATACCTTAATAAGCACCCCTCCCCTAATAAACAACCCCAACCATTTTTCAGATAATACGAGAAATACACGACTTGCCATAAAACTAATGCTGTAATAAGCTCTCAAATTCTAACCAATGTACCTATTAGTTATTCAAACAAGAACACATCCAATTGAATAAACTGCACAAAATATAACCTCCTGGTGCATCTAAAAGGGACTATTTGGTAACTTGCATAATTGGGATATAATGATCTTACCTTAAATAGAGAGAAAGCACACTAATGCATGTTAAACAAATACTACATCATTAAGACAAAACAATCAAATTAAACCCAGATTTGAAGCCATTATGCAAAACAATAAATAAAACAAAGCTATATAACACTGGACAAAAAGTAAATTACTGAAATGAAACAAAGATAAATATTTAAACACTTGTGCATAACATTAAACTGTACATTATACAAATAAAAGATTTTGAAGTAAACATACAAATTAAGTACACCAATGAAACATATTCATCATGGGTTGGTTTCCGGCTAAAAAAGCAAGAATGTTTTCATGGAAAACCCTAACAGGATACTAATAGCATGCGAGGGATTTGAATAATGCGTAACTACTAACTATATGTTTTTTGTCCATTATTTCCATACTTGGGTTTGAAGGTCACATCTGATTAGTACAACTTCGGTCAATGTCAAATAAATTTGACTCTTATTGACTTATTGCTGAAAACCTACACTAGATGAGACCCAGATATACCGGGTCTGCCTTGAGGTTTGTACAAGGTGAACAGTTTAGGAACAAATTATGTCCTAAGTCATTTGCCCTTCCATATTGAATGGAGTGATTCATGTGGAAATGTTGGGAGCTACTTGTGGAGAGCAGGGTTAGCACTGGCAAGGAATCAATGATAATTCATGTACAATAAAAGCGCTGAAAACCAGATCTCTTCCGGACTGGGCCAAAAGTCCGGTTTCCTGAGAATTTCTGTTTTCAGAGAACTTTTGATTAATTCCATATAACTAATGGGACTTGAAATATTGTCCGATTTCCAGGGAATTCGAGTTTTCAGGGGTTTTATTGTATAGCTGAAACAGGCCAAATTTAGTACCTTAAACTTTTTAAAAAAAAAATTGTGAAATTTAAGTCCCTAAATGAGTCATACTAGAACTATGAGGAAACAAGCCACAACTCTGAGAGTCTGCGAAATTTTTACCAAGTAAAATAAACTTCCAGAACACATAAATTTGAAACAAAAGCAATGATTACATAATCAACATAACTAACAACATTAAAAATAACACTAAAACCACACTGACACCATAAAAACAGCATAATTCATCCAAGAGTATCTTCATGTTGGATTTAAACAAAGATTTGTTGATATAGATGCTGAAAAAGTCAACAGAGAGCTCCCCAATGCCAAACAAAACAATAGGAAGTAAAAACAAAATTGCTGTTACACCTTTAGAATTTCTAGATAACTCAATACTGCGCAAGTAAAAAATGTTATTCTTGGCAAAATTCCGCAAACAGGCAGTAAATTTCCCTGAAAAATCATTAGTGTATTATCTTTTGATTCAATTAATTAAATTGTTTAGCAAATTTTGATTAATAAACCATAATCTATTTCAGCAGTCAATTTAATATAAAAGCCACCCTGTGAATTAAGGCCATTCTTCTCAAACTGGTATTGATTATCTAGAACAAAATTACCTCCAACTGGACAACCTGTCAATAAAAGCCAAAATATGTCTTTCCAAAGGGTGGCATTTGTTCACATGACTGTACATCATAGAAGCCATGGACAAGCCAAGAGGTTGACTAGATATTCTCTCCCTTTGAGACAGAGGCTAATGGAGTTCTTGGAAGTCCCATTATGTAGTATCAGATCAAATAACTATGCTGTTAAAGATTTTGTATGGACAACATAGCAACTCCATATGGTAAAACAGAGAAATAACAAATTAAATTACGCAGTACCAAATTTAACTACCAGTAAATTAATGAACATATTATTAGCAAGAAAGTCACTAAGAATCATACACCTTGTCTGCTTCTTCAATCCAAGTCTTCTCCATCAATTATATATTACACCCTATGGATTGATCAAGATTTTAAACAGGACTGGCACTTTTTAATGTTTTTAATGTCTAGAAAAAGGTACCTTATCATGTATATCAGCTACCTGGCAACTGTTTGCTCTATAAAACCACAAAGATAGAGACTTAACACCGTTACTTCCTGTCTAGAAATAACATACTTCTTAGTATAAAGATAAATCCTACAAGATTTCTGAATGATTCTATTTTAAAGATTCAGGAAATTTTGTTCATATAGAAATTCTGACACCACTATTTCTCCTAATGGAGCAGTCTGGACCCCTGCCTAAATAAGTATTTAAGCAATAAGTTTATCTAGTCTGTCTAGTTGTTAAAACCGTTGAAGTTATAGGGGAAAAAATGGAAAGTAACATTTCATAAATTATTAAATGAATTGGCAAGCATTAACATTATTACTATCAGTTCTATATATAGCTAGGTTTTGGAAAGTGATTTAGGAAATGAATCATGCGTGGTGAAAGATTACATTTGATCTATGAATTTATTACAGATGTCAGGTTTAAAGTTTCAGTAATTTAAGGAAGAAATCGATGACATTCCAGGGACCGCTCAACCAATCCACTGACAGACCAACTAACCAACCGACTGATTGATAATTATAAAGTGTCTTTGATAAAGATCAAATTGATTTTCAGTTTCAGAAATTTCCCATTATGTATTTAAATCATGATACTTCCAAGCCATTAATTCCCCCCCCCCCCTTACAAGACTGAGACTCCACCCCCACAGGAAGCCGTCGTCTCTTGTTCTGAAAACTGGATAACTGTTATTTACAATCAATTCGCAATAGATTTGGCACCAATATTCAAAACAGGTAACAGAATATGTCTCTGGTATCGTGGAATTTTAACAGAGCATTTAATACAATCATATACGTCGTTTTCAGCTATTTTAGATATACTTCAGAAGAAACCTATTATCGCTGCACGATTTGATTCTATTTGTATGATTACAATTTATAACTTTCTTGCGCTGATAGGTCTGTGAGTCTATTTCAGTCTTACAATTGATCAGTCTGAAGTTTCTTTACATCATAGATAAATGTAAAAAAGATTTAACATGATTTTCAGGAAATTTAAATCAGTACTTAGAAATGTATATAATTTCATATCATACTCTTTGATGAAAATTCAGGACCAATATTGCTGGTACATAATAAATTTTGTATGAAAAATAAATTTTGATTCAATGACTAGAAACACTGCTTTGAACTAAATTGAACTTGCTATCAATCTTTCACATAATGATGAATTTAGGGTATTGTATAGGGGGGTCTGATCTAGGTTGGTTGTGATAAAAATATTCATAGTCTGAAAAGAGGAAATCTTTCGAAAGAATTTTCACATCCAGGGCTATTTTGAGACTTTCCTGTTTTAATGGTAGACAAGGAAGGTACCAGGCTTATACCTCCATGGGTTGATCCATTGACCTTCTGTGCTAGCTTGAAAGTTTCTTCACATTTGTCCCCAGTAGGATTCAACATGAATTTTTCTTGAACTCTTTGACCATAATTCATGAATAGTTCATGTATAGTTCATGAAGTATGAATAACTGTTTCACAGATTGAGGGGATTAAAGTTCCTCAGTCTATCTAATGTTTCACTATTACTATGTCTTACAGTAGAAATATCAACATTACCATCATCAAACAGTCATCTTTATCAAAAGATCATTACAAACCATCCCTCTATCTCCTCTTTCTACATAGACTCAATCTTTCCTTTGATCATTCAATTAATGTCAACAGGACATTCACTCCGTTATCTCTTTGTTGATTAATATATTAAAATTACCAAGTAGCATACAGCTCTACCAAATTTACTAAGATAAGGTAGCCCATTAAAAAGTATTTGCTCAATTAATTATTACAGGGATTTTTCTCACGCCAAAGAAAAAACATAAAATCAGTTTTATTTCAGTTAAAATTGCAGTTAATATATATTCTTTTCCCTTGTTAATGATGTAACAATCATGGATACTTGCTTAACTATAACTTTAATCACCAAGAGAAGAATGAGGCGGGCATAGTGGAAAGGGGGCGGGGCTAAGAGGAAAATCAAAGAATAATCAATCTTGGCCATAAAAGATGTTTTTTCTTAGATAGACATCATGTAACTGTATATACCATTAGATAGGATGTTTTATATCAATATTTATCCTAACTATCAGTTATATATTGTTTACAACTAGTTCTTTCTTTCTTTTATCAAGTAATTCAGTACAACTGAACACAGTAATACAAAGATTAAAACAGCCATCATCACAATCATTAAGGATCATAGCTCATGTCTATTTACATGTAATTGGGTTAAATAGAATTTACTGGCCACTTCTTAATAAAGGCCACTGTGTGAACATCATCAGCCAGTCTTACATGTAAGCACACATGTATACAAAATATGTTCTGGTATTTTAGTTGTGTAAAACTGTTTACTGATTCTATAAACATGTGAAAAAAAACATTTTCTTTCAACTCATTCTACAAAGAAAACCAACACTAAAATATCACAAGGGTAAGACTACAATAATTCTGCCAAATTCCAGTTTTATAAATCAAAATACCACATTGAAAAAAACTCCCCCACATTGACAATGTCACTTTTCCACCTCATTAAATTTGAAAAAAGTTATTTTTTCGACAAATCAATGACACATTTTAAACTCATTGACCTGAACAATCCTTAACCATTCTAGAACTATTCAAAACATTTAAAAACACAAAAAGATGTCCTTGAACATAAAAACACAAGTTTTTGCATATTATTCAAGTTTCAGTCTACAGACAATTAAGGGTAATCTTAATGTTCAGTATGTCTGCAAATCTAGGTTTTATATATTTTCATCAGAACTACGAAAAATAAAGATTTCACCAATTGAAATAAACAATTTCACAGTCCTTATGTATCTGATATTGGGAGATTGAGGCAAGAATGTAGTAACCCAATCCCAACCCAAAACTGAGCTACAATGATTTAGCATCCGAACCCTCCGTACATGCACACACACCCATGTTAACTTGGGTAATTGGTAAAAGATTATCTCTGACTCAGCTATATAAATATGATAACAAATTCTCCACGGCAACTTTATCTTTCATCATTTTTAAATAAATATTAAAAGTAGCAAAACACTCCATTTACAAGGTTACAACAAAAACCTAATGTTTTATAGTTGCGTACACTACTGCACACTACTCAAAATCTTTGTCGCACACGAGCGACATAAGGCTCTCTTTGTTGTAATCCCATCAAAAGTATAAATGATGTCCTTTGAATCATATGAAGATCTCATTGCATAATAATCTTTCATATCTTAATTTACTGGATCATCATGCAGATGACTGGTTTCAAAATGCAATATACATCATTCAATGATGATTGAAGTTGCATTTAGATAGAGTCCAGGCAAATAATTTCTTTAACCATAACAGTCAATAAATTTGTGGTCACAACCAGAATTCAAGTGTCATCATTTTTTGCTATCAATTAATGAACAAATATCTAAATAGCAGTGATCTATAGCAAATAATTAATTTTTTTTTTCAATGAAAATTACAGGTGTCATTTAAATATTATAATCTTAATCATTCAACAAACATGCACAGCCGTTGACATACATTGCATAAACTAAACATTATACAAACTTGGATTGCTGTGTTTTCAATGTAACCTCATAGAAATAAAGTTTTTATATTAAAAGAAAAAATATGATTTTTGGACCATATGAGTTCAGTGGCTATACAGATTTATCACATAGTGAAGTAAATAAACACAAATCTAAAATTAATGAATTATGAAAATATTAACTTCACATTAAAGAGTAGCAGAATGATTGGAACTTCAAATTGAAGAGGAATAAAAAATGAGTACCTCAATAATTACTATGGCAGACACCCAACTAGAGCACATGTACCTTCAAATTGAAGAGTTAACATGTGCAAGTAAATCGCTCTCCAGACTGAAGAGTACATTAATTAAAACACATGTACCTTTAAATTGAAGAGCTCTTCATACAAAACAAATGCAATTCAATCAAAAGGCAACAGAACAGAAGAGTATGAAAGAGTAAAACTCACTATTAATTGATACCTTCAAATTGAAGAGTCACCTACCTGAGTGCATGAATAGATCGTGTTGTATCACGTGGCATGTAGAAGGATATATTTTGTGTGTTCTGCTCAACAATATGTTCTTGAGTTAGCACCTCATATATTGATGGTGGCCGAGCACCAAGTGACATGCTGATTGGTCGAACTAAGTTCAACACAACTTTAATAAATCCCTGGAATGCATGTTTGTCTGTATTTTCCACCTTGTTCTCCTCCTCTTTGTTTTCCTCTGTGCTTTCTGCTTCATTTTCTTCTTTGCTCTCTTTGTTTGCATCTGAATCTTCACGCTGAAAACAAATAAGTGAATATTGGAGACACAGCCAATGAAATGCCTCATGACATAGACAACAATCGATTTTGAAATAACAAAACAATACATTTTACAGATTTTTACAAATTTATTTACATGTAATTTTCTTTTTTGACTGGTTTCTTTATGTAAAAAATATTACTGACAATTTACAGGCAAAACAAGATCTCTCTGTGTCCTTTAAAATAGTTGGAGCATTTTTAAGGGAATATCTTTACAGTTGAAATATTTAATCCATTCTCTACCTACCAATGCAAAGTTTGCCCCTGGAACACACTTATTAAATTCTGCGATTCTTCTTTTGAGTTCCTCCCTGTTAAGAGTGGCATCACTCGGTTTAGGAGGTAACTTCTCGTCCGGTATCGTACCGGATCTATACCCAGAATCTGTCTCATCTTTCTCCTACAAAAACAAAAGGAACAAAGTTAGGAAAATAGTAAAAGATAAATTCAGCAAAATAATTAAGATAAGCAATGACTTTCTTTTTTTACTGGGGTTTAAAATCACACCAACAGTCAGTGTCATTTGGTGACATTTTACAGCTTAAACAGTGGATGAAGATACCAGGCGTAAACTTCAGTAGAACAACCAATTTTCTGTAAGCCAGATGAACAGCTTCATAACAAGTGAAATTTAGTCCCAGATGGGATTTGAACCTACAGTGATGAGGAGCTAGTGACTACTAGTCAGAGACTATAACCACAACCTTAGCCTTCTTTATAACATATCATATACCTTTTGAGATCACGTCTGGGACTTAAAAACTGGTCTATATATTGAGGTGGTATCATCATCAGGTTGAAATGATAAATATATACTGAATGCAGGACTTAGTAAATAACTAGTATTTTTAATGAGGAGATAACTCTCGTAAGAGCTAGGGCTTGGCACCATAGATAAATCACTTTATGATAATAGCAGAGGTCACTAAGAACAGTGTTACAGTTTCATCATTTTATTTCCATTAAATCAAATTAACAGTCGTTACTTCCATTTAAAATCTGAGTCATAATGTAATCTAACAGTAATAGATCAAGACTACCTATTAAATGTTATTTTTAGTCTACAGGTAATGTGCAATACATGACCAGTCACCTTAGATTACATTGAATACCAACTGAAACTATTATCAGTTTCAACCATTCTAAACATGTGTATTTAAAATATAGAACATGTAAGTTCAAACAAAGGGTATCATAGTCATTCATTGACCATATAAGGCAATTTTTCAAGGAAATGTTATTTTGAGGTTACACGACCTAAACTTTTTCAGTGGGTACATAAGTACTAAGGCATTTTTTTTATCATTCTATTGGTTAATATTATACGTTTGTACTGAAAAGAAAAAGCTCAAATTAAGAATAAAAAATTTGTCAAAATGAGTTGGGATTGTGTACCTGTTAACCATCAACTTTATAAGGATGGTCTTACATTTCATTCATCACAGTCAGTGAAAAATACAAGCAATACTTTCATTTCACAAGTTTGAGATTAAAGTGGTGGTTGGTGGTCCCCAGAAAATTAGATAAATGCATCTTGGTCTCATGGATTTGTTGTCAAACTATTTTTTTAATGCATTAACAAATGATACTGAGATTTTCATGGGAAGTAAATGGCCTTAGGTTTCACTATATTGTAACAATATACATAGGAGGAAGGGATGTGGACCTAAGAATGTTTAGTCCAATCTGTTTTGCAACACTGACGCAGCAAATTTTTTGTCACAAAATATGTCTGACATTCATGTATTAAGTTCAGTGCTCACATTTCCAAAAGTAGGATGATTATTTTGTGAAGTTTTTGTAACCTAAGAGTCAAACTGTCATGAAATATGTCTGTTAAGTGGTTAATGAAAAAGTTATATTTGTTAGGAGGTAGAAAACTTCAGCTATCTAAGGGCCATAACTCCTTTTATCCATTAATAACGTCAGATTAATTATTCATTGCCCTTAACAAGCATACAATAACATGAATTTTTATGCAGACCAAAGCACTACATTCCATGTTGCAATGCAAGTCCATGTCAGTTCAGTTTCCATGAGTACTTTCAGTTCTTTGATTTAAAAACAAACTTACTGTGGCAGGTTCTGATGAGAGTTCTGTTGATAGAGTTGAAATATTTAAATTACTGAGATCTTCTAATGCTGTCTGCCGTAACAGGGCCGCACCCTCGTCATCTTCATCTAGGTCACCTGTCACATTCTTACATTCTAATTGGATAAGTGGCAAACACTTGTGATGACACGTATATTGGCAATCTGAAGAGACAAGAAACAGATGATGTCATTAACAAAATGCAAACATATCACCTAAACTGTAAAATCATGGCACCATCTTTGATTGACCACAATACTGGAATATTTGGCTCCTCGATCTAGATAGTATCATTCTTAAGTGCGATTTTATAAAACTGTCAAAGCTGCATAATTTCACAGTCAATGCATGCATTTAATTCTTGCTTCAGTGAGATTCAATAACTTTCATAATATAAGTTATAAGATAATCTTCATAAAATCAACAAAAAACTGTCAAGTGTTGTATGAAACTAAAATAAATGCATTCAGGTCTGTATGATTATTCAGCTTTGACAGTTTAATAAAATTGCACTATACTCCTTAGGGACCAAAGTAACTGGACACAATATGGAGACAACTTCACTATCAAGGGAAATATAGAGCAAATACAGAAAACTGAACAAACTGTGTATAAAGGCCACATTCATAAATATTCTTTTTGTGGCTTTTATTATGACAAAACATTTAAGTAGTTGAGGGTAAATAAATGATAGTGAAGCACATGTTTGTCTTAGACAACTTGACATGTATTTTATCCTGAACCACTGATCAACACTTCACAGGAGAAAGTGGGGGAAGGGGCAACTGTTGGTATCTCTTCAACCAGCAGCACTTACAAACAACAGGGAAACCATACATTTCTCAAACACCACTAATTAGATTAGAGCAACTGACATAACTATCTATGTGCTTCTCATATAAACCACCAATATGTAGCTCATTAAATTGATTGACAATTATAAGCAAGAAATTTGTCACAATACACTGTTGCAGTAATAATACCATCAATCTACCACAGTATGTACAATAATTATATCTGCTAATTAATCTCCTCCATTAATTAATTCATAAAATGCCTGTGTATACAATATTAGGATCTAAATGACTAAATTACTGAAGCCATTACTAGTTTTTATTCATTTATTCCCCTTTTGTTATTATCATGGCCTTTCAATAATGTAAAAGTACCTAAATACCCCCCCCCCCCCATATTTGTCGATTATCCAGGGATACCGGAAATGCTGTCAGCTATGTCACTACCAAACATTAAAAGACAAGATTTTCTTAAATGTTAAGATGAGGGATAACTTCCCAGGAATGGGAAATTCAACTCAGATAAAGGGTCACAGGATCGGCCTCTTGGAGACCAGCTGTAAGGTTATCATCAGACACTTCCAAACCATTCACCGATACTATGATGTGTATCTAATTCATCATTTTCAAGACTTCCAGGCAGGAAATTATAAAATTCAGTGCTGAACATTTACTGGTAGAAGATAAATTAATCTTCATATCTTTAGCTGGTGTTATCTGTGATTTTATTTGGGTACCTCAGTATCTTATCTTAAAGTTTCAGTTAATATAACTTGTAAGCTGGGTTACTTTAAGATCAGCTCACCTCCGATTTCTGGTTAAGTGAAAAATTACCTGATAAACGATTTTATTGAAATATAAGTTACATCAGATGAAGCCTAGCATTATAAAAATTAAACATTCAAAGATTTATAAATATAATTTTAGACTTTCAAAATCTTCAGACTTTGTACTATATGACCCAAATATTAAATTTCTGAATGAGATGGAATAAATGGTTACCAAGCAGACATGTCTTCTTAAAACTGATACACATTTCCTGAACTTTCATCTACATGTTTTCAAAGCAATGAACTCAGAATAGCCAGAATTAAATTACCAAGCATTTTCTAATAAAAACTCCAGGGTAGCTTTGATATTATAATGATATAGATTTTGAAAGAGAGGAGCATTTAGCAGGAAATGTAAAGTATTTAACCTCTAAATATATCAGATGTGTCTTTAAACTATTCTAATCCAATTCAGATGAAGTACAAATGTAGAGTCACTCCTGTCAAATATTTATTCATACTTCATGAAGCATACAAGAATAGTTCCAGAAAAATTAATGATTGCATGAACTATTCATGAAGCATACAAGAATAGTTCCAGAAAAATTCATATTTCATGAACTATTCATGAAGCATACAAGAATAGTTCCAGAAAAATTCATGATTTCATGAACTTTTCATGAAGCATACAAGAATAGTTCCAGAAAAATTCATGATTTCATGAACTATTCATGAAGCATACAAGAATAGTTCCAGAAAAATTCATGATTGTATTAATTCCTTTCAAAGGGATTGATAATCATTAGTTTTACCTCAAACCTGAAGGATTTGTAAACAAAATGCCAGTGTGTTTGTCAGATCAACAAATTTCACCCTTGACAAAAAAAACCTGATGACTTTCACCTCAGAGACCCCATCAAGATACCATCTACATTTACAGTAGATTTTAATCACAAAACACATTAAAAAGAAAGCAAATAAATTTGAGAACATTCTAAACTAGCAGGTGATCAAAAAAAATGTGAAGAATTTTCTCAGCTTTGTCAGTTCATCTAAAATGGTCAAAAACAAAGGTCAATAATACTGAAAATTATAGCACTATAGAGGACTAATTAAGAAAGACAATTTAGAGAAAATGACCATACACAATTAACTGACCACAAACCTTTATGTACAACTGACCAAACAGATGAAAGTTGCATTAATTATAGCTATAAACTTCCTGCTTACAAGACATTCTAAGTTAAACAAAGAGCTAGGGAAAAGGGGACATCTGTCAAGTTAGGCCAGATTTAAAGTCATTGCGTTTATTTATAAATACCAAGAAACTAACTATTAAAACAACTAATTCAAATAAAAGTAACTTATTCATTTGACTACCGGTACTTTGAGGAAATTGTTCAATACATCAGTAAAATCTCAAAACAATCTATTGGATCAGAAATGGTGTGAACAGCAGGTTTTTTCTCATTAAAATATTACAAACCAATCTGAAAATAGAGGGTCTTTATGAGATATGTTGGTCTCCATGTTAAGTTGTATTGTAACAAAATGGCAGTTCTAGATAACACTGAAAAACTTCTGAAGATGTTGGTCAAATACAATGTACAAAACATTCATATAATAAATCAGCAGATTAACATCCAAAGAGCAAACAAAGCACATTTTAAGCCTGGCCTATCAATATAGTAAATCAATAAATAGGAATTCAAACCCACAAAGGTAACATACATCAGCTGTGTCAGACAGCTGACACCCAAACCCCTAATTACCATATGTTGTACAGGTTTAACGCAGTCCCAATGGGACCCCTAACAAGGATGTGTGTCTAGAGTGAAAAAATCCATAAACTGATTGGACAATGGTAAATTGAAGTTGACAAATTGAGGGATGTTAGAAAACTAACCTAACTCAGTTTGTGTAGGGAAGAAGTTACCATACATTAGCATAATCCTCAGGATACAATTATCATACAGTTATTAAAACAGAAAATGCATTCATTTCAATACTTTTTCAGTTGTGCCATTAATTGTTGGTTTGCCATTTTCAGTTGAGCTTCAGTTGACTTTTTGTGAGTAAAATTGATTTATTTGTTGCAGACAAAAAAGTAAACCAATACTGGCATACACAAACCATAAATTAAAATGTTGTACTAAGATATTATGACACATGATTAAGGAGGAAGAAAATTAAGAACTTGTCAACAGGCACTAAACCAGACAAAGCAGAAAGTCTAAGCAAGAAATGAACAAAATAGTAGATTCATACATATCTGAACCATTGCATTCCTAGTCAACACACACAAGATCATGCAGGGACATCAGATCTATGTCATAAACCTGAATAATGGGACAGACAGACGTGCAGACAGACAGATGAACCACCAGATTCCTGACTTTAGTCCACCAAAACATCCAGGTCAGAATGTGAACAATGGAAAAAGCAGACAGGCTGATGACCATGGATAATTAAACTTAATATTCAAGACATGCAACTTTATCAATCACAGTAGACAATGCAAGAGCAGAAACTAGAACATAATGTACTTTATCTGCAGGATTTCTACAAATCAACTTGGTTAGTTAAATTCTAGCTATCAGATTCATTAACATCTTATGTACAGTTACTTTACCACAATGCCCTGTGTTCATTCTTCATTTACATCAACTTTACCTTCTAGATAAGTATCAAACATACATATATCTACTATCAGGTCTCCGATTTGTCTTATCTACTTACTCTATTAACTTAGATTTACATGCTGAGAACTGTATAAATTCAGTAGACTTTATGTTCTATCTGTATCAGATCTATTTTAAAGACATTTTCACTGCTTTTTATTACAAAATAATGATTGTAACAGCCTCTATCAACAATGAAAGCAGTGCCGTCTGCTATTTTGTTCTGGGGTGACCATCACCCTCTCCATAAGCCAAAATACAGACACTAGCTGTTAATGAACTTGGGGTTAAAAATACTTCAGCCATAATGAATAAGATACATTTTGGCTTCAAGTTGATTCCAAGTTGATATATTCCAGATCAATTTGTATCTAGGATTGGTCAGATAAACCTTCAGGTACCAAATTGCTTTCAAGACAGAAAGTTGAACTGTGACCACAGGAAACAACAAGTAGGAAAACATATCAAACTAGAACTATCACTTAAGGTGATGAATACCCCCAGCTGAGGCCTTGACACAGTTATTGTTACATTTTACAGAGGGAAATATAATGCATTTTCATTTTTTTAATACCTGCAAATTGTTGCTTAGATATATCCTGACCAGTTTCTAAATATACATTATATAAAAAAAAGGGCCATAACTCATTAAAATTTACTTGGACAAAACCTATTGTGGACATGCACAACTTGGCAAACTACTTATCACTTCTAAGAAGTTTCACTGAATTCCTGCATGTAGTTGCTGAGAAATGGTACGGACAAAATTTACCTAATGGTATAAAACAAAGGGCCATAACTCAGTGAAAATTAATCCAAACAAAACCTGGTTATTGCATGCACAACTTGGCTTACTTTTTATAACTTCTGTGAAGTTTCATTGAATTCCTATGAGTAGTTACTGAGATATTGTATAATTATACACTGTATAAAAAACAACAAAGGGCCATAACTCAGTGAAAATTTAACCAACCAAGACAAGCTTAATGCATGCACAACTAGGCTCACTACTCATCACCTCTGAGAAGTTTTATTGAATTCCTGACAGTAGTCAATGAGAAATAGTCAGGACAAAATTTGCCTATTGTATATACTGTAGAAAAAAAACTAAGGGCTATAACTCAGTGAAAATCAATCCAAATGAAAAATGGTTTAAGCATGCACAACAAGGCTAACTACTTATTACTTCTGTGAAGTTTCGTTGAAATCCTGTGAGTAGTTGCTGAGAAATTGTCCAGACAAAATTTGCCTATTGTATATACTGTATAAAAACAACAAAGGGCTATAACTCAGTGAAAATTAATCCGAACAAATAATGCTTTAAGCATGCACAACTAGGCTTACTACTGATCACTTCTGTGAAGTTTCATTGAGATCCTGTGAGTAGTTGCTGAGAAATTGTCCGGACAAAATTTGCCTATTGTATATACTGTATAAAACAACAAAGGGCTATAACTCAGTGATAATTAATCCGAACGAAAATTGCTTTAAGCATGCACAACTAGGCTTACTACTGATCACTTCTGTGAAGTTTCATTGAGATCCTGTGAGTAGTTGCTGAGAAATTGTCCGGACAAAATTTGCCTATTGTATATACTGTATAAAACAACAAAGGGCTATAACTCAGTGATAATTAATCCGAACAAATAATGCTTTAAGCATGCACAACTAGGCTTACTACTGATCACTTCTGTGAAGTTTCATTGAGATCCTGTGAGTAATTGCTGAGAAATTGTCCGGACAACATTTGCCTATTGTATATACTGAATAAAAACAACAAAGGGCTATAACTCAGTGATAATTAATCCGAACGAAAATTGCTTTAAGCATGCACAACTAGGCTTACTACTGATCACTTCTGTGAAGTTTTATTGAGATCCTGTGAGTAGTTGCTGAGAAATTGTCCGGACAAAATTTGCCTATTGTATATACTGTATAAAACAACAAAGGGCTATAACTCAGTGATAATTAATCCGAACGAAAATTGCTTTAAGCATGCACAACTAGGCTTACTACTGATCACTTCTGTGAAGTTTCATTGAGATCCTGTGAGTAATTGCTGAGAAATTGTCCGGACAACATTTGCCTATTGTATATACTGAATAAAAACAACAAAGGGGCATAACTCAGTGAAAATTAATCCGAATGAAAAATGCTTTAAGCTAGCACAACTAGGCTTACTACTGATCACTTCTGTGAAGTTTGATTGAAATCCTGTAAGTAGTTGCTGAGAAATTCTCCGGACAAATTGTGTCTACAGACGCACGGACCGACCGACCGACCGACCGACCGACCGACCGGCCGACCGACCGACCGTCAAGCGTGAATCCAATATAGCCCCCATATATTTCATATCTGGGGGTATAAATATTAGTAAACTTTACACTACTTCAAAATAAACACAACCTGGTTCATGCACCTATCCAACTGTCTTAATAAGACCAGGTGACCCATGATTAATAAAATATCTAAAATCATATCTGTCTACATGACCTTTTTTGACCTCAATCAGTCATTCAGGTAAGTATATTCAGTACAGGTGTTCAAACAAGAACAAGACAAGCAGAAGATACAATCATACATTGATATGAAACTGTATAATCAGTAAACATGGTCCCACCTATGTTCAGACAAAAGTACAAGGAGTTGAAAATGCTTAGAGTCACTGTAAAGAGTTAGCTTAAGATGTACTCTTCAGAACACAAATGATCACTACAAATATGTACTCAATATCTGCATGACTCAAACTGTTTCAAAGCCAAGAACCAATGCGTATATTGAAACTGGTTCCATTCATAGAGCAATCAATTGCTATCCAATACATCCTTAACCACTTACATTTAATGGTTCAAGACATTGTTAATGTGTTATATTGAATACATGAAAGTAACACCTGCTGGGAGTTTATATACATACAATCAAATTAATGCATACAGGTTTCAAAGTTCATTAAGAATCCATTAAATAACAAAAAACAAAATTGAAACCTGCTGGTTTCCCAACATTAATGTTCATTAAGTAATCTCAATCAACAGACCTTAGGAACCAGGTAACATACTTTATCATGCTTGCTGAATAATGGGGCACAGGACAAGCCCAGGTGTGCTCCAGTTGTCAGAATTGTGTATCATGGTGTGTGATACCATCAATGGAAAAATCACATTTATTTATAAAATATGTCAGTTTCTGTGCCAAATTCAATAACAAACAGGTATGCCAATATTCAACAAATCCAGTCTTGGTTGATTGTTTGTTCGTGAGACTACAAAATATTGTGACCAAACTTGTAAAAAGTCAACCAGAAACAACTAAGATAAGGCATTTAAGCAACAATTGTTCAGAAATAGTCCAGTATCTTTAACAGGATTAAATGAAGTTTCATTTGCAACAAGGATTGCCAGCAGTGCAAAATATTTATAAAGCTATCAGCACTGATTATGGGAATCAATCAGCATTAATCACATGTGTTGTGATTGACTTAACTGATATAAGAATTATGTACAGTAGAATATAGCAAAAAAAGCAATATACCATTAAATGATTAAGGTCATAGACAGCAACCACTACAATCATAATTAAGCAAAGCAATTACTTAAACGGCTTAACTGCAATTGCAACATGATGGCAACAATAACAGAAATTGTAAATAATTAAAACTTAAGTTATAAGGATGGCATTATTGCAGTTGTGATTAATGCTAATTCAGGTTTGTATCTAGTCAGGATAGATACATTTTGTATAAATTAAAATACCATCTTTTACAGGTCCTAATGTGAACCAATGACATGGTATTTTTGGATGCTTAAAAGTAATTACTTCACATATTAGTATCGACTCCTTGGTGTGCAGAGACTCCCTGATGTGTAGACAGGTTAGGCAACATGTATGACTGTGGGGATGGTTATTTGTTTCATATAGAAAGTAATTCTGATTAAAATAATTTCATGCTTAAGTACCAAATCCACTGTGACTCAACATTGCTATTTTTTCCATCAATTGAGATTGCTATCGTTGGAGTGTCTCCAAAAAGCTGTTTGCCTTACAGGTAATATTGAATAATTCATTCAGCAGACATATGTTCGGTAATGAATAAAGAAATATCAAACATTAAATGATAAAACAAGACCTACCATCACTCCCTACTGCTTAATTCTCCCAAGGAAAAGCAAGTTAAATCACTGAATGATTTTGGGAGAGTTTTAAGTAACACAATTAAATGATTAATAAGTAAACAAAAAGAGTAAATAAATGCAAAAGTGGCTCAATCAGATACAATGTATTAACAAAACATTGTTGCCAAAATTCACAGAACCAAAATAAGAACAAGATAACTGATAAAACATGATTACAAGATTTGGTATCACTAGATCTAACATCAGAACACACAAAAAGTAGACAAAGGAAACAGAAAGAATTAAGGTCAATGACAGACAACAGCAACATCGCATCACACCTTCAATAATCATAAGGTCCACTCCATCAGAAAATATTACGCAAGACATTCAAATGTATCTCAGTATATCATTTTAGCACATTCAAACTGAACATGGACTGTTTTGAAAATCAAAGGGAGTTCCACTGAGAGGACTGGTGGTAGTCCATGGCCGAACTGGCCTGCAGTATTATGAGCTATCAACAAACACAAAACAAGAGAAGCGACACATTAAGATATCCTAGCAAACCAAGACACACAGGGAAACTACTAGAACATGATTAATACTTGTACTTCAACAAGCATTTGCTTTTTCCATCAACCAAACAGCATGAGAATGGCTTTAATCCTGTCAATTTGCTCAAGGACCAATGGAGTATTATTTACCAAGTAAACACTTTTTTACATGTTTTTTCACTTTGAAATTACAGAAACCCAAAAGCCTTAATCCAGAGATCTTCCATGTATTCATTTTTCAGTGCAATTAAAGAACCTTCATGATGAAATTTGGAATTTGTTCAAAGAAAGGTAATGGGATCAACTGATAGCTTTAAGCAATAATTGTTTTTACTAATAAACCCCCTATGTTTAAAATAGAATGATCTGAATTCTGAATAACTCGCTTCAAAACCAAGGGAGAGCCAAGGTCTTTGAGCAACACAGAGAAGCAATATTTGAAACCACCCAGAATCTTTTGAAGTGACGGGAGTTACTTCAGGGCATCAGAAGCAATCAATTAATTAATGAGAGCTGGACTGAAAATTTATTCATTCAATGTATTCATAGTCACATAAACAATTAAAAGTGATATGTATCTGGTAACCAGTAATACATGACTGATCTCTGGATACAGTAATCAAACTAAATAATTACATCTGTTAACATCCAATACAGGTCATGACATTGAATAAATAAACAGAAGTGTTAGACTGATTCAGCTTATATCTAAAATACACCGAACTGTCAACTTCTGAGAGAGTTTACCTCTTCTGGCAATATCTGTACTAGGTAGTCTGATACCAGGTCACAAAGCACAAAGCATTTGATAGCACTAGAAAGAGGAATCATGCAGTTTACAGGGAATCAGTCTACAAACATTGCGAAGGAAACTTGTAAAGTTGGAACGCTTGACAATAGTCTCAAACACTTTGCTCATTTGTCTCGAAGAAAGCAAACAGATACATTAAAAGACCCAGATTTTACTAATTCAGATTTAAAGCCATACATTTAAATGGTCCAAAATTAAAGTTGATACTTATTAAATGAGTTTAAATAAACCATTTATCAGCCTTTATTTCAGAACTTCAAAGTTTTGCTATCAACATTTTGTTTCTAAAAGTCTGGAAACATCACATTTTGTTACAAGGCTTCTGATTGGACAATACTTAAAAAGGGGATAAAATGTATTGCATTCCAAGGCCATGCACCAAAGTATATTTTGTAACAACACACCCATATTTCAAAGCTCTCTGCAAAAACCTTTAGCATTGTCGGATGAAATTATACAAAAGCCTCATAATTAGAAAGATTGCAGATCCCAGCAAGTAAGTAACAGAAAACATACCACTGCAATAATAATTACACAAAATGCTAATAGCATGCCAACCAACAAACCACAGAAATGCATCATTACTGCAATAATAAAGCGTACAATACACTTTGATATACACATAAAACTATGCAGTAGTACACATTTGAGTCAGATGAGTTACTACCAGAAAATGCTACTAAATAATTCCATTACACCCCCAGGCCTGCACAATGTGAACTTCCTTGTTTGTCTAAACCAAGCACAAAATTTTAATTGTGTCTTGGCCCAATAAATGAATTTCATATAAAATTCACTTCAAACATTTATTGACATTCGGATAGTCTGGACATTTTGACAAAAATACCTTGCATTTATACTTAGGAGCACTACAGGATAGAACAGGTTTTCTTTATTGCAAATAACTCAAGAGGGGATGACCCTGGAAGAACAAATATCTTTTGAGCAAATTCTGCAAGAGAAAATTCTTTAAAAGAAGGAAAATTCACATCTAAGACGTAATTCCAAGAACATTGCAATACAATAATATCCCATTAAGGTGTGGTTTGGGCATATCCTAACATATAATTACACCTGGCCTTATTTCCAGCAGGGCACCATACACTTTGATAAGCTGGAAATCCCCTCCTATCTATTTAATTACCACAATTAATATGAGATCATAAAAACATATGAGCTATTTCACACTAAAGCAAATTTCTTGTTGTTTTTATCTTTTATATATTTTATGGTATATATGAAGAACCTGCCACAGGCAAGAGTTAACTAAATATCTAAACAAAAGTTGCTACTAGAGCTAATAAATACATCTGCACACAAGAAACACCCAACTTTGTTGAGTTGTTATGTCTGACCTTGAGTGCACACTCATTACTGCCAGTTTTAATTATTTCAACCTACACAAGCAGCTGTAACATGGGATGTTATTTAACTCCACAAACTTCAGTCTTAATTAATATTCATGTTGAAATCTAGCTGTGCAATCACCTTGGCAGCAAGGTCACTGTGAGCACCTATCCTTGTTTTATATAACAAAACATAATCTGATAGGAGTATTTTTTTTTAATTCCATGTATTCGATTTTCCCACAATTTATCACATAGGTCATTTAGTTACAATCTTGGATTTAAAGATATTTCAGCCAAAGTTACTGTTTTGGTCATTTTGAGGGTCGTCAAAAGATCTCACAAATTATTTTCTTTGTTAATTTTTCGTAATTTCAAATGCATGGGTGGAAGTTAAGTGGGGATTTCTGTGGTCTGTGAGGTGTTGTTATTGCCTCTGATAAGTAATCACTAGCTCCATATGCATGCCTGTACACATCAATTAGGTTAACATTCATTTACTCCAAGAAGCATTGTAAAGGGGTACCCCTATAATTTCCTCCTTTACTATCTTTATGTGCCTCAGAAAAAAAAGAAATAGAGACGCCCAATTTGTAATTTGGTAAAATATATTACCAATGTAAATACAACATGCTTTTATAACTATCCTAGTTAGTATTATTCTGAAGTCCTTAATAACTACAGCATATGCAATAAAAAAAAACTTAAAGCAAATTGAAAGAAACACTTTTCTGGTCTAGAAAAAAAAATTGCTGACTCATCAAAAAAGAAAGAAATTCTCCTGGTTTTAAAATGTTTCACAGAATGTTAATCAAATTACCTGCTTCATTATCTCAGCTCCACAAGTCACTCAAAGAAACAATATAACAGGAACCAGCTAGGATGCATTATCTCAGCTCTACAAGTCACTCATCATAGAAACAATATAACAGAAACCAGTTAGGATGAATTCCATACGTAACAGCAAACTTTTACTTAATTACCAAAGACCAAAGTTTCTTGACATACAACATCCATTTTGCCAAGAGTTAATATGAAATCCATTACTGTGAGTTATTCTTGATCCATCTTTAAAACATTTTGCTATTTCTGAATGATTTTAACACATGGTTTCAAGGTTATAAGAGTCATCAGAAAGTTTGGAAACCAGTCTAAGATAGTAGCTTTCTCATTGGTCAATTTTTAAACCGAGAACCTAATCAACCAATCAAAATCTTAATTTCAATGACTGGTTCAGAATAACAGATTTATAACCTCAGACCATGCATGCTTTGTCGAATCCTTGAGACATACCATTCACTGTTATGCAATGCATTTTTTACTATGTTCAGATGGTATGGGAAGAAATCTAGGATCACCAAAGGTTTTGTCTGGAATCTGACAGAGCAATTTAAACCATGTTTAACATAGTTTTCCATGGGGTTTCCCTTAAGAGCATGAAATAATTCATTTTTATGAACTTAGATTTATAAGATACCATTGTAACGTTTAACTAATTCTTCTATAAGCTTAGAACTGCAAAGATTTCAAAAAGCATAAATGTCACAATGTTGCAATCCGATTAATCAATCTGACTAAAGTATTCGATCTTCCTTACGGCAAGATCTGATGACAGCCTATACCAGTTTCTATTTTCAAAAGTCGGAATTTCCATGATCACTATTAATATCTATTTATAATTCAGCCAATCGTATAACTCGTTTCATCGGTACTTTGGCCGAATGAACTTTCTACCTGACGATGTTATTTAAACGTTAGTAAACATTAAATTACGTGTAACATATTTGTCTGCAACCACTTTTTGATTTTTTTAGTAATCCTGATCGATTCGGCCATAGTAATATAGAAAATTTAATAAACACGCATGTCACATGGGCGCTATCATTACATTTAGTTGCGTAAGAATAGGTGTTCGTGATATCTACAAGTCAAATATTGTGTTTTACTGCGGTTAAAAATAGAATCAGATCACTTTCAGAATTATGAAAGTAAGGCGCTGATTGGCTAGTGGAAAAGGTCACCTGAGGTGACCTTCTATAGGTCGTCTTCAGATCCTCATAGCGTAGCGGGTTTGAGGATATGATTTTAATCAGATTGTCCGATTAATATGAATTCTAGAAGATTTAAACATGGGACATCTTGAAAATATCCTGCAAAAGCTATTACTTATTCAAAGAATCAACAAGTAAATTAGTTTACATGTCATAGCCAGGAACTGCTTAATTATAACCAGGAATCCACAGGACATGATACATAAGGCAGCCGTATGACAAGTTTTCATATTTACACACTTGGAAGAATCAAACACTAGCAGTTGTATCCTCCTGAATTATCAATTGAACACAAAGGGAAGCAAGAGTCTAAAGTGGAGAACAAATAAAATGCTGGATAAAGATCCTACCCTCTTTAAATGAGGCCCTGTTAATATAAAACAATGTGTATCAAAGCAAATTGTAAATAGACCAAGCTCTGAAGTCCCAAATTTGAATACCGGCGCCAAAAAATATCAATTTCGACCAATTGCAAGGCTGCATTCTTAGATTGATGCCAAAATATAGGTTTAAAACTTTATGCTGCATACTGGTGACATCTAGCAAAATTGATACTATAAACAACAAATAAAGCACAAGCAACAACAACAATGTCATAGCTATATTCAAAATGTGTAGACAAATAAATTACAAAATTGTCTACTGTGTAAAAATAATGGCCCGTGCAAAATTAACAACAAGGATATATATATACTACAGTAAGAAACTAAAATTTCACTTTTTGCAATTAATGTGTCGAAACTCACTTCCAATAGTTGTTTTATGAATGTGATATCAAATTTAATGTTCAACCACGCAGACATACCTGGCATAAAGTACTGTTTTAGTCCAGAAATTTTGAGAAATTTGGAATAAAATGAAGAAGAAAATATCTCAGCCTGTGATAAAATCAAACATGTCCTAAAAATTAATTAAGGTACACACAGATTTCGTGTCACTTACAGATAAATGTTTCACTAGATCAAATGCAATTAACCTACTTCTAGGTATAATGACCAATTATCGATGTTGACATGACATATTTATCGATGATATGATAATTGGTTATAATTCAATGATAACAGAACATGGTAATGCGATTATCAAGATACATAAAATCAAACCCCTAGCTGTGCCCCTACTAAGATATATAAAATCGAACCCCTAGCTGTGCCCCTACTAAGATACATAAAATTGGACCGCTGTGCCCCTATTAGTATTATTATAATGTATAACATTCCCTATCACTGACTGACAAAAGTTACATCAGGTTTGTTTATAGAATATGCAGCCAATTAAGGTCCAGCCATTAAGACATTAATTAAATAAGGAGTGGGGGGGGGGGGGGGGCAAGGCTCAGTTACAAGGCACTGTGATAATAATTTTGAACTGGCTGATGGCCCCTCCAGTATAAGTCAATCAAAATGTTACTTGATACTAAAGCATCAAATGACCCCTTCATGAGGGAATAAGGGGCCTTTTTGCATAAATGAGAATCCAGCTATAATATATAGAAGTAAATGAAAAGACCTTCAAGGGAATGTCACAAATGATATGGTTTAATGTGAAAAATGGACAACCATAATAATGTATAGTAAGAAATTTAATTATCTGTCAAGTAAAGTTATTTCATAGTAGACTGTCTACTAGACACATAAACAATTTCATTGTGTATGTATGAAGAAATAAAACAACATTAATATCATATAACAAAATATAATTAAAAAGGTTCTCTGATTACAAGTGAAAATGCACTTGAGCTTAACTTCCAGACAAATGGGGTTCAGATTTTCCCCCTTGATAGTTGTAAGATAATGCCGACATTCACAAAATATACCTACATCAGTTTGCAAACTCAGCATAGACATTATCCAAACAATTGACTTGTACATGTAAATACTACACATGTTTACAGGCTGAGAAAAAGCCTAGAACAGGCAAGATACCGTGACATCAGACATAGCACAAAAACTTGACACCAAACAAGTCATAACATTAACAGCCATAGCAGAACAGCTGTTATAAACAAAGGAAGGCTATTAGTGAATGAGATCTATGTTTTCATGTCCTTCCTTGACATTCAGCTTCCACAATTCAACCATACCCTCTAAATAAGACTGGTTCTTCACAAATGAAGACAAAATACAAACTTAAACCTACAAACTACCATTCCTGCAAATTTGATAAATATGTGTTACCAAAAATACATAATAAAAGTGCTAAAAGAATCAAAATAATAATTCAACATGAAAACTGTCAGCCACTGACTGACGAAAGGATTCAAACATGCAAACTTTAATGTCTTACATCAGCATTTTCAAGATGCTTGTAAATTTCAGTTCCTTTTTAATAAACTACCCTGAAGTTTGATAAGCAGTCTAAATAGGCAAGACAGTCTAAAGTTTGACAGAAAGACTTGATTTTGTGTTCCTCACTTAGATAAGACAAAGCGGACGATGAAACATACATATTTCTATACAAAAGCCTCAAGCTTTTATCTATATACCTTAAATACAAACATACTACAGCCAGGTTCTCCAACAAATAATCGCATCTGGGACTAATTATCACACATAAGCTTCTAGCTTCATCTTCTAGTCTTATTAACAAAGACTGTCTTAATCTATCCCCTATTATAGACCAGCTCCTAGGTCATACTAGTGTTTACGTTAAAATTAACATCAGTATAGTCTAGAGTAACAATGAATTAAGCACTCATCATGGTTTGCTTAGTGAGTATTTTGTACAACTTAATTAACATTTCTTACGATGTTCTGATGTTTTGGGAGGTAGGTGGGTTTATACAAGACTAATAAAACAAGTGTATTAAGGGGTTCGCCGCCCTAAACTATGAAGGAAATTGTTTGAGTCTCATCAGGGGTCCCTAATACTAATTTTCTTCATGATACGTCTAGGAAGCATTAATGTGCAATTAATAATAAACACAGCTTGCATACTGCAGGATTGACGATGAAATACCCCACCCACTTTTCAATCCATGATTCCTGACAAACTAATGAATTAACAGATATCACATAAACATCATGGCAGAAATCATCATCCATTTAGTACCAGGGCACATGTATAAGATCATGAACACAGTTTTTCCTAAAATTATTTGTAAAATAGAAAACCCCGCACTCACCATTTGTATTGTCATTTTGACATGAAAGACATACTCCGTTGTCAGGGTAACAAAGTTCCGAACTACTAGACTCCTTTGAACACGAGCAAGAATCACTTAAATTATCTAATAAATTATTCCCACTGTCACTATCACAGGTTGCTGTCAAATCAGATTTTCCGGTTCCAGTGTCCGAACCGGACGTTATATTTCCGGAGCTACTACAACTTCGTAGTTTATTATATATATAATCCCACTCACCACCCTGATTCCATAATTTTGGCAAACTTAATTTATTTTCAACAGGTAGATTAGTTTTATTATTTGAATTTGAGCCTTTTTGTTCATCAGTATCACAGAATGCTCGTAAATCTTCGATCAAATCACAGACCGAGTTCCGATGCCACTTATTTTCCATCATTTTTGAACGACGTTTAAATTGAAATTTTCCAAACTCCTCTTCAAACATTTTAAAATCATCGTCGTTGCTAAAGAAATCTCCAAATATATCGTCAACTTTAACATCATCATTAAACACTTCATTTTCACTATCGCTAGAATCAGACTTTCCGTCATCTGACTGATGAGGAGACCATCGATATTTGTCCAGACTAGAATTACTGGCGTAGCGACGTTTATTTTTCACTGTTTCAAACACTCGATCAAACTCCTGAAAATGCTCATCATTTTGAAAGAACTCCATCATGGGAAGTTTATCTAATTCCAAACCTAAAATATTTCCAATTTCTTTAAACCTTGCAGTATTAGGGAGCTCTTCTTCAGATTCTGAATCTGAATCGAGTTCTTTATACAAAAACTTTTCTTCTTCCAATGTTTTTACTAAGCATGAATTAGCATCATTTGTTTCTGCAGACAGTTCATTGTCAGAAAAATCAATAACAGAATTAACTTTTGATCGTTCTTTCGAAACTTTTCTTCGATCGTCTTTCCAACGACTACGTAATTGGTGAAAATGTATTAAATCGTGTTTAAAATCCTCATAATCGTCTTCATCCACGAAAACATGCGTGAAATGTTTGTAGTTAGTGGAATCGGACAGCTCATCAAATGGAACATTGAATATATCCTCTTTAAAGAATTTCAAATTCCGAGATCCTAGATCAAACTTTTGATTTTCTTGATTTTCAGTGTTAAAATATTCCTTACATCCAGCATATCTTTGTTCCATTTCAAACTAGTCACCATGTCTTCAGGCATAATTCAAAAGAAATGTTATAAAGAAGAAAAAGCAGCCTGCAGATACTGATGAAAAACTCACAGTGTAATCACAGGTAAAAATACAGAATTCATCTGAACCAGTCTGCCAATGATTAGACACAGTCTATCTATCTAGTCTGTTTCAGCAGAAGACTGAAAATCGTGTTACTAAAAATAGATACATGATGTGTTTGGAAAAGAGAGAAAGATACCTCGGTTAAATTTAGTGCATTTGTAGTTAATATTTCCATTCATTGATAAAATTTCAGACTTGTGGATGGGTAACTGGTAACTTTCATAACACTCAAAGTATCTCAATTTATCGCATGTATACCCTAAGGCATAATATTTATATCAACCATGCATTCTTTTAATTTGAATATACAATTATACACAGATAATCATCCGTCATGAATAATTTATGTAAATGACATTGCAGCTAAGGACAAACTGACTTAAATGAATTAACGGGACATGTACACTGTCACGTAGAAAACATTCTGCAACTATAGATGTCAAAAATAAAGCAATTACAAATGACCCTGAATTGGTTGTAAACCAACAGACTGACATTGTGTGGTTAACGATTTCTGATATTTGATTAAAACCTGAGAAAGGTTAATATTAATTGATACAGTAGGCTTTAATTACAGGATGTAGGTATCAGTAAATACATGTGAAATATTAAAGAAGTGACCGAATTTATAAAACATCCTAAATAAAGAATTATCTTAAGTTAAAGTATGCGACAGCATTTTTACTTAAACATTAACAATGTTCCTAAAAAAATTCTTAGCCATGTACCATATATCATATGGTAAATAATAACTGAAAAATTGTTGAAAAACAATGTTAAACCCACTAAATTTTCTTTTTTTGTAAGTCCAATTTACAAAACATCCAATTTTTTGTGAGATTTCAATTCAACTTAAGATTATCTACAGTGCTATTTAAAGCAATTTACTTTATTCAGTTGACAAAGAAAAACAATTAAACACATTTATAATAAAGATTTAACCCAAGAAAAAACTTTGTACAGATAATTATTACTGAAGAATTGATTTACTAATACCTTAAGTATCCTGGTTAACCACTGCTTTCAATACCACAAAAATAGCAGTGAAAACTGACAACTTAAAATAGATTTTATGATTAAGGCATTTTCTTTTAATCGATATTTTGATCAATGAGTTTGAAAATGTAAGTTAGCTATGTAAACTGTTACTTAGTATGTTAAATCATAGACAATCAAAAACACTAAAATTTAATAATAAATAAGCACAAAAAACTTTCTCCAACAAACCCTTACTACATCTGTTTTACACTAAGAACAATAAATTATTATTAATATTGATTTTTTTATTATTTCTCCTTATTTTTTCATATCACGTCATATCAAATTAATAGCAGAAGCTACGAAAAACATTACACAGCATAATTTTTCAACAAAGCTTTTTTTAGAACACAACCAAAATTACCATCACAAAATTAAACCATTAAACACATATTTTATTTCCATTTGTTTTCTCAAAGAACAATTTTTCCACATAATGCATAACAAATCAATGTCAAAACCAAAATGCATGCATTCCAAAATGTCAAGGTCACTCAAATAGAACCAATCAATATTTACTTCAAATAATAGCATAATCTTTTGTTTACAAGAATTGAGAAGGAACAATCTGCCTACCCCCTACCAGAGGTCTATAGACTGGGTTATAAAATCTGTGTTTATTCAACATGTGTGTTAAATCAGTGCAAACAAAAAATAGAATACCAGTCTATGACAGGTTCATATTTAAAACAAACTTACCGTAAGAACCAGATAAGGCCAATGTTAAAAAAAAAAGTGGTAACTCAGACCTGGTTACCTTAATTATTTTGTTTCAAATTCAAGTTGTTTTTACAATACAAGATAGAAAACAGGTGAATTTTAAGGGGTTTTTATCTTTAAGGGTTGTTCAGGAAGTAAAATTATTTTTCATCAATTTTTTTCTTTTCCTCCCTTTAACTTCCTTTTATTTTGATAGCAAAATCCTGCATATAAGATAGTGTGTGACTTTGGATCGGACCATCAGACCAGACTGTCGGAAACTAACATTATTTAAGGTTGACCTTAGAACAGAATTTCTGATGACATAACACTTGATCAGCTTATTTGTGTTATCGGCACAAACAGACAACCAATGATAAACTATGACAAACAAAAATTTCTAATTCATTTCACCAAATTTAAACAATTGCATAACTGACTTTTGTTGATCTTTAATGTTTGTTTTCAGAATTATACAATTTTTAACCACTTTCTTTTAACATACATACACTTATCATACCAAATACTACACTTTATTTATTAAGCCAAAAAGGCCATATCCTGCTATTTTAATAAAGTAATTCTATATTCTTTATGATATATGGAACTTACTTATATCCCTTTTAAACCATAACATCCCCGCTGTGAGCTAAGTAAAAATGGGGCCATAACTCCTGTGAAATTGTTTGGAAAATGTTTCGGAAATCCAAGATGGCCTGTATTTTATCATTACCCGTATTTACATACCAAACACCATAATTCTGAATGATCATCTTTCACAATCTAAATTCACTGTTGACATCAACTATGAAATATATTTAAACTAACTTCTGACATTTCAAAAGTAGCAGCAACAATTTTAAAATTTATAAAGGAATCTATTACAAACTATTTTTGACAGTAACTGTTGATAAATAAAATAATGTATCTTTAACTTGTATTATATACATGGATTAAATATTCAAATATTCATACCTTGAGCATATTATAAATGGTAATGTCAAAAAAACATTTATTAAGTAATTTTAAACACATACCTAACTATGTGACATTCTAGATTTACCTAATACGTCAAAAAACATGAGTCACATATTAAGATTGTCTAATGATATAAATGTCTTTATATGAAAGACTTCCTCTAACTGCAAGAGTTTTTTGTCCTTATTCAAATGAGCATCCAAATTTTCTTTAAATTTGAAGTCAGGTACCTAGTCACAAACTTATAAGTTGAGGAGTAAAAGTTGTGGCCTTAAATCAATATAATCTCCATTAAGACAAAAAGAAAATGCTGACAAAAATGTGAATGTATACTTTAGCCTTCATATTCTAGATTATTTTATGTTTCTTATTTTCAATTCAATTAATTTACTGCATACAGTCAAACCTGTGAACAAAGGCCACCCTTGTGAAAGACATACGACCTTTATTGACAGGTGGCCTTTATTCTGGGGTCATTTTGTTTTAAATGACAGTTTTAAAAAGAATGACATTTTATCTTAGGCTGTCCTTTATTCAGAGGTGACTGTCAATACAGGTATGATTGTATATAGAGATATGAGATTTTTCAAAAATCTCAAACAAAGACAATATTTTGAGATCACCCTGTACCTCATTAAGACTAATAATCACATTAGTAATACACACCTGTAATAAATACAGATTTCATAATTCTTCTATGAATCAGTCATTGCAATATAACTGTAATAATCATAAATCTATTAATTTCATTGGGCATTTAACCCATTTTTGTTCTGCTTGAACATTTATATAAATAATGTTAAAGTACTAAATGGCATAGATTTATTGATATATCCTTGCCAATTTAATGCCATCAAAAGCATGGTACCCTGACTTAAGATCAAAGAGTCCTATCTATAATGGCATAAACCACTAACCAAGTCGGGCCAAACGGCTAACCAAGTCATTGCAAGACACAGGTAAATAAAGACATACCTTTTATCGGCACCATTATTGCCATATGTTATAAAATATCCTTTGATTGAGTGCAGTTAGTAACATAATATTATGATTCAGAGAAAATAGTTTGGTAAGTGCAAAAACTTCAGAAAGTGCGAACATGAGGGAACACTTCAGCCATGTACATCATCTTCATTCAACTTCCCTGTTTCTTTAACAACCTTCATGAGTACATGTTGAGGGTTCAACGCAACAGTGTCGTAACTCATATTGAAATAAGAACAAGTTATGACTGTGTTGCGCTGAGCCCTCGATGTATATTTTGTCAGCTTTTTTAAGTATCTCATTGACAAGTATTGCATAAATTTGACTTTGACAGTCAATTGACATGTACATGTAAATAGGGTTCATATGGGATTTCATCCATATTTTGTGTAAGTACCTATATAGAACAAAAGCTATAGGTAAGATATAGGTCCAAGGGTTACATGCAATATTGATGTATCAGCATTTTAGATCAAAATTTAGATACAAATATTTTTGTGCAGAAACACCAATTACCTGAATATAAATATCTGACAGAATGTTCATAACCCAGTAGTATTGATAAACGCACCTCGCCATCTGTTGACAAAGTACAGCAGTTTACAGAGCAAAAAGTTAATTTTGAAATCTGAACGATAGAGTTATGCTATCAAACAATCTGACAGGTGTACCACCTTGTATAATAGGCTTGTATACAACTAAATGCAGATTTTATGTCATTAAGGACTTCCACATTCCAATATTCCTCAGAGAAAGATACCTTTTAGCAAAACTTTACAATACTTGAAAGTAACTAGAACAAAGTCCTACATTCTTAATGACCCAAATACAAAATATCCCTTGATTCAAATCTGAGTTCTGAGACTAGTAAGCAGCTTTTTCATTGGTCTTTAAAATGATAGTTTAAGACCAATCTCTATCATTGGCTAATATTAAGCTCAAATCAACCAATCAGAGACTTTATAGCAATATAGTCACTGCATATTTTTTTAAACTGAACGATGGCTCAATTTTCCATAACCGTCACTCACTCAATTTTCCATAACCGTCACTCACTCAGCATGCATGAATTTTGATGCAGACCAAAGTACTATGTTTTTCTACATCCGCCATGCAATTGTTAAACTAGTTTCCGTTCCATGTTGTAGTGCAAGTGTATACATGTAAGTTCAGATTCCAAGAGTACTTTCAGTACTTTGATTAACTAAATCAATCACCTTTAAGATCAAAAGTCACAACTAAGCACTCACTATCAGCAATAATAACATTAAACAAAACCTGATATTTGAGGGTTACAATACTGAAACCAGTCTGCAGATAGAGCTAGATTATTGGTCAATAATAAGTCCGAGTTCAAAACTGACCAATCAAGTGCAAAACTACCAAATAACCAAGTTCAGATTTCAGATGTCAACTAAACTATGAAGTCAATAAATATATTATTTAGCACTCACAGCATAAAGGAATTATATATAACAGAACTGACAACTTGCGGGTAATTCAAGGTTTAACGCTGACCTTGAAGCCTTGTGCATTACATACTGCAGCATCTTTTGCATAAATTGCAGTAATTAACTACAGCATCAATTAATTATGTGCAGACGTCATTCTACTTCTGGCTTTGTATTGTATTCCCTTTTGATTGGATGAAATTTAACGTAAAAGCAGGACATTTTTTGAGGTTCATTCAAAAGCTGTGAATCTGATTGGAGAACAAAATTACCATGTATGACATGTACGTATAATTTCTAGCCAGATAAACAACTTAACCCTTTAAGTATTTGCTTTTATACCATTTAAGTGCTTACTAGATTGCCCAAACATACTTAAAGTAATTATGATTTGAAGATATGGATTTATGTATCAGATTATAGCTAAGTGAAAGTAGCCATTCCTTATAGCACGGCCACATCAGAGTTCAGACCAATAAATTATTAGACTTGGGTACACAAAGTAAATAAAATTGCCTTTACAGTAAATTTTGAAATATTGTTCTTTTAATAGTTTGTCCATCAGACCATGTTTAATACTTAATTAATAATATGAATTATGTATTCAAAGTAATATTTATCACGGAAGAATTTTGTCAAAGTGCTGGCTCAGCAAATTTGAAAATATTAGTTTGGGCTGGTGGATTTTAGGATACAAGTAGGGTAGTATTTGGGGAGGTGGGGTTTTCTGTATGATGTTTTTTCCCCTAGGAATCTTTAACTCTTCTATATTCTTTTTTTTTGGAGGGGGGGGGGGGGGGGGGGTATAAAATGACAGCAATTTGTTTTTCGAAGATTATTTAAAAAATTCCAATTCAGCATCCTATTGTGAATGAAACCAGATTAAAAGCGACTGTCAGCCACCATTTCTACATGAACAGAAGGCTTGACTTTCAAACTGATGTTACATGACATCAAGTAATGACAGCATACCTGCTAAAATGACACATTGTGTTAAATGCATCCTATGAACTTAAGTTCAGACTAGAACTGTGTATTCTTTGTTTCTTGATGCGCCGCAACAATATTCGGCCATTTTAAAAATTCAACTTTGATATACAGGGAAAGACAAAATGTGGCCTTCATTCTGAAGTGGTCACTAGCACAGGTTTGACTGCAGTTTTTAATTTTTTACCCAACAGATTATGCAGTCCAAATTGGATAATAAATTTAAATATCGAGGATATGAATGGTAAAACATCATCATCAACCATATTAGGAAGATTAACTTAACAATTTATTTCCGTTGCCTTACATAGAGAAGCCTAAAATCTTACGAAAAACAATAAAAAAAATTGGCCTGTGTAGCCATGTAACAGTCTCATGTAAATGTCAGAAGTAGGTTTTTTTGAAGGGCATCTTAAGTATGTTTAGAAAATTACAAAAATATCAACATATTTAGAAATTTGTACAAATATTGTCGGTATTTGAAAAATTAATGTCTACTTAACAAGGTAATGGTTGGTATTAGACACCTATTGTAATTTACAAGAGTTATATAGTGGTCAACTGGTCAACCAAGTAAAATTGTTTGATGTCAAATGAATGAAGACTGATGAAGGAGAGGTCATCATAACACAGCTGGCCGGTGGTCAGTCTGTAATCAATGATATAAACATGATGTCTGGACAATGGTCAGCATACTTGGGTGGGCAGGAATCAATAGGACCAGACACTGTAGAAATTAGAGACCAAGGCTGAACACTTGTTTGTTTCTAGTTACATACTCATGTGAAATAAGACAGGTTGGAGGGGATTTTATTTTATTTCATTTATTTCCATCTTTTGTATCATTCCAGAAAGCATGCGATAAGGTACATAATTGAGATAGTGCATGTAATGTACATTGGGCCTTACAAAAAGTCTATGGTTGCAGGGTATAAAATTAAGGCAGGTTGGGTGATCTGAATTAACTTTTTAGGCCAAAAGAATCCTTTTAAATGAATGGCTTTTATTCACAGACTCGAGTCCCAACTTTTTAGGCCAAAAAAATCCTTATAAATGAATGGCTTTTATTCACAGGGTGACCATTCATTCTAAGGTGACTGCTAACACAGGTTTGACCTTATAGGTATCAATTAACTTCCATTGAATGATTCACTTACTTTAAACCAGAGCATACCGGTAATTAAAAATGAAAAAAACATTTATTCTAATGACAACTAATGCGAACTCTGAATGTATGAATTTTTATCATAATTTCCTTCCTAACTGGTAATTTCAAAATGGTCATTTTTTACATACTTGGCATGTCAGTGTGTTAGATAAAAGATGCACAAATGTAATAACTGTACAATATGAAAACTTGAGTTACAGTATGTTGTCACTTATCTTAAATACTTAAATGATGAATGGTATTTATATATATATAAGGATATTACAGTTAATGAGTTAAAACCATTAGAAAGCCACATTTTTTTCTTAGAATAAGAGAAGTGACAATTGTTTAGATAACAACAAGAAGTGACCATGATGTGTGTTCATGTACTATGTTACTCATGGTTATTGAAACAGAAAGAATTTTTTTTATATCCCAATCTAAACTGTCAAAAGTTCAAGTCTGGTTAATATCATATGAACTTACATTTTTTTATGATCTGTTAACAGAGTAAAATAATTACCTATGGCTACTAAAAAGGACATTAAATAAATGTGAAGCTTGTTACAGATATATTTTAATTTCCTGTACACTGGTTTAAACAACACTTTAACAACACCATATGGAATCATGCTGAAGCAGTCAAACACTTCCAAGACATTAATGTTCGTTTTGTTTCAGTGGATTGACAACTTCTCCATCTGGAGTAAAAATCAACATTTTTGTTAAATTTTCATAGAAAGTTTTGACCTGTCACGACCAACCGGCAAACATTTCATCAACTTTTAAACAAGTAAATATTTACTGTGGACAAATGTCACATTGCCATTATTATTTGTTATTGTTTTGTTTGTTTGAATTTTATGTCCCAAGTCATATGAGGGAGACAGTTCACCTAACAGTTCCTGGGAAGAACCAGTTCTAGACTCCCATCCTCCGTAAGCAACTGCCTACTTTCTCAAACCAATGTGTATGTTTACCATATATAGAAAATATCTTAACAGAATTTTATTCAGAAAAATGTTTTTGAGGTAATATACTCACATCATTAAAATGTTGAAAACACAAAATTGAGATCTGAGCTGAGAGATCAATCTCAATGTTTTATAATTTCAGAACATGGACATGATTGGATACAGAGTATCATTATGATCAAATTTAATTTGTCATGCTTTTTTCAATTCTAATTTGAACAGCTGAGTTAATGTTTATCAAATTGGACCTGGATTACAAGGATGTCACCATGTAGACATTATTTACATAATTTGATATACACACACACCTTAGAATATGACTCATATATCATATGTTTGATATTTGATCAACACTTATACATGTATGAATTTTACCCAGTGAAAAATGACAGTGCAATTTTCAGTTGAATTTTCAATTAAATCATTGAAAGTTTTATACAATTCTATTATATACACAAGGATATTTAATATTAATATTCAAATTTAAAAATTAAAACCCAGTAGTAATCATTAGTTGCAAATTTAAACCTCACTGAAACTTCTTTATGAAAATTTATGTTTTAATGCAAAAATCATGTTCTCAAATTATGTGTAGTAAGTTCACCAAACCCACAAATAACTACGATAGTACCATCTTACAAATTTGTCACAATTATCCTCTCAAACATTTAATCCCCGAGATTCCATTTTCACTTAATTTGCTTTACAACCCTATCTTATAAATAAACAATCTTTAAATCCTTATAAACACTTTCTTTCCCTTTTCCAAACACACACACAAAAAAGAGATACGCAATAAAAACCTTCAATAAAAGAAACACGAGTTTCTTTTTTTTTTACATCCAAAATGCTGTCACTTTTTTTCCTGAATATCAAGTGTGTACAATTAATTCCACTTTCACTTTGGTTGTAAAACAAGTAGCTAAATTCAGTATTAAGAAATGAAACACTTCACCTTTCACTCAGTTAAACACACGCTAAATATTCAACTATCCAATCGCAAGCTAGATTACAAATGATGAATAACTTACAATATCTGTCACTTTAGATATCGACACACATCAGTTTAACAATGACGTTTTATCGTTATCGGTTATCTCACTGAATATATTCAAACGATTTCAATAAAAACAGCTGTAAACAGGGTAGATAAACATGCACCGAGTTTAAATCATACAATACTTTGTTGACCGTCCCACACTATGTGTCACCCTACCAATAGTTCACAACACAATAACACGAGGCAAGAGTCATAAATATCGTTTAGTGTACTTGAAGTTGTAATCCATGTAATATATATTAGACCTAGTAGACTTTATGAGTAATAACCACAATTGTATACAAAGGTGAAACAATAGAAATATACATTCGTAAATATTTCATTTCACACCCACACGACTACTGAACTACGACAAATGAATTATCGTCCACATCATCAAACTTTTTCAGCCTGGTTCATAAGATTTCTCGCATGAATAAGCAATACAAGAAAATTATACTCTCGGCGAAAATTGCAGTAAACAAGAACTTCAAAACAAACTAAAATTGCAATAAAATGAAGAGAAAATGAATGATAAAACATAAAACAAGAAAAAATATAAAAAATATATAAAACATAAAAAAATGGAACATATTAAAATATAGAACATAAAATTGCTATCTACAAATTATCAACCAGACATCCTATGCAATATTTGCCAATTTTATATCAATGTTGATTTAGTAAATAAAACATATACAGAATAAATATGATAACATCATTTTTGCAATTATTACTTCTAGATAATGTAGAACAACTTATTATAAAACCCTGGTTCCCAATAAATGTTTAAACCACAAGAGAAATGTGGATGTTTAAAACCAATACACAAATTATTAATTCATTAATTTATTCAAACAATGTAGAAAGTTTATCATTAAGTTAGAACACTTGAGCGGGTATCAAAATATTACTTATAACAACCAATATGTAAATGGTACATCAAAATGTCTTTAATATTATATGGGTAATATTGATTAATTCATTAATATTCTATAGAATAAGTTTTTTTTCAGTATTTTGGGAATATGACCCATACCCTTGGGATTGGGAATTTTCGCGGTGTTCTAATCAAAATTGGGAAAAAATGTATAACTACAATTTTACAATGATTAACTTATTCTTCTTATTCTCCCATAAAACAATAGTAGAATAAGGTATTTACTACCAATAGTGATGTTAATGAACTTATCTAATTAAAAAAAAAAAGGGGGGGGGGGGGGAATTTTTATCCGTGAATTGGGAAAAAAGATACTATTTTCCATTGGGAATATGACCAAATTTCGGCTATAATCGCCCCCAAAAAATCCCTGAGAATAAATGCCCCAATGGGGTGTTACATCATGCAGAGTTATGGTTGATATGATTTCTGGACAAATTGTAATAGTATTGGAAAAGATTTCTGAATTATTTATTTGTTAGCCATGTTTAAAAAAAAAATTTTTTTGTGGGGTGAGTGTAAAATTATTAAATAATATTCCAATTTCACCTTCTAACATACACATCTTGATCTCAAACAATAGGTGTTGATAAATACTACAAAGCACAGATTAAAATTCATACTTACCAGGATCAGCGCTTGTGAAGTATTTGATTACCTGTCACATTGTATTGTACACAATCAGCATTTTACTGAGGTTAGATATCAACGCTGATAAAACTTCAGGTATAATGTTTAATGACCAGTTTTAATACTAATTAAAGATAAAAGTAGGTCATTTCTGATATATATCTTTACTACAGTGTTCTGTACTGAAAAATGTGTAAATATTCCATGTTTTATGTATGTTTCAACAGTAGTTCATGGTCCCGAAGCTCAAATCTCAATTTCATTCTCAAAGTAATATGGTTTACTAGATAGAGCTAATAAAGTTTAAATACATAATCCAGATCAACTTAACTATCAGATTAACATATCAATAATTTTATGTCATAAATTGTCTGGTCATAATTAACTTAGAAACATTAAAGATTAACATTGATTAACATCAAGATATGAAATATGAGCTTAGAGACGGACAGATTTCAGTTTCTTGGCTAACCTTGTTCTCCACATGTTACTGAGTGATAATCAAAATCCGATGGCCTTCATGATGTAATGCCTTATTATGCCTTTAATCAAATCAACACTGAGAACATGCATATTGCTGCCTTAGAGTTCAAACTCCAAGATTTAAAGACATTATTAAAGCGTTCATAATAACCAGAACCAAAATTTAACCAAAGACAAGGGAAAGAACTCGTGTTATAGCATTGACTATGTAACTACTGATAAACTCCCTTTATCTTAAAGCATTATTAGAATCAGTCATTTCAAGGGAAGTAACTCAAATTAATCTTATCAACATTCACACTCTTATTACATCCCTTGGATGATTATAATATATATACCTACAATAAGGGTACTTCTTAAACCTCAGTTGAATGTTTGCCAAAGTAAGATAAAAGATGATTAGCTAGATAAAGTTGTTCACAGCAAGCAGAGAGAAAACATTGACATTCCTAGAAGAGAAAGTACAAACCAGTAGACATGAACATAGAACTTGATCGCTCTATGAATATTGGCTAAAACCACTAAGCACCTAATTAACAGACCACTTAGTAGTAAAATTCCAGTAATATAGTATTGTTAGCCATAAAAGAATTACTAGATATCACCTTCTATGCTATTGTATGCCGACTTTTACAAGAATGTACCATTTAATGCACAGATCATTATTTTGGGATAAATACAATTACAGTCAGCAACTCAGCATGATTATTCTCTGTCTACCTTTAAGATTATATTGGTAGATATGTTTAAATGATTTTCAATACACAATGTAACAGACCTTGTAAAGCAATTAATACATTATAAACATAAAACACATGACAATGAATCAGTTATTGAACACATGGTCATGAACCAGATACAAATACCAATAAATGTCCTGTAAACCAAAGCCAGATACCAGTATATTGTAAACAATAGACAAAAGTGGGAACCAGTACTATTCATTCAAATAATTAGTAATCAGATAAAAAGCTCAAGTATCAAATGAAACATGTTTGTAACCATAAATTGCAACAATTACATAACAGATTAAATAAATTATTGGAGTATTAACAAAATTAATCCCTAGAATGAAGTAACTTATTGTTGTAAATCTCAGACATAGCCACCAAATAAATAATTCATACATACACATTATTAAAATGTCACATACAGTCTTCCATCATTCCATAGTGTAGGGAGACCCTAAGGGCCAGGGATAACAAGGGTTATACAACAACAAAGTTGGATGGGAAGTACCTAAAATCAGACTGATTTTATCTGTACAGTTTTAATAGCTTTAATAGACACAGCAGCTTTCTGAGGTGGATCTCAAGGGGTACATACACATTATTACATAATGACTAGAATGAAGAAAGGGGGTGGTAAATAATTACGGCTGTAATGCAATTTATTCAGAGGCTTATATGGCCTGTTGCATAAAAAAAATTGACCATCCCTTAAATTTCCATACACCCTCGACTTAACATACAGATGACATTTAACTTTTGGCTCTTTGCCTCTTCGACCTCTTAACCTTTGAGGACGAAAAAAAACACAAACAAACTCACTGCAGCATTAATCAACAAGCCAGTTCCCCCTTGCATAAAAGATACATGCCAAGCTGAGTATTTACATTGATTAACTCAATCACCAATTTAAGTTATCAATTATTCATTACCTGTTTTTTTATCTGATATAGAAACAGACCTGCTGATGCAGCAGTCTTACAATTATGTAAAAAAAACAATCAATTAATTTAAATACAAACCAGTCTGTATGCACAAATTCTGTACAAATGAAAAAGACTTGTACATGCATGGCCATTTTATACAAGACTAAGTCTTTTACCTTCCCTTTAAATTCACCTAATAATTTCTCTAGTTTAGGAATGTTTTAATTTCAAATATCTAGGTCAATAATACTAATAGTTTGTACTCATAAGCTGGGAGCCTACATTGAGATATAAATTTCTGTGTACATATTCCTTCAGTCAACTAGGAATCACACCCCAACTGTGCCACCCTGGCCTACCTTAGAAAACATCAGAAATTCATTGGATATTTTCTCCAACCTTCAGCAATAATTGAGCACTAATTAATCAGAATAAGAAATTATTAAAACAAATTATGGCAAACAAGATCGCAAAAACTAATACCGGTAATTAAGGGAAATTAGTCCAGAAGCAGGGTCAGTAGAAATGAGTCCTTAAACCATACCCATCAAAAAGTAGTATTAAGCTATTTAGGCTCATACATATTTTGTCTTTAATATATAAACACTGTTGACTGGACAATCCACTTTTAAATGTTTGATTGTTCAGATGAAATTAATGAGTCACGTCTCCTTATAATTGTCAAGAGATTGACCATGGCAACATTATATTGAACATAGATACAACTTGTGTCACCATGACAACTGGTAACTGGAAACCAATGAACTCTTAAGTACTCAATTTCAAACATCAACTTGACAAGCAATGAAAGGGATTAGGTACAACAATGTATGATTTGTCAACAGCGGTGATTTTGTTGCCGATTTTAAGAAAACAGAAAGAATGCATTCAGATTTCTGTAATTTCATACAATCTGAGCGCTAGGAAACACACAACAAAACTTTGTTAAACAGCAAATTGTAAGTTAGTGTTCACCAAATATGTAAACATTGTGAAGTAAACATAAGTACAGATATAAATGAAGGTGCACTGGTAAATATTGATGGTATGATAAAGGATGATTTGATCTAATTATATCAATAATCAATTATCATGTGAAAGACAATCAGGGTTCTCATTAAAAGTCAAAAGTCAAGGCCTTTAGGGTCAATTTGGCTGATTATACAGCAAAATTTCCTACAGTTGACTGAGTTGTAATAGCATATGTGACTTATTGAACATTACAAATTCCCAAAAATCAGAAAGCTTATTTTACTAATTTCAAGTCAGTCAAAACAGCACTTTAACTTAAGGGTCAAATGAAAGCCCTGACAATGAAGTATGTATTACAGGACCAGAGAACAGACAAACTTGAGAACATTACCGGATCAAAAGAATAAATTGGCTCACAAAATAAATTGACAGAACTCTTTAACTAAAATTAAAGAAAAAAGAATGCCACTAATTATCTAAATTTTACCAGACATCATAAGAATTTAAGCAGCAGGACTGACAGTCTTTCTCGTGTCTACGAAGACAAACACTGCCTGACAGACTATTGTATTGTAATCAAGGGTCTGATGTGGCTTGAATTCAAGACAGAAAATGTTTGCAGAACAAGTATTGATTACCATGTCAATTTTGTTGATTAAGCCATACATATTAATGTATTACATGAAGATGTGGCTGTGGACTATAACTTAGAACAATCACTCTTCCTATTCCAGATCAGTATGAAATCCGGTTAAGAAGACAATTATTGAAAGGTCGATACAATGATCACCTTAATGTAAAAAAAATCCACTTTAGTCTTTAGAAAGCTATCAGTCATAATGCTTAAATATAATCCAAAATCCATCATGTTATCAAATAAAGAATTCAAATCAAACCACAATTAATTCTTGATCAGAAGCACTGGAATGGCCAAAACAAACAGGCCATATCAAATTATAAATTTAATATCATGCAGATATATTTGCCTCAAAATCATTTATGTTACACAAACAATCCTCAACAACTATTACTGTCAATGACATGACATTCAGGCCAATCAGTCACCACTAACTGCCAGCTCTTCACTCCTGATTGACATAAAATTATGCAAATCCCAATATGCCAGCATCTTTTGCCCCTATACAAGTATACCTGAATATTTTCTTTAATTGCATACTACTATTACTAGTGAGTCCAGGGACAGACACATTTCAAGACTGAGTTAGGGTAATATGCGGTGACAGCCACTGAACCTGGAGATTTTGAGTTGGAACCCCACAACCACATAAAAATTCTCTTGACATAAAGGTTGACCACTGAGGAAAGTTTACATAAATGCTTTCACTGCAAACAAGCATAAATAAATTGGTACATGATTTTCATGCAAAGATGACAACTAAATTTGACAGCAAATATCTGGGAGAAGACGTAACTGATAATATTATCTTGGAAATATGGTATCGTTGCTACAAAGACAAGTTAGATCAATCATCAAATGATCAATATAAACTTATTATACAAAAGAAATGTTAAAATTCACTTACTGTTGCATTTCAGGCACTGCTTGAAAACACCCCAAATGAAATCACCACATTCATCACACCATGTAGGATGACTCAACTGTTGCGCCTGAAAATCATGTCCTTTAGCAGGTGCTCGAAGCAATGTTCCGGCAAACTCGCCATAATCTCCAATTCCATTCTCAAAATGTGCCATCTCAATATGTTCATTGGAAGGCTCAGGCTCTTCAGTGCTTCTTCGCATAAATGGGAAGAAGCCAAATACCTTGGTGTAATTTTTAAATCCATTTTTAATGGCATCAATGAAGTCAACCTCTTGCCCTGCGTCAGACTGGCTTTGCTTCTGCATAGCCGCTGACATCCTACTTGGCTCACTGGCTGATCTTTCCATTTCGGTGAACAGCAACTCTTCTAAGAAGTGTCTGGCCATGAACCATTTGCTATCTCAATGGGACTACAAACATGGTCAAGGCAGGATAATGGACTTCCATTCCAATTGTTTTACACATGCAACAATGAAAAATCCAACTCGAAATGTTTAATATTCGAAAGCTTGAGGAATCTCACATGTACATATATTCTTTGTAGAGCTTAACACCAAGAAATAAGATACAGTCCCATGTGACACTTTTGAAAGTGTGATTTACCATGAACTTTGAATCAACAGATCATGGAATCATTTCCTGAAAGCATACAACACAAGTTCGTGAATACAGATTAAGAAATTGATTGCAAAGGATTAATTTCAGTTCAATGAACTAATCTACAATGAAAATAAACATACTGACACAATTATTAACATTACTTGATAAATTTGAAGGCCATTTACTGGTTGATTCCTTACTTTCAATGTGGATTCTTGCGTATGTGTACATAGAGTGGTGACGTACTACACATTCTATATATAAATGACCCAAATTGCCGCAAAAACAAAGAACACGCGTAGCAAATGACTCATTCAGGATGGGAATTTCCACTTCCGTTTAGAAATATTCGCAGACTTTTGAGGAAGTGTTACCACAAAATGAGCGACAAACGATACACAAAATGAATACACAAGTGAATACATTTCTTACAGAAGGTTTATATCGCAATAAAGGGCAATATGTCATAAGAAAAAGTGATATTTCTTTACCGAAATTAGATAAACGAAATGAAAACATTGGACTATTTGCGCCTTCCAAATTGAAGATCTGCAGTTGCGACTAAATTCCGGCAGTGACCGTATTGTCCCGGTAGGGTCTAAAAATACACATTACAAATCCAAGGACTTACATACATGTATGTATATAAGTCCTTGACAAATCATAACAATTTACAAAACAATGAAGAATTGGCTGATGTGCAAGATCATCAGCTTATTTTTTTTGTGTTGACACCAAGCTCATGAATGTAATATGCACCATTTGATATCACATGTGTAATAGGAGGAGGAAATAATGTACCCGATGCTGGGCTCGAATCCGCGACCTCCTGCTTGCAAGTCAGATGCTCTACCAACTGAGCTAATCGGGCTGGTGAATATCCCAGCCAATTTATAAATACAATATACCACACCACTACATTCCTCCTTCCTTTTTATTCAAAGTAATTAATCGCAACAACCACAGGCTCTTCGATAGACTAACCCAGTCATTTGCTTCACCCTAGCTCTAGGATTCCAAAACTAGTCACACACTCAAGGCACCAAATGTAATAGGAGGAGGAAAATAATGTACCCAATGCACGGCTCGAACCTGCGACCTCCTGCTTGCAAGTCAGATGCTCTACCAACTGAGCTAATCAGGCTGGTGAATATCCCAGCCAATTTATAAATACAATCAAGGACTTATATATACCACACCACTGCACATGTTTAATGCTTTGCTATAGAATTATATCAGAGGCGGATTCAAGGGTGGGGTACATCTGGCACACCCACTAAAAGTCCCTAACCATATATAGAAATCAAATATATATTTATAATCCCTGCGCCCCCTCACTACCTGAAATTCTAAATCGGCCTTAGTATATGACAAATAGTGTTTATTAGAGCAGAACCCAAAGCGAATATTGCTAGGTGAAGGGGTGCATTGGGATTACCTCCCTTGAACCAGATATTTCCTCTTTACAACTAGTTCACAAATATGTATGTACATACACCACTATCAAACATATTGATATTAAATAACTTGAGAATGTAAAATGAGATTTGAGCTTGGAGATCGATCTCAAGATTTACAACATCAGACCCTGAAATCTTACTGCAAGATAAATGCTTGATTGATTGATTTTATTATGAACGCACAAGCTTATTTTGACATGATGACAAAGTGCATCAAAAGCTGTACAGTGCAACCTCTCCAAAGCAACCCTTTTGGGAGTAGCAAAATTATATATGTTGTTGTTGAGAGGTTGTTTCTCTAGAAAGGTTAAATTAATAATTAAATCATACAGTGTGAAAAATCATGCTGTTGATGAAGGGAGGTTGTTGCTCAAGAGAGGGCCGCTCTGGAGAGGTTGTACTGTATATGAAATAGACCTTATTCTGAGGTGAAATACATGAAGCTCTCAGTGAAACTGAGAAACTAGACAAGTATGACTGTGCTGGACTGTATTCAAATGACTACAATAGATTGTTGGTGCTTTATCTTTATTTTCAGTATAAAATTTCCATTATCAAATGTCTTAATTAATAAATATGTACATGTATCGTACATTGTACATGTACATATACGATTGTACATGTTTGATATAAATGATGGTATTAACTTAAAGGAGAGACCCAAATCTTTTTGAATACATATATTTTTTATGTATTTGAAGTTGGTATTGAGGAAGCTTAAAGAAATCTAAACATATTTCACATAAACCTATTCTTCTGATAAACATCTATATAAAAGGTAACCTGATATATGAACTAATGGGTTGAAACCTAAAAAAACATCTTATTCAAAGAACATGTAACTCTAAAAGTCCTTATATGGATATTAAGTAGTAATTTTGAATTTTAAAGTAGCCTTGACCAGGTAACTAAATTAGCATTTCAAATTATACTTCACTACTAAATTTCCTGTATGATACATCGGGTTACTAAGCTGCAATCTTCTGGATGATTAAAGTTAGTGTTCAGTGTATGTTAATAAAGATATTTTATGAATCACGTACAACTATGTCTATCTTATAAACAAAACTTCCGTATAGTTTGTTTGCACTTCTTTTAGACTCGCATATTTGGGGAGTTAAGTTTCATAGTTGGATTGATTTTCAGATTACCAGGTAAGTAATAATTTACACACATATATATATATACACAATGTATATTGTTTTAATGAGCAATTAATCATGTTCTGATCAAATTAATATCCATGACTTTCTTCAATACTTGGTGATTACCTGATACTAATCATCAATATATTCAAAGTAAGGCCTAAAAAATGTTTGTTTTTAATTGCATGCTCATTAAAAACAGGGTTAGCTACTAAGGTTGGGATTTTTGTTTATTCTTTTCTTTTTATTTATTTTGACTTGTGAAATGCAGGTGGAAAGGTAAAAAAAGTTAGGAAGTGGATGCACCATTCCTCATACCTAATAAAAAGTCTAGGGTCACAGGGGAAATAAGAGTAGGTAGGCTTACCAGAAAGTTGCAGGAACAAACCATCTTTTTACGCCTAATTAAGGTATTCATTTATACATAGGAAAACTTAATTACTGAAATTTATAAAAGTGAAATACTTTCCATAAACATTAAAACATTGTTTCAGGAAACATTATAAGACTTAATGTGGATGTTTAAAAGATGGCTGATAAATTAAATGTCCGGTATGTAGCGGCCATATCTGTGTCAACTGCTGTCTTAGGATTTCTACTTGGTTTTGTCATAGCAACAGTTGTACTACTACGATTCCAATCTTTGTACCTGTAAGTAGAACAGTGAAATACATATAATGTATAAGGCATTCATTGCGTATGGAATGGTGTTATAGTGCTGAGTATAATACACACAGTATATTACAAAGAACTTCAATCATATAAGGATCAGACATCGATCTTGCTAATCAAATCTCTATTACAGTCAAACCTGTGAACAAAGGCCATCCTTGAGAAAGACAATTGTGTTTATTCAGAGGTCATTTTGTTGTAAATATTATATGACGGTTTTTAAAAGAATGACCTTTGTTCACAGGGTGACCTTTACTCTGAGGTGAATGCTATCACATGTTTGACTATGCTTTTTTGTTGAATGCAAATTAATGCTATCAAAATGCTGTAAGATTGTATACATATTGTTATACTTTAAGTAAAACCACTGTTTACCATCATTCAGTTATTGCTTGCTTGACCTTTTGAATATTTTATTTGCCTTGTAATTAATGGAGGTACATTACATGAAACATAATTCTTTTAAAGGAAGCTTCAACATTTTTGCAAGAGGACCACTCCAGAAACAGCCCTTGTAAATGACAAGGGAAGGTCAGACACGTTGACAGTATCATTCTCGGCCTATTCGGAAATTGATGACGTAAGTCTTATATTAGAATAATTAAATTAGCATTAAACATGATTGTCAAAGGGTCTAAATTGAGATATTTTAGCTTCACATCTACATGCACCAATAAATACATTAAAAATGTTAAGTTCTATATTCCCATCATGTATATTTCGATTTAAAAATAATTGTATCTGTTTGAACTACATGTAAACAACACAGGCGTATATCAAGTACAGTGCAACCTCTCCAGAGCAGCCCTCTCTTGAGCAACAACCTCCCTTCAATGACAGCTTGATTTGTTCCAACTGTACGATTTAACTATTAATTTATATTAACATCTCTAGAGCAACAACCTCTCAACAACAACTTATTTTTTCTTCCTGCAAAGGTTGTTGCTCTGGAGAGGTTGTACTGTATGTTAAATTGGTGTCTCTATTAGAGCTATCACATTCATCTTGTTATGTACATTCATTTAAGCAGTTAAAAGCAGTAATTTCCACCGTAATCAATTTTAGAGAAACACACCAACTTTGCCTGGAAATGTCAAACAAGAACGAAACAATGATCTTATAAAACATTCAAACTATGAAGAATATTCTGGTGACAAACTGAAGTATACTGACTTAAAACAGGCAGTAAAAGATCCTAGGCATAATTATGAACAAATTGAAGTAAGTAGCGAGCAGACAAAACCACCTTCAGGTCTGTATGCTGTGTCCTGTCCAGTGTATCATATCTTTGAGCCAGGGACTGAAAAGCGTCTTGCAGTAAGACCTTTAGCGACAGACACCATACAAACAGATGGAAGTCATGTGTACTTTAAACTTGAACCTGGAAGTGATAAAGTGTTACCAGTTCCTGTGTGTGATGTTAAACATGAGTTAGAAACTACAAATAATAGAAAGTCAGAGCCTCACACATATTTTGTGCTCGAAGCAAAAGAGAAGCCTTTAAAACCAGATGAGATAAAAGCCAATATGACTCAAGATGACATCAATGATCCAAAATATTACATTTTGGAAAAGTCAACATAGTTTTCACAGCTTTATTGAATATGTTAGATGGTCTGTATGAATATTACTTCCATGGCTTCATGTGTATTTTCACTCCAGTGACAGTGACTTCTATTTATTCAGCTAATTTTCTGTGTGAGATTTAATGGTGTTACATGTTGTCAAAAAAAAGAAAAAAGATGTTAAATGGACAGGTGGCTGGCATACTTGAATTATGGTCCTGATGTAGCAAACATTGATGAAACTGACCATGTCTGCTCTCTCTTTGAGTTGGACAGCTCCAATCCAATCATCACCAGCAAAATTTGATGGGGGTATTTTGTGACAGTTTGGTGTTCTTGTTAATAATGTCTGAGACTTTAATGTATAAAATAATCATCAAATTATTTAGTGTTCTTCATGTTTCCTTAATGCAAAAAGAAAATACTTTTCATAGATACAATTTAAAACCTAGGTGTCAATAGAAATATTGTAAAATGAAAACTAGTTTCATCAGTAAGAGTTTTTGTGGAAGCTAGAATTCAAGAAAATCAACTCTTACACACATAGTATCACTAAATGATAAGTAAAAAGTTCAACAGTGTTACAGTGAAAGAAAAATAATAACAAAAACAAATTAGTATTCATGTTTTTATTAGTCATGAAATATAAATGCTCTAAGTAAACGCAGATAAACTCAACTGTAAAATTGAAAATTATGACTAGTAAACATATAATATAATACATTAATACGATGGACATTTACAAGGACATTGTTTGACCACACAGCAACATTACTGGATTTCTATTACAAAGCATTACGATGAAAACCTTGAACATAGGTTATACATTTTGAGTGTAATCTCTGTGTTCATTTTAAACTCAAGATATCATACTCAAATCCATTGTTCTTTAAAATGAAGAGTTGGTGCACAAAAAAAATCTTCAAACTGAAGAGGGGTACGTGGGGATAAAATTTCATAAATGAATAGTAACAGTATAAAAACCTTCACAACAGACTGTTTTTCAAAATGAACGTTTGGGACACAAAATCAAGTACTTTGAAAATGGATAAAATTTGTCCATTGAATTGAAGGGGGAAAAAACTTCCAAGTTAAAAAGAATATGGACAATGAGGAATAAACATATATAAAAATTGTTCTTGTGAATAAATGCTGATTTTAGTATACATGGAACTTGAAAGTTAATTCTACTTTTATAAACTGAGAGATTTAGCCCAAAGTATATAACCCAGAATTCAAGATTAAAATAAAAAACATAATTATGGCAGTTAGTAACTGTTAAAAAAGCGACAAAAACTATGTAAGTGAAAACATAAACCAAGGTTTTGTTAGGTGAGTCAGTGAAACAGTGAATACAATGGTTACAATATGATAGGAACATTTCATTATAAAACACAAATAAATTAACAAATAATAAAATTTTACAACTTTGAGACCAATACAGTCAAACAGAATAGTTTCTAATTGCCAAAAATACCTACATATAACTTTAGATTCAAGTTTGACTTGTTCAATACCATCTTATCTATTTTAACTAGAAATTGTTACATGAGCCAATAATTGATTTAGTTCGTAATAAATAATAACGTGTGAATTACATACTGCATATCTTTATATACCCTAAACTTACTGAATATGGTATATTTACATAAATAATCAGATACCTGAGGAAGGGAAGTAATCCATGGACAGAAAAGGGGAGGTAAATATGGGGTAGCTTCTATTTCACTTGCGTGATCATTATTGTACATTTTTTCTTTGATTTTACAAAACCCTGAATATTCTCATGGAAGGGACCTGTACTTGAAGGGTAACATACCAAATAAATATCGCATCTTACGAAAATAGGTCATGGAAGAGTATTGAATAAAGCTACTTTTCAGGACAATAGCAGGTTACAGTATAAATATTATCACCAAAAACAATAGTTGTATACTGCATTACAAAAACAATAGCAGGTACTTAATACCATAGTATTTTCACTGCTAAAACAATAGCAGGCTTTAGGCAGTGTATAGATTTGTTTCATCAATAACAGGTGATAGAAATAAATAGTTTTTACTGTCGAAGCAATAGCAGGTGAATATTTTGTTACCAAAACAATAGGAAAGAAAAGAATTAAAAGATGCTTTTCTATTACCAAAACAATAGCACATGTCGGGGCATGGATTTTCTGTTCAGATTCTGATTGTAGACACTTGTATACAAAGGATTACATACATAAAGACAAAAATCGTAATATGGAATGTAATAAAAATAAAATAAACTTATATAAAAAGCACATGTAAGTTAATACACAATATCAATGATAAATCGTGGATAAAAGACACAAAGTTGACATCAGCTGTACAAAGTAGGTAGGAAAGCATAGAATATTATCATATACATGTAATATTGCACAAAATTTGACATAATGATAAAAATGATGATGTTCAATTGTATTGCCTGAACACTTCATGCAAACTTCTTCAATCAAAAATGATAGCATGAATTCAATAATGTTAAGTCATTAAAACAATGATGAAATTAATGCAACATGTGTACTTCCAATGTTTATATTACAACCTGACAAATCTATCACTGGAACTTACTGACTAAAAACCCAGCCTTCAGAATAGGATTCTCAAGTTGTGTCCTAAGATTGACCAAAACTCTCAGTTTAAAATGATGAGTTGTGATGTTAATAACTATAGATTTTACTATTATGTTAGGAAGACATTCTTGTTATGTCTAAATTTAAAAAATGATAATGTGGAACTAAAAGTTATCTAATTCTAGTGACTTTTTACATCTTTAGTAAAGAACTTTTCATCTTTTGTCTAACAATATAAATCTCTCATAATATTTTATGGAAACTCTGTTGATATAGACTTGCTTGGTCATGCCGGGGGAGACTGCAACACCTTTTAAAAGTACAATATCAACATACACAACAACTTACGTGTCACATTACCATTGATAAATCGGCATATTATAGGCACATACATTGTCGACAAACCAACACATTGATTCTTATGATTACATGATTTAGCAGCAATAGTATTATAGCACAACTTCAGAATATGAACAGCATTAATTTTGTTTCCCTTTTTTGGATTGGCCTGGTTTTGAGATAAATTTGAAATTACTTACTTCCAAAATTTCAAATGCTTTATGTCCAGGTAAATGGAATCGGGCTCATTACTTTATCTTTTTTGTTTAGAAGTAAAGGTAAAACTTCACGAGTCTGGAACCTGAGATCTTTCTGATATTTGTTTGTTTCTTAAGTAACAATTCTTAAGCCAACCAGTCTATTCCAAAAATGGAGAAAAAATGCTGAACAATGTAAAACTAGTATCCAAGTATTCAAGTCACACTTTTATACTGAAAATATAAGCCAGATTCAAACAATGAAATGAGTGCTTACAATAACTGGGCAGTAAAATTTAATTAAAAAATTCTTATCCAACTAACTTGGGAATAAATGGAGAGGGGGCGGGGAACAGTATTTTCTGTCCAGGTATGAGACCTTAAAATGACAATTTGTACATTAAATAAGCAACAAGAAGGTTTTGAATGATTTTTTTAAAAGTAACAACAACTGTTACAGTTAACTTCAACTCTACATGATTTGGCTTTAAAACGTAGCTTTTTTAACTGTGGTCATAAAAAAATTGAATAACAATTCATATATAGAATAAATTCTACATAATTTATATAAAAAAACAGTTACTGTAATACACAAATATGTGTAATTTTGATTAAATAATCAATTAACAAAATCTTTAAGTCAAATCAAATGAAATACAATGTTTACTAAAAACATAAAAAAGAAAATCAAAACTGTATATCTTCAAACATAACATTTGTAACAAATTTCCTGAAGCAAACTACTGCATATCTGAAAAATGTACAATTCAGATCTTCATAACATCCAGATATAAATTAAGTTGTCATCTTTAACACTAATAACTGATAATTATATAAAACATGAGATGCTGGTTTTGACGTAAAAGATGTGCAATTAATATAAGTATTACTTAACAATATCATATATTCTAAAAGTTTCACAAATTTCAATCCCAAATTGAACTATTTTAATGAATTTCAGGAAATGATATTTTGTACCACTACATATAATGTTGTAATTAATCACTGCAATATTTTGCAACTAAAAACCAATCCTTACACACTTAAACCAACACTGAAGACAAACTGAGAACAGAGATGTCTCAGTTACAATCACAAGATAATATATACAATGTAAACAGTAACAGTCCATTAGATATTTGAATTGACAGACGATCACATCTGAACTCCTTCAGCAGAGGTGGTCTGAATTGATCAGGTTTTACGGTCATTATGAAATATAATGAGAGCACATTCAAAATTCCATGTACACAGTATCAATGCAAGTCATACGCAGTGTTACATAAATAACAATTTGCTATACATTCACAAAGATTATATCTACAAGCACATTGAATTCAACAGTATTCTATAAATAGAAAATGGTTGTCATGGACACATTTATGTAATGGAGAAATTGACACATATAATATATTGGTCACAATAATTGCACATAATTTGTCGACAGTCATAGAAAGTCCAAACCAGTTATAGTTAAAACAGGAATGCTGCAGAAAGCTTTCATTTACTTCATCTGTTCTCCTTGACCTTTATCAACAGTCATCTTCACCTTTGACCTTGTAATATACATGACCTTGAAAGCTGTTACTGGAAGGTGGGAGGTCAGCCACAAAATGAGGTCACAAAAATAACACAAATAAATACACAGAATGAACAATTTGGTAAACACTATTGTAAATTTTGTAATTATCAGTTGTTCAAAAGTCATCAATGGAAATGTAGTAGACATATGAGTTGAAGCACTTCATGGTTGCCAAGATCAAGGTCACACCTCGTTTTTCGGCTCCTCCCAACTCAGCCTACACCATGAATATGAATTCAGTTGCAGAAGAAAGAAGAAGCAAAACATAAAACAATTCACATATTTGCAACCTTCAGAAAATATATGCTTTGCGCACTTGATAAATATTTCCAAACAACTCGCTCCAATGCTAACCCTGACCTCATTATTTTGTTTCCGTAGTAACGAAGGCAACATTCCTGATTTTCATTGTCAAACAAAGGTTGACATTGCTGACTGCTGGTTTCCTTTTTCATCTGGTTTCTGGGAACCATACTGGCCTGAATATAATAAACATAAAGAAAATAAAAATATTTCAAATTGACATTAGGCAACAAAATGAAACTACATAGTTAAATACCAGTATTTGATTTATGAAAAATTAAACAGTTGGATAGACTTAATGTATTCTTTTGCCAAATTTATACTCAACCATTGTTGGCATTAATATATTGTATTTCAATTTCACTTACCAATAAAGGAACCATCTTCATTGAACTTGCTAGGGTCCACATCCCCATATTCAGCCATGCTGTCTGTTTCACTGCCACCAGGTAACTTGTCCCCTTCATTATCGAATGAGTCGGGGCTGCCAGCAGCAAGAGGATCTGTCTCTGAACTGAAGAGAGAATGAACATTACAAAACCTAGTTTAAATGGTATTAGATACTCTAGTTGAAACTGCAATAGGCAGAATCAGGTTTAAACTGCAACATAGTTTGAACTACAATCAAAACTCGTTATATCGAAGTTCGTTGGACTTGCCAAAATACTTCGATATAAACGAACTTCGATATAGGAATTTCGATACCCATGTTTACATTTTAGAGCTAAAGTCAATGTGTCGTAATAATAACGTAATCGTGTTATTCAGTGTACGGGATTGTAACAGGTTATAAGAATACGGCATTTATACCGGTACTTTCGATTTATTTTGCTATATACATTTCAAATATGCATAAGATAGTTTTAGATGAGCATATAGCAGCATTAATGATAATTTGTTTCATCAACGAAAAGTTTGTATCAGTTTTATAATTGTGAGAATGGACACTAACATGTTTAAACAGCTGTCAATAATTAAATATCAATTATAAATTGTAAGTGTTTGTTTGCGGAAAAGGTGAAAACATTTCTTTTATAAGTTGGCGACATAATTGGTTTGACATAGATGGTCACTTTATAGTTGAAAATATTGGGTTCGGACCGAAAATCTACTTTGATATATGAAAATATCGAGAACCACGAATTTGATATACGTGCGTTTTTATAATACGTAATAAGGATAAAAATCGGGACTTTATCTTTACTTCGATATAAGCAGGATTTCGATATAATGAGTTTCGACTGTACTTGCATATTAGAAATTCTAGTTCAAACTGCAACTGATAGTTTAAACATCCAAAACTAGTATATTACAAATTCTGGATTATACTGCCACAACCAGTTGAATATAAACATATTATGAAAGGTGTCCCTTATTCAGAGGTGATTTTGTATTAAATAATCAATGACAGTTTTTAAAAGAATGACCTCCATTCAAAGGGTGGCCACCTATAACACAAGTTGGACTTTATAAACAAAACATTCACAAACTTTTGAATAAAGGCTGAGATAAGTTGTATGTGCAAAACATGCTGCTTACTAAATATTGTCAGTGCAAGTTATTTGAAAATAAGTGCCAATGGGGGAAGGGACAACAGTAGCTCCAGTTAGAAAACAATACTGTATTTTCATTTATTTTCGTTGGGCTCAATTTTCGTGGTTTCCACTAAAATAGCTATTTCGTGGGGACATAAATTTGTGGATTTAGATTTTTTAAAAGAAATGCCTTATCTCTGCATTTAAATTCGTCGGGATTTGATTTCGTGGATGAGCCGACCCACGAAATCCACGAAATTAAATCCCCAACGAAAATTAATGATTCCACAGTACATTTCTGCACTGAACTAATTCCTTACCTTTTAGGGTATTCATTAAATAAATCTTTATCAGGATTTTCAACATCATTCCCTCGAAGTTTTTCTCTTTCTTGAACTGTAAATAAAAATTCATCAATACATCCAATGTGTAGACAGCATCATTTTGTATTTTAAGTATCAAAAGATATTCGTTACTTGCTCCTGGGACAGATCAGTACTCATTAATCATATAAGAACAATCTGTTTAGGGTTTCATACCTGTTTTTAATAGTATTTTAGTCACATCCCAGGAGGCAATTAACCTAACAAGTTCCTGGATTCTGAACCAGTATTGTCCATGTTATATGCAAGTTACTACCAGTTTCTCCACATGAATCACAGGAACCAGCATGTGAGGACAAATAGTCACACATATTAACCTAACAAGTTCCTGGATTCTGAACCAGTATTGTCCATGTTATATGCAAGTTACTACCAGTTTCTCCACATGAATCACAGGAACCAGCATGTGAGGACAAATAGTCACACATATTAACCTAACAAGTTCCTGGATTCTGAACCAGTCTGTCCATATTATATGCAAGTTACTACCAGTTTCTCCACATGAATCACAGGAACCAGCATGTGAGGACAAATAGTCACACATAGGATGTCTTCAAACTCAAACATCATATACAGTCAAACCAGTGAACAAAGGCCATCCTTTGGAAAGACAAAATCTGACCTTATTGACAGGTGGCCCTTAATCAAAGGTCATTTTGGTCCTAATAATCAATGCAGATTTTTAAAACAATGATCTTTGTTCACAGGGTGGCCTTTATTCAGAGGTGGGCGCTAAAACACGTTTGACTGTACATAAAACTTCCTTACTGATATAAGACTGTCAAAAAAATTAAATCATACAAACCATTATATTTTTCGCCCCTACTTCTCTTGATGAAACAGATAATTATTAAGAACAATATAAGAACAGCAATGAGAACCATCATCACAATAAACCAGGGTGTCTGTGCGAGATTTGTCTCTTCTGCTGACTGCATTGCTGTAAAATAAAAGGATATTATAATGTCAAGTTGTGTGGGATGCAGCTTTAAACATTAAAAAACCAACTTTTATCATTTTAAGCATCTTCAGTTAAATTCTAGAGTACTATTTCAGTGTCATTTACAATACAGTGAATGTGTTAATGGACACTATGCTTTCAGTTGCTGTAATTTTTTATATTTTTTTTTCTGAAATGGATTATATAGTTAATCATAACTTCTCATTTATAGGTCTCTTCCACTTATCACATGACATGTGCTCATTTGTATTGTTTTGATGATGTTCTTTGTACAAGTGGCTAATTAAAGTTCTGTTTATCTTTTATGGATAGTTACCTTCTCCTTTTGTAACTCTTGTAATTGGTTCAGAGAAAATTTCGTCATTACTGTTTACGGCCGCCACACTGAAATCATACCGTGTATTAGGTTCTAACCCTGACACGTTGATCCACCTATAAATTTTCTCCTCCGCTGTTTTTTCCCAATCTTTTTGATCTAAAATCAACAAGAAATAAATCTCAGTTTACTTCTCAACAAAATTGGGACAGGAAGTGGATAAAAAGTACAACTAGCACAGTGCCAAATGAATTTTAGGATTAATAACTCTAAGTCAAATATTTGTTTAATCAGTTTAACTATCTATGATTGGAAAGCAATTGCTTTGAGATGGGCCATGTTTTTGTAAAATGTTCGGTTTTGATGTGCAGCAATATTTTAGTTCCATATGAAGTTCACACAATCTGTATACATGTGTGATGTATGAAGTAATGTGATACATGTTTATTGAAGTTTTATTGTCCATACTGACACACACAGCATGCACCAAACCAATCGCCATTGTTGCGACTATATGGAGCTCTTTACAAGTGGTCTTTACATAAATGATCAAGGCTATATCAATACTGAGATCTGTAAATAGGTCATGTATTCAAATTGAGATCTATCAATGGGTCATGTATTTTAATTGAAATCTATAAATAGGTCATGTATTTTAATTGAAATCTATAAATAGGTCATGTATTTTAATTGAGATCTATTAATAGATTGTACTCATTGTAGTTACTTACTTGATTCACGATATCTAACATAATGAGATGACCCATAGGGAGCATCAGTATTGGAATCAAAACTCCAAGAAATGTTCACAAAATCTTCACCAATTAAAACAATCTCCACTTCTGGTGCAACAAGAGCTGGAATCAAAAAGAGTATACAAGTAGTCAATATATCCACAATGGTCATCAATAAATGCTACATAGTCATTATCAACTGTTGATCTTCATCAGTATTAATTGATTTCCAAGTTTTAATCTTGTTTTCAACAGTGTTTTACTCATACAATTGGCTGAGATATTACCCCTGCAAACATTTCGAACAAGTTTGTCAAAATTGACAACTATTGTGAACACTGCCCATCAAAAATTGAAGATATTCCATGCGAGAGGTGTGCATAAAATATATGTCTGAAGGCAAAAGCTCATTTTGAAAAGGCCCATTGCTTGGTTTAGAAACTAAAGAAATGGAAGACTATGAACCTTAAACAGATCTTAAGGTTCAAATTCATGGTTACATATTGATACTTACGTTTGTCATTGGCAGTTTTTGCGTCAAAGTAAAACTCATCACCAAGACCTTTGCTTGTTTTAGCCCAGATATAGATATTATATTCCTGGTCAGGATCTAAGTCACCGAGATATGCATGGCTTCTATTGGGATCATCAAATTTAGTGGTCTGCATAACTTCTCCGAGATCAAATCCGTCAACTGTGGGAAGAAAAATAGACTACTATAGCTAATCATTATTAAGATATGAAAGTTAAAAACTTACTTGGGGGAGGCAATTGCTAGTTTCCCCTATGTTGATCATTCTAATTAAGATCATTTGTGGTCCATCCTATGAAAGCAGTCTCACCATTGGTCAAATATGAGAATGACAGAGGCAACCAATCAGAAATATACGACAGATTATTTAGAAGAGGATGTCAAAGAAAAGATTGGACAGACAAGATGAATGGAAGGGCCGCTACATTCCGAAGACATTGGTCCAAAACAGCGCTCCTGGTTTAACTTCCAGTACTTTCTGACCCCCTTATTCTGAAAGCAATTGCCAGCTTCCACATGTAATGTTTGAGGTTGATGGGAAAGACAGTGATATGATTCAAAATAGTACTTTGCTGAAATGTAAAGTCGTAATGTGTGAGGTTGATGGGAAAGACAGTGATATGATTCAAAATTATAGTACTTTGCTGAAATGTAAAGCCATCAACCAACTATAAACAAGAGTGCCTAAATGTCACAAAATACGCCCATCAAAAGGTTTGTGATACTAGGTGTGGTAAATTATATATTTTTTTGTAAAATAAGTAACATTTATCAACAAGAGTGCCAGGTCACAAAATACGCCCATCAAGGGGCATAACTCAGAAGTGCTTGGGCCGATTGGGCTGGTTATCGAACTTGACAGAGATCTCATGGCCATAAACATTTTCATGAAGTTTGGCGACGATCTGAATAAAACTATTTGAATTAGAGACGGACATCATTGTGGACAGACAAGCAAAGATGGCAATTACAAAATTATCATTCCAAATTAAATATCAGTAAATAAAAATAATAATAATTTTAACAGTTTTTGAGTCACAAAAAAGCACTCTACCAGCTGAAAATAAAATTAAAATCAATGAGTCACAATGAACGAGTATCAATGTAAAAAAGCCCTTTTTTACCTTTTCTGTACCCTATTTCATATCCTGTCAGATTTCCATTGGCTTCTTCAGGCTCCTCCCACTCAAGCAGAAAATGATCTCGACCTCTAGACACAACTCTGGCTGACTTGACATGTCCAGGCACTTAAATTAGACCAATAAAAACATTAAAACAGATTTGCAGGTAATAAAGATTAAATAATAAGTTTTTATCAAAAAGTTGTGTATAAGAATGGTTATCTTTAACTCATATTAGTATATCGGTATTCTTTTACTGCAGTTGATGCGCATAAGAACTAGATAATGATAAACCACATCTGAAGTTTTGGGCCAAATCATTTTCAAACTCAGTCTTTTATGATTGCTTTTACAAAGTTTCACCTCAACTTATTTAAAAAATGTTTTTTTCAGCAATTTTCAAGACAAGAATGTAGGAATTAATTTATAAATTTATCAACACCAACCTCCTTCCTCTGTCTCAAATGTAATAATATTACTAGGTTCTGATTCAAAGTATGTGTTCCTTGCAATAACCTCTGCCATGACCACAGAGTAAGGATAGAGTGTTCGTACAGTTCCACGTTCCTTGGTGATGGAACGGGTTCTTCTTTCATCCTCATCTGGCCCTCTCTTTATATCTACAGATTTCAGGGTCGTATTTTTTTGACCTAATTTCCAATACCGAATCTGTAAGGTAATTCATCAAATCATAACTATGGTATCGTAAAAATGATGTTAATTACATAGATAACTTTGTTTAATGATAATAATATAATGATAATAAAAACAAAACAATAATGATTGATGCAATAATTATTCCATTATTATGGATATACATACAGGATAGTGCATGAAAATACTGACCATATACGGGAAATAGTGATCTATAACCCCAGATGTAAACCTATGACCCCATGTTGTGACTAATAAACACAGAGAGTAATATATCACCCCAGGTAGAGACCAATGGCCTCAGATTCTGACCAATGACTTAGGATCACAGTGACCTTTGACCCCATATAGTGACCGATGACCCGGCCTAGATTTCAATCATGATATTCTGTGAAATAAGAGGGAAATGATGTATCTGTTGCGGAGCTGTTTCCTCATGCTTGCAAGTCAGATGCTCTACTAACTGAGCTAATCGGGCTGGTGAATATCCCAGCCAATTTATAAATACAATATACCACCTCGTTACATCTGGGTATCATGTTGTAAACATTGATAGAATATTGTAAACTGTGGTATCATGTTGTAATCTAGGATAGAATATTGTAAACTGTGGTATCATGTTGTAAACTAGGATAGAATATTGTAAACTGTGGTATCATGTTGTAAACTAGGATAGAATATTGTAAACTGTGGTATCATGTTGTTAACTAGGATAGAATATTGTAAACTGTGGTATCATGTTGTAAACTAGGATAGAATATTGTAAACTATGGTATCATGTTGTAAACTAGGATAGAATATTGTAAACTGTGGTATCATGTTGTAAACTGGGATAGAATATTGTAAACTGTGGTATCATGTTGTAAACTGGGATAGAATATTGTAAACTGTGGTATCATGTTGTAAACTCAGATAGAATATTGTAAACTATGGTATCATGTTGTAAACTGGGATAGAATATTGTAAACTGTGGTATCATGTTGTAAACTGGGATAGAATATTGTAAACTGTGGTATCATGTTGTAAACTGGGATAGAATATTGTAAACTGTGGTATCATGTTGTAAAATAGGATACAAATATCAAACTATGTAACCAGTTTGTTGTCTGCAACGATCTTGCAGAGAAATTTATTCAGAACATGTCCATTGGACTTACCTTGTATCCCTGGAATTCTCCCTGGACCATAGATGGTGTTGTATCAATAGAGTTCCATTGAAAAACAGCAACCTTGTCAGTAACATTGATACCTGGGACAAGCTCAAAGTCTGAAGGTGAAGTCAGAAGTTCTGAAAGGTAAAATACATGTAAACAATATGTTCTGAAAGGTAAAATACATGTAAACAATGTGTTCTGAAAGGTAAAATACATGTAAACAATGTGTTCTGAAAGGTAAAATACATGTAAACAATGTGAAATATTCAAGAGAAAGTATAGAAATATCGAGTTGGTCTTAAGCTGAACTTTTGATATACTCTTAAGTTATTTTATTGTTTGTTAACAAAACATAAACCTTAATGTCATAATATGTTATCCTGCGAAAATACCGGAGCAATATTTACTTATTACAGACAGCACACATTCACCATCAGGCCCTTTCCCATCCCAATTTTTTTGTAGAATTTAAATGATTAGTTCCAATATTCCAATTTTTTACCATGAATCATTAAAACCTTCATATGACACACTTGCACAGCCGAACTTAAGCACAAATTTAACCACTGATAAAACATGAAAAATATTTAATTTCTTAAACAAAAGTCATAAAATGGCATGAAAAACACAGCAGGTACTTACCCCCTTCACCAGTATAACCCATATGCACTACAGACAAAGCTGCACTTTTGCCTTTCTCATTCCAAGCTTCTATATAAATTTCATATGGTTCGTAAATTTTGCCAATGTAGATTCTTTTAGTTGTTTCCGTCCAGTCTGAGATCGTTGTTCTGTTTGTCATGCCATCTTTTTTGATAGTAAGGTTATACCTAAAATCATCTCCGTTGTGGTTGATTGGCTTCATTTCCTGTTTGGGAAAAAAGTGGAAAGATAAACTGTGAAAACCTCTATATAATGAATGTTTTGGTGTAATATAAAAATGTTTATAAATTAAATATTTTGCATTATATAACAAGAGGGCAAGATGGCCCTATATCACTCACATGACAATCATTGTTTACTCATTAAAACATTGTTTGCAACCTGTCACCTATTTTTTGACCCCAGATCACCCATGTTAGAACTTGTCCTACATATAAATAAGACAAACATTCTGACAATGTTTGGTGAAGATCCGAACAAAACCGTACAACAAAAAAAGAAGCGACTTACATCCCATTTGATGATAAGCCAACCTGGTTCGCTTCTATCAGTACTTAAGTTGCCAGGGTTATTGTCAGGTCTTTCAGGGTTAGTGTCACACATAGCCATACTTATCTGACTTGGCTTACTCTTACCAAATCTGTTTGCAGCAATTACCCTGATAAAAACAACAACAACAACAAAATTTAGTACTTCAATCAATCAACAGTATTTCTAGACAAACTAAACAACATTAATATCGTCCATACTTGAAATAGTATGTTTGATGCACACAGATCGATAACGTCCTGGTATGACTTCAAATTTTTGAAAATATATTTTACACATACATGTACATAATTATTATGTGGGATTATCCAAAATAACATATGTGTTGATTCAATACAATTCGTTTTAAAGGAACTGAATTTCATGATTTACACCAGGAAATTATAATAATAAGAACATATATACAAGTCATTTTAATGGTTAAGTGTCATACATAAATATTAATTCCTATTGATATTCGCCTTCTGTTGCACAATTTGTGTCATAATTATCTTCAACATGTATCCAACAGGGCTTTAGGAAGTTTGGTATCATATATACAAACACAAAAATCAAAAATACAATTTAAGTTTTTGAAACTGAACGATACTTCAGCTCTCTTAGCCATCACTGCTCAGCGCATACACATTTTTATGCAGACCTAAGTACTATGTTTATCTACATCCGCCAAGCAGTTACTAAAGTAGTTCCCATTTATGTTGCAGTGCAAGTCTACATAAGTTCAGTTTCCATTCATGAGCACTTTCAGTACTTTGATTAATATTCTATGGATACAATATAATACACATAAGCAATACATCTGTGTTGCATACCAGAGCTAACATGTTCCCTTACACTTAACAAGTCACCATAAACATGCTTCAATCAAAGATGGTAATGAATGACCATGGAAGCAATTTTTCTATTGTTTAATTTCAGAGAAACAAAAGAAAACTTTACTACTTTGTAATTTATCTTGCTTAAAATATCTTAAAAAATGTTCCATCGAGAGCATGTATCACACTTTCAGACTTTTTCAATTGTTCAAGTAATTGTCTTATATGTGGATGCATTGTATATAATTTGAAGGAAAATGAAAGCATTCACAGAGACTCGCTCACTAATGTTTGAATAAATAATTAAGGAAACTTATTAAACTGATGTAGAACAATAAGTCAAAAGCTAACCTGAATGTGTAATTTGCATGTGGTGACAATCTGACACTGGCTTCTGTTTTGCTTGGATCTGTGACGATTGCAGCCTTTGTCCAAATATCTGGTTCATAGGAATGATTATATTCCACCGAGTAATTGGTGATTTCAGCAAAGTTATCAAATCCAGGTTTCCATGACACAATCGCACTACGACTCAAACAAGAACTGAATGAGACATCGGTGGGCGGGTCTGGTGGAGCTGTAATTTGTATGAATATTCATGAGGGTAAGATTGAACTGTATGAATATTCAATGAAACAGTTGTTTAAATATATGAATAATCATTTGAGGAGAAAAATATCATGAATATTCAAAAATAAAGATGTAAAATGTATGAATGATTCTTGAAGATAAAATATGTAATGAAAACTATTAAGAAGCTGTTCAATACACATTTATTCATTAAAAACAATTATTCATCTGAAATGTATGAATATTCAGCAGTAATGCTATACACTAATTATCGGTGTGTAACACAATGTAAGACATAAATTTATCAAAGAACAAAAAGCTGAGTTCAATAAACAATAATGGCCTTGGTGGCTTGACTTAAATTCATTCAGATGGACAGAAAAAGAATTTACTATATACCTCCCTCTCCACACATCATTTAATACTGGTGGAATAAAAACAAATATGTTTTATTCTTTGTAGAATAACCTTCATGTACTTACCTCTAACTTCAAGTTTAGCACTTGCTGTTGCACTGTCCAGTTTATTACTGGCTACACAAGTATATTGACCAGTATCTTCACTAGTAGAAGCATTAATGATAATCTCATTACCATTCTTACTAATTCTAGGATTGCTTAAATCCAAAGATTTGCCATCTTTTAACCAAGTTATTTCTAAATTTTTATCCTCATCCGGATCGGTACTGGCCGAACATTTGAAAGTCGTCACTCCACCAAATGTTATTATACGTGAATGAGGTGGTTCGTCTATCTTCGTTTTTACTGAAAATAAAAAAATTGCAACTATTTGAAGTTATTTTTCGTTCAATTTTGGTTTGTAGGTGAAGGATATTTTCTTTTCAAAGATGGATTCATGATGGTCACAAACCACTGAAAAGAATTTCTTATCTAAGGATGACATCTGTTATGTACGAATTAGATGAGTAAAACATGGTTATAGTGAATTCTAATACAGTAAAGTATTAGATACAGTAAAATGAATCGATTTTGATGTAAGTGGCAATAAGGCTACAGGACAAACCATATCAAAGATAATTATGTGGTCAGATGAAAAAAAATAAAGTTTGGCTTTTCTTCAAAATTGTGATATTGAAATGAAAATTTAGAACATTCTTGAATGGAAGTGTATCAAGTACACAAAAACTTACTTCTGACTAAAAGAACACCAGATGACTCCAATTTTCCATATTTGTTTTCAGCATAACATGTCCAGTTGCCTTCATCTTTCATTGTACTATTCTGTAATAAAATAATACAAATGAATTAAGATTAATCTAAGCATCAAAATTAATGATATAATTATCTCCAACATATTTTTCATTTGTATTTCATTCTAACTCAAAAAGTTGGATTAACAGATCAGTATTTGGATGTTGGTATTTGAGATATCAAGAACTTTTGCTCAGCGAATCAAGCAATATTTTTATTTAAAATTGAAATCACAAGCAATAACAAGTCAATGTTCATAGAAAAATTAAACATGGTCATTATTCGTTAATGGCTAATAGTAAATAATAGCCATAATAAGAATAAAGAACACTCCACAATAATTTACCAAATAAACCTTATAACAAAGGCCTGTTGTGTATATAATAAATTTCGCTTCTCGTTCACGGTGGCTTTTCTTTTCAGTATTATTATGATTACTGTAATGACATTACCAAGATGGTGATATTTCCTGATGGCTTGATAGGGAATCTTGGTCCCTCTATTTTCTGGTTATTCCGTTTCCAAAATATTAATGGCTTCGGTTTTCCATCAATTTCACAAGGTAGAGTGACATCATGGTTTTCTGTGATCCTTATTTTTTCCTTAAACCCTGCTTTAAGCTCTGGCTTGAAAGCTGAATTCAATACACATGTAGTTTATTGATAATAAAAAATAATTTATTGAAACATCTAACATAATGAATTGAAGTAGTTAGATAAATACATTTTGTACAAACAAAAATTGCACATTTTATCTCTATTTTAACAGCATTTCAGTATTTTTTTGGTGGGTAGGTAACCTTAGAAGTTTTGCGTCGATTCTGTATAAGAAATAACCTTATTTCCCCCCCCCGCAAGTTACTTCCAACTTCACCACATGTATGATCAACAGCAGAGGATGTAGAAGGCCTTAGACATAATAATCTTCAACTAAATCACCACAGAGAACTGTGCAGGGTTATAATTCATGAACAAAAAATGCACCACAATGCTAACATAATAACTGATATCTTACCTAGAATACTGAGAGAAACGTCAGCCCAGAGGTACCCATGTTCATTTGAAACATTACACTGTACAACCTGAGCATCATCTCTTGTCAAGTCAACAAATCGTAATTGTCCATCACTTAGAATTCTTCTTGGATTTGGACTCAAACCTGAAAAAAGATAATTTTTTGTTAACACAGTATTTTCAGCCTTATTCATACATGCCTAGACAAACCTGTGTACAGAAGTCACCAAAGGCTGAATTAAAATGACCTTTCTGATAATGACCTTTATATATCTAATCTACATGTATTTAATCAATATATGTGAGTTAAAAATGGTTATCAATTATAGGGGACCTCTATTCACAGCTAAATTCTACAGAGGGATACAGATTAAAAAGCTGTGCACTGGATGTCATATCTTCCATCAGTGAAGTCAAGAAAAATAAGTGTCATCCTAACAATTTTGAAATCAAGAGAGATGTGCTCAATAAGATATCACATAACCCCTTAATAATTATTTCTCCTTATTATAACAAACAATTTTCAGACAACCCCTTTAAAAAGAATTCATGAAATCATGAACTAATCTAGCATATTTCAAGAACTATTCATGAAGTATGAATTACTATTTGACAGGGTGTGTTTTAAATAATTTTGCTATATTTTAGCTTGAAAATAAAACAACTTCAATATCAAGATTTCATGATTACTAGATAAAAAAAATGTTCACAATATCACGGCTTTATTGTACTTACTTTCAATTGACTCGCCGTTGATGTACCATTGAACCTTGGATGGAGGTCGACTTTCAGCGGCACATTCAAACACAGCTTGCTCCTGTTCTCCTGCATCAACAGGCTGCGGCATAGCAGTCCATTCTGGTTTAGCTACAAATACAAATTTTACCGTGAAATCATCGTTATAATACAAACTGCTTCAAGAGTACTGCTTCTTCCCAGGAGTGATGGTTAAATGACTCTGACTGTTTAAAAGGGGCATAAAACTCAAACAAACAAACAAACAAAACAAATTATGTCAATTCTTTTGACTGAAGATATAGTTTACAAGTAAATTTCATCTTTACAACTTTTTAAAAAGAATTCTAGATAATGTTTTGAAACTTAACACTGTTGTAATATATACTGAAGAACAGATGATAAAAATACCATACAAAATCAAACCTTTTATTTACTTTCAGTTAACTAAAACGCAAAAAAGTGTAAGTAAAGATCATATCAGACAAATTGTATTCAGGAGGGCTCAAAATTCTATAAAATAAGAACAGTCAAACCTGTGTTAGTGGCCATCTTCAAATAAAGGCCTCCCTGTGAATAAGGCCATTCTTTAAAAAAGGCCATTCTTTTAAATACCACCACTGATTATACAGAACAAGATGACTTCGAAATAAGGGCCACCTGTCAATAAAGGCCATATTGTGTCTATCCCAAGGTGGTCTTTGTTCACAGGTTTAACTGTACAGAATGTTTGTTATACTTACATAAGACTTTTAATTCAAATGTGTGACGTATACCCTTAGCCTTACTGACAGCATTAGTACCAATACACTCGTACGTCCCTTCATCCTCATATTGTACTCTTTTAATTTTAAGCTTGGTATGATCTTTGACCATGTGACTTCCAAGTTTTCCGCCACTCTTCCTTACCCATTCAATACTTGGTGTAGGACTAAAACGTGAAACATGAAGGTATATGAACAGTTTTAAATCTCATATTTTTTTAAAATGAACGGTAGTTCAGTTTTCCAAAGGTGTCACTCACTTGGCATGTATGAATTTTGATGCGGACCAAAGTACAATGTTCTTCTACATCCACCATGCAATTAGTAAACTAGTTCCCAATCTGTTTTGCAGTTCAAGTTTATGTAAGTTCAAATTTATGTAAGTTCAAGTTTATGTAAGTTCAAGTTTATGTAAGTTCAAGTTTATGTAAGTTCAAATTTATGTAAGTTCAAGTTTATGTAAGTTCTGTTTCAATGAGTGCTTTCAGTACTTTGAATCTCTTTTAAGGATTATAGATAAACTATGACAATTAATGATGATATTAATTCACATTATTTCACCAGCAAGACTAAATTAAATGATTACTTAATTATGTTGTAAAAAATTACATAGAATTTATTTACCATAAAAAAAATTCAATAATAAAATTGAAATTTTGTAAAGACAGAAGTTTTATCATCTTGGGCTAAACTTTTAAGTTCAAACATTTTTGTTTATCATGTTTGTTGTACAGACAGTAAATTAAGATTTCAATGGGTTTGAATCCATTTTCAAAGATATTTCACTATTAAACTTATTTTTCTGCAAGGTCTCTGTTTTCATAGAAGGGTTTGACCTACTGTTAACATTTTTCATGAACAGTAAAACAACAGTAAAATTTAAAATTAAACTTACTAGCCAGTAAATATACACTGAAATACAACATAGTCGTTTTTCAGACCTGTCACCACCTTTTCTGATGTGTAAGCAGTGTCCACTTTAGATTGCACTTGTTTATCACCTGAAAAACAATAACAAAAAAAAACCCCATTAACATCAGAGCAATGATAGTTTATATCATTCACTGGAATAACCAGATTAATTAACAACTTGTCAAGAGACTCAGAGTGAAAAACCAATCGTGAAACAAGAGCATAATTTGATATAATTTAGTAAAGGAACACTAGACAATAATATTATTGTGAACTAAACAGCTAACATGTACACCAAGTGGATTTATTGTCATTAGAAAAAAAATAGAAGTTTTCGCTATAAAATCTATTTAAAAAAGTTACTGCAGAGGAATTATTTTATCAATCTCTGTAGAAGACTATGTCAATGCCACACACCATATGTCTAAGCTCTATGTCAAAAGGTCTAGGAAAAAAGTTTAAATGGTTTTCCCAAAACAATCTAAGCACAAACATGGCATTAACACAGTATATGTTTTATTTTTGGTTACTTAAGAGATTTCTAATGAAAGTATAGGGAAGAGGTAGCCCCTTCCCTGAAATTTTGGCACTTGCCAGCAAATTTTCATCAATGAAAATATCAAATATGCAGTCATCTTACCTTGGTCTACCTTGATAATTGAAAAGGCTCCAAAAATGATAGCACCAATCTTAGATAACTCCACTTGACACTGGTATTTAAGTCCATCGTTTTCATCTGATTTCTGAATGTTGGCAAAGTAAAGATTTCCTAAAATATAAACAAACTGAATAATAAATTGAGACAAAGCTTCTTTAAATTGCTTCATGATTAAAATCAGTCACACTTGAGAATAACGCAAATCATACCACAGGATATTTCGAATTATAGCAAATCATTCTGCAAAATATTTTAAATTACAGCAAACCATTCTGTGGAATAATTTAAATTACAACAAACCATTCTACATGGAACAGCAATGTTAGAATCTGAGTAAAAAAATAACTTTCTAACATTTGAAAGATTTTTTCAAGATAGACAACCTTTAATCTTAGATATCAAGGTTATAATATTCCTCAATTATTTTGAATCATAAAACTACTGTATCGTTAAAGAAAAATACAATGTGCAGAAAAATAAGCACTTAAAAGCACACAAACTAAATAAAAATCACAAATAAGGAAGATCATAATTTACCATCTTTGTCAATGGCAACTCTGTTGTCAAGATCCACTCTCCTTGTACCTTCTCCACCATACTGATGTTTCGACCAACTTATAAAACCAGGTGGATCATTATCCGGTGGATTACATTTAAGTTTAAAACTACTACCAGCTAGTACTTCATACTTCTTCTCAGCGTTCGGGTTCAGGAAACCTCTGGTAGTGGATTCCACCAGTCGAAACTTCTGAGATAATGAGGTGCCAAACTCATTCTTAGCGATACATTGATACACTCCGGCGTCATCAGGATGCAGTTCAGTCAACTGAATCCATCCATTGTTTTTGCCCAAACTAATGACTTTAGATTTCTCTGTATCATTTGATATGTACTTGGCATCTTCAAAATCCATAACATTTCCATTTTTGGTCCATTTAAATCTGTAATTATCAAATTGCAATACATTGTACTAGAATGAAGATAATACTCATACTATGTCAGGACACATGTACCAATCTAAACTTCTGACATTCCTTTAAACAATTTTTCAAATAACTCAAGAAAAGACAACATTTAGAAAGAAACATAATTTGTATCTGTAACTTACCATTATTCAATTAAATCAAAATATTAATTTTCAGTTTAAAAAAACAAACTTTCATCTAGTCCTAGAAACTAAGCTTACTACACTAAGGTATGTCTATTAAATGATATCCTGATTAGCAATTAGTTAAAACACAACACAAGATGTTTATTACTAAACACCTAATTTGAATATTCCTTGTTTACAAAGAAACCAGGTAAGTTAGTACTAGTTGGTGATTAGAAAACTCAAACTCAGTGCAAAAAAGGATCAATCTAAATATGCAGCTAAAATTAGTGTAAAAAGGCTCAGTCTTTAACTAACTCAAATCAGTGTAAAATGGGTCAGTCTTTAATTTAACTCAAATCAGTGTAAAATGAGATAGCCTTTAATTAACTCAAATCAGTGTAAAATGGGTCAGTCTTTAATTAACTCAAATCAGTGTTAAATGGGTCAATCTTTAATTAACTCAAATCAGTATAAAATGGGTCAGTCTTTAATTAACTAAAATCAGTGTAAAATGAATTAGTCTTTAAATAACTCAAATCAGTGTAAATGGGTCATTGCTTATATGGCTCATAGTGTAAAATTTAGGCTTCAAAACTCAGACAACAAATTGTTAGTGTATTCAAGGCCATTCTGAAACCATGAAATCGAGAGTGAGGCAAGCTAGACAGAACCGTCACCGTTACAATTACAACATCTAGTGATAGGCTGATTCGGAATGTAATGATTGAGAATGCAATTAAGCATTGAGATTTAGATATAATCTCAAAAATCAGAAGTAGACTTGACGATGGAAAGTTTCAAGTTTCCGCTATCCCTACAGACGCTATCTACCAAACCAAGACTTTTTTTGTTGTCCGTAAACTTTCTTTCTTGATGATATTTTCATATAAACTTTATCTTAGAATTACAAAATAAAAAATTCTAGTCAACATCATTATTTGAGGTATCTACTAATTCATTCAAAGTTTTACAAGTCATATCTACAAATGTCTACCTTATTTACTTTTTGACAATTACTGTCAATAACTTCACAGATTTTTACTTGCATCCATAAAGAACAGTATAAACTATGCACAGGATATTATCATTTTCTTGTTCTGTTCTTACTTGCTTAAAATTTTAATCAGAATAACAAGTACCGAAAGAATAGAGATGTACGGTATACAAGTATTCGAAAAAGTTCAACCTAGCAATCCTATATTGTTCGGGGATGTAAGCGGTAACCAGGTGGATTTTTTTTGCCAGTCTGAGTGACATTTGCAATGTAACATAAAACATTGTATAGTGTAATGACCTATGGTTGCTATAGAAATATGACAACAGATATTTCCTTAATGACATGAAGCAGACAAATTATGTTATGAAAAATGGTTGTTATATAATAACAATACAGAAACAAAGAATTGGTTACCATGGTTGCCAAACAAAGTGATTATCTAATGACAAATGGTTGTTATAGCAACATGGTAAGTTCAGAATAGTATATAATCTGAGAAAATGAAAAAGCAACATAGTTAGTACAAGAATGTGACAGTTTAAATTTCAGTAGGGTTGGAATAATACATTGGCCCTTTTTAAGAGTACCTGGAGTACTTAAATATCACAATGCCGTTACAAATACCAAAAATGCATTAATTATAAATTCTGAGCATGAACTTGAGATGGATCTCTTTCAAGAACGTAACGAATTACGGGTAAGACTCCAATATTTAATTCTGATGGACTTTATAAGAACCTATTATTATAGAGTCCATATTGACTTATAGCAAGACTTCAGACATAAAACATTCATCTCCAAGATTTATTAATTACAACCATACTGAAATTTAAGAATAAACTGCGACAGAAATGATTCAGTATATACCAAATATTATCCAATATTGATGCCTCCCCCCCCCTGTATTTCAACATTTGACAATATTTTCTTCAATTCACTAAGTAATTGTTTAAGTGCTTTTGAATGCATTAGAAACATTTTGAATGATCATTAATGAATGCACTTATGGTTAATCACAAATATCTTGTTTTTGAAAAGGGGAGGTTTTCATTTTCATTTTGGGGAGGGCATTTATTTGGAAATATTTGGCAATTTTTCATTAATATGTAAGTGGTTGAAAATGGCAATGGTGACAGTTAATGAAGAGTTAATACAAAGTTATTACTAATGTAAGATTCTAGCAATTCAACTAGCTAGCTAAAGAAAAGACCATATTGTTCATGTATAGTAAAAATCTCGACAGAAATATGAACAAAATAATCAGAGTTGCTTTGTCGAAGGCATAAAATCATTGAAATTATCAAATTAAAACTTTTGCAATATATGCGGTTTGACTTACTTATATTTCAAGAATGCTTAACACAATAGTAACCTACGATGTTATTTCAAGTGAGTACGTACAGACAAACAGACAGATGGAAATCAACCAACTGTTTGACAGTAAATTGAATCATGCATGTTATAAATTGTATTATTATGTTTCCTGATGATCTATAGTTACTTTGATAAAAAAATTTAAGACTAAACATACATAAAACGATAAGTAAATTACATGGTAGATTATCGATATGAGGTCTTAAACGATGAACACAAAATACGAAATTTTGAATGATAAACAAAATGGCCTCATGAATATTAAATTTGAAATGGGAATTGTTTAGTACTTGTTTTTATTTATTTTCATCAGTTTGCCATTTTTGGTCCACTCAAATCTGTAAAAGAAGAATATTACTATATATAAAAAAATAAAATAAATAAATAAAATCTGTAATAATACTATTTTGATAATAAATATTTATATCATAACATGCATTCTACACAGCGCGCCTTTGTTCAGGTGTGTATGGTCTATATACATGTGATAAATAAATACATTCAAACCTGTGAACAAAGGTCATCCTTTAGAAAGACATAATGTGACCTTTATTCAGAGGTCATTTGGTTCTAATTAATCAATGACAGTTTATAAAAGAATGGCCTACATTCACAAGGTGGTCTTGTTTTTCGGAGGTTGCCACTAACTGAGGTGTGACTATATTTTTATTCCAGTGTCTCTGTTGCTCAAAGGTGGCCTCAGGTTCAACCATTCAATAAAACATAAGTTGGTTACCCTGTTTTGAATGTTTAAACTTGAAGAGTAGAGTTTAGTTTTGCTCAAGTTTGCCAGTATATAAGTGCAGAAGTATGCTACATGTTATGATATAAAATAAATAAATAAACATATAAATAAATGATGAGGGTTCAACGCAACAGTGTCGTAACTCATATTGAAATAAGAACAAGTTACGACTGTGTTGCGCTGAGCCCTCGAAATTGAGTCATTTATCATTTGGGCTGGAATGGTGCTGATTGTAGTTTTGAGATGGTGAATTTTGATGGATCTTCGTGAAGATCCTTGAAAATTTCTGAATTTGAGTCCAAAAAAGTCTAAACTAACCAAGTAATCAGCCAGGCCTGATAAGTTCAGAGCGTAAGTCTGTAAATATACTTTTATTGCTATGAGGAGCCCATTAAAACAATGATAAGTGATTCAAGATATATAATTCTGTACATGTTTGACATGCTATCATGGTGTTTCATAATACAAAAAATACAATCATTATCTCTGCAGGATATCACTAAGAGTGTTTAGACAAGGTGCCACCCACAAACTTTTAATGGGTCGAAATTCACTTATTTTGATTGGTTAGATTTCCAATTTTTTTATGGGGTGAAGCCCACTTATTTTGATGGGGTGAAGCCCGCATAATTTTGATGAATCACACCCACACAATTTTAATGATTTCATATTGTAAGGAAATAAATACATCATTTTATCAATACTTCAGTCAAAACAGAAGTTCCACAATAACCAGTATCAAGGTAAAAAGTAAATTGATTTTTCAAAAGCTTGCAGCTAGAAATGGCACAGAAACACAATGATGGTATGCCAAATTTTAAATAATATTTTTTAAAATTTCTAAACAAAATACACAACTTAATAAACTCATAGGACAGCATATAACATGCAGTGAAAGATAAAATAATTAACAGTTAAACCTGTCTATAAAGACTACCTCTATGACATACACAAAACAATGTGATCACTATTAATAAACTAGACATGGCCTTTATTCAGAAGTAAAATAAGATGGAAGTTTTTATATAAGAAATAATACTATGGTCTCTTAAGGTAGTCTTAAGTAGAGAAAAGACTAAATATAAACAGATATGAATATAATTCAATCAATATACATGACTGTACACTATTTATAATTAGTTCAGGATCACTTGTGATAATTTTGTAATTGCTTCAAAATTTTGATACTACAGTTGATCAGATCTGATTAAAATTTCGTCTTCAAGCATATTTTGCCAGTGCAAAAAAAGAAACAAATGTTATCTGTAGATCATATATCTGTTTGTACAAAATATTCAAACACTGAGTAAGTGATCCAGATCAAATTTTGAGTAGTACATGTATGTATATATTTAAAGCATATTTGTTTGTTGTAAGAAATTAAATACTATTTAAAGCTACTTTACATTGATTTACTATGTATCTTCAAACAGAGATATTGAAATAACTCTCATACCCAAATAAAAACACAAAATATATAAATTGATCCAAAAAACACCCGAGAAAGAAGTATTTAGTTCTGACCAAGGTATGCAACTCTGAAATGAAATCTAATTACACAATGAAGAGTTCTCTCCCTTATACAGCAATCCTGCAACATCTCGCAAAAAGTGAGTGGAAAATATATCTTCATCAATTGACAACAGATAAACTGAGGATATAAAACAATAGATATGGAGAATAATTTACGTTTTAGGATCATTTCCTTCCGCACTACATGGTAATTCTATTGGATTTTCTTGTGATGGAACAAAATATATCACATTCTTGTCTTGACTCTGAATTATACTAGGTGGTCGAGTCACTGAAAAACATACGACGAAAAACATGGTTAAACCAGCCTATATTGTTTTTTCAATCATACTAATTTACTAGTATTTCTTTCATCTAAAAATTATATCGTTAGTAAGAAAAAAATGCAAAAAATGTTAATCTTGAACTTCTGGACGAAAGTTTGAGGACACAGTTTGGAAGAAACACGTCCATAACAAGTCAATATTGAAAATTATTAGTTTGAAGTCAAAATATAAAAGTTACAGAATGTAGATAAAGGATAAATAAGAATGGAACAGAACTTATAATTGGTTGTACTAACATGGCACATAATTATATCAGGAATAATAACAATAATCAAATATAAAGACAAGTGACCAATAAAATTCAGAGAAATCATACTCATTGAAAAAGCCATTATTTATTTCACCAATTCAATCTCTCTACCAATTGAGTCAATCAGTTAGGCTAATTATTTTGGGAAGAAAAACAGCGCTGTTGGTGGGGGCATTAATTAGGAGAGAGGCATTATAAAGGGAATAGTCAATACTTACCTCTGGGTGGTTGGTCCAATAAATGTGCATGGTGAATACAGAGGATGACTAGAGTTGATGTAAAAATACTGTATGGTAACATAGTATCTGGTTGATTTGTTTGGTTATTATATATCTGACGGCCTAAGTGTAGGAATGGTTAACAATGATAAGAACACAGCGATATCTCCTTCTTTGCTACATGACAGAACTGTTGCTACACTTTTCTTATCCTGAAAAACACAAAAATAAAAAAATAAAAAAATGTTGCTAAAATGACAAATGTGACTAAAGAATGGATTAATCTCTTGTCAGACATTCAAGGGCTCTGACTATATTCAGTCATTAAGAATCTTGGTACAGACGTTTCTGTGCTTACAAAATTAAACAAATAAATTGCACAAGAATTAAGCAAGTCACACAATAAAATAGCCATTTTCTTTTCTAGAATTTCTGTAGATCAACAGTGCAATACACTCTTAGACCATAGCATGAGTTATATTTGTATGTATAATTCAAAACATGAGCATGAATATTTTATTGCTCATTAAAATGCTTTTAGCTCAAGGCCTGTATCAAATTCAATGCAAGTCTCACTTTTCAGACATTACATTCTACAAAGCCCATTATTTCAGTATGCTTAATAAAATTCCTACAAACATTACTCATTTTCAAAGGTTTCAAATGTTAACTTTTACAATTCAATTTGTTACTAGAAGACAATTATAAACATTTACTTGTTTTTGTCACAGCAATCCAGCAAGCTATAACAATGTGAGCAAAACCCATAATTGGAGTGCAACAGCACTTATGTGACGCACTAATTTTTATCTTTTTTTTATTAAGCTGTGTCCAGTATTCAGTAATTTGTTTATTCAAATGTAAACCTTTACCCACTCCAAAGCTATTCCTTACACCATTACCCCTTTCATATGCATGAATATATTTTTAACGAATCTGAAGCCTTTTGGTGCGTTCTGCATGTGATTATCTGATTAACCTGTATTTGTAAATTTTCTATACCAATGAATTTTAAACCTCATTCTTGATGCTTATTCTATTGCTTATTTTAGTCAAATTCTAAAAAGTAAACATTTTTAAAAGCAATCCTGGTACATTATGAGAACAGAATATACACATACATGTAATACAAAATGTATAATACAGCTTGTCTGCACTTCTGTTAACAGATCTAGATGAACAGAAATACAAAGCAAATAACATTACTACACAAAATAGTAAGCAGGCATAATGTCAGGCAGTTGTAGAGCATGAATTATTGATGGTGCCATTACTGCCATAACACATGCCAATTTATTGTTTTAATCATCTCATATCATTTCATTTCCAATCAAATTTATCGCTAATTTCATAAAGAAAACATGTCATAACTTTTTATGATAATCACAAATCACACACACTTTTAGTTCATTAGCCCAATTTTTATTGGTCTTCAAACTACATGTAATAAAAATCCTGAATGTTATTTTCCTATTTACATTTCATTATCCTAATTTTCCAGTTAAGTTCCTATAAACTCATTTATTTCTGGATAATACCGGATGCTGAATGTCACACTTTTATCTTATGTTTTCATCATCAACTTCAATAAAATCCATGTTTATTTTAGGAGTCCTGCTACAGAGCTTGTCAGCCATATGATTAATCTGCAGACTTTTTATTTGGTAAAGGAGAAATTTTAATACGAAGCACAGACATTACTTAAAACTGTCAGTGGGTGTCACAGCTTTCTACTTCTCACATGTTCTTAGAACTGTATTCAGAAGTTGCTATCCAGTGTACTTTAAAGATGGACTGCTTTAAATTGCTGATTGGAACTATTGAACAAACAAATTATGTTATATATCATGTGCAGCAGCTAATTAGTAATGGTTTTGTAAATGGAATGGAACAGTTCAGGTATTGTCATAATATGGAACACAACAACAAGCCAACAAATGCCTCATAATAAATGATCCAATTTAGATCAAAGTTTCACTAATTGCTACCACACACACACAGAGAGAGAGAGAGAGAGAGAGAGAGAGAGAGAGAGAGAGAGAGAGAGAGAGAGAGAGAGAGAGAGAGAGAGAGAGAGAGAGAGAGAGGACGGTTATAATGCAAACAAAATATAATAGATTCCAATTTTCAATGCAATCAAAAACTTCATGTAATTGAAAAAGTAATCATTCACATGCAACCAAAAATGAAAAGCCATTATAAAAGGTAATGCTCTTGCTACAACCAAAAAAGATAAAGCCAATGAAAAGGGTAATTCCATCACTGCAGTCAAGAAGCTATTTTAAAGCAAAAGGAAGATTATGCTGAAAAGCAGTATTCTGGGAGTTATCAGTACCTAAAACTCAGTTCTCTTTTAAGATGCCAAAGCCATTAACGAGTCTATATTAAGAGAACCATGGTTAAATGTAAACAGATCTACAGATAAATGAACCATGAATTTACATGGAATAAAATGGAAGAAACTCCATGAACATCACTCATTCAACAAAAATCAATGGATTTTGATGCCTGAACCATTTATTCAATGTCTGCCAGTATTGATTTTACTCTTTTAAGGCATGTAAGATATTCTACAACATTGCTCTGTCATGCATTACCATTTATTATCAGATGACAATACAGATAGAAAATACCACCCATGAGATACATAATTGTTGTTATGGAGATGATGTGGCCACACCCAGTTTTAATCAATGATGTTGGTACAGGTTGGTGAGTTGGCAGGATATTTGGAGGATAATCCAAGGGTAATGTGTAGAATGTCTAATATGAACAAGATTGGTTTAGTTAGATATCAAGGGAGCAGCCTCTGAGAATGGACAGGGTAACAATTATTCTGGGTATTGCTTTGAGAAAGGGTCAACATTTGAACATAAAGGGGACAGTATGGAGGAGGAGGACAGAGTAATGAACATTCTGTGGACTGCTTCAGGAAAAAGGGACAGGAGCCAGAAAATTTGGGGGACTGACATAGAAAAGTAGAATAACCAGACAACTCAAGCAAGACAGAAGTTCAGTTAACTGTTGAGAGGTTCAATGTATGAAGCACATGTGTTTTCTCATAAGACCCAAGTAACCAGGTTTTACAAAGAAGTGACTGCAAAAAGAAGAAAGCCATCAGCAAAATCTAATCCAAATAAATCAGTGTAGTATACTATACTCTCATACAAAGCATTCTAAATTCAGAATACAAACACAATTTCTAAATCACAAAACTGGTTTGCCACAGTTTTGTATTTTATCCTTAATCACAATATTCCCTAGTAAATACATCATCGTAATACATGCCCTATCCTACTAGTATGTAATGATCCACTCCTTGATGAGAAAAAAGAAAATGTTGTAAATTCTTTCATAGACACTAAGTTTGACCTGATTCCTCCATTTATCATTCAAACAATTACTTGTCAAGAAAAGAAACTTTCTAAGGGGAGTAATTCTGTTACAGACATGGCCTAATTTGAAGAAAGTATATAATTTGTACCAGATATATACAATTTCCAGCACATATCCACTTCTTTAAATGTCAATACAAATGGCAGTATGGTGAATTACATTTTACATTCAGGTTGTTCATGCAAGCGAATGTTTTATGAGAATACAACAGACATATCAATAATAGATCAATAGCCCAGAAATAACCTAAAACTTACCAGAGCACAAAAACATACCAACATTCATTATCTTCTTATGTACATAATGAACCAAATATGGACAAGAGAAAGCCTTTGCAAACATCAATAACAATGCACCAACTGTTCACCACTCAGCAGTCTTCTTTACAACATGAATATAAACACATCAGCAATGGAAAAACTTGCAAAAATCTAAACCAGTTGACATGTAATTTTGGTAGATGCAATGTCCACCACCAGAATTTGTCATAAATAACATGTGCTATGAACAGGAACAAACTCAAAAATTTGACCATTGCTCTACATATTGAGCAAAGTAAGCAGGCCCTTATAGACATAATTCTATGACATATGTGAATGACATCATTATTACAGAAAGGCTTAACATCCAGGATTATTGGAAGAGAATGATTAATTACATTGTCAAATGAACATTTCTAGTTGGGCAAGAAAAAGTCTTATAATAATTAGGGAATATCATCACTCATATCTTGGAGGAAAAAAATACTGCTGGCTAAATCTGTCTGGCCAAAGACTTATCAACAATATACTATCAAACTGCTACTGGAGAAGCCACCAAATCATTAGTGGATAGAACTTACATTAATCTGTCTCTCACTGCTGAGTCAAAATATTATGAGTTTGCTAGTATGGTATATAAAGCCATATACGAGATACATTTGTAATTCTAAAGACATGAATGGTGCCCAGTAGTACAATATCGAACACTTTCCCAATGAAAGATAGCACAACAACCCTGAAAAAAGCTGCATAATGAGCCCTGATAAATAGATTAGCATTGTATCACACACCAATAATGGATGGCTATTGGTGACAATTTTGATGATATACTTGGGAAGACTTTCTACTGAGTTCTAACATTGCAAAGCAAAAGCCATGAAGCAACTCAGGCTGACATGTGGTTAATAGCAACAGGGGTTTCAATGGCAACATTTCTGCACTTTCAGTTGAACCTTCCACAATTAGTCAATCGGCTTATGGTGCAATACACCAACCAACATTACAATACTTACTTATAAGTCACAAGTCTAAATGAAACAGTCCTGGAACCAAAGTGCCTTTAGAAAGCATAATACAAAGCATTCGTGCATTTCAGTTAAATCTTCACAAAATATCTAGGAGATGATATTGAACAGGATGAATGTCTCAGACAGGATGTAAAAGACGCAAAACATGTAAGCCTACTGTTCAAGTTTGCATCATTGCTGACGGTCATAAAAGGGATGAATTTGCATCATATTTCAGTCCGATTGATTTTTACATGGCTGAATATTCCTGCTTAGTATTCAGTTTTGCACAATATGTAGATTAATGTGACATCTAAGATATCAAGGGAAATGGAAAATGAGAAATGTGGTATTTACAAGCTAGAATATTAGATTGCAAACAATATGGCATCTATAGCACAACATTTCTCTTTTATGTCTAAGCTCTGGACAATCATGAGAATAATGACTGTGTATTGACTTGTTTTGAATATTGAAAATACAACTGTACAGTTACAGTACTGATTAACATAATGTCAGCTAAATCTTAAATTTATGAAGCCAGTATCTACTTAGCTAAGTATAGGGCTGTGGTGAGTATCTGAGTACTCGGGTAATCACGAATCAAATTGAAAAATTGAAAATGAATAATCGTCATTTCTGAAAATCATGGTTCGCGATCTTCTCTGTTTACATGAAGTGTATTCTTTGTTCTTAAAAATCCCTTTTCTCTGAATATATGTTGTCTTATTGTGGAATACTATGTTTGCCAAGAGATCCAATCGGGTCACAGACTCAAACCAGAAAATGAAGCTGGTAAATCCATTAATTGGAAGGGAGTACAAATACATTTTAGCCATAGAACAATTTATATTGATTAACTTCATTATTCCTAAAAGAAAATTTGATTTAGCTGTCTTCAGGACTGCAATGTTGAAGATTTAGATGGGTTACTTGATTACAAAAGATTCGTAATTTGATTGGTGGATCATAAGGGTTGAATCGTGGATTGAAATGGATTGCCACTTACCCAACGATCCACAGCCCTAGCAAAGTAGGACAAGTACAAGGTATATAAAACTCACAGTTGAAATATCTATATCAGACTCAGCTTACTTTGTATCAAAATATTTGTTTGTTATAAATGCAAAAGAATTTGAACTTAAATTATATATATACAATTAAATACTGTTAAGTATAATATCTTTATTATAACTTAGAGAATACAAAAACACAAAAGTCTTGGAGACTTGGAAAGTTGGAAGACATCTGTTTTGTCGTACAAATATATCAAAATCGATGTGAAAAACCTTTATAACAAACTCTGCTGTGTCCCAAGAGAATAAGGTGGTATATTGTACATAAACAAAATTATTCAAGTACTGTCAAGGTTCATAACAGAAATTTGAGCAAAAGGCCAACAGAAGGTCGCAAGAGGCTCAGGTGCAGCTATACCCAAGTGAGTCATAAAGCTATGTAGTGTTCACAAAATTAAACTGGACTAGGAATTGTCTGAACAGATCATTTGGCTGGTGGATGGTTCTTTATTAGAACCCAGTACCTGTTCATTTGATTCAAGTGAGAAACAACAGATACATGAATGAAATTCTGTAGATTATTTGACTCAGTCAAGAAATCATGTATGATAAATATTTAAATCAGCCAAACATAGATATAGAATGATGTAGAATACTGTAGAATATCTACATCAGTCATTCAAATCCTTATAGTTTTCAAACTTTAACTTTGGAAATACTTTATATTCTTTGAGCGAAAACAGTTCAAACAGAAATATAACAACAATTTCAAGTGAACAAACAGTAAGGGCAGACTTTGGGCCAAACTGTAACTGAAACTGATATGTTACGATCAATCACCGAGAAAAAACAATCTGGCCTCCTGGGAATATATAACATAGTGTTGAGTTTTAGCCAGGGTGTCACCATAATATTGTATTAATGTTATGTAAGAGAAGAACAAGTTAATTAACTAATTGAACATGAAAACTGATAAAATTGATTACTCTTTTTCATAGCCAAGCAGTGGTTGTAAAAGCTCTACAAATCTGCTGAGTTTTCAAGATATGCATTAGGTTAGGGTCAGATTGTTTGTATTCATTCAATGTGCAACATATCAACAGTATTTTATTTATGAATGATTGATAGTTTTATCTAACCAATGGTCCTGGGTTGTCAATAAGTAGATAGCTGTTTTCCCCAAAATTCAACTGCCAGTCTTACTCCAGGATAGAGACAAATGATGCTGGGTATGAAATCTTCATTCAAATCAGAAACACTCAGATGTCAAACCTGTGGCATCTCAACAAACGAAATTGCTTCATTGACTGAATTGGGACCCTTACCAGGGAAGTACCTGATTAGCGGCCATTGCCTTTAACAACTAAGCTGACCGTTAGTTAACCAAGCAGAACCATTTAGAGTCATATAGCAGAACACTGGTGCATGAAAGTAAATTCACTACAGAATTTGCTTTGAAATACATTTGAAGAGATACTTGCCTTAAATGGGAAAAAGCAAAAAATAGGCTGAAGGCAAATAAATTGCAATGCAGATAATATGTTATGGGATGAAGTCCCTTAAGAGAACTGTGAATACTGTAACTTATGGCAGAGATGCAGACTTGCAGGAAGGATGCATAATTGTATAAATCTACATTTATGAAAATTTCAAACTGACATGTCTTATCTATCGCTTCACCAGTGGGTTTGTATTGACAAAAAAATAACATGTTTTGATGCAGACTTGTTCAGAACAATGCTTTATTGAAAACCATGCAATGCCAAGAATAATACACAAAGAAGAATACTCGGGGATGTGCCTGCACTTGTTGGAAAATAAAGAGTTCAGTGACACAGGCTTGTTGGAATATAAAGAGTTCAGTGACACAGGCTTGTTGGAATATAAAGATTCAGACTGGGAATGTTATTATGACAATGAGTGAGTGTCACCGGGCGTGATTTGTTGTGACAACCACATGGGCAGTATTTGGCAGCAGCTATTGCACTACCATGAATGTGTTTTGTCACTGACAGAAATACTTTAACAAGACATGATAACATAAACAACAGAAAATTAATGGCATGAAGAAATCAATTATACATTTTTACAGCACATTGCACACTTCATTAAAATCATCATCTGGCATAATATGTGGTATGTGTGCCATACTGCAGTATTTCGTAATTTATGCCATCACAAAGTTGTAAATGCCATGGTGTGGAAGGAAAGGTAAAATTCTCTGTGATGGGTATTTCCTGGAATCAGTAAGTTCCATATATCAAGCAAAAGCCAAATAACAACATACATTACCAAACAAGTCAATGAATCTGTGATCATGGTCTGCAGTGATAAAACTAAAAGCCCTTACAGTTACGATCGAAATACTATTTTTATTAACTATGAAACAATGGGTAGCAAAATACCACAGTATCAAGCATGGTTGACATAGTCTCAATCATGGTCAAATCACAATCAACCATGATTTTAAAGATTAGTTAGTTTGTACCATGGATGCAGCACAAATTGTTCTCTGTGACCATTTGATTGTAGACATTACTTGCATCTAAGGCCATTTGTCTTCCATAGCAGTTAATTGTGGAGAACAAGGTTGCAAGGTGCCTGTTCAGAATACTGGATAACTAAAATAGTTAATTTCCCATCAGTATATACCTGAATTACAGTTATTAAAGTAGGTGAAAAAAACAGTAACTTGATAAAACTTGGCCCAGAAGAAATTTGCATTTTAAAATCTATTTGCATCAGCATGCACTGATCAACAAAACGTTATAAATGCTCTGTAGATTGAACCACTAGATTTCCAGGAAATTTCTTCCCATTCCCATTAAGGACATAATTAAATGCATGCAAGACAAGGCATGAAAGACAAATGCCTCAATCGTTTGACCATTGGTCAATATTTTCTCTGACCAGAAGCGCCATCACCTTACGTGACCTTTTATCTCTCTTCAGTCGGCCAGTAATAGGTTGGACATGCTGAGAGGAATGTAGAACTACACCTCATAAATCACCCATTTGAGTTTCCCCGGAATTGCCTTACATTATTTCTTAGTACTTATAAAACAAAAGCTTAGAACGTATCAATTTTTCTGACGGTTTGTTCAATGTTTTTCAGACAAAAAGTTAGCTCGGAGACCATTCTTTGATTGCACTCATGCCATTGGTCAATTCTCAGACAGTGCTTAGATTTTAGTGCTTTTCGTTTGTATAATTTTCCTTAACCATCTGAAAAATGCTTTTGTTTGATAGATAATTGAATTTTTTGTCAAGGGATACCATTTATTACAAGTGAACTATTATTCAAGTGATGGAATTAAGTATAAGTGCCTAACCACTGGACATGTATGCCAATACGGATAGCTTAATTTTTCAATGAATGAAAAAGACCTAACTTGGGTTGGAGAGCTTCAAAATGACTCATTACACAGCATCATCAAATATATACATAATACAACAAAACATTACTAAGTAATTGCTTGAATTGAAAACATAAACTTATCAATTATGATTATTTTCTGAGTGCTGTGTGCTACTACAGTACACCACATTGTATTTCTATACAACAGATCTTTTTTAAAAAACTGTTTATTCCTCATATATTAATTTCGAATAAACTAATTACCATCAATTAGGGAATGAATGCCAAGTTTAACATCTGTGCCATTTAAGACATTCATGTTATCTGTCATTAACAAAAGAAACATGCCCAAAAATCAATGTTATTATGATTTAGAATTATGCTGTGGTCTAATAAATGATTCAATAATATCAGATCACAAAATTAGCAATGTAATCATTAAGAATTTTTTTTACATATATTTTCAGTATATGCAAAATAAATAATACATTATAATATATAATCCACTTGAGAAAGAATTGAGAAAGTTAAATGATTCATACAAAAATACATTTTTAAAATCTTAGCTTAATTATCTATATAAATATACGTCATAAATAAATACACAAAGCCTATATACTTAGTTATTAACACTTACATTAAATAAAGTCCATTTACAGCAGCCAATATCCTAATATGGTAAAAAGTAATTCCAAGAGAGAAAATATTACAATTTATCCAATTCTGAATAACGAATGTGCTGAATCACACCTGCGATACTGAAAAACAGTTATATCCGATATAGTTGACACAAATAATATCATCTGTCATGAAAAGTGATTCTCATGAAGTGTTATTTTTACAGGACTGAAACCCCGACTTTCCTGTGTGTCATACAAGTTGTTTCAGGACATGACTAAAGGAATCTTTTCCAATCTCAGCCTCCATGCTGTTTTCTGTAGATCAATACAAGATCAATACTGCATTACCCCACCATATACAGAAAACCAATTCTTAAATTCTACCAAGCATCTCTGCGACTCAGAATACAGCGTGGTCTGAGTCACTGAGAAGATTGGTAAATTTAATTGAGTTCTTGCTGAGAGGTAAGAGTGCTTGGAAAATAAAAAAAACATGATAATCATTGTAAAGTTTGTAGTTAGAAAGTGGAAGATAATTACATCAGGGTCACATCATGTTTGTCATCATTCAACAAATTGTTCTCACAACATTAAATTATGTACAAATGTACTGTTCGGTTGACATGGAACAACTGCTCCATAAACAAGAAAAGTAATTGGGTTTCGTTACCAGTTCAGTTCATCGAAAATGTTGTTTATCGATTTGTATCCCTTGAATTAGGAAAGGCATCGTATATCGGCAAATTAGCTACTATGAACTCAGACCTACCAATTAATTAAATGTTCCTATGAATAGAACTGAATTGAACAAATTAAATACTATATTTATACTCTTCCCCTTTTAAAGATCCTCTATGTTGAAACATAGATTATGATGTACATTAAAAAAGAGTCACATGTTTGCACATTGGATCAACTGAGTATGTCCCTAATTTTTAAGATTGCAGTACCCTCCAAAACCTATATCCACCACTATATCAGTGACATCATCACAAATATCAGACTTCGATGTTATAAAACTTGAGAACAGTCTCGAGGCTCAAATCTCAATTTAAATCTCTAAAGTATTATGGTAGAAAAAAAGATGAAGCCGTCTACCGTTTGAATATACATGTTCAAATCAATTATATGGTCAGATTAATGTATCAATAATGGTATTATTTTCTGAACCTTACTAAATTAGGTACAATGTACATCAAAAGACAAGATATGAGATTTGAGCTCAGGGGTCAATCTCAGGTGGTATAACCTTGAACCGAGATTTTTTCTATGCAGAGCAAACAATTTTATACTCAATCTCAATTCAGGACAAGAATTCTCATTTAAAAGGTAGCTAAAAAATTGTACTTCAAAAAATAAATAAGAGAAGTAAAAAACCCCCATATTTGTAATCCTAACCATGGCCACCAGGTCCTGTGACAAAAACTAATGTGAAATCATTAACAAAATATTCCATCATGTTACATAATCAGCAGTATGCCATTCAATATGATTGATGCACGAGATTACTTCACATTGATCCACCTCGATCATTATAACATCGATCGAATACTAGAAATGTCGCCATCTCTCAGAATGGTTAACACAAGCAACAAGGTTGTTTATACTGTTTAAAAATCAAAGTACTGAAAGTACTCAAGGAAACTGAACTAACCTAGACCTATACATTGCAAGTTATGGAATGGGAACTAGTTAAACAACTGCATGCATGTCAGATATAGAAAAGAGTAGTGACTTTAGTACGCATCAAAATTCATGTTCGCCGAGCGAGTGACGGTTAGGGAAAGCTGAACTATTCTTCAGTTTCCAAACAAATGATTTCACACACTTTCTTAAAATTGAATGGAAATGAATTATGAAGACTTCAGATTGTAATTTATTTCCATGATAATTTGATCAAATGAAATTACAATGCTGCCAGAAAACTGGTTGTAATTATTCATGTCAAGGAAAAATATTTCTTACACACTAAGCGTAGTTACGAATATTCAATATTCATAATTATGTCAAAATGAATCAATGAATCTGGCTGTGATCAAATTACATTGAACTAATAATTTCTGATATCTGATTAGCTTTCACAGCAAGGCTTCCGTAAAGCACACACCAGTATAACTCACAGAAAGCTCTCTAATGTTGTTTTCTAAGAAATCTCAGATAACAATTAAAAGGAAGTCAACTTCCTGATTTAAAGACATAGGACACACACAAACCAATGTCAGTGAACTTGTAGGATGTTGGAGATGAATCATTTTTCAAGGTCCTACAACAACAACTAACTTAGACAATTACTTCAGAATACATCTGTTCACATGAATTTAAGAAATTATCAAGATTCAAGTCTTATATGGACATCAATATTTCCGGTCTTTGTAAAAAAAAAAAAATATGTATAAAATTCAGCTCAGCTAGCCTTTCCCAACCATCCCTGAGTGAAGAATGTTTGGCTAAGGTTTGCTGAAGACCAAAAGCAAACAACTGTTTTTATTTTTCCTTCCAAATAGTGCAATAAGATTTTACCCCTGTCATTAAACAGTATTACCAGAATAAATGGAATGTTTTGGGTTTTACACCCATCTAACCCACACAGTTTCCTGTACTCTGTGCCAGTGCTGACCTTCTACAAGTAACTGTCAACTTCTCTACTGGAATAATCAACTGTGGGGGGGGGGGGGGGGGGCAAATGGCCAGAAAAGCGATGTCTTGAACTGAATGGTTTCAGAGAACATGTGCATGGACCTGATGATCAATCAATGGAGCATGCTATAGTCAAACCTATGTAAAGCTCCCCATGATGGTACAAATAAACATGTAAAAAAAAATTAACCATTAAACAGTGTTCACGTATATAAATTATAAAAGGTGAAGGTAAAGGTTGTGTTTATCATAGTGTCACCCCTATTGAAAGGGCCAGCCATGTTGGCTTATGAGACACCTATCTTATGTTCGCACAGTACCTCTCGAATAAATTATATGATTGTCAGAGTCAAAGCCTTGCAACACTGGAGACAGTATTTAGGTTATTCTCAATTTTCTAATAAATTCTAACAATAAACATTATTATACAGGATATTAACCGTATCATCTTCACACTACAGATCAATAGCAACAATAAACACCTCCATATGACTAGAATACAGTAACAACACAACTAATAGATCAGTCAATCACAAATAATGACAGAAGATAAGGCCTGATATTACTAGAGAAATTTCTCTTGGCAATATGTTAAACAAGGAAGATGTGATCAAAACATAGAAGACTTGATGTTTACCTCAATGTCTTACAACATGGCTATTCATCAGACAGAACAAACAGACATGTATATTCTGGTCAGAAGTTGTCAATATTTATCAATACTGACCATCACTCATTGGTCATTTCTGACCTACAATGACCAGACAACAATTTTCTCAGACTGGTCAGAATTTGGATCAAGATATTTCATCACTTCATATGATTCATCTGCAAATGATTAAGTTCCTACAACCATGTATTACTGTTATACCAAAACATCTTTTTTTCAATTGACAATTTATCCCAATCTGAAAATCTGGACAAAGTATATACAGTGCAACCTCTCCAAAGCACCACCATTTTGAAGTAGCAAAATTATGTTGTTGTTGAGAGGTTGTTGCTCTAGAGAGGTTAAACTAATATTTATATTATACTGAAGAGACGGTCATGCACTCTGGAGATGTTGTACTGTAGTTAATCAGTAAGAAATTAGAAGATTTTGAATGAAATTTTAGTAATGAAGAACAAATGGACAGGGAACCACTTCTACAATGGTACCCGGTAATCACCATCGTCTCACTCTGGACCGGTTTGTTTGTGCCAATTTTTTTTTCAATTATCTTTAGTAAAAAAATAACGTACATTTGTCAAAAATTTAAATCCTTTCTGATCAAAGAACTCTACTGATCAGGAGTTTTTGCCTGCCATGGTCTGGTTGAGTCTATATCAGACAGTTCCATTGCATATTTTTATGTCAATTTCTAATTTCATGACAAGCTTCCAGAAGACCTTGATGAAACATTATTATTACAAAACTTGATGCAGGATCATGGATCAGACAACAGGAACTGATCTGCTCTGAGTAACAATCAGAATTGTTATGTTTTCCTAGCACTGAGAAATACAAGTGTTTTTTGACAGCCAAATATTTCCGAGTGTATAAAATGAATAACAACCAGCAATAACAACCAGCAATAACCAACCAGTTGATGATTCATATAATTGCATGTTACAACAAATTATATTTGATTGACATAATCATAGCACTGTGTATGAAGCAATTCAGAGAAAATATTCATAAACTGACATTAGATTATACACACGGGCATTTACCAAAACGGTTTTTACTTAAATAGTTTTCATCTGCGTATATTCCATTCAGAAATTATCCACTCAAATGGTTTGCAATCTAGAAACTTATAAAGAATCTTATAGAAGAAATCAGATGTGTGCAACTGAATATGAAGTTTTAAATCTAGTATCTGAAAACAAAACAAAGAGCTAAGCCACTGATTGGTTGATTTTGAGCTGAGGAATAAAATTGACCAATCCCATACCGAAAAAAGTTACACATAGGCATAACTTTTCTGTAACTAAAGAGTAACTTTTTTGTAACTAGGTATTGAGTTACAAAAAAGTTATAACTAATTTGTAACTTTTTTGGACTTAGTTATTTTATGGTGTAACTAAAGTGTAACTTTTTTAACTCTGTTTTTTTCAAGTGTAACTAAATTGTAACTTTTTGAACTTAGTCATTTCATGGTGTAACTAAAGTGTAACTTTTTTTAACTCTGTCTTTTTCCAGTGTAACTAAATTGTAACTTTTTGGACTTAGCCATTCTTTGGTGTAACTAAAGTGTAACTTTTTTTAACTCTGTCTTTTTCAGAGTATATATATTTCTGCCTTTTAGACTTTGTCATTTTTTGGTGTAACTAAAAAGTAACTATTCAGAACTCTGTTATTTTCTTGACTTTTAATACTTAAAATGAGGCCAAAATGTTCTATTTTCTGTGTATTCAGGTTTGATGTCATGTTTCCTGCACAATTAAATAATTATTCTAATATGATTATGAATTTATATATTATTCCAAATAAATCACTAGTTAAGAAATATAAATCATTGATTATTTTCTCATAGATCTTACAAGTACATGCAATTCGTTTTTTACATGATATTTTGATAAACTGTCAAGCACTTGGACTTTGGTATGAAATTGCTATCTACACTGCAGTTTACATCCAATAAATAAAAGAACTCTACAATTTATCAGTTGAAGCTTTTGCAATTGACAAAGTTTATTCATTTTTTTCTCATGTAATTTGACACGGTGACCTAGTTTTTGACCCCAAATGACCCATGTTCAACCATTTTCAGTATGACAAACATTCTTACAAGGTTGAGTGAAGATCCAATCAAAATTATGACCTCTACAGTGTTATGAAGGTTTTCCTGAGATTTGACCCGGTGACCTAGTTTTTGACCCCAAATGACCCATGTTCAATAATTTTCATGACATCAGTATGACAAACATTCTTACAAAGTTGAGTGAAGATCCAATAAAAATTATGACCTCTACAGTGTTATGAAGGTTTTCCTGAGATTTGACCCGGTGACCTAGTTTTTGACCCCAAATGACGTATATTCAAACTTTAAGATGACATCAGTATGACAAACATTCTTAAAAGGTTTGGTGAAGATCCAATCAAGGTCATGATCTTTACAGTATTATGAAGCTTTTCCTGAGATTTGACCCGGTGACCTAGTTTTTGACCCCAAATGACGTATATTCAAACTTTAAGATAACATCATTATGACAAACATTTTTACAAGGTTTGGTGAAGATCCAATCAAAATCATGATCTGTACAGTGTTATGAAGGCTTTCCTGACATTTAACCCGGTGACCTAGTTTTTGACCCCAAAACACGTACGTTCAGATTTTTTCGTGACATCGGCATGACAAACATTCTTACAAAGTTTGGTGAAGATCCGATCAAAATTATGAACTATTACAGTGTTATAAAGGTTTTCCTGAGATTCGACCCGGTGACCTAGTTTTTGACCCCAAAAGACGTATGTTCAAAATTGTCTAAGACAACATATTCTGACAATACAATCAAAAAAAAAAAGCTATGACCTCAACACTATCATCAAATAGTTCCTGTGGTTTTACCCCGGTGACCTAGTTTTTTACCCCAGATGACCCATGTTTGACCCGGTTCACGATATCACTGAGACAAACTTTCTGAAAAACTTTTATGAAGATGCAATCAAAACTGTGACACTTGTTAAGAAATCCTCCAGGTGTGGACGACGGACGTCGACATTGATTGTAATTTAAATACTCATCTTACCACATGCTCAGGTGAGCTTAAAATCCTTTAAAGTCGTTTCATAAACAGTGTTTCCACTGGGCCGAAATACTTTTCCACCACCTGATAATTTTGGGAAAAGTTTGTGCTAATTTTCCGAAATATACGTGTACGTAACGACCATGTATATCGAAAACACGGACCGAACAACGGGCGTTTATTCAATCGATAGATTTGTAGATTTTCGGAAAATCGTCTCGTATTTCCGGCAAATAAATCAAAATTTAATCCAGTCTATTAAGTATCAAGGACTTACATACATTCATGTGTGTATAAATTTGTATTACTAAGAAAAAGCATTCACTTAAACAAAAAATCTATTTATGCCAACATGCGAACTGTCCGTGATACAAGCAAGTGGTCAAAATCGTAGTCTGTGTGACATGATCCTTATTGATACCGGAAATAACAGCATGGGGTCGTATACCACCTGCTGTGTTAAGCAGTCTATAGCAGCTTCGGGTCAGACGTGTTATTTATGTGTGTTACACTGTTTAAAATAGTACTGTACGGATCCTTCTATACACGCAATGCTTAATTTCAGTTCATTTACGCAAATAGACATTTAAATACATCGATGCCTTGGATTGCTTGTAAATATACAACTAAATGTATACATGCCAATTTTAAATCAAATAATGTACATAAACTTCGTTTACACAACACGTGATGTTGACATACAATCATTAAATACCTCACTAAAATTCATTAGTTTTTGTAGATTATTTAAAGAATACAATGAAGTCAACAATACTAAATAATGATATAACTACGTTTTTTTATTACATGAATCATTACGACGGTACGTCCATTCTGATCCATTATAATTTTCTACACAGATGAAATTACGTACGTCACCAGACAAAATCCAAGACATAGTATTGCATCATACATATTTTAGAACAGAACATATCATTTATTCACTCAATACATGTACAAAACATGCAAATATGAGGTTTTTACAATAAAGCAAAACAAATAAACACTTCCCGTTCAGCTGAAAAATTAATGTTTAAATTGATCAAATAAACTCGTTAATTAATTGATCACGTAATAAATCACACATTGATTTGCCATATAAGGCTACGCATGTCGGTGTTCGTTGTTTGAAGCAAACTGTCAACTAATAAAATTTCTGTGTATATTTTAAATGATGCCATAAATATGCTGACACCTTGACTGTACGTGTGACACATTCTTCCCAGCTTATCTGATTGTTAATTAACTATTAATGATTCTAATTTGAAGTAGGTGATTGTATAAATTAACAGATCTCTAAGACTGGATAAATATTTATTCAAGGGAGAAACGTTAGTTAAATAATAAGAAAAAGTTTTGTTTTTTTAAGTCAGAACGTAGATCGGAATTACTCGGTTGTTTCCGTAATATTGCATTGCTGACGTCACGCTACACACTGATTGGCCAAATTCGAAACGTGACTTCGCGCACGATTTTGATTGGCTCGGAGGCATCGTTTTTTCAAAAAGCCGCGTCAGTTCAAGAAGAAGAAAGATTGAAGCTTTAAATTTATTCAATTTATATTGCTTGTATCCATCATGTACACGTTCCTGTACAATGGATCGGAGGAAGTCTATTTAAAATCGTCACACTGGTGGGAAAAAAAGATTCAAGGAAGGATTTCGACTCGTACATAGTTGGTGATATCGTAATTTTCACGATGGTCTTCAAGTTCCTGTCAAGATTCTTGGGATATAACGTTTAGGTATTTCTACTTAGATATTATTTGTTTACATAGAAAAATAATTCTATATACAACATATATATACTGAGTTGCTCGATATTACATAGCTTTATCAATAATCAGATTAATTGGAAGTGTTAACTAATTGCCATTTTAGTATTTTTTTTAATGTTTGCGCTTATTCTGGCGGCCATGTTGTTTACTAACAACTAGGTCAATACTAGCGCGCCACCTGGAGTGAAACTGGCAGTATTTATTATTATTTATTTATAGTTTTGGAGTTGTTGCCCTTTGTTAATGTGTTCATACATAATACTTAGCATAACTCCTAGACTATAAGAGCTATGAATTCGAAACTTTATAGTTAGATAGATTTCATTTAGGATGAGTGTAGTGCACAAGAACCGTTACTCTGTATTTCTTAATTTTTGAGTTGTTGCCCTTTGTTAATGTGTTCATACATAATACTTAGCATAACTCCTAGACTATATGAGCTATGCATTTGAAACTTTATGGTTAGATAGACTTCATTGAGGATGAGTGTAGTGCACAAGAACCGTTACTCTGTATTTCTTAATTTTGGAGTTATTGCCCTTTGTTAATTTGTTCATAGATAATTATTGTCCGGAGCATAACTCTTAGACTATATGAGCTATGCATTTGAAACTTTATGGTTAGATAGACTTCATTGAGGATGAGTGTAGTGCACAAGAACCATTACTCTGTATGGCTTAATTTTGGAGTTATTGCCCTTTGTTAATTTGTTCATACATAATTATTGTCTGGAGCATAACTCTTAGACTATAAGAGCTATGAATTTGAAAGTTCATAGTTTGATAGATCTCATTGAGGATTACTGCAGTGCACAAGAACCGTTACTCTGTATTTCTTAATTTTGGAGTTATTGCCCTTTGTTAATTTGTCAAACATAATTATTGTCTGGAGCATAACTCTTAGACTATAAAAGCGATGAATTTGTAACTTCATAGTTAGATAGATCTCATCGAGGATGAGTACAGTGTACAAGAACCATTACTCTGTATGGCTTAATTTTGGAGTAATTGCCCTTTGTTAATTTGTCAAACATAATTATTGTCTGGAGCATAACTCTTAGACTATAAAAGCGATGAATTTGTAACTTCATGGTTAGATAGATCTCATCGAGGATGAGTACAGTGTACAAGAACCATTACTCTGCTTGGCTTAATTTTGGATTTATTGCCCTTTGTTTGTTTACTTGATTCTTGTCCGGTGCAAAACTCTTATACTATATATAAGCTATGAATTTGAAATTTCATCGACAGATAGATCTCATTGAGGTTGAATGCAGTGCACAAGAACTGTTACTCTGCATTTCATAATTTTGGAGTTATTGCCCTTTGTTAATTTTTCCATACTTAATTCTTGTCCGGGCATAACTATTAGACCGAAAGAGCAATGGATTATAAAATTCATAGTTAGATAAGTCTCATTGAGGATGACTGCAGTGCACAAGAACCGTCACTCTGAATTTCATAATTTTGGAGTTATTGCCCTTTGTTACATTTGTTTATACTTGATTCTTATTAGGAATAGGAGCATGACACTTGAACTGTAAGAGCTACGAATTATAAACTTCATAGTTATTTTATATCTAGTCCTGCTTTTTTATAGTCAATGACAGGTTAAATTGCACTTATGCTTATTTTTTTATATTATTCTGCAGGTTCCACATCAGAAGTGAAAAAGCAATTGGAAAAAATGACACAATACTTTAATTATGGTAGTCAGAAAATGGTACTTATATTATTTATTTGAAATAAAGCATTTATTAAAATGACATTTGGATTAACTGCATTTTAAATGGAACCCCTTTATGTCCATATTTTAATGACATAACAGTTGGGATTTTAATGAGCCTTTATCTGAGTTTTTTCTCCTTCTCTGGTAGGAAAGGAAACATTATGTAAAATTTATTTTCCTTATATCTGCATTTTATTTCTTTAGAGCAAGATGAACAAACAGTTCCAGATGTGATCAATGAAGCAGCATCCATTGGTAAGAACATTTATTAATAAGGGCTAGCCAGGACTTCGACAATTTTTTCAGGATACTTGTCCAGCAGGTCACAACCATCAAGTTTGATAACCAGCCCAATTGGCACAGGCACTTATGAGTTATGGCCCTTGACATAGGGCTTAGGAACACTTGCAAATGTTCTTTCTAAGTTGACTACAATAAGTAATCCACATTATCTGTTGGATAATCAATTGAAATTATTAAATCATATTTTATTGTATATTGTCTTCTTTTTTTCCAGACTGCTGTTATTAAAGGCAAAGATGTGAAAGCTGCATTATTAAGTTTTGTAGATGAACCTAGAATAATGCACTATTGGTCAGTTTTGAACAAAGAAAAATGAAAACAAACTTGAGGAAGAGAACTCTAATCACCATTGTCTTGTGAATTAAGTATAAATACATCTAAAATGCTGGAATATAGACTGTATAGTGTTTTATTCAAGAAATATCTATGTGCTTAAAAAGTCACTGTAAACTGATTTTGTTTTCACATCCTTTTTGTATTATTTAAGAAATAATTAAATGCCATGATATTAATATTTAAAATCTTTCTTGTCTGATTAAAGTGAAAATTCGGTTATTTTAGTGTAACTTTTCTGTAACTTTAATGTAACTTTTCTGTAACTTTAATATAACTTTTATGTAACTTTGAATGTAACTAAAGTATGCCTAGAATATAACTTTTCTGTAACTTTTTTGTAACTTTTATGTAACTTTGAATGTAACTAAAGTATGCCTAGAATATAACTTTTCTGTAACTTTTTTGTAACTTTTATGTAACTTTGAATGTTACTAAAGTATGCCTAGAATATAACTTTTTTGTAACTTTTATGTAACTTTGAATGTAACTAAAGTATGCCTAGAATATAACTTTTCTGTAACTTTTATGTAACTTTAAATGTAACTATAGAATGCCTACAATGTAACTTTTTTGTAACTTTGAATGTAACTAAAGTATGCCTGAAATGTAACTTTTTTGTAACTTTTATACACTTATAATTTTTGTGTAACTTTTCTGTGTCTTAATCATGCATAGAAATTAGAATGTAACTTTTTTGTAACTATAGTGTAACTTTTTTGTAACTAATATGTAACTTTTCTCTGTAAATAGGCACAAAAAAGTTACATATTAGTTAGTAACTTTTAATAGGCATAACTTTTCTGTAACTATGTTGAAATAAATGGTTCCAAACTTGTATAACTTAGTTATGCTTTTTTTGTAACTTTTTTTGCCTCAAAAGGCATAACTTTTTTGTAACTTTTTTCGGTATGGGATGACATGGCTGTATACGCTCAGTAATCGGTCACGTAAAAAAACAGTAATCTGGAACTTTTGAACTATTATATGTTAAAAGGGTATCAGATTGTTTGGATCTTTGCTGGTCAGTGACACGGTTGCATGCTGAGCGTGGTCTCAATCTCATCAAAGAATTCTGGAATATCTAAATTGTTAAACTGAGTAGTATAGAAAATTAAGTGCTTAATTAATAACAAATAAATGCCATTTAACACCAAACCATTATAAGGAACTCAATACACCATTGACGGTCTTAATTTAGGTATTGACGGCCCCTAATTAGGGAGTTTTATAATTAGAAAATGGATCATATGACTAGTGGTCACATGTCTTGGTGCAATAATGATCACACAGGGACAGGAAATGTGTGACATTTATGACTGTAGACTATCATTGAGGCATACGATATAGTGACAAGTCAGTAATTGGTCAATCCACTAGATGCACTCATCAAACACATTAAACTGCAGCTTTAAGTCTCCTCGAGTTAATCACTTGAGATAGAAACTTTGAGCAATGGGTGCAAAACTAACTTAACTTGATGTTGGAACAGAAGTAATTATATCGTTTGGTGCCTTAAGCTTGAAATGAAGAGAATCAGGTACTCAATGAAGGATCTTACATTAGTTGTAAACAAAGTTAGCTTTTGAAAACGCTTAGAAAGTGACTTGCTTGGTCCTAGTCTCATTTATGGAGCAATGGGGTCCTGAAGATGTCAAGAAGGAAAATGTTAAGTTTGAGGAAAACTTGTTGTAAATGAAGGGGAGGAAACACATTGAAAATGGTGGTGGCAATAAAACTGACCTTGTATTGTCACAGACCACTTAAACTCCAGTATTTTGGCTACCATAGGTTCTGAAATATATATAACACTGTACGAAGACCATTTACTTCAATGAAAATATTCATCCTTTATTGGGTCAAACATATATACAGGTTAAGAAAAAGTTTTGCTTTTGTCCTGGGAAGCTTGGCATAATTATCGTCAAACTTAAAATATTGCCAATGGTATACACTCATTACAGACAATTAGCATAAAACATCCACAAAGACTGCCCAAACTGATTATAACATAATATTATTCTGCTTTACAAACAGGAAATCTAGAATTTTAAGAGAAAAAAAATTGCTACCGTACCATAATTTATACAATTTTTTTTGTCTAGGAAGTTTTCCACTAAATTGCATGAGGTATAATTTTGACTGATTGTTCATTAATTAAGTTTATTTGAAATCAAGCAAGGACTTACTTTATATCAAATTACTAGGAATTCATGTTGGCACAGATGTTTATTCATTCGAACATACTTCTCTAAATGGCATTTACATTAACAGAAATGAAATATTCATACGTTTTCACAAAATAACATTAACAGTTGACAATTTCATCTAACTTTGCAGCATAAATAATCTACAGGCACAAACAAATTATCAACCCACAAGGGAATTGTAATACTCCTTTGCATACAATAATAAAAGAACCAGTTGACAATAGTCATCTGTTATTTGGGTTTGGTCAATATTTTAGCCAATACCCCAGATGTATTTCCAATATGGCCGCCATAATGGTGTAAACTTTCTGGTTCACTGAATGGCATTATCAGAAAAAGTTCGCATCATTAGATGGTTATGATAAAATATTCATAAGTTTGTAATGATAAGGTGAGAGGACAGACAACATAACAAACTAATCTGTACGAGTGAATAATGTGACATTGATCAATACATGAAATACAATGCATTGACTTTCCAGCCTAATAATATCCAATCGGGAGAAAAAATCAGCCATTATTAAAATGAAATTGCCATGATCAATGTAGCTAAGAGTATGAATAATCCGCTCAATAAAAATGTCAATGATAATTATACAGTTACAATATCAGGAAGTTACTAATCAAAGAATTATAGATCGGTTGATAATTGATGAACAGAAAATTTCATGTTATATGTCATCCCAGAACTAACCCTTTTTATGCAAAAAAGGCACGACTCTACAAAAATTGATTTTATAATCCATCAAATGCAATGAAAATAATCATAAAAACAATAGATTGACAAGTTGAAAAAAATATCGGTAAAATGTAAAGAGGGTACGTCTAATAGGGAACATTGGGTAACCATCATTTTGGGTAAAAAAATTCAAGCATCTTTGACATCAGACTTCAATCCAAGATTAATTAAATAAAGAAAATGAATTCTATTGCCGGTACCAAAAATGTTTTGCTGTTAACAAAGTTTGCAATTTTTGCAAGAAAAAAAAAAGTTTAATCAATCTAATCTATTTTATTTATACTATATAAACATTGGCTTCATTTCAAAGACTAGAAATACAATTTAACCATTATCTTAAAGGAGCAAAGAATCTAAATTAAAACAGATCTTTGAATAAATGTCTAGCAGCAACAGTTAAACTCTCCACATCAAGTGAAATTATTTATAAAACAAGAATTTGTTGCCAATCACAGATATTCATATAGAAGTATTTTGTCTCAGCATTCAGAGCTTTTTTCTACCTTTAAGGGAAAGGTGGCAGACCCTGAGATAGGGGAAAAGTAATGTCTTGAGGGGAAACAGGGGAACTGATTTGGATGCAGATTAACAACAATATTATTTTCATTTGTGTAAGGGTGGTGATTAAATTATGTAACAAGTGATGTTAGTATACATAGTACATGAAGAACAAACAAGGAAGCCATCCCAAATAATTAACTGTCTACCGTTGAACCAAAGAAGTGTACCTTTTGACTTGATGCAGTATCTCCAAGTGTCAAGGCACACGGAAACATGTTCCTGATCAAAGAACCAAACCTGTGACCCCCCACATTTACAAAATCCAGTGCTGTATGGACTGACTTAACTAAAACAGTATCATAAGCATACAAATGTAGGCAAGTGACAATATGGTAGCTAGTTGACTTATGATATAAGTAATATGAAATAATAGACAGCATTTGAAGTTACTGGTACATGTATTTTTAGGCTCTTGAAAATTGGGAGGGATGAAAAAATCAATTTATTCCGTGGAGAATATTTTTTTCTTGACAACGGAAGGCTTTGTAATCATATGGAAACAGAGAACCTAATGTCCCAGAAGATTCGAGCTCTGACAGAAAACTGATGAAGACTTCACAAACACTTGAAATCCAATCATGGAACAACACTTACTAGAAGTCCCGATAGTACATCTCATAACTGTAAAAAACAAGACAACACGCTCATATCCGGACACTTTGATGTTTAAGAACACAATACCTGCCACATGTAATATAAATACTGACAATCAAATGATCTACGAAAGCAACATCGAGACAATAAGCATATTCATTTCAAGGTTTCCGACCAATCAGTCAACAGTTCTTGTCATGAAATAAATTACTTTACCCAGCTTTTGCAGCAAGAGGTGGCAAAATGCAGCCAGAAAACAATTTGAAGTCTCATTTGAAGGACAAGCTTTCCTTTTTTTTAATCTAATAAAAAACGACCAATCATAAGATTGCATTTTGAGGGTGATCTCAAAGTCTAAATCTCTACAAAAATGATATTAAAAAACTGTCAATCAGATGTTTACATTGTGAGAGCAATCTGAAAACTTGAATTTCAAAACACTCACAGATAAAAATCTATTCAAACAGAAATTGATTGCAAATGTTTGTTTGTTTGTTTACCCACAAAATGGCAGCATCGAAGTATGGACAAAAATATCCTTCCATTTCTGAATAAAACATTTTACAGAGAAATCCTGAATACAGACTACCATATCATGGTTGAAATCTGTATTGATTGTATCCTGGCTTTAAATGAATACAAGAGAAACTCAAATTGACAACATATTTGAGAGAAACCATTAGCTCAGAATATAATGTGAGGAATAAGGCATACACTGAAAATATGTTTAGTACAAGATCCTAGTAAGTAAAAGCTAAAACGTGTATTTCTCAAAATAATGTGATAACATAATTATTGCCCCAGTGCCATTTTCCAACAATATTTCAATAATAAACGTTCAAGGTCATCTGGTGACATTCAAACTTTGACAGTGGAGGAAACCCTAGACATACAGCTAGCTGGACAGCTTCCTCACGTGTAAAAATTTGTCCCTAATGGGATTCAGACAAACAGGTGTGAGGGGCTGGTGACTGATAGTCTGAGAGCATAACCACGGAGGCCCCCTGAGATATCCTTAGTCCTACAACTGTTGTCATAAGGAAAACTGTTCATCATCTAGGTTTTGAACCCACAACAACAAGACCAACAGTGCTATGCTGAACCACTTCAACTAGCAAAACTGAAATGTCAAATACTGTATAACTTCCATATTTACACAATATTCCTATCTCTATCAAGAAACACAAAAACAGTTCAAGAACATTTTATCAAGCCTCCTTTAGTTTCCATCTGATACTCAAAGGCATGCTTTTGTTTTTCTCTGAATGTGCATTGTTCTCGTAAATTTTCTAAATTACATTTTAGGATTGGACTTCGTGACCTCATTACTGCATGGCTGTAATTATCAAAGTGAATTAAGGCTTCAGATGATTTGCAAGTCATTTCAACCAAATATGGAGAACAGTACTGTTGATCCGAGCAAAAAATGTCACTAAACAGACAGAAAATATGGCCTGAAGCACACAGGGTCTTCATTTGGAAGCCTGCTAGTCATGGACAAATATACTAATAAATGTACACTTAATGTTAGTTTTTGTTCACAGGAAGCCATCAACTGTAGGTTACTTAATTCCAACAGCCCTGCTTCTGGGTAAACTGCTTTGCAATGTGGTCGAGTGTCAGCCTAAAGGACAAGTCAGGGTCCTGAGTTCAATCATCAATTAAGATCAGTGATATTTTCTCTTAATTATCTATAAATCAGACCTGACAGTATTTATAAAAGGCATATTTTGTGTAATACATGCACATGTCAAAGTCATCCATGGACAGTGAAAAACATTTATTTATACCTCCTTAAACGAAAAAAAAAATTGAACTGCATAAAATTATCCGTACTGCACTCTTAAAGAACGACTGGGCAATAATTATTGGAACATGTAATGCAATGAAATAAGGGAGGTAATTATCTGAGAATATTAGTTATAATTAGATCTCATTACCATTCCTACAGTAATTGGGATACTCAGAGACTAATCACCATACCTTATTAATATATTAGCTCGTTTATTAAATGCCTGGAAATAGACTGGAATTATCCTAAATGAACACGAACATATAACACACAAAATTCCTGACATAATGCGTGAGTACTTTGTGATAAAGTGGATTTCTTTTTAAGAAAACCTAGAAATTGTGCAGTTTGATCAAACGATTGAGATATGTTTCAAGTGTACTAGGTTTTTAGCAGTTTATCAGGGTGCATATACACACACAATATGATAATCAGAATCAATAAGCAACATATTATGTATGTTCATTTTTTGTCTATATGATGTAATAAAGTATAAGCAATTATTTGGCAAGACTTTTCATCCTAACATTCTGTACCTTCTTACCAGCACACTTTACAACATTCTAGAATAATTTTAACTGCTGGAATACAAATGATGCCTGTCTGACAGAATGTTAGGAATAAAAGGATATTCTTTTATGACTTTTCTGAGATGTTCAATCAACAAGATATTACTGTGTTTAACGTTCTGATCACGAGTTCCGACAACTTCAATTCCTTGTGTCTTCAGTGGCACTTACAGACATTGGTACATAATTTGCATTGCAAATTCGACCGAATTCATACATAGCCATAGACTCTCACTTAGTGAGTCATTCCAAGTAATCTGTATTGTTTGACAAAGACAGTCATACCAGAAAATATAATATTTTCTTTTCAATAACTGTATGTTTAGCAACAGAATTATCAGGAGAGAGGTCTATGTATTGATTTATGGAAAACAAAATAGTAAATATCATGCTTTACAATATGAATGGATTGTTTAGTATAGTATTATGGTTGATTTATGGGAGTCATTTCTCCCAAGAGATATGGAGTAACTTGACAGTAAATACCAACAAATGACATTACTGTTTTCAATACCTTCGTTTTACTTGTAGTAATAATATCATACATGTATTTGTTTTATCTAGCTAACAATATACATAACTCATTAGATTTTGTATTTTACCATTTTAATACAAGCTTGATATAGCACCAGGTATCTAGTAAGACATCTTAACAAACTATCGTTTTTCATTGAAACTGATGACTGCAATAAAAAGAAACTGTAGATTAATTAAAGTATTGAAAGTATGAATGAAAACTGAACCTATACAAACATAGAAAAGGAAGTCATTTAACAAATGAATGGCCGTTGTAGAAAAATGTAGTACTTTGGTCCGCATCAAAATTCATGCGCGCTGAGCGAGTGACGGCTATGGAAAGCTGAACTATCGTTAAGTTACCTGAAAGGTATGCTCTAAATGCTCCACTGACAAGTTGTGTTTTATCCCTCACAAGAATAATCTCTCTCTTATTCTTTACTTTAACCTCAGGGACTTTCTGATGCACTGAATATAACTTTAACGACCATTAAGGCATGTGTGGTTTTAGTTAAGATTTTCTCCAAAAGATTGGGAGCATGAATTAGGAGGGACATAAATTAGGGGAGGGACATAAATTATAGGAGGGGCATTAATTTAATGTGGGGCATAAGTTAGATGTGGGACACAAGTATAGGGATAGACTTAGTTGGGGGAGAGGCATAAGTTAGGGGTGGGACACAAATATGGGGATAGACTTAGTTGGGGGATGGGAATAACTTAGGGAGTGGCATAAGTTGGGAAGCATGCTAAGTAAGGGAGGGGCATAAGATAGAGGAGAGGCATAAGCTAAGAGAGGGGCATTTATTTGGGGAAGAATATTTTTTATGGTATTGTCAGTAATATAAATCGCAAAAAAGAAGAACTCAGCTTCTGAACAAGTGATTCCAGTAGATACTCTTCTATCATACCCACAGGGAATGTCATTAGTGATTCTACATCATTAAGAAGACATTTACTTATAGTATTGATTTGTATTCTTTGTTGGCGGAGGCTACCATCATCTTAATGATAATATTGATTGAGGAAAAATATACCACAAATGAAGTCATGTCCACTCTCAAACGTATTTAGATTAATCAAGACCTAAATTTAGAATGCTGCCTAAATTTCTGACACACGATTCATGAAGGTCATTCCGTTTGACACAAAACATTGATCTAACAAATGTCAACCAGTGATTTATCTACAGTCTGAATCTAGATGTCTGTGTTTGGATGATTCGATCAAGACTTACGAACATAGTTTTGGTAATTTTGTATGATGCATTAACACACAGAAATGAAATATTGATCTTAAGTGGTAGGAATATTAATGGTTTCATGTCTACTGGATTTTGAGTAAAACAAGACAATTATAGGCACTTTTCGTGTACCTTGGTTATCTTGTAGCTTGATAATTTTCATTTCAATTTTATTCAGACCTTCTCTGAAATAGTCTAACTACATGTAATCACAGAAGGCAACCAGCTGAAATGTTCAGATACATTGCATTTTGGATACTTAATGATTTGTTGAAAAGTTCTGTCAAGGTCAGATATAGAGAGAAGCCAATGAACATCCCACCCATCAAATATGGCAAACACATTGGTAATAAGCCAGTTTACAGCATCTTGGAGTTCACTCCTTTAAAGTCAGCTTCTAACTCCATCATTGATTTAAACCAAAGTTATACATGTACACCTCACCCCACAATATAAAATCTTGTGGCTCATCTCAGCCTGTCATTCATGAGATCTAATTTATGATATAAATCAATTGGGTAATTTGAAAGAAACATTTAAATCTTTAATGATGAAAACGAACACTTGCTTACCTCATTTTAGACTGACACAGAGGATGTGCAGGACAAACTTTTATGGACCCAGATCAAACATTGATGAGTTGCAGACCAGTCAAAATTGAAACTCAAGTTTTTGATTGGTTAATTTTTTAGGAAGAGTCATTTTAACAACATAAATTGAAGTTGCAGAAAATACCAATAACTATACATGTACTTCCAATTTCAATTCATTGAAATGTCAGCAAAAACTTTTTTTATGGAAATATAGCAGACAAGATAGTACCACCAGGATTTGCTGAATAAATATTACTGAAAATATTACATCGATTAGATCAACATCTTGTTAATTGAGTTCTTTTGTTCCTCAAAATTGGAGAACTACAAAAGCTTGTAACCTTTTCATAGTTCCGAACTTCCATATTTCCAAAAACAAAGACATAATTAGGTCCCTGACATGGGACTACTGGTCCCTGATGACCTTTACATGTGTTCATAACAAGATCCTCTGATAACCTCAAATTGCCTTAATATTGAATGTGTCCCTTCTTTTGTGTCCCCTCAGATCTTCAATTTCATTAAGCTCCCTTTAAAAGCCCTTACGGAACTATCATAATAAGGACTCCATGCAAAACCACGGTAACTCCTATTTACAGCACAGAAGCAAATAGTACGTTTTTGCATCAATGCCGGCTTAAAGTTATCTGAAAGTATTGACCTTTTAGATGAGAAAATTCTGTCCTTACAGCATACAATCTCCAATCAGTGAAAAATGATCCATTTCTTACTGACAAGTGAGTCAATTAAGATCTCCAAATTGCATGCTCAACCAGATATATTACATCAGTTGTTTGGGAGAAATATTGAGGAAAAAACATAATATTGTGCAGATAGCATCAAAATATCTGGTACAGTAGTCCTTGTATTGTCTGGTAAAGGAAAGAAGTCTATTTGTTAACTAACATAATTATCTCCTCTGAACTTCTGCGCTGACAATTTGCTAAGATCCACATAGAATAAAAATTGACAATTGATTTTCAGAGTAAAATTGTCTGCAAATTTAATGGAAACGTGAAGATCTTTGTTAAATTGATAGTTTAATTGATATACAGAATTTCAACATATCACAATCATTCATGTTCATCAAGATCCTCTTTGAGAGATTGAAAGCTGTCTTTGTTTGAGATGGTCATTATTGCAAGGTTATAATATATCACAGAATGCTTGTATTGGTAATAAATCTTAAGAATTCAGAAGCTCACACAGCAGCCACCTCATTATGACAGACATGGACTGTTCTCAATATTATCCTCTGTGTGACCACTTACTAATGAGACCAACTTAATATTTAGATCACTTTTTTAGATTACAAAGGCAGGGCTTTCCCCCCTTCTATTAACAGGTGTCTTCCCCTCAGGAACATTCTTTAAAATCATGCAGTTTTCCCCTAAAATTCAATTTACATCACGTTATACCTCCCCCCTTTGCAAAATATATGTGTTATTTTTCCCCAAATTTAAGGAAAAGGCCCATTTCCCCTACATGTGATAAAAAGCCCTGAAAGGTGGTCTTAATATTGAGGTACTGTACTAATCTTTACAAGCAGGTGGTTTCTACCCATAGGTGATCTTAAGCTCAAGTTTGTCTGTACCTGCCTTTAAAATAGAAGCATTTTGTGATGTTTGAATATTTTAGAGTCTGTCTATATGGCACAAACACTGTCAGTAAAATGATTAAAGAGATCAATATCCACTGAATAAAACATAGGAGAGCCTGCTGGGACACTGCATGCATATATTTGTGATGATTTCTGCACATTGTAAAAGAACTGTAATTGATCATATCTAAGAACCGAAGAAAAGTCCATCAAAGCTTGAATTATCAATGAGATATATTCACTGTGAAATTGGGAAGTCATACAAATTGAATGAAGGCATGATGTTAGCTTTCTTAATGTAGATGTCGACTACATGAAATCTACTCAATCTACTTCTTCAATAAACACATCTATCTCTGTGATAACAAATAATTTAATCACAATTTCTTATAAAGTACATTCAGTGTTCTCCAGAAGATTCAGGTTTTATTCACAGATTATATTTTTTGGTGTAATTTTATTTGGATAGACAAAAAGTAGCCGGCACTAGGTTTTCTAGAAGAAGGCAGGTCGCCGGGTCTTCTGGTGAACCCTGTACGTTCAAAATATATTCAATCCGGTTCAAATCAATTTCAAGCCAAAATTCTGCAACCCCTTTTGGAGTATTTATTAGTGTCTGCCTAACATTTTAAGCCAATCAAATGGCTCCAATTCTCTAGTTTCTCATCAATAAAAACTGTTACTTATTCCTTAAGATTTTTCCTCACAATTTTAAGTAATGTGCCACTTTAAACATCAATTGCTCATTAGAGATTCAACCTGTTAAAGAATGGTGACCAACACTTAATAGTTGTAATGCTTGTCTTGCTTGGGTTACTAAATTCAGAAAAATGTACAAAACAAACTCTAAAACTATGTAAAGAAAATGTTTGTGTTCTCCGTTACAGGGTAATTTAGACCGAAACTGCTAGTGACTACAGAAAATAAATTAATTATTAAAACTTAATGCATTTTCAAACAGAGCTCATAAATTCAATATTGCCACCTCAATTTTTTTGTGACTTTGTTTCCAAGCTTTTAAATATTAATTCAAAGCAGAGTACCAGGATTTAAATGGACATGTATTGTAGTCACATTTTGTCAGTATTTCCAAAAAAAAGTATTTAACAATACAACACAGATATTCCATTCACAAAATATATTCTTTCCAAAAAAAAAAATTTGAAACAATATTACTACTAACAATGTTGCATCCAGAACTTCACTGAACCAAATAGATAATACATTAAAAGCTGCTTTAGACAGTTTACACAATTAGCATAGAATTCACCTATGGTTTTCCTAAGCAATTTGCCAACAACCTGCATTTAATCACCTTGGAGAAGAGATACTACTTGCATTATACAACTTCCTCTAACGACACAATAACATTCCATGCCACTTCATGAGACAAGAGAATTCAGAACAATTCTATCTGACAGTCACAAGAGAACTATAACAATCCCCTTAACCCTTATTTATTGTCCTCACCCACAATGAGGTCATAAAACAGTAATAAAGAGAAACAAACCTTCCATATCTTATTAACCAAGAACTGGTTAACGATCCAAGCAAAATAATTCCAGAAAAACGAGCTATCACAGTTAGGTGGAAGGATTTTACTCTTAAGCACTTGTCATCAAGTTTGTTAGACAAGTTTATTTATGTCCACATTCTACATCTGTGATGCAGGTAAATACAGGCATGCAGCATTAGCAGACTTTTTCTAGATCACTTATTATTACCAAGAAGATGTCTCACACTTTTTTCAGCACAAGTGTCCACATATGGTACACATGACCAGACAAACATCCTCCTTTATCACTAGTATAATCCTTTCCTTTCACTATAAAAATATAATCTTGATATTCTTTTATTATATTATCCTATACTTTTACCAGTAAAAATCTTACCAATTTCAATGTGTATCTCTGTCCAATTTTATCCAACTGTATTTCATTGTTTTAATTCTATTGCAATACATTAAACATTGTCTGAAAACAAACAACATGCATGAAGCTTGCTTTTGTAAACCATCGATTTACTGCATCAAGGAACAATTATGTTCTACAACCACTTTTCATGATACATCAATTATTGCAATACTAGTATCTTGTATTGCAGAAGATTTGTCCTTCACCAGGTACACAATAACTCCCAGGAGGTCCTAATGGATATCAACACTAAAGTGAATCCATGAATATAACATAGAGTGACATACATTCATCTCAGAATGCTGTACGTAATAAGTATAAGGAGACACTGTCACAAAAAGTAAAGATTTCCCAACAAATTCATTAACTTTAGAATTAATTAATGAACTTCCCTCTTTGGTTCTAAAATATCCAGAAAAATATACACCAGTAATTCTCAGTCCAAGAATATTCCTAATGGAATAAATAAGACATTTCTATAAGTAACAAGTTGCTTAACTGTATGTAATGCATTTATACCAAATGTACCTAGCTCTCAAAAAACAACAGTACAAGGAACTGCTGATATTCCCACCGACTGATACATGATTGTATTTACGTCAGTCAGAGAGAGCTTGCTTGTCATATGTACAGGTAATTCCATGCAGCGTAACAAGGTAACAAGTAGATGTAAGATACCTATCTACAAACTTAGATATCTCTATGCTATTTATCTTGTCAGTTTGTTTTCATTTATACAATAGATCGTTTAATATACTTCGCCAAGTCTCGGAAAAGGGACAAAAAAAATTTGTTTTTCTATATTCTAATGCAATCAAGATCTGCTAGTTGAGCAATAGAACAATTATCTGATTGAAACTGATAGTCAGAAACCATCAAAATAAGTTATTGCACTGTATGTGTTTATCTATGTGTTTAATGTGCTTGTTAGAGGATCTTTTATTAGTTAATACAAGTGGCATTGGTCACAAACTGGTTACTGCTTTGGTATTTTAGAAATAGCTTTAATGTTAAACACAAATCATGTGAAACTGCTCTTACAAGAGGGTAAGATTATTTGCTACATTTTGATGAAACAGTGGGTGTGGTTTTGTGGCAATGTTCCATCTACAAACCGGATTGCATGCATGCATGCCAATGTACAAGTGCACTTCATGTAAAAAACATGTTGGTATACCACTAAGAATTGTTGGTGAGCTATGATGCTTCACTGTGGATACTATTCCAAAGCCTGTCAGTAGTGGACATGCTAATCTAATAAATCCAATTTGGTGGGGAGAACAAGGAGGCATATGAATGGTAGAACCAATTTAGCACAAAATTATTCAATCTAATGATTTTGCACCAAACTCACAAAAAGTCAACTTAATAGTTAAAGCAAGCATTGGTACATACACAGCTGAATTTATCTTGGCTGTTTCATCATGTCCACAATCTCTAGGTCTCTGTTTCACAACAAAGATATCCAAGAAACCTTGTATTAACCTCATTTATATCTGAACTATAGAAGAAGATCATATCACAAATTAAACCACATTAATTTACCATATTTGGTCGACTTGGCATTTAAATGGTTTCATAATCAGATTTTATTGGCTAATCAAAGCCAGTAATAAGGCTTTGTCTCCCAAACTTTCAACCACTTATTGTATGCTGAATATGCATTCATAATTGAGTCAATCTGTGCTCCAGAGGACATACAATCATTTGTCACAATTCCCTGAGGTATTAACAGAGTGGAGAAATCAGAATTAGGTGAATATTTGACTCAGAACTGAAGAGAACATTTCACATCTCCCATTCCATTAAACATAATGTGATATTTAAGACAGTTTCACTAAATTTTAAATCAGGCACCAAGAAATAACTTTCAGCATCAAAGGAAAATTGTTTCATTTATATTTATGAAGGTGAACAGTATCATTTCATAGACACCTCACATTTTGAGCTTTAATTTTCCCCCAATGTAATGCAATATTCATTTCAGGGATTTACTCATTAACTCTTAATAAAGTAAAACCTGTAAACAAAGGCTACCCTTGTGAAAGACAAAATATGGCCTTTACTGACAGGTGGCCTTTAATTGGTGGTCATTTTGTAATTAATAATCCATGGTGGTTTTTAAAAGACTGGCACTTATTCACAAGGTGGACTTATTTGGAGGTGGCCACTAACACAGGTTTGATAGTATATGTCAATAAAATAGTCCCCAGGAGTGTGAGTGAAAGAGTTTGCACAAGGAGATTCACATTTACAAAGGGGCCACCCACACAGGAATGATTTATTGATGTAAATTGCTATCATTACTATCATGGATGAAATGAATATTGATGAAAGCATGGTTGACATTATACTGTCTAAATAAAAACAAAAGAAGTAATAGAAATATTAGTATTGCACAAGGAGGGCCATATTTACATAACAGGGGCCTCCCACACAAAAGTCAATTGCTACTATTGCTAATGGATGATATTGATATAAGGATAGGTGCATGAGCTCAAACCATGTAACAATTGCACAGATAAAACAATTGTCACACCACGTAGAAGGAGAAAGTGTACAGCATAAATATTTTATAGCAACAAAGAGAGCCAGTCTTGCATAGCTTCTATTTTGATGAATCTAAGAAATCAGTCATTAAACTGTATGGTGACAAACTGATAAAACTGATTAAAGTAAAGACAGCCTTAACATGGTGTGCACACACATACACGCAAACATACATTAATGAAAGAGGGTATTGTAAATCTTCACGAATTGGAGCACTAACATGAATTGAGCAATACACTGTGTGACTTAAACATACCATCTACATTCTACATTAGGTACATATTGTGCAAACCTTTGAACAATGACCACAAACAGTTTATACAGTTGGCATGATTATATTGAAGTTAAATTGTTCAGTAATAATCAATTAATGTATTACTGAGTGGCTGTTTTACTAAACACAATAAATATTGAAGCAGCTCTTATTCACAGGTTTTCTGACAGCTTTTTTACTATTCTAAGATTCTTTTCTAACTAATAAGAAAATACAGACTGATATAAAATACAAGGTATAACAAATAATTATATACTATAATATTATGCAGTTCTGATTATGCAAGCACTCCCTAAGAATGTAAAAACAATTTTCTTCAAGAAAAAATGTAACAGGTGAGGATTATTCAGGCAGTAATCTGCAATACTATTTTACATACTATCAAATGAATTACATGTACTTGTAGTAAATGCATTTATGACATATTTTACATCCATGTGAGAAATATCTGTAATTTCTGATAGAATTTTTATAGCGTAATGAAAATAAAAGCTTTTTATGCTAAATACATGGTAGTAAAGCGATATTGCTTATAATTATCCCATGGTATATGACTGGCTCTGTCTTCAAAAGTGAACCAAAAATGAAAAAATCTGTTTCTGTGATTAAATGAAACAAAAATGTAATAAAATAGTTTCATGGAATACCACAGACTTAAAATGTTAATGGACAAGCTAATTCCTATATAAATAACTGTTAAAAAAGTACAAAATTACACTTTCATTAATTCTACTTACTCATTTAAAGGTCATCCAGTGCTTTAATTGAACCAGTCTATAGTAAGTTTTTTATATTCCTAAGTCTGGTTTCTCTTGTCATCTACCAGTCTGTGAAAATGATCAGTAAACCAGTCAATTGGCGCTGGAGAGGTCTGAAAATAAATTAAGAATGGTAAAGAAAACATTGATCCTGAAACAATAGCTAGTTTACCAGCACGAAAGGTCGTCATGCGATCTCAGAGGAATGCCTATTCTTTGTCCATCTTCGATGAAAGAAATACAAAAAAGTATACAATGTGTGCCAGATTTATGGTCATGGATCTTGAAGTTTGTTTCTTATGAATGGCATAGTAGAAGCTTGATACTCATTAAGATGAAGAATTGGCCAATTTAGCACAAGTTCAATTATCCCATATAATGATATATTTATTGCCTTTACACCAGAAAATGGACGAGAAATAAGCACTAAAATGTTTTAATTACTTTTTAAAAAAAAATAATTGTCTTTATGAATATATTTATATATAAATTATAATCATTTTAATTTATGTCAGATGATACATAGAAATACCCGGTAAATCCCCAGTCAAAAAATTATACATACTTCATGTACAATTCATGAACTATTCAAGAAAAATTCATGTTTTCATGAAGTCCTTGGAAAAGGCAGACAAGGCAGGCACGCAGGCAGGCAGACAGGCAGGCAGGCAAAAAGGACAAAATCAAGAAGTTTAATGGGGAAAGATAATTATATGAATGAAACTGTCATTAACACTTGAAATCAATCTATCCTTTTTTATTGATGATAATTTAATGTGATACAGTTTGGAAGCTATTTTTCACTCCGTAATTACTTTATGCACAATGCATTAATGGTTATATAATTTAGGCCGCAGTGGGAGGGCTTGTCAAGGTTTCAATACGGCTGTCAGCCACAGAACAGCATTGTAAACATCGCCGACAGTTGGATATCAAATCTCTTAGTCAGTTAAATGCAGAATTATTGATTTGTAAAGAATTAATTGATTACAAATAAACAAAAACATGACAATTTTTTGCCAGATTATTGAACGAAAATAATTTGAAATAGTTGATCTTCTGGTATCAATAGAGAGAGGAAATACAAGACAATGTTTAAGATAGTTATCATAGCATGTAAATGTTAAACAACATTGAACAAACAGAATAAAACAATGATCAATTAAAAACTTGACATGCAGCAGTCTGTAACGTACTGTTACAGATATAATGGGAAAATAAAACAGTCTGTCAAGATTGACAACAGAAATAATCGCTCACACAACCCTGACCCATGGTTTAAGGTCCATGAATTTTTCATTCTTTCAGACTGTTAGATGATAATACATGAAAAAATCTAACTGTTCATTGTAAAATTCTATGGCAAGTCAACTTGTCACGAACCTACATTTTTGTCAAGACGGCAATATCGAACTGTTGCAAAAATGCAGACTAACTTTATCTGATAATGTAACAATCACTTCACTGTCAATACAACATACAGAAACATAACAAATACTTCAGTCAGGTAGGTAATGAAATCTTGAAATTGTACAACAAACATTACAGACACAAAATGACAGCTTCATAACACTGAAAAATAATTTCAATACCTCCATATGGATATTTATAATTGATAAAGAAAGTTACTTATTTATGAAGAACTTTCTTCACGTTAATGTAATACGCCACTTTACACATCCATGGTTGTTCATGTCTGCTTTGACATGTTAAAGAGCAGTGAGTGAGCTGACACTAAGTTGGAGCCTACTTAACTAGCCACACTCGCTTTGCTCTGTTCACAAAGGTTACTTAATTGCGCAGCATTTTCTAAATAATTCTAATCTGAACAAAAATAGTGCACAGCACGAAAAGAGCTGAAATTTGTTGACGACTAAAATAGCCACTCATCATATACACAAACTGACACTCCTCGGAATATTTCTCTAAACAGGAGGTTATGTACTAAAATCTTAACACCCACAATCCTGATTTTCTTCTAAGACGCAGCATGCAATAAATGCTAATGACTTATTTCAGGAAACAAAATTAATGGTCAGGATTATTTAGAATCTGGGAATAGGTGCAATTCTAGTGTTTGCAGATTGCACAAAATAATGGAGAAATGTTTAGTTACAGTGACACTCAGGTTTGAAACTAGCAGTTTGTTTATCTATAAATGTGACAAAATAACCTTGTCAGCTAAGAAAAGGGTGAAAAATCCAGACAAGGCTTATGTTGCTTCATGGCACTTTGACCATAGACTTAAAAGTCCTAAACACATCAAATGTAGAAATTAGCAGCCTCCAAATATGACAGGTCCACAATCAGGTTAACAATATTACCAAGGGAGAATATTCTGCTAAATCAAATGCATTATCATCCTGCAAATAACCGGGACTCTTTTAGGTCTGATGCCTGCAAGAATTTCTAGGACTCAGAGGTGGAGATGTGCTTACCATATGCAGACTTAATGCTCAACCAACTCAGCTGTGCTGGTGAGCTTTTATCATCTTATTGACTGTCAACTTCTTAGTGATTTTCTTCTATTAAACTAAAAAGTGTGATTTTTGGAAACTGAATTATAGTTCAGCTTTCCATAGCCGGCACTCGCTCAGACACATGAATTTTTATGCGGTCCAAAGTTCTATGTTTTTCTACATCCACCATGCAATTGTAACTAGTTCCCTTTCTTTGTTGCAGTGCAAGTCTACCGGTATATAAGTTCAGTTTTCATGAGTACTTCCAGTATTATGATTCATTCCTGGAAGTAAACAATCTGAAAGAACCCAATTAATTCAACTCAATTTCCTTTGAATTTTAAGGCAGCTATTTCAATCATTGTTTCGCAAAGATATTCTAGGAAGCAATCTTCTCTGCATGTTTTTACAAAAAAAACTTGTTATTCTAAACTAATTAGCATCAGTTTGAAGGGAAAGTGCAACTGGCAACCATGTGGTAATGATTGTACTTTAAGACCAGCGTATGAAACTGTAGTCCATGCTCTGTGTATACAATTACTTAATGCTGAGAGATTTTGAACAATGAATTTGTCCATCCCTAATTTTCTATCACAAGAAGAGAAACTAATTTTTTGAGACACAGTCCATATCAATTTTAAATTAATAAACAACAATTTTACATCAACTTTTACATCAATTTAAGATTACCATTAAGACTTTCATTATGATGACAAGATGATTTACAAACTTCATAAGTAAAATATTACGTTAACGACTTCGCAAATGAGATACTGGCAGAGGTCATAAAAATGCCATTTATTTAGATTTCTTACCGAAACATGTACAATTACAGAAAGCAGAGGATTTTTTATATCATACACTAACATTAATCATATTTGTTTTTCATTCAATCATCTCATACATTGGCAGACATTTGCCAAGAATATGTTCTGTTTGTTTCCACCATTAAGTCCCATTTAATCAAGTAGACCTGAGCACCTGTTTTGTAATATTGGGTAAGAAATCAATCAAACACAGCCAGAACAATCCTGGTCTGCCAGGAAACCACAAATATCATGTTATGGACCATAGATAAGCCAAATATCAATTAAGCTCAGAAATTAGTAGCATGGTTTGTTAATTGACTTCTGGTATTCTTTTAGTCAAGGTCCAGACAGAAATTTCAAAAATGAATCCAAAACAGATCAGAAATGAATCAAAGTACTATTGGAAACTGAGCTTACAACATGCAACGGGAACTAATTAAACAATTGCATGGTGGTTGTAGAAAAATGTAGTACTTTGGGCCTCATCAAAATTTATGCACCTAGCAAGTAGCGACTATGCATCGTTCAGTTTCCAAAAGGAACATTACACTGAATAGAAACACTCGGCAGTTTTAGTTTAAATTTTTGATTACAGAATACTGAATATTTAAGTAGAAAAAACATAGTAATTTCGTCCGCATCAAAATTCATGCACACTAAGCGAGTGACGGCTGTGGAATGCTGAACTAATGTTCAGTTTTAAAAAATTTCGACAGAAAACAACGTCCTTTATGAAGTCCTTATGTATTTTCTTTCTACATCAGACATACTAATTAGCCATAACAAAAGCAATTTGTAAAACAATGATAGTTGTCTGAAGCAGCATTGGTCAATAATTTATTGTCTAGCCATTACCCAGATAGAACAAAACAGAGTCCATCAAAAACAATAATGAATTAACAGCAATCAGCAAATATGCAGGATGAATTCATATGATCAGTCTGGTAGCATGTAATGATTGGTTTTGAAATCAATGTTGCAACCATTCTGCTCTGAGTCTATAGACTAATCTAATCAATAGGTTTAATTAAAGCAGCTGGATGGAATAAACAACAGCAATCAATTTAAACATAAATCATCCATTGTTCCATCAGTAAACAAATCTATTTTATATTGTCAAATAATTCAATAAATGCATCAATAATAAAACTGCTAGTGTTTTTTTTAAAAACAGATCATTATTTTACAAGACGACTTTATTTATGACAGGTGCCCTTTCTTTATAAGTCATTATGTTTCAAATAATCAATGACGCATTTTAAAAGAATGGCCTTTATTTGACGACGGATGCTATCACAGGTTTTACATTAGTATATTTTTACTGAATATTTTCAGAAGCTCCTAGTTAAACAGCAAAGACAAATATTTCTTTATATGGCTTCTGAGATTTTTACAATACATCCTGAACATACATCTAGCCATGATAATGTTTTAACATCAGCTCGGTCAGTTGACACGTTCAATATTGATTATTAATTCCCACGTTATCACAGATGACTGAGACAGCTCTGAAAGTGATGGAAGTCATATGATATGTTTAGGTTATTATCTCCCTTTATTGATTACTCTTCAGCAACTCTCTAATCTTCTTTTTATTGTCAGCTGACCACTACTGACTAATACAGTCATTTGTCAAGTGTGTCAGTCAATTGGTTCTAGAATTGGTTTAGCAGAAGTCCAGTGGTCAGTTATGGTCAGTTTCGGACCAGATGGACATTGGCTGGACAATGTTAATTTTCAACAATTACCAGAAAGATTGTCTTTGTCAACTGGGAGAATGGAGAGAAAAAGAAACCTTAGAGGAAGGATGATTTCATCAAGTGATGAAAATTAATGATATCTCCATTAATAAGATGGTCATTAATCAGAAAGAACATGATACAGGAGGTATTGAGATTTAATTAAAACTCGAAAGGCAATTAAGATTAGGCCAATTACAATTCTCATTTTTATTGAGGTCTTGCTACAGTGAAAACAACAGATTGTGAAGAATAATGAGAAATAAATCCATATCAACAAGTTTCTCATTTTGCCCAAATATGGAGAAAACACATTTACTCAATCTTGTTACAAACATTTGAAGTTACATCTTTAGATCAATTTTAATGATATCAGAGAACAAAACTCTGTCACTTTTGTTTTGGAAATGAGAACTTCTCAGAAGAAATAGAGAAAATTCAAACCATATTCAATTAAATGCTTACAAAACAAAACATCAAGTTTTTTAAAAGGAATCTAATAAACTATCAGTAAATCTTTTATTTCTGAATTTCTTTTAAAACCTGGTCTGTGATTCTTTGTAAATTTTCGTTCCATTGAACTACTGATGTTATATTGAGACAAGCACTTTAAATAGATAGATTTTGGTCTGCAATTATGAGGATGTGAAATACGACAGTATGGCACGCTGCATGCGAAGGTTAAGGGTAATTAAAGCTCCAATATGCGACATTGTAATTGCCATTGCACACGTCATGTAATGGAAAGATTCTAGACCAAGTAATAATGTGCAAAGTGATGTATTCTAACTTGTCACACTATAATAACCTGAAGATAGAAAATACCATAACATGATGAAATGGACAACTCCCAGAACACATTTCTCAGCTTATCGATGGCGCATTATTCTGTAGTTTCAACAATAATTTTTGTTAGTGTGTTATTATCATAGTCGGGTCAATAACACAGAAATGATGATTTACCGGTAAATATGTTTTCTATCAGACTTGGTCATACAAGCATAGGAGTCTGAATATTCCTATCTCCCAAAGGAAGAGTATCCAATATTTAAATGAATTGCACATTAATCATGGTTCCAATGCTTCATTCAATGACCTATCATTTTTATGGAGTTTTTATTCACCAGCACATGTTTTCACAATAATACTTTCATTGCTATTAGCCATTATATACAACAATCATAAATCGTGACTCACAACAGACAACAATGACCTAAAACAACAATATTTACAACAACAATCATCCAGTAGTTGCTTTCACATAATTCACAGCTGTAGGAGGAGAAAATTGGGCAGGAAATATTATTTCAATCATACAATATTCTCCCCAAGGTGACAGTAACAAGACAGAAATACCACCAGGGGACTGTATTATACATAACCATAATCAAATTATTTAATTATTTATTTATAAATTCCAAATAACGCTTGCACAATAGATTGTGACCTCATATCTATGCCCATCATGTATTGTAATGTACTGAGCAGGTTTAGAGACCAGTCTGGATTCTGAAGCTTCTGATTGGTTGCTAAATGGTGCAATTATCAAATTAACCAATGACAAGAGGGGAAATTTAGACTGGTCTTAATAACATGATTCCTTTCTTAAAAAGTCCTCATACCTTTTCTCATTTTGATCTAACTATAGTTTTACTATGAGCAATCAGGTAAGATGAATACTGCTGAACATAGCAAAAAATTATTCAGACAAATGAGCCCCAAAAAGAGTTCCCGAACAAAACCCTTTCTTCATCTTCAATGATTATTGGGACTTATCCTATCTGGCAGAAATTCAACACAACAAATTATGCTACCAGTCACATTAGAAAGAACCAAGTATCAGGCAATGAATTAGAAAACTTGACTTTCGGTTAACATTTTTATCTCGGCCATTGGATGGAATTAAACAGCTTGATGTCAAAATAAATCAGTAGCTAATTACAATAACTTTGTGTGAAAGAACAAGATTGATGGAGTTACACTGACAATGGTTGTCTAACAATTGATTAGCTGAACACAAGTTTGGTGGTCCAGATCAAGCTGTGATAAGTCAGTGTCATTATCCTCAAAATCATAGCGGGAAAGATGGTGGTAGTGACCATATCTCATGCTTAGAAGTTCATACAAATTTATTTAATTTTCAATTATTGAAATTACAGAATTTTTGGTAGGAATTTTGTGACTTGGGCTATAGCTTAGAAGAATTTTGGGGAGAGCCATTTCAGACTATTACTTATTGGAAAGAATCTTACAGTAAAACATTTATGACATTGGCTAACTGAGAAAAATGTCACAGTGGCAGAGTTCAAAACACTATAGTGATTGATCTGCTATTATGTAATTACATGCCACAAGTTTTGAATGAGTACAAATATACATATCATCCGTATAAGAAATTACTTAATTCTATATTTTAAACCTTGACATGTAAGCCAAGTGACAAAACATTATGTTAAAACTTTTAATGTTTCAGTTAACCAACATGACACTTAACATCCAGTTACATCTTCAACATGAAGGCTGAAACAACCATTAACTCTCCATAAGAGAGGTAGTATTTGCCTCAATGAATCTTTACAATGGAGGTAAATATTTAACAATTCCATAAAAAATCAGGACTAATCAATATTTATAATAAATGCAAGTACAGACTGGAATATTCTTCCAATAAAACACTACAAATGAATTATAAGTGGAATGCCTATTGAAGAGTTGAAATAAAGAACACTATTATATTAAAGAGCTAATTTACTGTTTTGTTTATGGAGAAATCAAGATAATGTTAATTCTAAACAGAATGCCAGATATCATTGTGATCAAACATAACAAAAGAGGCCATTCCTATAAATTTGTTAGTTCATAGAACCCTCAATACCTCTCAGTATAAAATATTGCATCAAGTTTTCAGAATAAAACGACTTCGATTTAAAAAAAAAAAAAAATCCTTTCAAACCAAATCCAAAGGTCCTGCATACCTCAAGGGTCCTAAAAACAAGCATTTTTAACATCTTCGATTTATATGACATAGATGACATCTGTACTTTATTTACAGATCGGCAAATACTTGCCTATGGTCCACAAAACAGTACAATATTTATGTGCGTTAAATCTACTATGATAATGGTAAAAAACCTTTCAAATAATCCATGTTTCCTGGAAATAATATGTATGAATGCATGCAAGTAAACAATGATAAGTGGAGAGGCATGGTGTGAATGGATGTGTTTTATAACACTATTATATTGTGTTAATGATGGAAATTTAAGACTATTCAGTACTTGATTTGAAGGATAATTATTACCATGTGGAACATTTTATTGTGTTATGATAGCACCAAAAAAATAGTGAGAACTTGTAGATAGCACCAGTGATTACACCAAAATTAAATGCCATTGATCTTAAAAGTATGAACAGAAAAACTGATATAAGGTTTTATAAAGTAATATAAATAATTATAAATTTTTTTTTGAACAATAATAAACCCACCAGCTACAGTTCAAGTTGCAACAAGTAAAGAAGGCTTCTGGTAGTCTGCAAGAATTATATTTACAATAATAACTTTACCCTTATGTTTCCAGTATTTAATCCCATTGAAATCAACAATTAAAAAATTTATGCCATTAACACTCAATACATAATTATGCTATCAATTAGATAAAATTAGCGATTGCCTTAAAAGCCTAAAATAAGTCAAGTGTGATAATCCTGATACTTGATCTCAACATACAGGCTTTTGAGGTAACAACACATTAGTTTTAAGTTGACTGTGGAAACGAATAGGTTTGAAGCCATAACATAAGGGTTCTTAAATCTTTAAAAGGGGTCTAAAATCAATGAGCCCTTAAATATTAGCCATTATCTCACAAACAAATACTTCACTTACTTGGAATAAATTATGCGTTAAGAAGTTAAATCCAATACAAATTATTAGCTGTTCAATAAACACAGTCAATATCTGAAACACAGCATTCTAACATTCAAACAGAGTACTATATGTGGATGCTTATAGTACACTAGAAATATCCAGAGCATTGGTGTAAAATCCTCTTGAATGCTACATCAAACTGTTAACAGATCCAACGGACAATAGCTTTGACAAATTAAGCCAATACTGCAACAGTTACTGTGTTTACCAGTAATTGTGTACAATAGATGACCCAATATGTATAATAATGACATCATACAACTTGCGCTGAATACTTTCCAATATCAATTGATTTTTGCTACTCCCATCATCCATTATTCAAAATGAAGCTGATAGCTTGTATTACAAAACTGCAGGTTAGAAAAACAAACATCATGGATACCTCAGAAGTTCTGATATTAGAGAAAGGTCGGACAAGTGCCTGAGGTTTAATACCCTGAGACTGGCCTCCATGTGAAATATCGTTTTTCACTTCAAAAGCCTACAAATATATTATTATATAATTAACATGATATTAACACACAGAACAGTTTAACCTTAAAAATCAGCGGTCCTCTCATATTTCAAAAACACCTGAAGATGATGGAAACTGGATATAAAACTATTGGTCTTTGCAGACAGGCTGTCTCTATATTCACAGCTAGTCCTGAGAAAAAGTTGTGCGTAAGGATTATAAACAAATCTAAATCTATCCTTGATTTTAAAACAACAAAGTTTATCCAATTGAAGGGAATTATGTCGGGAATAAAAGTGTAATTAGGGCACAGATCATGATTTAAATAAGAACCATGGGTCTTGTAACTTAATTAGTTTGAATACCTATCTCAGAGTGAAGCATTTTCATTGGTCAATTTCGAAGCAAACCTTCCAATTCATTATAATACCTAAAGATGCTTGTGTTTGAAGATGAGGCTCAGAATGCAGCCCTACCATTGGTTAATTTAATGGTAAGCTATGTCAGAAACAGCCAATCAGATACTTGTATGGATGGATGGATAGTAGAGTACAATATTTGCCCCAAAGGTACTGTGACCTCTGCAATTTAACTGATATGTTTATTGTTCCAATAACATTATAAGTCTTCATGGATCTATATATTATTGCTCTATTCAACAATTACATCCAACTCGAGTACTTTATGATTGGCCTAATGCAAAAAAGTCTTAAAATAATGATATACAGCCTCTTGGCAAACATTATGCTTTTACATCAACACTAACTTGCCTACCATCTACTAAACAATATGCATATATTCACACCAGGGACTAATAACTTTGAACAATAGCTCTTCAAAAGGGAGGAAGAAAAGCTAAAAATCAATTAGGCTGGTTCTGTATTTATATACTTTTAGTGCATTTTCACTGAAAGACCATTTAACAAATGATATGTATACCTCTGATCAGACAATTAATGAGAAAAAGTCTGTCATGCCACAAAAGGAATTCTCTTATTACTCAATAATTCAGGACACACAATTAATTATTCAAGGGAGGTAATCCATAATTCAGATGATAAATAAATAATTAAATTCAAGGGAGCTGATATGGTTCATGTAAATATTTAGTAAAATATTTAGGAGAAACAAATCAATAATTCAAGGGCAGTAATAAACAAAATGGAGTTAATCAATAATTCAAGGGAGGTAATCAATAACCAAAGGGAGTCAATCAATAAAGCATAATCAACAACCAATATATAAAAGAAAGCTTAATGACACAATAACATGGATCATTTACATAGTAGACTACAGAATTAATTAGATAAGGCAGATTTACATTATTATGATATTACTATTAATTATCAGATAAGAGGAACAATAATCAGCATAGGTCAGTCAGATTACCTCATTAGTTACCTTTACTTGGCCTTTTTTATGTTTTTCTTTATTGAGCACAGCAAGTTAATCATTTTCAAAATTTAGACAGTTCTGACTGAGTCAATGTCATTTTGAGATAGAATTACACTAATGTTCCCTTAATTTTCATCTAAGTTTATGCCACAAAAAAATGCAAAACTGATGCCATTTTCACTATGCTACAGTAACCAGAATTTGAATTCATTCAAATCAAGAAATTACCATGTTTTACATTCATATTTATTACACTTTGATATCATTCAAGCATTTACTGCAGATTTGCAAAGCAGTTTGCCACGAAAAAAATTTGGTGGAGAGGTTTGTGCTGAAAGAACAAAATCTATGAAGCCAAATCAAATCATGTAGCCTTTATTATGTCATATTGATATCTATGTGCTGGTAAATTAACATCAATTAGTCGGCATTTAGACTGAATGATCAGAGACCGTAACTAAAACAGTAATGAACCACCAGGGACCAGCACAAAGTAAAAGGTCACAGATGGATGTTAAATGCAAGACTTACTTCATGTGAAAAATGTAAAGCAATTGTAACTGTTTCCAGTGCTTTTATTGGAGACTAAGGTTTTGCAAAATAGAATTTTGAGTATTTTTGTATAGCATTTTAGTACGGATTGCTAATAAATAGATTCAAAGATCATTTAATTAATTTACTGAAACATATAACTGTGGAATACTAACTTCAAACAGGAAAGGTCTCCAGAGAGGTACAGCAGTTGATGTATGGACGTTGGGTATTGAATGCTTGGAATATCAACTTATACCTTTCAACAAAAATAATTCATGGTACTGTTAAGATATTTATTTATTTAAATAGTATTTTTCACTTTAAAATGTAAAAGTCATTCTTATGATATGCTTACATGGTATTTCTGAATATTCACATGAATTATAAAATCTGTCTTATCAACACACATCATACAAAGTCACCAGGATGGAAAGAAAAAATTGCACCATTATGTTGGCATCACATGAAAGACAGCAAAAAAAGAAAACTATAAATAATTGCAAGTTTAATATAACTGACAATTTAAAACAGACACATTATACTGCAGTTTTAAAATAACAAACATTTCAAGTAACTTTGGAAATTACATGCTAAATCAACTTGTGTTTCTTTTAGCTAACAGACTTCAATTTACAATGAGGTGCAAACATGTGCAGTAACAACATCAATGTAAACAAAACTTCACCAAATTACAAATATTTATTGATGTCTCAAAAGAAACACAAGCCAGCCATTATACAACATTATGTTGAATCCAAATTGAAGAATCTGAATAAATACATCTGTGACTCAACCATAGGGAGCCAATGTATGTTGTAGGAATGGTTCATATTGGTGTATTTTGGACCAAAAACAATTTAATTTACATATATATGTTCCCCCTTTCACCTTTTAGCTTGGCTACAGACCATTCCTAACCAGACCCACCAGGAGGCTGTTTTTTCTTCACAAGTTTGTAATGGAACACTTAGGCCTAAAATAGTTGAAGGGGCAAAAACACATTTACCATATATAATTATATTCAACCAATCAATCAGTAGGGATTTGTGACTAGTCTCAGAATTAAAATGTACGAGCAAGAACTTTTGCAGCAGCAAAACAAGTAAATCCCAGCCACAAAAGGGAAGATGCTATAATGATATAAAATGCATACACAGCGCTCTTATCATAATTCAGTGAAGCAGTCAAGGCGGAGGTAGTGCTAAGGAAAAATCAACTTCAAAATATTGATGGCAGACATGAATGCAAATATTAATAACAGAAATAACCAGGCAGAAATCAATCATACAATGTTTAATAATATCTTCACAGAGCTGTGTTTTTAAGAGGATTATAAACACGGAATCAGATTTTTTTCCAACTCAAGCAGTGTTTTATATTGACAATCTCTTCAAGGTATCGGGTTTCAAAGAGACGAAAACAGCAACATGTCTGAGAGGCAAAACTTGAGAATACATTGAAAACCATATCTATAGAACACCTTTTAACAAAGGTGGATCAGTTCGTCAAAGAAATACAATGTTTTAAAACAAATTATAGACAATTTTCAAATGAATATTTTGAGATTCAGGCAAACAACCTCCTCGCACCTGTTTTCCATGGCAACATTCAGTGTAAGATGTGAATTTCATTCTAGCTATCATGAATATTAAATTTTGTATTTCTAAAAAAAGCAGGTGGGCAATTAGGAGTGGTGTGGGTAATAGAGAATATTCAATACATTTAGAGTTTGTCATCTTTTAATGCTTAGACAGATAGAGTGTTCAATCATATAAAATAAGTATAAGACATCTACCCCCTCACCCACATCCCAAGATACAAGATCCACTCCTGCATTCCATGTTAAAACAACCTTAAATGAACTTTGATTATCAAATTGCTGATCCTGTCTAAAAACAACTTCACAAGGAATCGTAAACCAACCAGTCAAACTAAGAACACCAATATTTCATTACGTTAATGAGGTTGAATCTAAATATCAAAGAACTAGATCAATACATGATTGACTTTATTGATAATAAACTAAACAATAGGCTTAAAGCACTCAACACCAGAATGATATCAAATAATCGTAAAAATAAAAACTCGCAGAAATCCAGTTTGAGGGTTTTAGGTCATTCAAGCATGCTTATTTCATTGCTATATCATAAATGTAGAATATATTTTTTCTCACCAGGAATCATTTGCTCGGTGCATGAATTTTGATGCAGACCGAAGTACAACAGTTCTCTACATCTGCCATGCAATCATTCAATGTGGCAGTGCAAGTCTTTGTAACTTCAGCTTCCATGAGTACCTTCAGTTCTTTGATCCATCTTAATATTACAAATTCACACTGTATGAAATACTAAGGCCTAATATATATATGTTTGTTTCTGATTACTCTAACTACCCTATCCCCCCCATTGACCCAAGACTTATATACAAGGAACAACAGAACCACATTTTCACTGTTATCTTTCCACATGCTCAACATCAAAAGCCCCAACCTATCTACGCTATTTTTAATGAGCATGTAACCAGAAACAAACATATTTTTTATTCCTTACTAAAACAATATATTCATATGGATCAGATTACATGGTAAAACTATTAATATTCTCTTTAATTACCCTTACAGCGTATTACTTTTCATACGATTTTCCTGTTATTTATCATAGACACATGAGTAAGATGGAATATTTCTCTACAGTTTCTTTCAATCATTCATATTATTGATTTGTGATTAATTCAAGAAAAGAAACTAGATCCTCTCCATCTTGTAACACCACAAAACCTCTCATGACATAAATAAAACATCTCAACAGATGAGTAATATGGGGGTGGTAGAGGGACATGAAGAGTCTTATTACTTATTTCACAAAGTCTGTAAATTAACTCAAGTAGTGAAACTACTGAAAAATCAATGACTTTCCAGTGATTAAAACCTAACTTAGAGACCACCCCAATTTAAAGACCAATCACTTATTTCAGACTGATTTTCAATAATCTTAAGGTTCATTAAGTTAAGGTTTTAACATCAAGGATTTACAGTACAATACATTATGAGCGTGAGAAATACATTGATTTAACTGACCATTGACAAGACTGTTATTTTTAAGCTATTTACACTACAAATTACAACATTGATATCATTGATCCATCTGCAAGAGCATCATCCTTTCAATGCAACATATTATTAGCAAAGAAAACAAATTGAATTAATTGATTATTAATTTTCAGATTTTACACCCATTTAGACAGAACAACAGATATATCACTACCACCAAACCAGTGTTCCTGGATTCTTTACCAGTACTAACCTTGTTCTCCGTGTATAACAGTCACATGACTCACTAGAATCAGAGGTTGAATGGTCTTAGAAGCAATGTCTTCAATAAAAACATCTAAGAGAACATGTTTCACATACAGGGTTTGAACTCAAAGACAGAGGTCAATAAATCCTAGGCTCATCTTATTGAGCTAAGTGGATAAGCAAAAACAAATTGACACAATGAAATTCATCATCAACACTTAAAATTCTAAGCATTGCAATAATTATAATAGTCCCTAGCATCAACACAAGAATTTTTTATTAATCTCTTGAACATCATACATGTATCAGCTTGTGAAGAGGCAAACTTTCTTAAAAACATAAAAAAAACTGTACTTTCTAAGCACACCAAAGCTATAATACTAAGTGTTACCACTGTACAATCATTGAAAGAAGTAATATTGACTCACTTCACCCTCTAAAATGTATAAAATCTTGGCTTACATTCACCAGAATACTCAGCATAAACTTTTCAAACCGTATTGACTATAACTGGTATAATAATTTTCCATGACAATAGAAAAGATGAAATTGACTGACAGAAACCCTTATTTTTTCCAAGTACCCTCACTTAATGTCTAATGATTCATTTTTTATAATATCGCAGTAAAATGACAACAAATTTGACATATCAAACCTATAATAGTATATTTATTATGTTTTGATATGTGAGTCAAGTACCATCATCCTGGCCTAGTAATTAAACACAGACCCCAGGTGGCTTATCTTACCTTTCTAATTCTGTCCTCATCATTGCCTTGGGAACAGATTGTTCAAATTAACTTCAAACTCTGTCAATGCAGAAACCATCATAAATCACAAAGTAAGTCCAGAAATACTAAATAATTCATCAAAACATACAATAGTCCGGCATTTTTTCTCCCATTCATCAAACTGTGGTTTGTAATGATTTCAGCATGGGTGGGGTATTAAGAAAGTATTTCACGGGTGATTAGCAATATCTAGACTAACACTAGTGGTAGTTCAATCATTTTCAAAGCTGTTGATTAATTGAGATGAGAGGGAAATACACAGATGAAGGAGTACTGCACAGACATGAAGGAATGACTTCATGAAATATCATGGCTGATTAACAAATGTTATCATTCTAACACACAAGGAAAAAGTAAATCTCCAGGAGTTCCTTATTTTTCAATGTTAAATCAATGCCAGCTGAAAAGTCTAATTAAGCTTACTTTATGATGAAATATACTAGAAGGCCCAGGGGCCATTTGATAGACATATCTCAGCTATCTTTAGATAGCAGATTTGAAACTTAAAATTCTTGCTAATGGTGTAAAGTTCAGATATCTGTAACAGAAGGCAATAGAACTGCAAAAGAATAATAGAGTAAAACATTCATTTTGAAACAAGGGGTAGAAATATAACTGCCATTATAGCAAAGATATACATGTAAATGTATCTATGAAGTGGGACTTAAAGGTCTTTGATTGAATGAGTTTAGGTTCCCATGACAATTTGAATTCAGGAATCACATCAATTGTTCTGTATCCATAATTCACTAATTACAATACAGTCTGACATTGTTTTGTTAAAAGTTATTGATAACAGGAATTTACATGAACGGAAATCAACATTTGGTTAAAATTCACTCGGCTATCAGTGTGACGCAGTAGAAGGTCTAAGATTTGTTAGAAATAATGAATAAACAAATGCTCAATATGCGGAAAAGGAAGCTCAGTTCAATATATTTCTAAACAATATCTCTAAATCACATTGTAACAAGAAGATAAAACAATCTAAATAAGCATAGATCACTATTAATTACCAGTAACTTTAATTACAAACTTTACATTGATTTCTAACATATCAAAGCTATATTGAATACTCATTACAGAAGTGGAATTCATCCTCAACTTCACACATATTACAAATACTACAGAATGTCTGTTCTATCTTACAATACAGAAATAAGACATGCATCTTAGGACTGGGGTATTTATGAAATGATTTTACTGGTATTAAACTGGAATGGTAGATGTGTGCCAAATAATTCAAACACTTATCAGCAGATGGGAGCACTAAAAACAACAAGAAAACAGAAGGAGAGAGAGGGTTATCAAAAATATTATGAAATTATGATTGGTAACTACATGAACTGCTAAACATATGACTTTCCATATTGTTCATTTGAAGCTTTTCTGTTCAGGATCAATACAATACATAAGGGAGTTGCATAGTGACTTATGTGTCTGTCGGCTTAACCTTGAGATAATGTTTTCAAACCAGTCAGTTCATTATCTGTTAGCTTGTACAGTGCAACCACTTAAATATGGACCCTCTAATACGGAAATTTATAAAAAATGTGTAATTTTGTTTAAGGATGAAAACTTCATACGGTGGCCGTCATTCACAGGTGGTTATTATAAATGTTTGAAAATACATGCATGTAGTTATACATGGTAATACAGTATGCATAAAATAACCCCCCAAAAAGCAGAATAAAGGCACATGGGATCAGTAGTATAATTATGAAAAGTGACTTATCTATGCAACAATATTTTGAAAGACGCATCAAAATATATGGCAAAACTTCCAAGCAATAACATCAAACACTATTAATGACCAGATGACGTTAATTGTTTACCACATACTTTAAGTCAATCAGAAAACATTCCAGAATAACAGGCAAAGAATTCTAAATACGGAACAGTCAATAATTACAATATATATGCAACAATAAACGCACAAGATCAGAGAGTATTCTGTAAGATAGAAATAATAAAGAATAACATGCAGTTATAAATGAACACAATTATAGCTAACTAATACTTCAAAATAACCCACATTGGTGCACACAATTAATTGTGAAGAAAAGACTGCTGTTATAATAGAAAAATACATTTATTCATAACAAAACAACTTATTCTCCACAAGTGAAGAGTATAATTTACAGTTATTAGCTGAAAAGATTCTATTGCTGACAATTTTAAAAAAAAATCAATTTTCATTTCAATGTTCTGTATGCAATTAGGAAGACATTGTGTGTAATTACATAGACAATTTTATCTCACTATAATGGCTAGAGAAGTCTTACTGCTACAAATAGTATTTAAATACATCTACTTACAGTTACTATGATTGTCACCTATGCAAGTAATTAAACCATAGAAATTATCAGCAAAGACCGCCGGAGAAATAAAAAGAAAATCATAGTGCTGAAAGTACTCATGGAAACTGGACTTACATGGTGTTGCACTGCAACATTGAACGGTTATCAATTGCATGGTGAATGTAGAAAAGTAGTACTTTGGTAGGCGTCAAAAATCATATGCTCCAAGCCAGTGATGGCTATGTGTTCAGTTTTCACATATAACATGATTGCAGAGTTGGACTTTATTCAGAGGGTTCATTGAATTAAACTATGATACAGTAAAGCCTGTTAATTTCACATCACCTTTCGGGACCAAATCAACAAGTTGAAACAAGGCAAAATAATTGAAAACAAAATGAAAATAACTGGTCAATATATACGGGCGGTCTTATCACTTAAGTGGTCACTGAATCAGGTTTCATTAATTGTATACATAAGTGTGTATACTAGCAGGTGGACATCTTAATTCAAATACATTGTACATGTATATAAAATTCACACACTAATTTCAACAAACAAAAGTGAAATTTCAAGAAGTGGATCTAGAAACGAGATTCAAACATTAAGATTAATCTTAAAATAATATTATGCAAGTCAGCAAAATTGGTTTACATTATTTTCAAGTGATAATGTAGTATGAAGAACCAAGTAGGGTGCTTCTACTAATAGAGTATTAACCGATATTTAGTCTCTTCAGCGCAATAAGTTTGTAAGTTGTTCTTTACATACGAGAGTTATGACCTTGTTGCACTTAAAGAATGCTATGCAGTGAACCAGGTTTCCTTACTTTATGACCCAACAATATATGATTGACTCAAGTATCTTACAATTATTTTCTGAGTTGATTTAGCATTAGAAAAATATTAACTCAGTTTAATTTTTTTCGAAAAGCATTAAAATCGTAACAGCTGCAAATTTAGGATACAGGTGTATAATGAAGATCTTTGATGGAATTCTAAGAACTTAACAAATCCTTGAGAATTTTGATCAAGTATTTAAACAAACTGAAAAAAATGCAACAAAAAAGTTTTTCAACTAAGTTTGATAACAATTTCTAAATCCTGGGTAATACAAATATTTAGACAAACAAAACACCAAAAATATTGTAAAGGCCAAGCAAATTAAATCTATTGGTTCTCACCTCTGTTGCGGAAAACTTGTTCAAAATTACACTGTTAAAAATGAGTTAATGGCCACTTGTGAATAGAGACTTCCTGTGAACAGTGGTCACATTTTAAATCATGTATATTGATATTTTAAATTAAGTATACCTTTAGATACAGCAAAATGCGTATTAAGACTACATCACCTGTCACATCAGTGGACTTGGCATACAGTGCTGACAGTAAAGCAGTCATGTGTAAATAAAAGAATAAAACAAAACACTGCATTTATGTAGGCGTCAGTATATTTCAAAGTTACGTTATACACAAAGCATGTCTATGTTTTTATACTATTTTGCACAAAATTATAATGCACTTTGAGTACATAATATTATATAAGTGTAAAATATTCACAAAAGATGAATAGATCATACAAGGATTGTCACAAAAATGAAATCTTAACCACATGATATCCCATAAATAATTGAATTTTATTTCATTTTAGGTAATCTGGAAAATGCATCGATACGCAACTACACACTTCTAGGTGCAAATTAATTATTACACTTTCTTTCTCAACCATGTAATATCACTTGACAAGTTGAATAGAAACACAAAAAAGAGATTGGATTTTATTAACTTTGGTTTAATACTCCAAGCAAACACAAAATGACAGCCGAAGAAAACTATCAGTTCTAAAATCTTACATTCGGTTTGTTTGACGTTTAACAACTGCGGGGAGCGGGGGGAGGGGTATAGTTGACTCATTTATAAAACGTAAAATAAAGTGAGACGCTATATTTATCATCAGAGAAGAGTACATCATAAATTTTAGCAAACAAAGCTATTTTATACACCTTGTTACAGATATAAAATTATTTGTAGTTCAGAATTTAGAATTGTAACACAAAGGGAAAAAAGGTAGATATAAAATATTTTATGTCCAAACCTTTTGTGTATACAACCCAGTAATAAAATGTTTGATAAATGTCATGAAAATCATGACATAAAATTGTGATGAGAGATTCAAGTCACCCCAAGAATGCTTGCTGTAAAGAATCAATCATTTCTTAAACTCTCCCACAGTATGCATGTGAATTTTCACTCCAGCCATATTAAGTAAAGAAAATGAGTTTTAGACCATCAAAGTCTACCTTTCATCTGTTATACACTGAATGTTTTATTAATATTTTCCTCACTTTTGTTAATCCCAAGGTCTTTTAAGCTACGAAGAGCAGGAAAAACTAGAGTTTGAGGTCAATAATCTAAGTATTGATATCTGGATTACTAATCTAAGTCTCTGATTGGTTGATTCTGAGCATGAACTGAAAAGTAACCAATGGCAAGGCTTCGTTTCTGGACTTGGTTCAAAATAATCAACCAATGCTTTTTAAGCTTGACATCAACTTAAAACATCCAAAGGCCACTAAAACAAAATATTTTTATCTTTTTGTTTGAAGATGCACTGCTATTTTTTATCATTTATCAACAACAGGTTTAATTCATTCAGTCTCTTTTCAGTTTCAAAATTGATAAAATAATTCAATATTTGAAGCAAAATCTAGAGAAAATTCAAGACGACAAGACATACAGCATCTTCTTATTCAGTTGGCAACTGCAACAAATTCAATAAGTAACTTCTCATACAGAAAACTAAGATCAAAGGTTCAGCTGATATAAGTGTCCAGAAGGGACTCACTGATCTCCCCCATTGCCTCCAATAACACTGGAGACCAGTCAATAAAAAAGAACTAAAAATCAAGCTCCATCAAGTAACAAGTATATGTATTACAGCAAGCTTGTATTTATAAGAAACCAGTTTATTGATTTATTGATTTACACAGAGAAAGTCTGAAATTAACTGAACCTTACAACATACATGTTTCAATTACCAGTTTGTAAAAAATTCATAGCAATTAAGTCATTACGTAACCTCTTGAAAGGAAATATGCTTGTAATAGACAACAGCTATCAATCATTTTGTTCCATCCCTGCTGACAATTATGCTGATTATCTAATTTTACTTCATTGCCACTTACCTCTAAAATTTAGCTAATTTGAGTAATTAAGCACTTCAGAATAACTGAGTTAGTTAATTCTAGAAACTAGAGCTTGTATTTACTTACTAAATTAACTTCCTTGAATTACATGTAAGTGCACAAACTGAGCACTTTCCAACATACCTGTCCTAGCTATCTAGATTAACTAAGAAGTTATGAGATTGCTAACTGCTAAAAAGCTTTAAATAACATCTTATTTCATACACACTTAGATTAATCTTGTACCAAGTTTATTTCAGCATCCGAACAACAAAACAAAAGACAGTAACTGTTACAGTATGTTGTGTATGTTAAATTGCCATTTTACATGGTATTCAGCTTCAAGAACTTAACAATATCAACATTAATTATTCAACTAAGGAAATAAAAATGATTATCATGTCTGTAAATTCATTGTAAGTGAACCTTACTTTCAGTTTGCCAACTGTTTCTGAATGCTAGATAAATTGTCTGGCAAAAACATCATTTGGTCAAGTATAAGATCATTATTGACAAAATTCATCATAAGCCAAAACTAAATTAGTCTGAAGTCTGGATATAAAACCAGGGTGTATGAAAGCTACTTCAACTAGATATTTGTATAGTATTAGTCCAACTAGATATTTGTATAGTATTAGACCTAACTGATACGAAGTTAAACATTTTTTTCGCAATCAACTTTGAGGCACTAAGTGCTTCAATTAAATGCTCAATTAAGCTTTCTCACAAGCTTCAGTCAAGATTTAAATTATATTATCACAATATTGATCAACATGTTCACTTAAGTGTATTCAAACTTGACTTATTCAAATACATGCAATCATTCATACAATCATTCATGCAATCATTAACACTCTAATTTGCTCACAATGAGAACTCAAAAACTTAAACGAAAACAAGGTGAAATCACCACCACACACGTTAAAATGAAAAAAAACAAAAAAAACAACAACAATAAATTGTCAAGAAGCAAACTGGAAATCATTGATTAAGAATGGCCAACATATCTCAACCATAAGGAAGATTGACAAAAATCCATTAAATCTAATTTCAACCAACTCATTGTTGAGAACGTAATTAAATTGATAAGGGAAAACACAATTTACTGTGTACTATAATATAGTTATAGAATGATCTAGATTACTTTCTATGGCTGTGAAACAAATTCCTATAGATTCCAAAAAAACACCATCAGGTACTTGAGATTTGTTGTAAATCTGAAATCTATACAATGTATACAGTACAACCTCTCCAGAGTGGCCCTCTCTTGAGTGACAACCTCCCTTCAACAACAGCACATTTTTCCTACTGAATAATTTAACTACTAATTTAACCTCTCTAGAGCAACAGCTTCTCAACAACAACATAATTTTGCTACTCCTAAAGGGAGCTGCTTAGGAGAGGTTGCAGTGTACATTGCTGCAATAAAAATCGTTTACCCCACAAAGTACAGTAAATCCTTAATTTGATGACAATGTTCAAGACAAAAAATTTGTCATAACACCAAAATTGTCCTATTATCAAGGTATAGTATAAAGGATGTAACAATAATTTGTCCGAAAAATAATCATTCATCATAATGAGATGGTTCTAAAATTGAGGTGGTCACTATACTATCTCTTGTTATTGAGCACTATTTCTGTCTGTAGTTAATGAGTTCTTTTTTTAGATTTGACTCCAAACTCATAAGTCTGAATGAATATGTGAGAACAGTCAAATATGATTAATCACAGATCTTCATCAAAGACTCAGTGCTGGAATGAAGATAAGTATAAATCAGAAATTTTAAAACATAAGGACAAAATATTTCTGCATGTTTTACAGTTGAGAACACTTATTCCCACAACAAATATTTTGCTTCAATTCATGTCCTTGCTTCCACTCAAGTACAGCAAGTCAATAAGCATACCTTGTTGCTCATTTCATAAGTGAACTCTTTGAAAACTCATCATTTTTCCTAAGCTAAAATTGGATTCTGATTTACTCAAAATTATCTTAAAATCAATCAAAAATGCATTATCACCAAGTAGGCAGAAGTACCTGCAATCAAATACAAATACCTGTGAAAAAAGATAAGGGAAAGGCCTTCTGAGTACAGATGATAATGATTACACACAGTGGGATGTTTCAGATCAACTGATTGGATACATGCAGACACAATGCAGCGAGAAACAGCAAGATACTCACAGCTACTGACAGAAAACATTTA